>OZ037995.1:30126594-30256594 GCA_964035705.1 Porites rus
TTTTTAGGTGGCAGGGCTAAGAACTCTGCCTAGTATAAAGAAACATTCAGGTCGGTGTTTCGCCATTTATTTTGCATTTGCGCGCTATCTTATTTACCACCTCAACAAATATAACATAAACGTCCACACGTGTTATACTATCCAATATAGCCAATATGTTAAATAAACCTTCTGAGGTTGCTACTTTTTGAAGTTGCCCGAAGTGCCGAAGCTTCTCTTGCGATTCTTATTGCAAGAAACAAACTCCTGTGTAGCTATAGAGACACTGTCTATTCTCCGCTTGTGACCATTCAACACTGCTAGGTCACCCATTCTGGATAGAAGTCACGTCTTCAGACGCCGTGCAGATGAGAATGAATGCTCGTTAGCAGCGCTGGTTGCAGGATTTTCAGCAGGCAGCTTAAAGATAGATAGATAGATAGATAGATAGACAGACAGACAGACAGACAGACAGACAGACAGACAGACAGACAGATAGATAGATAGATAGATAGATAGATAGATAGATAGATAGATAGATAGATAGATAGATAGATAGATAGATAACTTTATTTAAACACGGTTAAAATTCCTTCAGCATGTACAAAAAATCTAAGATCTGTTATACCTAACTAAACTAACTCTGATTAAAAATATATTCATAAAAGTTTAACTACCTAGCTATTTACAAATAAAAGCTGCTTTTCAAGGATGCCGTGTAAAATTGTATTAATGTATGATCTCATTCAAAACTGTTGCGACACAGTTTGCGTTTAAAATCATGTAAAGAATCTGCAGATCCTAAATCATGGGATAGGCTGTTCCACAGCTTAGCTCCGCTATAGGAGAAACTTTTCTTTAAATAATTGGTACGGGGCAGTGGAAGGACTAATTTATTTTCAGTATTCCTCAATCGATAAGAAATTATTTCGTCACGAAATACAAATTTAGATGTTAGATAGTCGGGAGTCATCCCATGTACGGTTTTATACATCATAATAGCCGCCGATACTTGTCTTTGGTGTTTAAGCTTATGCCAACCCGGTACCAGGAACAAATCGTCCACATTACAATCAGAATTAGCGGACATTAGAATACGGGCTGCACGATTTTGGAGCCTCTGCAGCTTATCGGAAAGACCAATGCCGCGGTTGCTCCATACGACATTACAGTAATCAAAATGCGGTTGAATTAAACTGTCGTAAACATTAATTAATACATTAAAAGGAATAAGATGTCGTATTCTTTTAATTGCACCCAAAGCAGAAGCAATCTTTTTACAAATACTCTGTATGTGGCATTCCCAGCTTAAGTTTTGGTCAATATGCACTCCAAGAGATTTTGCCGTTGACACTTGCATCACGGGATGGTCGTTTATCATAAAAGAAGGAGTTTCAGAAAGCTTTGATAGCTTCTGCCTCGACCCAACTAACATAAACTCAGTTTTAGTCAAGTTAAGGGTCAGTTTGTTAGCCGATAGCCATATATACACCTTGTTTAAATCGTCGTTAACGCAGTCATTTATGAGTTTTAAATCTGCGCTGGCATAGGTTAGGCTGGTGTCATCGGCATACATTCTAGGTTGTGAAAAATGCAAGCAATTAGGTAGGTCATTAATATACAGTAAAAACAATAAAGGTCCAAGAATTGTTCCCTGGGGAACACCACATGTGACTAATTTTGGGTTTGATATTGAGCAATTAATTTGGCAAGTTTGGGTACGATTGTTTAAATACGAAGTAAACCATTCGTGACAGGAACCGCGTAATCCATAATATTGTAATTTCGTTAATAAGATATGATGATCAACTGTGTCGAAAGCCTTTTTTAAGTCTAAGAAGACAACGGCATTGACAAGGCCACGATCAACGTTCACTGCCAAGCTATCGGTAGCTTCGAGTAATGCGGTTACAGTAGAATCTAAAGAACGAAAACCAGATTGGTAACGGGATAGAATACGATTCTCAGTAAGATAGTGATACAACTGGTCGTAGACTACCCGTTCAAATACTTTGGCCACGACTGGGATCACCGATATTGGTCGATAATTGGTGGGATCATTTCGTCTACCAGAATTTTTATACAATGGAGTAACCCTAGCCGACTTCCACTCATCGGGAAAAATTCCTGTCAACAGTGATTGATTAAATGTTAAAGTAAGAGACTCGGTAATTAGATCAGGGCACTCCCTTAATAATTTAGCTTATATACTATCTAATCCAGTGGCCTTTGATTTACAAAGTTTTGAAAGGAGAGAATAAATATGAGCAGATGTTATTTCCTTGAAGACAAACTCCTTAGAAGTTCCACAAAGAAACTCTTTGTAGGTGGTATCAACATTCGAAACATTTCGACTAAGCCTTGGTCCAATCTCAATGAAGAAAGTGTTCAACAATTCAGCAACTTCTGCTTGATTGCTCGATTTTAGTCCCTGATATTGTATTTCATTTATTATTGTTTTATTAGATTTGCGGGAAGTCAATTCATTGATGGTCTTCCAGGTCTTACGTTGATCACCGGCATAATTATTAAAAAAATTATTATAATAGGTCTTTTTAGCAGCCTTGATTTCCTGATTTTACTTTATTTTTGACCTTCCGGAATCGATTCCAAGAGGACGCATCCTTAGTTTTAACAGCGTTTTTCTTTAGCCGGTTTCTGAAATTCATTCGTTTTTTCAAATTTGTGGTAATCCAAGGAGACTTGGTGGGACGGGTGCGTTTAGTTTTCACAGGGGCGTGCTTATCACAAACACTTAGGAATAATTCTTTCCATTTTTTCCGCATGTCATTGGGGTCGTACAGTTCTTTGATATCGTCCCACGGTTGCGTCGAAACATCATTACGGAAATTATTGCTGTTGAAGTGTTTAAATTGTCTATAGCTGATCAAATTGATTCCTTTAGAAACAGGCGAGATTGAAATTTTACGGTACGCGTAAACAAGACTGTGATCGCTTATACCCACGTGTGTCACCCCAGAACAGAGAATATTGTCTTGGTGACTGGTGAAAATAAGATCAATTAGGGTACTTGTTGAGGGTGTGACTCGAGTAGGCTCGTCGATTAATTGTGTTAAGCCATAAATATCGGTAACATTTAACAGAGCCCTTGCATAAATGTTTTCGCTGGACAGCAAATCGCAATTCATATCACCCATAAGATAATGTTCAACATTCTCGGAATCAAGTCTTGCTAACAAGGAGTCAATATTCGAGAAAAGGTCTATAAGTGAATTTGGCGGTCGGTACCAAGAGGTAACAACAAAAGGTTTTGAGGTAGTTTGGGTTTTCCCTTAGTTTTGGAGACTTTGACACCGCCAACAGGATTTCGTGAAAACATGCTATCTTCTCCTATAACATAACTTCCAAAATACTTAGCTGCATGCCCAGGTAGCGCCCTTGTATCAACATCTTCTCTGTATGATGCTTCAGGAAACTTGAACTCTGCCTCATAGTCGTCACCATTAGCAGCTTTAACCAACAGGGTCTCCATCTGGGCGTAGGAGCTGAACCTTTCCTGATAGATAGCACTAACGATAAGATCAACAGTCTCATAATAGACCCTTCTAAAGTGATCTTTGGCAGTTTGGGGGTAGCTGGGTGCACCAGCACCAACCTCCAGTCTGGCCAAAGTGCATCGCTTTCTTGGAAGCGTTGGTTTACCAAGCAGGCCTTCGCTCTTGCGCGAAATATTAGCATAGAAATGGTCCAAGCTTTGATCACTGGGCATTTTTTTTGAGCGTCTCCTTTGTTAGATATGCCAATGTCAGGCCTTTTCCACTGACAGCAGCCACCTTAGTACCCTTAAGATCCTTAGAGAGATTATCGGCGTGGGAATGAAGCCGCCCTCCAAGATGCAAACCAAAGAAAAAGTCAAATCGTTTCATTTAGGTTTTACATGCTATTATCCTTGTACTCACATCGGTTTGTAATCGTTCGGACAAGCAAATATCCCACTTTTCCATAAGAACTGCATAGTTCTCAAGGATTCGTCGAAAACAACTGGCTCTAACCGTCCACCTTTTAGGGAAAAGTCCAATAATTCCACGATAACTTTTTCCAGGTCAACTGGAGCCCTAGAAAATAAATCCCAGCAAAAAAGTGGTAGGGCTATAGCCCCACCAGCCCCTCCCCCTCCGCGGTCCCTGAACTAAGGAACCGATTTACAGCCAAAACTGCCTGCAATAGAGTCAGCCATCTTGTGTCCTCTAAGCCTCGCCTACATACGACTACCTAGTTCTCAGGAGTGCGCGGTCAAAAATATCGAAATCGATAACAAGTAGGACGAAAATGCGGAGGAAGTTCTATATTTCATAGAGTAAGTTGTACTCAAACAATGCTAAGTCGTGTATTTCGTAAGTGAGTTATAAAAACTGCTGTAAGTCAAACATGTAAACAACACGTCGTTAATTGCAAAACAACCTTGATGTCTATAAGTTAAAAGTTGTGTGAATAGATCGATAAGTGGTTTGTTTGACAAACAAGTTGTACATATTTTGTTAGAAGTCAAGTAAATGAAGCTGAAAGTCATAGACCTAACAGCAAAGTTATAAATGTATTGTAGGAAGTTATCTTCGACAAGGATAAGTTGTTTATAAATCCACACAAGTTGTACACAAATTCACACAAGTATTTTTGTCTCCTATGGCGCGTCATAGCCCTTAAACCTCCAGTGTAGCACTTCAGTTGTGTCACGCAAATACTACACTGTGTCGAAACTAATAAAGATTTCACTATATGCCCAGGCTCGACAGTTACCTTTACTTCAAGTCCAAAGCAGTGTTTGAAATCACTTGTTTTTTCTTAACAACTACCTGATGTTATTACACAAATTAAATGAGATATTTCTTGCAAATTGGACGTAAATTTCCAACTGCCTTGAATCTAGTATTTTGAAAACCGTACCCGTGAGTCAAGACTCTAAAGAATATGCTAAATGCAAGCTTGGAGAATTTGTCCACAACAAATTATACAAAACCTTTATTTAGAATCGCTTGGCATTTCTGAACAAACACTAAATACTCTGGTGAGGTTTCGTTGATAATTTCTATGGATATATTCATCGGGAGTTCACTCAGTGTGAGAGAACTTTACATAATAGTCAAACACATTAAGATTTCACTCCGTGCCCAAACTCAACAGTCGCTTCTACTTTTAACCCAAGGCAATCTTTACACTCACTCGAGATTTCTAAACAAATATCTTGTGTTCTAAGAGGAATTAAATGAGCTATTCCGACAAAATTGGTCAGAATTTCTCACTGCCATGTATCTAGTTTTTTGAAAACAGTTCCCAGCTGCTGGGTATCTAGACACAGTGAATTTTTTAAAGTACATGAAAGCCAGTGGCTATTTGTACGAGACCAGTACACTGAATTGTATTTTCTATTTATAAGGGGTTAAGGTATCATCCACCCTCAAGCACCCTCCTCGCGTTGATCGGCGCTAGCGCTTTTGCTTTTAACAAATACCCCTATAAACCTTACATTTTCTGAAAGCTTGATAGTTCCAGATTATTGCTTATTTCTTTCAAAAAATCAAAATATTAACGCGATTTAGAAATGAGAAGCTTTTTGTGAAAGTGGGTGTCACTGTAAATTTAAGTCCAGTCCAGCCAAAAATTAACGGAAGAAGCCAATTAAGAACGCATTTGCTTCTTAATATGTTTGACTAAAAAACCGTGTCTCAGATTTTTTTGTGTAGTGTGTTTGTTTTGTTGTTATAAGCAGGTGAAGTGAGGGATAGCAAATCATTAGCACTACCTGTGAAAAAAATGCTCTAACTCAAAAACGAAAAAAGAAATCAAAATTCACAAACACAGTTTTTCAGAAAAACTTTTTGACAGTAAATTGGCCAAATTTCAGGGTGTTACGAAAACTAAGACCCTCGAAAACTAAGACCTAAGACCTAAGACCCGTCTTAGTTTTCGAGATTACGAAAACCAAGACCCCCTAAAATCGAATCCGTCGAAATGTAAAGTCAAATTGTAACCGAAATAGGTCTGATCTGTCAAATTATATCATGTTCGATCCTTTCCACCGAGTTTTAGGTCAAATTTAACGGTAAATCTAGGGGTCTTAGTTTTCGTAATTTCGAAAACTAAGACCCCTCTTAGTTTTTGTAATTACGAAAACTAAGACCCCCTCCAAAACAATCTCTAAAATTTCTACAAAGTCGAATTACGACCGTTTGAAGACTCCCTCTCCCCAATCCCCCTCCCCTTTTTCCCTTCCTCCCTATCCCCTATCCCCTATCCCCTACCCCTTTCGACGCCTGCTACGCAGGCTACACATTTATAAACTGCGTGACCTCGGGCTTCCTTTAAGAGCGACTGTCAGGAAAAATCTACCAAAATCTTAATTTCGTGACAAGAGTTGAAAAATCAATTTGTTTCATTTTTTGTTCATGGATAGCTTTTAGGTAGATAAGAAACCTAAGGTAGATTGTTCCTGCCAAAAGCTTTTTATTTGTGAGAAAAATTAGACGATCGGTTTTCGATATGGGAGCTGTCTCCGACTGCCCTAATTTTTAACCTGAAATTCGCTAACATTAAATTTCCTCGCATTCACAAAAAATTTTTCTTCTTGCACTAAAAGATACTTTCAGGGCAACAGCGAAGCTCGTCGAACTGAAATAATTCAAAAAATGAGGGATAGGTTTTCAGGATAACAAAAACTTAAGCAGTTTGGCAGTCACTGCTCTCTCTCTGTCCTCCAGTCTGTGTTTGTCCCGGACATATGCATGCAGTTACCATAAAGAGATAATCAGTTTGTGTACAATGCATATGTTGTATGGTAATAGTAGTTAGTGTACAATAGTTTCAAAGGTGCCTCAGATCTGAAGTGCAGTAATTGTCATAATGATCCCGCTACTATAGGGTGTTCTGCTAAATACGGGTTTCACTGTTTATTATGATGGGAGTCTGCGTAATACACACCCCCTGATTTTAGAGAAACCTATGTATGGTTCTTTGGAGTCCTTATTAACTTAGACTGTTCACAGTCCCCTATTTTTTTGTCGGATCGTTTAGATATACTGAATCTTACCGTCACGGCTATCTTGATTTTCAAATGTACCGAGGGGGCGGGCATCGCTGATTATAGCTCTGGGGGAAGGGGGGGGGGGGGGAGAGAAAAATAGAGGGACTGTAATAACAACACTGCAGCTCGCGTTCACGGAGCGCGGTGTACCACCAACGCAGGCGTTTGATTGGTCATTAGACAATAGATGTTAATTTGCGTTGACAACGGGTTTAGTTTAAGTTGCCGACACTGACAAATCGATGCTTCTATAAAACGTACGCTTTCATACCATAAGGCACATCTTGCACAAAAACAGGAAGGACTTTTGGTATTTTGATTAGAAAAATGTTTTCTTGTGTATGTTTGCCGATTTTATTTCGAGAAATGGCCCAGGAACATTATAAAATCACTGTTTCAAAAGGAGATATTTGTAAACACGCGTAACGGATGCTAAATGTGTCTGGCATGTTTTTCATCACCAGCGGAGTTTCTTAATTAATTAATGGTAAAAGGCGTGAAATTTCTTTCACACCTCCTGAACGCTAGCTGCAGTGATGTTATTACAGTCCCTCTATTTTTCTCGCTTCCTCCCAAACCGACCCCGCCCCCTAAGTAGTTTTGACACTCGTACAAGATGGCAGCCCATAACGCAAAGCGCTCGATCTCGATGATCTTACGGAAAAATAGAGGACTGTGAACAGTCTACTTGTTGCTGGAATTGCAGAAATTTAACTACAGTCAGGCCCCTTCACTTTTGTGAGAGAGGTCTGCCTTGTGTGTGTGTGTGTGTGTGTGTGTGTGTTTCCTGCCCACAGGCAGGTCCTTCCGTATAGTTCTCAATCTAAGGCAGCCTTTTGACCACTAAATAAGGGCCACGATCCTTTACTCTATCCAGCATTCCCACTCGAGTTCTTCCAGGTGGCCTCTCTTCCCTCAATAGCTAATGGGACAAGATCACCATGGAATAGGGTATGACCAAGCCAGACTCTCTGTCCTCTGTAGAGGTGCCCAAATACCATAATTAGAGAAAGTTATCATTCCTTCTCTCCAGCCCCACTTTATTCTTCACACAAAATTGAAAAGTGATTGACTGTATTTATTGATCATGACTATAATACTTTATGTGGAGTCATTCAGTATGGTTTATTCAAGTGCTGGAAGTTCAGATTTGATTTTATCTTCAGTTGCATGACATCCCACCTCATTTGTACGAACATTTCTACTTTACATTTTAATTTGTTATAAAAAAAAAATTAATTCCATCGCCTGATTGGTTGGTTGTTTAATGGTCCAAACAGGAAGTTGGAACTGTGACACTAGTCTGTTTCTTCCTTCTGCTATTGGTGATGGGTTTCGCTACATTAAGTAACCCTCCCTCTCGGTATATCCCCCCACCCAACCAACCTCAAGCTTTCTTGAAATCAAAAACCCAAGGGAGTATAATGAGTCTTTATCAGCAATAATTATTGTAAATGTGTGTTATTTTACAAACAACAGGGGACTCCCAGATCTGAATACAAAGTCAGCCCTAACCATAACACCTTAAAAGAGGAACAAGCTCAATGTCCTTTGAGTGCCAGCAGTACGGCAAGCGTTTTAGCCAAGCAGGACACCTAAGGACTCATGAAAGAGTCCACACTGGGGAAAAGCCTTTTGAATGTAAACGGTGTGGCAAGTGTTTTAGTCAAGCAGGAAACCTAAGGAATCATGAAAGAGTTCACACTGGGGAAAAGCCTTACGAATGTAAACACTGTAGCAAGTGTTTCAGCCAACTAACTAACCTGAGGAACCATGAAAGAATCCACACTCTATTAAAGTCGCATAAATTTTCCAAGAAGAACAAAAGTCTGTCTAAACGTTTGGAATCATGTAAACGGAGTAGAACAGGAGGAAAAAACGTTGACTTTAGGGCCACAGGCTTTACAAACAACCTGCGAACACACAGAGAGACTGGAAACAGTGGCGTAGCAGACCCGCAATCAGTCATCATTGAGAAACACAGCTGTTGGATTTGTCAAGAGGAAATGAGTAGTGAGGCTCTTCTTCTTCAACACTATGAACATCATATGACCTATGTTTGTGAAGACGATTCATAAAGTTAAAATGCGTTTCAGTTCTTGTACGTTTTTCTACCTTTGGTTTCTTTCGGTTCTTTGTAAACATTTTCTGGTTTCAACTGTAAACGTTTGGTTTTGTTTAAAGCTTGTTACTTTCATACCTGCGATTCATTTCATGCCTACGTTTATCACTGGTACTATACGTATGAACGATGAAAGAACAGCTTCTGTGTTAGTTATCAAGAAAAAAACCCAGGTTTTAGCCTCACTTACAGCGGATTATAAGTGGTTCGCTTCTTCATACCATTTACGGTAATTGATATAATAACCGAAGAGTTTCTGAAATCACAGCTGTGACAACATTGATAATAAAAACAGCACTATAGCATATGGACGAAAATGCAAAAAGCATTCCTTAAGAAATCTTAACCCATGATTCGTCAAGCGAGAAGTCATAACTGCATGCCTTTGGAGAATTTCCATTGGTATTTAATTTAACAAATTGGCAATTTTTGTATAGTCTGTACTCTTAGGGTGTTCAAAACGCTAATGGAGCCACTAGCCGTGACGAAAAGTTTCACTGCAAGGTTTTGAACATTTTGATGTCATTTCTATGAAAAGTTGTTCTCGTTTTGTGTGGGTTTGTTTTTGTTTTTTTTACAATAACATTGACAGTTTTTGACGTCCATTTTCTTGGAAGTTTCTCGGAAAGTGGCACGCGCAAGAAAGAGAAAAACAAATCACGCCACCATCACGCCATTTCAGTTTTTCCCTCTTGCAAACAGCTCAGCTGAACCATTGATAACAAGAAAATAGAAGTGCACCTTCTATTTGTCTTTGGGAGCAGTGTTTATGTTTATTTCAGAGGTGATTTACAGTATTCCCTATCCATATCATTAACACTACAATACAAAAACTTAAACTTTGTTTCATCCTAAAAATAGGTCAGTATTTGTATAGGTAATAGCATGATTTGTTTTTATTTTAGAGATGTTTGGCATAAATACTACGGGTGATATTTCGAAATTGTTATACGTAATTTCACAAGTTGTTAGGCAAGTGAAATTTGAGACAATTTTGAGATATCACGAGTGGCATTTATGCCAAATATCACGTACAAATCATGCTATTATTTGTTTATACTACTACCCGCAATAGTTTTGTAATTTTCACCATAGTCTCTCTAACGGAGAGACTATGTTCAAATTAAACTGAAACACCACTAGTCTAAGCCAATCAAATTCCAGAATTTCTCATGTAGTAGTATAACAAAGATAATATAATTCTAAGTTTTGTTATAAAGCCTTATGGAAGACAAGTGTTTCCTCACGAAAGGAGTGAAGGTTCTACTATTAACCAGAAGAGTTTGCTTCCCAGTTGTATTCTAGAAGTTAACAATTAACGGTTTTCAAGAGATCATTATAGGACCTGTCCTATTATGGCTCTTGCCGTTTGACATTAAACATTTTTAAAAGCGTTACAGTTCGCTTTTTCAAAGACCTGACTCACCTGACCTGACCGGTCTTTGTACATTTATGACCATTTATACCTGAAAATAACAAAACAACTTGCTTCGCTATGAAAATTGATTTGAAAAAGTTTGAAACGGCGTTTCCACGGTGGTCCGCAAGCAAATTTCCCTTCTCTGCTGTGAATTTTTTTTCCCTGCTTTTTATACATTTCTCAAAAACGGCTTCTTGTCACTGGTTGTCCGTAAATAAATTTGAATGGAAAATTAAGAGGCTGTCCGCCTAAGAACCGATAAGGCAAATTTCGGTCTATCACAGATTGCCCTGATTTTTGCAGTGGAAGATAACTATCCTATCCCATGATGAAATATCACATTTATTTGGACCAACTCAATTTTTTGTCTATATTACAAGAAGATTTTCTCGGTCACCTAAAACTAGCCGGTTTGCCGTCGGAAGTGGTGCCATTTTGGTAAACTTTAGGGCTCTGTCAAACCTGCCTTACAAAGCCGAATAAGCTGATTATTTTACATACAAAAGTTTTAACTCTGGTTAATAGTTTCAAGGTTTAACGGTTGCATTCTGTGGAAAGTTGGCTGAGATGTGATTTTTTTAAAATGACCTTTAATTTGCTTATCGGGAAAAGGAATTTGCATAACTAAAGCTGAACGGTAATTTCGCAAAAGTGGCACCTGACCCTGACTCAAGTCTATGATAAAACAGAAGTACTAAGACCAGTCTACTTCTTAATGCAATTAAATTTGTGGGCACTCTTCTTTGCGTGCTGTACAAAGTTCCGTTAATGTTCCAAAATTCGCCATTTTGACAGCAAAGCTGGAATTGTAATGGTCTGCATCTGGTCGACTAATTTCTACAACTTTAACGTTTCTAGTTATCACTAACTGTCATTAGTCCCTTTAAATGTTGGACTTTCGAAAACATGTGAAGAAAACTTGGTAATCGCTTTTTCGTGTTTTTTTTTTCTTGTCGACGATGAACAGGACTTCATTTTCCGTATGCAAATTAGCCTTAGATGCGTCGTTTCAACAAAATAATATAATAATATAATACTAATAATGTATTTCATATTTTTAAGGGAAAAATATCTCCTCTTTCCACCGAAAAACACCAACGATATATGACTTAGAATCCCCTTAGGTCTGTTTCTTTTACGAGGAAGAAGCAGCAGAAGAAGATATGTTTATGTGAATTAAAATAATCTAATTACTGTGGCTCGTCACGCATTCCCCCAGAGTGACCGTGTATCGATCAGTTCTTTTATCTTATTATATCTTTTTTGAGGTGATGGTTACTGATAATCATACAATTTAATCACTGTTAATTCCGATTCTTTGCTGGGTAGGAAATACCGTGCTGTTGTATTTATTCAATCTACGACCGTTTTAACTGAGTCAGTATCACCGGTCGCCACTAAGATAGGGTTTAATATGACGGCCCATGGTGTAATACACGACAATTAGCTAAAAATTAGTCACTTGGAAAAAAAGAAAAAGGCATAGTTTTTTGATAACGGTCCGTCTCCTGTTAAATTCCAAAAGTTTTTGCCGGCTGTTAATCACACTAAATTAAGGATTCCTATGTTGTTTATGTTTACTACTGAGCTGATGGAGAAAAGCACGTGCACTCAGTGTATGAAAGACGAAAGTTTGTAAATAAGGTCTCCTTTTCTTTCCCTGGATTTGAATGGTACTTCAAAGTGACACAACTTATTTTTTTTTAGCATTACCCAGGGCTGTAACGAGGTTTTTTGTAACGAGGGGCATTATCACGAGAGCCGAAGGCACGAGCCTTGTAGGGGGGTCTGGGGGTGTCCTCCCCAGAAAAATTTTCAAATTTTGAGGCTCCGAAATGCTATTTTCAGCACTTGTCATGAGATATGTCTCCGAAAAATAGACCTCGAAGATGAAAATGGCAAACAATTGCAAATCACTATAATCAAAATAACTGAGTCTAAAGAAAACAAATCCATCCACAGACTTGATTTGTCTGGCTCAACAGGTCCAGGGGAGGCAGCTGCCCTACGTCTCTGTTACCACGTTGAACTGACTAGGTTAATCTTTCTTTGACATACACATAGGTTGAAAGCTTCTGATTGAGGGTGTTGTGGTCTCAATTATTCTTCGGCGATTCCTGCAACAAGCTTTTGCCTTTCGAGACATCGTCTTCTTGCAGCAGATCTCTATGGTCAAGTTCAATTTATATTCAAGTTCATTACATTGGTTATTTCGTCCATTGCCTTATTGTAATTACCCTTAGGACTATGTTTAGGTTAGGGTTAGGGTTATGGGCTGGCAATAGGTGAGCACGGAATTGGAACGGGGGTGGGGGGAACTCCCTATGATGGCCTATACAGGGAGGCTCCGCCCGAATGGGGTATCTTTTTCAGGCTTCAGGTATATGAAAGGGTGGGCATTTCACTAGTTGAAGTATATGAAAGGGCGAGTGTGTGCTTATTGCAGCCTTAGCAGCATCTTTGGCGGTTCTTAAACAAAAAAAGAACTAAGTTTAAGAATTTAAGGAAAAAGTAGAAGGACTTAATTTTCAGAAATTAATATACACAGAAGAAATTTCACCCCTTTAAGTAGAAATGCTTGTAAAAGTAGAGGTGTAACCGGAGGGAGAGAGGGTGGATGGTAAAGTAGGTTAAAAATAGAGAGATAAGAGGAGCACTTTGGTGGAGCACATTGATCAAGAGGGTATAAATACAAAAAACAAAATCAGCAATCTGGAGGCATTTTTGAAGACTTAATGAAAACGTTATCAAAACAAGAAAAACAGAGAAATCTTGTCCAATAAACCTCTCCGGCAAAGGTGTGGACATGGTTGCTGACTGCTCAATCGTACTCTTCTCGACCCTTTGGCGTCAAGTTTTTTTACGTTTCTTGCGACAGAAGGAGCAAATCGGCTATATAAAGTTGAACTGAACGTTCTGGTACTCACTAAAATTTACAAAACCAGAGACATGTTTTAGACACTGTTTAAGTTAAAAAAAAATGTTTTTATTACAAGAATGAAATACTTTTCACACACGTCCCAAGGACATTCCTCTTAGAAAATGGCAGGGGCGGAAAAGCCCTGGAGACGAAGTTGAATCCTGACTCCGTGTAGAAAGTTCTTTCTTTTTTCCCCATTTATACTCTTTTCAAACAATCATCAGAAAACTATGTTTTACAACACGCGGATTAACCTTTATGTATAGTATTTTATAGGTAAGAATTGATTAGAGCAAGATACACGGCTGTAATAAATAAATAAATAAACTATCTTTGCAAGCTCAAATAAACTGGAAACGAACATCAGAAAACATCGCAAGATAAAATATTAAATGGAGAAATTAGAATATCTCTGTACGTTTAGAAATTTTTTGCATGAAGAAGAAAAAAGAATGATACTTACATGATGGAGCAAAACTTTGATTTATTTCCAGCCACAGTAGTTATTTTACCAGTATGATCCAGAGTGCGACTGGGGTATTGACAAGACCTTAGGCTCGATTTCCGCCGTCTCCCGATCCCTTGGGGCTCATTTTCCAGCATAGCGGCTTACCATGGAGCCTAACAAGACCTTGGCGCTCGCAAAAACCTGCCAAGTAGGTGTCTGTGCCTTGGGCAGATTGTCATTTTAGTCAGTGTTAGCCTGTGTACACACCACCCCCTCGGAGAAGGGGCCCCCTTCTCCGATTTTTCCTAAGGGGAAGGGGGGTCTGTACACAGGCTATTTAGTGTCTGTGCCTTGAGCAGATTGTCATTTCAGTTCCGAATACCTACCAAACCTCTACTCTCGCTAAAATGAGTTCATTCAGTCATTGACTTTGCTACACTTAGACAAGTGACAGCTGGCTAAGTGCGACGTAATATCATTCATGCACTCTGCGACCAACACATTTCCCTCCACACCCCTACTGGGACCACACTCTGTCTTGACGATCTCGGGGAAAGAACAGCTTGATCATATGAAATAGCGGAATAAGCCATTTTTCACAATTGATCTCTTCGGCGATTTCATTGACATAATTATATTTTAAACTGGCACCTGTTGCATTATAATTAAATTAGATTGAAACCAAAACAAGATCATCTTGGGAATAGGGATGTTATATAAAAACTGAGATAATCTCTTTTTGCGTGTATTCACTGAAAAAAAGAAACTATTTTTCCCGTTTCATTCTGCTACCGATAAATGCTCTAAAGATCTTTGAATGAAACTGAAATTTACAGCTAATTTGCCTTTTGCAAAGCTATACATGGATTTTCCCTTAATAACTTTTTAAGATACAAAAAGTGTAGGGCATTTTCTTTTATCATAGTGCCGTGTACAAAGATCTGATAAGCAAAAAAAGAGTGCCCACAAATTTTATTGTGCTGACAAGAGGACTTACCTTGCAAGTTAACTCTTATTTTTTATTATTATCAATAACTATCATTTAAAAAAAGATAATAATATAATAAAATTGATCGATTCAACGCTATTGTTTTCTAATCGACCGCCCCTCTTTAGGAATGCGTGACAGGCCACATTAATTGAATTATTTTAAGCCACGCAAACATATATCATGATATATTATTCAGCTGCTTCTTCCTCTTTAGACAAAAAAAAAACAGACCTTAAGGGGATTCTAAGTGATGGTTCGTGTTTTTCTGTGGATAGGAGAGTTATTTTTCTCCTTAGAAGTGTGAAATGTAAGGATGTTTCATATCAAGTTGTTGAAACGACGCATCCAAGGCTAATTTGCATACGGAGAATGATGTCACGTTCATCGTCGACAAGAAAAAAACGAAGAAAAAGCGATTACTAAGTTTTCTCCACATGTTTTCGAAAGTCCAACATTTAAAGGGACTAATGACAGTTAGTGATAACTAGAAACGTTAAAGCTGTGGAAATTAGTCGACCAGATGCAGACCCTTTCAATTCCAGCTTTGTTGTCAAAATGGCGAATTTTGGAACATTAACGGAACTTTGTACAGCACGCAAAGAAGAGTGCCCACAAATTTTATTGTATTAAGAAAAAGACTGGTCTTAGTACTTCTGTTTTATCATAGACTTGAGTCAGGGTCAGGTGCCACTTTTGCGAAATTACCGTTCAGCTTTAGTTATGCAAATTCCTTTTCCCGATAAGCAAATTAAAGGTCATTTTAAAAAAATCACATCTCAGCCAACTTTCCACAGAATGCAACCGTTAAACCTTGAAACTATTAACCAGAGTTAAAACTTTTGTATGTAAAATAATCAGCTTATTCGGCTTTGTAAGGCAGGTTTGACAGAGCCCTAAATTTTCACCAAAATGGCACCACTTCCGACGGCAAACCGGCTAGTTTTAGTTGACCGAGAAAATCTTCTTGTAATATAGACGAAAAATTGGGTTGGTCCAAATAAATGTGATATTTTATCATGGGATAGGATAGTTATCTTCCACTGGAAAAATCAGGGCAATCCGTGATAGACCAAAATTTGCCTTATCGGTTCTTACGCGGACAGCCTCTTAAAAACGACCAGTGACAAACGATAAGCGTCGGAGCAGCGAAAAAAATTGTCACGCGGCCATCTCGGTTTGCCGTTTTCCGCTTTTTCATTACCTTGCTCAATTATAAATATCCTATTTGATCAAGAGATTTAGAACCACCGTCACGGCAAACATGCCAGCAAAGCGTCAAGTTGTACCACGTGACCAAGTTTTTCCGATGTTCATGATATTTGCAATGAGTATTTCATCCACAAAAATCAAAGACGACTGTTCGATAGACTTTGCCATGCGATAAGCGGGTGCCTTGCCTTATCTGGTATGTTTTTTACGGAGAAATTACTTAGTTTACTTGCGTTTCTTAAACATGGCCGACATCAGAGATACTAAATTACCTCGACCTACGCGTGTCAACCGCACCATCTGGCATCTTATGAACGGTTGTGTCAGTAGCATGATATCATTTAATCCTCTGAGCAATTATCCGCACGTTAGCAAATAGATAAGTATGATAAGATGGGCCGCCGATAATTACCCCTTCTAAGTCTTTCTAACACCCAACGTAAGGAAAAAAATACAAGGTCTTCTCTAATCACTCGTTAAAATCCGCTCTGCTATGAAATCTAAACCAAATAAACAACCTACAATCGAAATGTTGAATAATTATGGTGAAACAGTATTAAGTAATCTCATTACCTTTAATCTCACATTTGAAAAAAAAAATACCATAGTAACGGTAATCAGTTGAAAACACGTAAATTTTAGTATCTCTTTTGAACCAAAGATGTAATTCATTAGCACGAAAAGCACAGAAGCGGTATACGATCGAATTAATGTGAAGGCAGTTTTTAATTACTTTATTTCCAAAACATTTCTTTGAAAACTCAACAAGAGCTAAAGCGCCTGTCCAACTCATGCAACATTATGACCAGTTGAAGTTTTTGTTCTCGGGAATAGCAAATGGTCAATAAATCACGTACGTACATTTTGATTTGATTTGAACAAAAAGTGTTTGGAAAGAAAAACAATAACAGACGATTTAATTTGTTTTTTTCGCTTCATCATTTTTATAACTAGTGTGTTTTGCTTCACAGCTGTTTCGCATACAGAACAAGGCATCTTTTGAAATTTTTGCTGGATATTTGAAAAAGTTAACTTATAAAAACAATTACCAGCAAAAAAAATGTATTTATCGACGTCCATCATCTTCGTGGTCATCTACACAGTACAAGCAATCATTACCATCGTTGGAAACACGTTCACTATCTTTGTCTTCTGGACTCAGAGATCTCGCCTAAAACGAACTTATTTTCTCTTGATCAACCTCGCAATCGCCGACTTTCTTGTGGGGATTACAGAACTAACAGTCTTAGGAACCGCTATATCACAAATCACGACGGATGATTATGCAGTACTAAAGCAAAGCCAATCATATCCCTTCGTGGCATTCGTTCTCCTATCATCAAGTACCTCCGTTTACTTTCTGGCGCTTATCTCCTTGGAACGAGCTTTCGCCGTCTTATGGCCAATCCGCCATCGCATCGCAAACAGTGGAGTTTACATCAAAAGCATCCTTGTTGTGTGGACAATTGGACTGTGTTTCTTTGCTTTAACTCTCCTCCCCTTCCATTACCCAGAGGTGAAAAAGAAATACGTTTTCGCGTGTACTAATACATGTCTTCTTATTTCTCTCTTGGTTATCTGTGCCAGTTATCTTAAAATACACAATCGATTACGTGCACCATCACCCGAGCTTGATATCCATACCAATCAACTAAGAGAACGCAATGTGCGGCTTTCAAAAACACTTTTTATCGCAATTGTTTTATCTCTTGTGTTCTGGATGCCGGCGTTTGTTGTCTACTCTACGAGAGAATTATGCCTGCGATGCATTCCTGATACTGTGGTACCCTACGTGTATGCCCTACATTTAGCAAATTCTATGATGAATCCTCTCGTCTACAGCTTCAGGATGCAAATTTTCAAAGATATCCTGAAGAAATTCTGCAGCCGAAAACGACATAACATGGAAATGAGAGCTACACCGCAAATTACAGTGGATTTAGCTTGGAGAGTTTCTTTCACTCCAAAAACGCATGAGGCAGTTTCACCAACTATTTTATCAACTTCCGGCAATGACGAAAAAAATACATTAACGCGCACACACACTCATCCAAACTAATTGTATAAAGCTTAGGTTGGAGAATCCTAACCTGATAGTTTGCCAAATCTATTGCAATATCAGTCTTTGCTCTTGCGCAAAATTGTGCAAATGTGGTATTTGCTAACATTTGCTGTAATTTGGCCGACACCCTAGTAAATCCCTTTTTTCGTCCAGTGCCACTTAATTGCGCATCGCAGAGACTGCATGCCTTCTTCAGTGGTATTCTCGACAGTTTATAACTCACTGAACGGTAAATTGATAGAGATATACCACAAACGTTCTTTTTGACGGTTTAAAAATGAAATTGTGTAGCCTTAAGATTTATCACCTAAACGTATTCAAAATAAAACCTGAGCAAACATAAAGCACTTAAAATGTAAATCCAATGTGTGATTATTCTACATGGAAGACTAAATACTCGTTGGAATACCAGGCGACAAATTAATGTTTAATGTTTGTGGAGCTGATGACTGGAAGATTTTAAGGTTCTGCAAGTCTGTAAGTACTTATAAATTACTATATTGAATATATCATATACAAGTAAGTCTTTAACTGAAATAGATAAATTTGAAAAGAGGGCCTTTTCTTGCATTTCGTGACACCCCCAACGCACGGTGAAAACTTTAAATTATGAAATGAATAAATTGATAGACACATAAGACTTCCTATCCAAAACAAATTCAGCCCTTAAATAGCTATTTCAACTCTTCAATAGTCAAACTTTATAAATCTAATTCACAACAAACGTTTTGCGTAGTCTTAACCCTATTCCGACCGAGGACCATGGCCTACAGCGCCAAAGCCATGTATATGTTGTGGTTAATTTAATTTTTTTTCTCTCATATATTTGTGATAACAAGAATAAATAGATATATGAAATAAATGTAAACAAAATAAAACCAATGTTATGTTTCTCATATCATAACTCGAAAATATAATTTCCGAAATAGGAATGCTTTTAGGACAGACTTAACGGATAAGTGAGAGTCTTCATTTTTAAGAGAATTGGGAAGGGTATTCCATACTAATGGGGTTCAGGTGCTCAAAAGGAAAACGCACGTTCACCGTATTTCACAGAGCTCACAATGGGGACAGTAAAAAGTGATTTGGATGTTGAACGAAGACTTCGTAGTGGATGATATTCCTGTAAAATGGACCGCAAACAGGTCCGAAAAAGTCCATGAAGAATCTTGGAAGTAATAAGAATGACTTGCAATATTATAATTGTTTCAACTGGCAGCTAGTGTAGTTCACGAAGAGTAGGTTTGACGTGTTTTTTTTTTAGTTCCAGTAATTATAAGACGTGCTGCAGCATTTTGAATTCTTTGAAGTTTTTCGACTTTCTGTTTTGGAAGACCATATATGATAGTGTTGTAGTTTAAACGTGATACACTGTATTAAAGGGGCATTGAGTAACAGTTTTAGGTTTTGGTTAGTAAGGTATTTGCTAATGCGCCCAGTGGACCTGATGGCATATTGGTTACATTTCGCGAGAGATATACAGCGTTCAAGAGAGCTTCTCAATGTTAGGCGTCTTAGTATATCGGGATGTGAACAATATAAGCTCTGTCTTCTCATCATTTGTGACATTTTTCCTGGCATATTTTGCGTGTTCCATTGCATTTCATCCTCTATACAATTTTGGAGGGCAGTCAGGGACAGAACCTGATTTGCAGGATCGATAGCTATGTACAGTTGACTGTCATCTGCATAAAACAAAGAGTTCTGGTTATGGCGAGCAATTACATCTTCTTAAGGGGTGGGGGGGGGGCGGGGAGGCAATACAGAGGGTGAAAAGCAGTGGTCCAAGTATAGACCATTGTGGACGTCATAACACAGAGCGCGAGGAGTGAACATTTGGTCTCCAATTATTATTGAGAAAGAGTTCTCGTTAAGGCGAGCAAGTACATCCTGTGGAGGGCCAATAAAAAGGGTGAAAAGTAGCGGTCCAGTGAAGACCCTTGACACAGAGCGCAAGGAGTGAACACTTGATCGACAATAATTATTGATTGCCGGCGGTTTTCAAGGTAGCATCTGTACCAGTTGCTGACACCTTCTCAATCACTTTGCTAAGGAAAGGAATATCAGCCACCCGCCTGTAGGTCTTAAGAATCTCCTTGTCGAGGTAAGTAAGTAATCGGTTTAATAACAGAGTTTCCACATTGTGGTTAAATAAGAGTATCTGTCAAATATTTACAATACAAATATACTATAAAAAGAGTAATAGAACAAATAACGACCAAAAGAAAAAGTATTTACAATGATCGTATTAATAAAACATAAAGTACAATTAAGATAAGCTGGCCTGTGCCCGGTTCTTTATAAAAGAATTTAAAAATGCGCGAACTAAATAGACTAAAATCGTCACATTTCTTAAGATTAAGGTTATTCTTTTTTAGACGTGAACGTACAAGTCATAAGATAGCTTCAAGAAAACTCCCCTGCTGACAGAGTCCACTGATTGACTATGCTAGTTATGATAGGACGAAATTCTTTATTACGCAGGTAGGAAGTGGGTCAATGGAACATGTTTTTGTTGAAAGAGACTGAATGGTATTTTTAACGGTAGAGCGGGATACAGGCATCAAGTTAAATTCGTGAGCCAAAATCGGACCCTGAGATTGCATTGAATGGTTGACTGCATTTCCCGGAGTTCATTCCTAATGGTTTGGATTTTTCAAAGAAAGAAGTCATTGAAATTTTCATTCATTGTTTCCAAAGATGTTATAAGAGGCCAGGGTAAGGCTGACCTTTATAACAGGTTGAAACAGTTTGTCGATCATTATAATAAGAAAAAGTTTATTTCTTCCGGCCTGCTCCATCCTTATAGTTTTGTAATAAGACAATTTCTGAAAAAAGGACAATTTATGAAGCGGTCATGTTATTAAAAATAAAAAAAAAACACCTTTTATTCGAACAAAATAATAAACGAGAAAGACATAAGCATCGTCGGATTAAACCTCTCTGGCCTCAACAAAGCTGTCATACCGTGGACTAAATCCAGGCACGAGCTACAAAATCGCTCGTCTAAATATAGCTTATTAATCAAAATCGTTTTCTTCATAGCTCGTTTGACGCCAAAATAGTCTGAACTTGACGCCGTTTTTTCCTCAAAAATCAACGGTCTGTTACAGCAGACAGTTGATAATAAAGTGTTTGCATTAGGGAAGGTTTACTGTCCATGAGAATCTGTTAATTGGGCAAGAAACAATGATCGTTGTCTGCATTAACTGGGATCCGCATTAAGTGGGTTGAATTTAGAGAAAATTTAAGGGCTTTCCCCTGGGACAAACAAATTTAACCTATGCCACTGATACAGATATTATAAAGGAAATAAAGGGAGATGTAAAGAATCAACCATAAGAGAACACAAAAAAAATCTGAGCCCTGATGGGATTCGAACCCACGACCCTCCGTGTTCTAGATCGGATGCTCTAACCTCTGAGCTACAGAGAACTCGTTGGCGACCCACAAAAATGACCCTTGCTACCGCATCTCGCAGTCACACAGTCCATCACAAGCAACACATTAAGGCTTAATTAATGTGACTGTGTGATACAGTTAAGCCTTAATGTGTTCGGCAGTTTCAGGCTCAAATTTCGCCTAAGCAGGCTACGACTCTCTTCTCCAAAAAAAAAGAACTTTAAATTTGCTATCACGCCCTTTGGAACAACGCCTTTTGATGAAATCACGTTCACCTTCGGAGCGTCTCAGTGTGACAGCTTAGTAGACCAAGCCTTTTTTAAAGCACTCTTCTTTTTCGATGACAGCTAGGGGACCTTGAACGGTTTTGAGGATTGCACAAAGTCCTCTAACACTAGTATCTTGAAAATCCGTATTTCCAACTTGCAATAAGTTCCAAAATAATGCAGTTTCCTTGAAAACATAATTATTAAATTTAGTAATTCTCTTAGCTGTGAATTTAATTGTGACCCATTATTTAGCGAGATTTTTCAAGGAAAAAAAAATGTGATATTGCATTCAGTTAAATTCTGGCAGATTTTACCAGTTTCGCAATATTGTTTGTTTTATTTTGACAGATTCGACTTTTATTAACTGCCTCACCTTGAACTTTACATTTTCGCTTCATTGATTAAGTAAATTTTGAAATACAAATAATAGAACTAAACTTAGCCGTGATGCCTATCATCATATAAAATAATAAAAAAACACTAAGCATATTTTTCCTTAAGCACTTATTTTCAATATAACTACACATGTAGGAGGGACAAATGGGGTAAACACGGGACCTATATGATTCATTAGCTACCTTTACTTAACAACACCAACCCCATTTAAATCCCAGAAAATCCTTTGTGAAACAGAGCACTGGATTCAAATTCACTTCAACCAAAAGGAGATTAAGTACATCTCTCATTTCAATAGTAGAGCCAGTGTTGAAACCCGCCCTCCCAAGTTACACAATTTACTCCAATTCTCTCCCCCCTTCCATCCCTGACATTTTATGGACCTCCCCCCGAGCTTCCCGAGTTTCTGCGATACACGTGTTTCTAGTAAATAATAATACCAAATCGTACTATGAACCGCGTTTCTTTGAGTAAAGAGCATACTTCAGGACGTGAACGGTGTTCACAAAATGTAGAACTGAAAAGAAAAACAAGTGCTGATATACGATTTATAAACCCTAAGCAAACGTACAATAATGAAAAGGACTATAACAAATTTCTTTCAGTTCAACTTTTTATTGTTTTAGTGACTTCTCAGTAGTTTTTTAGGCGCGCTCTAAATATTTTGAAATCAATATATCACCAAGCCCCTCCGTTGGGGAGTGAAAAGACCCCTATCTCCCTAAACTTGTATTGCATATGTTTGTGTGATTGTCAAACTGTCAGCAGCTTTATCATTATTAGTAGCGTGTTGTTTGATAGTGAAATGGCTTCTAAACAAATACTAGGCGTGTAACAATACAGAGGGCCACTGGTTTATCAGCTTTTTTGTTATGTGTTTGCCCTCTTTTTAAATAAATTTGATTGATTGATTTATATCTATTATTGTAAGGCCAAAAACTAATACATTACCGTTGTACAACACGATCACCACAGTCACAGTGTCTTGTTCCTGAAAAAAAGGGGAAAAGAAGTTAAGTGTCAAGGTAAGGAAGTCACACAAATTGTCTTCATTTTCAATTTTAGCTAACAAAAATGTAAGATTATCAAGTTAGTCAACGTGGTGAAATGTAAAAACTGAAGTTATGGTCGGTATAAACTGAATAAGCTTTTAGATTTTAGAGCGGCAGGCTTGTATAACCTTTTCAGTTTACCGACACTAGGAGCTGTTGCTTCTGGGAATTGCTTCACATGCAGTTATTGATTTTCTCGCTAGACAAAGAATTGAACACTGTGCCTAGCTAATAGCTGGCCAAATGTAATTATTGGACCAACTGAATTTACTATGAAGCAATAATAGTTAGTAATTAAATTGTATGCTTCATCTGTGCGAAATAACTATATTTCTCAGTTCCAATAGCCAACGAGGAGCGTAGCGCTGAGTTGGCGATAACTATCTCATATCCAACAAGCGCGAATAAAATAATTGTTTTATTATATTTGTTTAAACTCCAAACGTCTGGTTATTACAACTGAATTTTAGGAGGAAATCACATGATATGTGCGCCGTTTGCGAACATATAGTTGAATGAAAATCTGAAAGGGAAGGACGCTGTGCTTAAATTATTCCCGACAAGTACTGTTTTCGCTTTCCCTCGCTGTGACTGTGAAATTTGACGCTGGATAGGTCGACCTGATTGCTCGTCAATTTCGTTTTCTTCCTCCACTGAATCGGAGCTGCACAAAGACCCAGCTTCATTAATCAATTTGTTGTTGTTGTTGTTGTTGTTGTTATAATGGAAAGCCGCTCGTTGTCACTAGAGGCCCGTTATGGACTTGCGAAAGTGTTAAGAGGTTTAAAAGCTCTTTAAAAACGCGAAAAAAATCTGCTAATAGTTTTCAAAACTTACTCCCGCAAGGACTTGCAAGCAATCTGAAAAAATTTAAGGTAAACTTTGTTGTTGGTGATGGATTGTTGTTGTTGTAATCCGCTCGACGTACGGAAGAAGAAAGCTTGTTATTTCTTTAAATTTGCCATAGAGATGCGTACAATTAAATAATTTCAAACTAATGTTTGTGGCTTTTTGTCGCTGCCGGTATGACACTTTCCATTTCGTTTTTGTTTCATCGATAGAATGCTCGCGAAATCTACTTTTTTTCGCCACTTTGTCCAAGCGTTTTCCATGTTAGGTCAAACACAAGGTAACCGAGATTGAGTGAACCAATCAGAATGCTAGAAATGCATTAATTATCCGAGGTTGAAAATTTTTATAATTTGGTTTATCGCTGTATCAATGTCAGGCACGAACGGCAACTTTCGGTCAAACAAATAAGATCAATACATTATAACACTCAGTTTTGCTCTCCCTTCCAGAAAACTAAAAGAGCAAACACATGCTTCTCACTGTGTCCGTTACGTTCGTGGTTATCTTTGTACTAGAAGCAATCATTATCATTATTGGAAACACGTTCACTGTATTTGTCTTCTGGACACAGCGAACCCACCTCAAGCGAACATGCGTTCTTCTGATTAACCTTGCAGTCGCAGATATGCTTGTCGGGATCGCAGAGGGCATTCTTCTTGGGAGTGAAAAATTTCCAAGAATGACAGGGATTGCAAGTGATGAAGGAAAAGTTCAGTGGAAAAAAAATCCTGGGTCAGCGTTTCAACTCTTCGCCTCAAGTGTATCCATATATTTCCTCGCGCTAGTCTCTTTAGAACGCGCTTTCGCAGTGCTGTGCCCGTTCCGTCATCGCACCACAAAAGCTCGATTTTACATTTACAGTGTAATTGTCATCTGGGTTATTGGACTTTTTACGCTCGGCCTTCATTTGGTAGCCTTCTATTTTCCGCCAAAAGTAAAGAGAGAACATGTTGGTGTCACCGTTCACTCCTGCCTTTTGATTTCCTTGTGTGTGATCTGTGGCAGTTACCTGAAAATACGCAATCGACTGCGATCGCCTGCACCCGAACTCGATGTTTTAAGTCGTCAATCTGCTGAGCGCAATCTACGACTTTCAAGAACAATTTTTGTTGCAATTGCTGTATCCCTTGTGTTCTGGATACCAGCTATTGTTGTGTACATAACGAGAGACTTATGCCATGGATGTTTTCCGCCACCCATGATTATAACTGTGAATGCTTTGCATTTGGCGAATTCGATGGTGAATCCATTCGTCTACAGTTCCAGGATGCAGATATTCAAAGACGCGCTGAAGAAGCTATCGCGAAAAAGACGTCAAAAGGTGGATGTGAGTTCCTGTCCCACAACAAGGAAGGGATTGAGGTCAGAAAATGCATTTCAGCGTCCGAGAATGGATCCTACATCCTGCCCATCTGGAATTGAGCAAGAATTGGGTGAAGTGGAACCTTGTAAGCGAAGTTGAACCTTCACCTTTATTAAGTTAGTAATATAAGACCGGTGAGGTATCACACAAACTGTTAAAAAAAGTAAAGAAACACATAATGTTGACCAGGCTAGTTTGTATTTAGTTCCCAAATGTAGTGACTTTCTCCTTGAACACAGCTAGCGATAGAGACAACACTACTCCTGCTGGGAGCTGATTCCACTCCCCAAAGATCCTTGCCGGAAAAAAAAGGAGAATTTGAGGGCATTCTTAGAGCTAAAGGGTGTCTGGAATTTATACACATGGCTGTTCCGTGTTCTTGTTTTCTTGGAGAATTGCAAATAATTAACAATTGTAGGACGAGGTTGAGCAAAATATCGTGATTAGTGTAATAGCACTCAAAAAGACAATTTCAAACGTTGAAATCCTAATTCAAAATATTCTCGACGAGGTGTGTTCATTTCCGAAATTGTACTAGCTTAAAAGGCGTTAAGTCAATAACTAGTATTTTTAATAGGAAAGATCCTTATAGTATTTTATTGTTAATCATATAATAGCAAAATTCTCAAATCCCATTGGCTATCAACTACCCTGATTTCAGCCTTAATAGGACAGTTTAATAGGACGATACGCGTCATGCCTAAGTAATTGGACAGTAGCGCCATCACGTACTCTCTTAAATGGCTTTTTTCAGTGCTGGCAAAAAAAGGCCTTAGAATTTCTTGTGTTTTGAGTTAAAAAAAGAGCCTTATATATCAGAAATTTTGTTAAAGTTATAATTAATTGGTAACAGCGGGAGAACTTCGTGTCGTCCAGTTCGGTCTGTAATCATAGTGGTGATATAAAACTAATCGGACTCCCGTAATTTTGTTTATCCGTCGTATGATTACAGACCGAATTGGACTCCACTCAGTCCTGTTACAATTACTTATTAAAAGTGTATTTCTCGGGGATAATTCTTAACGAAGGAAGTTATTGCTAGACTCTTTCTGTTCCCGATCCGTCTGGTTACGGATTAAGAACTTAAATTTTGTGGCTAAAAAAATTCTAGAGAATATTCAGCCCTTTTTTATTTTTCCTACCGTTTTTCTTTTCCCCCTTGTGTAAAGAAAGCCGCTTACACTTTCGCAAATTATGTTTTATGGAAAAAGTCTCGTCAACACCTTCTTTCGAAAAGAAACCCATTTTTGAGTCTGTCCTGGATGTTTGATTAGAGAGTGTTAGTTCGTCAATCAAAAATATATCTTGTGAATTGTTCGTCAAGATTGTAATATACTTGTTGGTATAATGATCCGTTCAGCTGTCTTACTCTGAGGAAAGACCGCCTCTTTCCATATTTAATTTGTTAACTTCTTGAAGCAAATGTTGTAAACTAAGGGAAAATGTAAACCTTATTTCAAGTTACTTCTACTGAACTTGTAAGAAAGTTTTTACGACCAAACTGATCCTTGTAATTTTTCCTAAGTCCGTGGCGTTGTGTTTTTGGAAAACAGTCGAGTTCCAGTATCGAAAATATCGCAAATAGGTTGTTCTTGTAATGACGTACCAACTTAGCGCAGCTGCTCCCTTGAAATTCATGAACTGAATTTGATCGGCAGTTCGCGCCTAAAACTGTGAACTCGGCTGTGTGGCCATAAAAACGCAGCGCTAGATCGAACTAAGATCAGGGAGAGAGAGTTGCTTTACACTGAGATAAAGTAAGCGTGTAATTACAAAAAAGAAGAAAATACAGTACAACAACTTGAAAGAAAGAATTTGTGGACTGAGTTTCTGAGTCTTCTGTATAGCCGACTGAAGAGCTAGTTCCCCATCAAACAGTTCTGCTATCGCACTGGTGGGGAACCAGACGCTAACAAATCACGATATTTTGCAATAACCGAGTTCAATAATTGTTTTATCATTTGATCACCGAGTTTGAGGAATATCTTCGGGAGGCGAAGCGATCTGCCAGCTACAACCAACAACGATTGCAAGAAGGAGAAAAGCGTGGTTTCATTAACGCATATATAGAATATTATTGGCAGGGAAACAAAGTTGGATGACATTGCGCATGAGCAGACCATTATTTGTAGGCAGTTATTTGCAGGTCACGCGGTGGGCTCTCGGCCAATAATACGAATAAAAATTTGCAAAGAATGATAATTATGTAAATTAAAATCAACGAGCCCGTGAATAATTGTGTACATTATACATAGGCGACCTAGTTTTCTTCGCGTTTCAAGGGGTTCATCGCATCCGAGCCTTTTGTTCCCTTTATGATTATCGTGGTGGTTGTTATAATGTCCGTCAAGATCATCGCTTGTCGTGGTCATCATAGCGTTTGTCATGTTCGTAGTCCCACGTTACCGCCGCCTGGTTAGCTTAGTAGCAAGAGCGCCGGTTTGCTGAGCAGGAGGTCACGGGTTCAAATCCCGGCCGATCCAACACTCATGGTCTTTGAATTACTGAGAACCTTTGTAATGACATATGCAAACGGTTAGACCATCTATTCTTCTCGGATAAGGACGAAAAATCGTAGGTCCCGTCCCAGAGCACTTTTACTCAGCTGGTTCTTGTGGGACGTCAAAGAACCAGCATCGCTGTTCGGAAAGGTAGGGCCAACCTTTCCTGGGCTGGCTGGTTGGCTTGGGTAAGGAGAGATCTCAATATCAGGATAATGATCTAAAATCATGATCCTCCTTCAGGAGGTTTTCACGAGCACGGAGTCGAAGTCGGAAACGAAATCAGTAGAGTACAACTTTACGGTCGCCTCCAAGTGAAAACTAGGTTGTTAGCGTCGCAAGCAAAACTGAAAGAACTAAATCATAAAACGTGGGAAAGAGCATTGCGATTGGTTTATCCTTCTGCTTTTGCTTCCAACTCTGACTATCTGGTTTCCACGAGATCGCAAACGACGGAGTCGTAAGCGGAAGTCGGAAGTAGATGTAGACGTCCTGATTCTCCCGACTCCGATTTTTGATTGTTACTAAATCACAAGCGCTCTTACGACTACGCTTACGACTTCGACTCCGTCGCTAGTGAAAACTAGCCTTAAACGGCATAGAAAAAAAATTGTATATATTGCGATCTTGATAGTCAATAAACCTCGTTTAACGATATTTTGCCGTGACAGTTGATAAATATAATAATAATAATAATAATAATGATGATGATAATGATGATGATGATGATGATGATGATGATGATGATGATGATTATAACAATGATATTTAACCAGGGTTAACCCTTTAGCGAAAACTGTTATAAATGGGTGCCCTGGGCAACTACAAATAACATTTAAAAGATAAAATAACTATTATAGATTAACCATTAGCGGAGCTCCTTGCGCGCGCGAAGCGCGCGTGAGCGGAGCACCATAACTAAGATAATTTGGTAAACTATCCATCCTAGAAATTTGGGTTCTGACGTCAGCGTACGTCCGTCCGTACGGACCTTCCGGGTTGTGGAAAGCAGTCCGCATGGACTCTTGGGGTAGGGGAAAGTAGAGATTTTTTGGCGGGAAATCGCATTGCGCAACGTCGCGCAATTATATCGCGCAACTGGTTTTGAAAAAAGAAATTTCAAAGCAACTTAGCAAAAAGATATTTCTACAGAGCCTTTATAACTTTTTATTACAACTTACGAAAGCTATTATGTCAACAAACAACAGCAGAGAGATTTTAGCGTGTAGACGACAGGTTTTAAGCAGAGAGCAAAGAGAAGCTGAACGGCAGAGAATAAGAGTCAACACGCGTAAAGCAAGCGAAGACGATCGCCAAAGAGAGCGCGTTAGAAGTAGAAGAAGAAGACAAATTTTAGCGAAGAAAGTCGGCAAGTAGCGAGAGTCAGGGCGAGAAGAAGGAGAGAAAATTATAGTGAAAAACGCCGGCAAGCAGAACGAGACAGAGCTAGAATGAATAGACAAAGACAACGTGAAAGAGAAATACAAAGGCAAAGAGAACGGCAGCAAAATAATGACATGATGACAGAAAGTGTTTTGTTAATGTCACTATGGCCCCGCGCTATTGGCATTTTGATTTCAAACTGATCTCGGACGCGAAAATTCAGCCAGTCATTTAAATATACAAGCAGGGAAGACAGAGGCTTTTCACTTTTCTCACCATAGTCACGCGTGGATCACGCTCTACGACCGTCCAATTTTTATGCTCTGATTGGTCAAAATTTGACAGGTGAGTTCATATGCAGAAAATTTATACAGCATCTTGAAACTTGTTTACTTTGACAGCAGAAGCTGACAGAGTTTTTTGTCAACTTGTGATGTTTTTCACTGTCTTTTTCCACTGAACGGCATAAAATACAATACAGCTGCTATCAACAGTCTTTTGTTATTCATGGCTGGTTTGTTTATTCAATTTTTGGTTGAGAAATGCGTCGCTTGTCAAAGTTGGAAATCCGATTTCGGATGACATCGTTTTCGTTTTTCACCTTGCTGGATGCCGGTTGAAAAGTCCCTCAAGCAATTCTGGCCTTACTTGATAGCTTTCAGGAGCTGCATCTCGAATGGTAAGCCTGAGTAATTATTCTATACAGTGTATGTGTTTGTTTTTTATATCTAATTTCACAAAGTCGAGCGCAGTTTATGAGGCTACTTTATGCACGTTTGTATTAAGATCTGAGACAATAGGGCCATTTATACGAGGAAAAATAAGACGCGTCTTACATAGGACGCGTCTTAAATAAGACGCGAACTTTCCGTATAAACGGCACATTTCGGCACTTAAAATAAGACGCGGCTTAGCTAAGACGCTTCTTATTAGATAAGAAATGCTCGTATAAATGGTACAGTTCGCGTCTTATTTAAGACGCGTCTTATGTAAGACGCGTCTTATTTTTCCTCGTATAAATGGCCCTAATGATCTGATCTAGGATGAGGTTTGATATAAACTCACAGAGCTTTAAAAAGCCTTTAGTCCATATTTTCTCTCCGCAAATAGAAAGAAGAGTATTTAGAAGCGTTCCGAAGAGTATTTAGTTATAATTTTGGCTGTAGAAAGAAAGCTTTGAGCGATTTTCTTGCCTCGAGCTCATCTTTGAAAACAGTAAACACCAGGAAGCCGGCTAAAAGCTTTAAGCTTAAGCTTGAAGACTCAGGATTTTTAGAGACGCGTTAATACTTGTCTTCGTGAACGAAAATTGTTGTCTCTGTAAATGTTTCACCGAATTACATTTCTTTTATTGATTGTTAGTAGTCTCTTGCAATTTTAATCGCTTTGCCGTTTGTTTTCAGTCGTTCATAAACATCGCTTGCAGGAGTACTCAAAATGTCGAGCGTATCAAACGTTTTTTAAGATTACACATCGTTATAAAACCATTAAATAAAAAAAATAAACACAATAAATTCTTTATTATGTTGAAGCGTAACTCTTTTAATGTTCACTGAAAATTTGGCGCTTGCCAAAAGTGAGAACCGGCTGGCCGTATAGGTGATTTTGGAAATTTTTTGAACGCTTTTGCTAAAAGCCCACGCGTGCTTCGTCTGCTTCTGAATATTGAATGAGTGCATTTGTCTTGAAAAATTGTGAAATACTGCATTTTGTCTGAGGTCTGTATGATAAAAACAGCGCCTCATATTACTGTTTCACCTCAGATGTGATGTATAAAAAGTGTGAAATGTTGGTTTACACGCACCCAGAGTTGTTAGCAAGATTCTGTTTAGTAAACTTGTCGAACGCAAAAAATTCGGCCTGATTTGTTTTCCAAGAATTCGTTTTCCAGGCTTAATCTACTGAGATCAAGAGCCATCATGGCTCTTAAATGTGATCGAAGATGATTGCTATTTTTTGGGTGTATGTATACGGCTATCAATTCGATGTAAGATTTTTTTTCACTCTAAAATCACTTAGCCTTAGCTTTCCCTAAAAAGTCACAAATGTGCCCTTAAGTTAACTGATTTGTGGATTACAAGTTTATTGTTTGATTTAAATTATAAATTTATTAATGGGAGCTTAGCTTTTACCCCCGGCTAAATCTATATATTAGGAAATGTCAAAACTTGTCAAAGGATTAAAACTAAGAATTATATAACTACGTGAAGTCAACTTCCTTTAGATGCGGTAGCAAGTTATTGAAAGCTGGGGCTCCAATATAAAAAAGTGTCGTACTTAGTACATTCTGTGCGCAATTTAGGAATTAAAATATCTAAACCATTACGACTAGTGAAATAACTATATGAAGACTTGATAAAATCATCCTTAAACAGATCTGGAGACACGTACGACTGAGAGTGAGAGTTTGTAGATAATCAAGTCTTATGTATTTGGTACCACGGACTGTCTACTAAATTTAGTTTGACAGTGGTAAAATCTTCGTCAGCGACGTTATTTGAAAAACCCCACAGAAAGGCTACAAAAAAACAAACAAACAAAAACACAACAGAGAAAGAGAGGAAACGCCATGTCATTTCACTTTAAAAAAGAACTTCAATCTGCCGTTCCCGCTCCCTAAGAACACTTACTGGACGAAAAAAACTATCGTCATTTTGATGGAAAAATTTCATTCTACTACGAGTTTTAGCGGAAATGCCTGAAATGTCGTAGTGGCGAAAACAAGTTATCAAAAATTAGGAATTTTAATCACAAAGCCTTAACAAACGTGAACTAAAGATAACAAAACCCAACCGGAATTAACAACCGACTACACCCCTCCAATCCCCTACAAATAAAACTTACATTAAAAGACCTATTAAATCTGCCATATAGTACTGTAATACACAGACTATAAACATTTAAAGAAACGCAAAACATATCAGGGCTGTGCTTTAGCAGTGCGTTCCTGGTGGCCCCCGGGACCTTACTTTCGTTCTTCGGTGACTGGGAAATCGTAGGTGTTTTCCTATAGAAATCCTATGCTGGGCATATTGAATTTCAGAGGTTCAGAGCACCGGGCTCCCTTTAATAGAGAGCTTTAGATTCTGAGAAGAGGACGACAACAAGAACGACACTGCAAACAGCTGCGTAGCAGACTAAAATAAGTAGTGCGCGCACGTGAACCAACGTCATTTTGGCGGGAAAATTTCATTCTACTACGAGTTTTAGCGGAATTAATGTCGTAGCGGCGAAAACAAGTTATTAGGAATTTTACAATCTTACCTCCTTCAACGGAAATAAGCGAACTAACTATTGTTGTGAAAAAAAGTACAATGATACATGTACTTCCCGGGGTATATATTTTTAGAGAACAGGCGACAAAACTTAAACTTAAATGGGTCTTCTTCACGCTATTTGCTTTTTATTTTTGCTTTGCTTTACTTTGTTTTGTTTTGTTTTGTTTTTCCTTTTTTCATTCTTATTTTCTCTTTTTTTTGTTCAAAATTAAAAGCTAAAACAATTTTTAGATCAAATAAATTCCAAAATTAATAACGGTCCAGGTTTGTTATTTAAGGCTATTTCTACATTATTCTACATCAACGGCAAGTCGACGATACTGTGCCTTATACAGAAGTAACAAAGGAATACAAGCAGTAACACCTCCGACACAGACCCAGTTCATCCAACGAACATCAGTTATCGGAAACATGAAAGTCACATCAAACAAAAGGATCACAGCATTTCCCAGAACTAATCCCACCCCAACAGAAGTGCCCTCACCAACAGGGAATACACACTCCATAATCAATTCGAACACTAATGGGATGGTTCCATTGAACAGCAAACCACTGCAGATAATGGACGTGAACAGCAGTCCTTGTGAGAATGGTAAGATTTTTGAGCAAGTTAATGTGAAAATAAGTTGAAATAGTACAGTGCCCACGTAGAGGGCCACCAAGATAGTTTTGGTCCAGCGTTTCACGATGTCTGCAGATCTGTAAACAGATATAATAATAATATCATTAATATTATTAACCTTGTTATAGGAAATTAACGCTCCATGAAATTGAGGTGTTGGAAATTCAAGTTAACGCGACTTGAATTAACGCGAATTTCGTAGAAAAGGAAATTGAGGCGAAAGAGAGGATATCACTTCAAAATGAAGGAAATTAACGCGACGTTCACAAAGAAACAAAACTTGCTGAGACAACATACAGGAACAAAGTTACACGTGTGGAAACTTTGCTCGTGACCACTTTTCGTAAACGCATGAAGGGAGTCAAGCGTAGAAATCTGGCCACTTCGAGGGTTCTTCACAATGGTACTGATACTAGCGGATCTCCACCCTGACAAAATACTCCTCTTTCTTAACGGGGTCAAGTGTATCGAGAATTTCTGGCCAAAATAATGGAAATTAAGCTCGCGGAAATTAACATTTACCGAAATTAACGCGACTTAAATTAACACGAATGTTTGAAATTCACGTTAATTTCATAAAGCCTTCTGAGTTTCTTATAATAATGCATTATCTTTGAAATTAGCTTCCCATGACTGTATTTCTCTTCCTTAAGATATATCAGTAAGGACTGTAGAATAACATGTGTGTTTTAACTGACAATTATTAACTAAACAATTATTGCATTAGGCTTTCATATGGTGTGAAGAATTACGCTGATCTCGGAAGCTGGTATCCACCTCGGCCGATAACACTTGCTCTGGGGGATGGGGATACTCCTTACAATGGCATAGGTGGAGAGGGTCCACCCGAAAGGGGTACATTGTACCTTTTTTAGGCTTCAGGTATATGAAAGGGTAGCGATCGATTTCATTAGTTGAGGTACATGAAAGCGTAGGGAAATCTCTCATTTCTGTCTGTACGTAAAAGGACCAAAAATTACTGACAGACGCATTTTATGGATGCGAAAGAGACAAAACTTTCTGGCCGTGATTCATTCAAATCAAAAAGAAGAATTATTTAAAGCAGTTAAAGGGGATATAGTGATCTAATCTAGCTAGGTATGGGAAAGGGGCAGAGGATAAGTTGATTAGTCAGTTGAAGGTATATGAAAGGGATACCTTTTCTGTTAAAAATAATATATACAAGGGTAAGGGGGTGGATCTCAGGGTGCAGCCTCCCTAAGTAAAACTTTGGGGAGTACCCCCCACCCCCCTTCCGGCATTATCCTCGATCTGCATAATTCTTCATATCATATTCATCCTAACTCATAAATGATTGATTATTTTCTCCCTGGAACATAGTTGATTTTTTTCGCCATTATTATGATTATTCACAATCAAGTTTAGGTGCAAAACTACTTTCCCATTGTCACTTTGTAACTGAGCCAGCGGCAGGAATAGGATTCAAATTATTAAAATTATTGTCTGCAACCAGGTTGCAATATTCATCTGTTTTTGTCTGGAACAGTTCCTGCAAGCTCCAGAGTCTCAGAGAATCAGCATGTAAACCTCATAGTAAATTTATGGGAGTACCTCCCCCTCCCCCCCCCCCCCCCCCACAGGGATTTTCTGATACATGCAAAGCACTCTAGCAGTCATGGTTGACACCAAGCCTGATGGAATCATTCCAGGCTTTGTCAATGAGCTACAATTCCCAGCTACCCACTGTATGGTGCAAATTCATCCTGGGGCGTCCTCTCTTGTTGCATGCCATCCAAGCAGGTGCTTACTCTCTTTTCATGTGTGTCCTGTGTGGGAACAATGCAAAAGGGCCAAAGAGGGAGGGGAGGGTTAGGAAGGCAAGAGGAAATACTCATCTATTCCACTGTCTTTCCCCTGCCACAGCCTTCTTAATAAATTCATGGATCATAAACACCCAAACCCAAAAAGAACTATTAAATAGTGTTTGACACTTACCATAAAATAATCAGTCTGCACTACAGTTTTTAAACTGTGACTTATAAGCTTTCAAACTATTAATGACAAGAATCTAAAATTTATCTGCACATTCTCTATTTATAATTTCAGTACTTCTTATAATTATAGTCAGGGGTAATTACGGGAGACAAACCATAATATGAGTTTTCAATGTGCGTGTATGGTTTTCTGAGGATACCATAAAAAGACATGGAAATTCAATTTATTACCTTGCAATAATCACACCTGGTATTATTCCAGCCAAGCTAGAGCAAGTTCCAAGCCATCCTGCACTCTTTTCACTAATATTGAATGGCTGAACTGCAAGATCCAGCACTGATGTCCATCCAAAGTAAATACCAAAGGATGAAGCAAAAACTAACACAAGCAGCCAATAGGATTTGTTGTATATTAACATCTTCAGACCGTCCTTGTAGCCAATTTCAGTAGTTTTTCTTGTAAAAGCAGCAACACTGGGTGGCAGTGGTGGTTTGGAAGGAAAATAAATGACAACGCACAAAAAAAGAAATGCAGCCAATCCGACCTGCACATAAAAATAATCCATAATTCTTGTCTCCAAGAGATGGATGTATTTTTTAGAAAAATTCTTTGTACTATTCTCAGAGCTGTCAGATGTGCTTGGTATCATTGATGGCCCAATGAAAAATGCCAGAGCAGCTCCAAAGTTTGCAGCTAGGGCCCCAATAGCTGTTGCAGTGGTTCTCTCATTTGGCGGAAACCATGTGTTTGAAACAAGCGGCGGAGCACCATTAGCAATGAAGCTTGGCAGCATGGTTATCAGGTGACCAATATAGATAAAAATTGTCTTGGCTTTGATGTTACTAAGTGGAATCAGTTGGACAAGTTTTCCTGCTAATAACATTGATGATGTCACCAAAACAGAAAGTCTTAGTCCTGCAATCAATGACGTTAAATAAACAAGATTTATTTCAAGATAAAAATAATGATCAACACAAAGGGCCAAGGGTTAAGTTAGCCTCCCTCATAGCCATTTTGTCTCATCACAAAATGCTCCTCCCAGCAAATGGCTGCTCACATTCAAACCATGCGATCCCTTTCATGATTTCTTGGGAAGGAGGGTTGCCATGACGGCACAAAAACAGCTGCGTGGGAGACTAGGGTAAAGTCAAGGAATGGACAAGCTGGCAGGAGCAGAAACATTCCTAATAACTATAGTGTGAGTATTATTAATATTTGAATGCCTTTGGGGTTAAATCCCCCCATTTAAAGTAATCCAAGACAAAATAACTGGATTCTGGATTTCACAACTGTAGATTCTGGATTCCAGGTACTAAATTATATTCCAGATTCCAATCATTAGGGGGATTTATAGAATTTGTTGAGCTGAATTCCCAAACAGAAAAGAAAAAGCAAACTAAAAGAAACACTGAGATAAGTAGACCAAGAAATGTTTATCTAAGGAGGCTACAACATGTCAAAATTCAAGTGACTCTAATCCAGACTGGACAAGAGGATACGTTAATGATTACTTGATGTTAAAATAATGTAATATTATATTAAATTGATAACGAAACCCCCTTTGATGCAGTTACATAGACTTTTTACTTCTACTTGTGCCACCAGTTAAAACACAACATGGAGCTATCATGGAAGATACTAAATACGACCAGAAAATATCCATACCCCCCCAACAGAAGGGATTTGCCGTATGACCCCCCTCCACTTTAGATTTTCCAAAATCAACCCCCAAAATGTACCCCCCTCCCCTCCGGAATTTCCAAAATTTTCACACACCCCCTGGAATTATTGCTATCTGAAGTGAAAAAATAAGTAGTTTTGTTCACTAGGATGCAAATTTTGTGAGTTTCATGTATTTTCTGTTGAACTCTACGACCGATAAGCGAATTCCTTATGCGCTCAAGTCATGAAGAAATTGTTGAACAAGTTCGTAGCCACATGCAAATGAAATGCGTGGGAAATATAACTGTACTTTTCTCTCACTGCATCAAGAAGAAAGCACCACTTGAAGAAGTATAAACAAAGAGATCAGGACCTTGTTGCACGATAAGACAGTGTGAGTATCGACTTTCGTTCTACCAAATTTGCATATTTGAGTTTGCGGTAAAATTTATCTTTGAACAGATAGCTTCAGTCGCTCGAACGTTCCCACCCTTATAAAAAAATTAACCCTAACCCCCCACCCCCAGCAAAACAGCAAAATTAATCGCACTCCCCTTTCACTGGTAATAAACAACCAGTTTACTATTCTGATGAGCATCACCACCCCTTTCATATGGGAGACCCTCCGAGACACGTAAGTCCCCTAGCTTGAGGGACATTTAAAGACCGAAATCGAAACTAGTGCGCGTCACATGATAGACTCATGATATCGCCGATGTCAACCATGAAATAAACCATGAAAACTCTTGATTTGTTTAAGTCTGCAATTTTCCCACCCGTAGAGAGAGAGAAAAACGTAAGACAACAATGAAGGGTACAGGTTATTGCCGGTGCATATAGCTAAAGTCTCAAATCAAGCACTTTAGCTTAATAATAGATATGGAGTCAAGATTTAAAGCAGGGGGCTCACCTCTAGAGTCCATTAGCCATGTAGAAGGAAAAGCACCTAAAATAGGCCCGATCGCTCCTAACGAGGACAGGAGAAGAACTGTCCATCTTTCCCATCCAAATACAAGCCGACAGGGTCGCTGAATAGGTCCCCACGTATTCCACATCGTGTTGGACACGATCGAGGTCATCGTGAAGACAAATAGAATGTACCATCTCCTTTTGTAAACTCTGCACTGAGTAAAACTCGAACAGGCATTGTCTTCATTGCAACCGGAATTGTTAGAAGGTGATTTTTCGTCATCGAGAAGAGCGTTTCTTTCGGGGTCTGTCATTTCAAGGACGTCGAGTCCCTTGTTGAAAAAATATAAAATTATAAAAACGAGCTGACCTTTCGTGACCGGCCGGCCAAAATAGAGAGCCAGCCAAGTCCCTCGCACACCTCGGTCAAGTCCCTTGGGGTTTCGGTTCGATGGGAACTGGAATCTACTGTAGGCGGTCACGCTTTTCTCGTTCCAACGTTTCATTTTTTTTTCTTTCTCTCTTCTCTCTCTCTTTCTCTATCTCTCTCCTAGAACTATATTTTGAGAATGGACCTCTGGAACCAGGGTACTCGGTGAGAAGGGTGCATACGGCTTCTTCAGTGTTCGGAAAACCGTTGCACCACGCGTATGTTAACTTAAAACGCGGTCCAAACACCACCTTCCTGACATCTATCTACCGGGAAAAATACACATGGCACAGCAGTCTTTTTTTTCTCCGTTTAGCGTCGTCCGACCCACCCAAATTTTTGACATTTTCAAAAAAAAAAAACAAAAAGGACGACGTAGTTAAACCAATTTTCACTTGAAATAATTCTTTTCAGAAATTTTTTTTACAGTGGCCTTTTTCTATGTTAGTGCCTTTGGTTTAAGGGTGTCGGGTTTCGGTTCTGATGTATTTTTTTTTTTGTTTTTCGACCTGATACTCCTTTTTCTATATTACTGCCTTTGGTTTAAGGACGTCGTGTTTAAGCTTTGATGGATTTTTTTCATTTTCTACTAGAGGCTTCTTTTTCTATGTTACTGTCTTTGGTTTGAGGGTGTCGGGTTTAGGCTTTGATTTATTTATTTATTTTTTTTGGACCTGCACATGTGGTTCCTTTTTCTATGTTACTGCCTTTGGTTTAAGGGTGTCGGGTATAGGTTCTGATATATTTTTTTTTTTGTTTTTTCTACCTGAGGCTCCTTTTTCTATGTTACTGCCTTTGCTTTGAGGCCTTCGGGTTTAAGCTTTAATGGATTTTTTTGGTTTTTCGACTAGAGGCTTCTTTTTCTATATGTTACCATGGTTACTGCCGTTGGTTTAATGGTGTCGCGTTTAGGCTCTGGTGTATTTCTTTTGTTTTTCGACATTTGGCTCGTTTTTCTATGTTATTGCCTTTGGTTTAAGGCCTTCGGGTTTGGCTTTGATAGGTTTTTTTGTTCTATGACTAAATGTATCTTTTTCGATTTTAAAGCTTATGGTTTAAGGTTGTCGGGTTTAAGCTTTCACGTATTTTTTTCCTTTTTTGACTAGAGGCTCCTTTTTCTATGTTACTACCTTTGTTTTAAGGGTGTCGGGTTTAGGTTCTGATGTATTTTTTTGTTTGTTTTTCGACCTGAGGCTCCTTTTTCTACGTTACTGCCTATGGTTCAAGGCCGTCGGGCTTAAGCTTTTATGGATTTTTTTTCTTTTTCGACAAGAGGCTTCTTTTTCTATGTTACTGCTTTTAGTTTAAGGGTGTGGGGCTTGAGCTTTGATGTATTTTTTTTTTTCTTTTTCAACCTGTGGTTCCTTTTTCTATGTTACTGCCTTTGGGTTAAGGCCTTTGGATTTAGGCTTCGATTGTTTGTTTTTTTTTTTTTCTACGACTTGAGGCTTCTTTTTCTATTTTAAAGCTTATGGTTTAACGTTGTCGGGTTTAAGCTTTGATGTTTTTTTTTTTTCTTTTTTCGACTAGGGGCTTCTTTTTCTACATTACTGCCTATGGTTTAAGGGTGTCAGGTTTAGGTCCTAATGTTTTTTTTTTTTCCGACTAGAGGCTCCTTTTTCTATTTTACTGCCTTTAGTTGAAGGTCCTCGGGTTTAAGCTTTGATGGATTTTTTTTTTTTTTTTCGACTAGAGACATCTTTTTCTATGTTACTGCCTGTGGTTTAAGGGTGTCGGGTTTAGATTCCTGATGTATTTTTTTTTGGTTTTTGATCCGAGGCCTCTTTTTTTATGTTACTGCCTTTGGTTTAAGGGTGTCGGGTTTAGGTTCTGACGTATTTTTTTGGTTTTTCGACCTGAAGCTCCTTTTTCTATATTACTGCTTTTGTTTTAAGGACGTCGGGTTTAACCTTTGATGGATTTTTTTCTATTTCGACAAGAGGCTTCTTTTTCTATGTTACTACCTTTGGTTTAAGTGTGTGGGGTTTAGGCTTTGATGTATTTTTTTTCTTTTTCGACCTGTGGCTCCTTTTTCTATGTTACTGCCTTTTGTTTAGACCTTTGGGTTTAGGCTTTGATAGGTCTTTTTTGTTCTACGACTTGAGGTTTCTTTTTCGATTTTAAAGCTTATGGTTTAACGTTGTCGGGTTTAAGCTTTGATGGATTTTTTTCCTTTTTTGACTAGAGGCCGTTGCGCATTTTGTTAATCCAAATATGTGAATGTTAACTTTTACAACTTTTAACGTCGTCCTGGGGCACCAGGGCCTCGTATTCCGAGACTTCTTGTGATTCTTTTTTTTCAGACGCTTAACAAAAAAAGGGGGGATGGCCTTCTACTGAATGGAACTCTTTCACTCGTCGCAAATACAAAATAAACTTAATTCGCACTTTCACTTATCGTTGCTACCAAATTTGCATCTCCTCATCTTTGCTACAGTCTGCCCTGAATGATCTAAGAAAACTCCCTCATCAAAATGGTTACCCCCAAGGAATAATCAACTTCCACATCAAATAATTTGCCGGAACGAAACCGCAACAAGCGAGATGCCCCTGTACCTATGGTTCCTAAGAAGGATGTTATTATTCTGTTACTTTTTCTATTTAGGTCATCACCCCGCAACCAAATTTCTAAGCGCCTAAAATCCTGCATTTACCAGTTTTACTCTTGTGTTAATTGAAAGATAATTTTTTCAAAACACCTGCCGTAAATGTTTCTTTGCATACAAGGACCGCCTAAATCGCTTGTTGCTGGAATTGTCAGTGATTTTTACATTGGTAAAACTTAGCGACTGCTCCATGACAGAAAGACTGAACACTTCAAGTCCCTAACAACTAATGATCACTCCTCAGCTATTGCTGACCGTGTCACTGCCACCGGACATAACATTAAATGAGATCATTTTGAAATTTTAGCATCTCGCAAAAGAGCTAGATTAATTAATCAACATCAGCAGTGAAAAGCTGATGCTTTATTAGCTGTTGCCTTTTGTATTCAATATTGTTAAGAATTTTTAATTCTTAATCTCATTTCCAGACCCCTTGAAAATTTTTGTATATATAGTCTTGTCATTATCTTTAACGGTCACTTGAGATCGCGTTTGAAAATGTATGTTGAAAAGCATACGAAACATCAAGTTATAAAAATGCGAAAGCTCACAATGTTTATCACCCGGGGGTTTATCGCCGCTGTTTGTGTTTTATATTTGATAATCTTATAAGCTATTTGACTGATTTATACTACCATGAAAAGTAGGGTTGTGAAGCAGTATAGTCTACGGCAGGGAATAGCCTAAAGTGGGAGTCGTTAACAGATGCAGTATCGTCTCCCTCGCTGCCGTTTCTATCTCGTCACGCACACTCATCCCCAACAAACGGCCTACAATCAGTGACGTGACGTGACGTGTAGGGCTTTTGGGTGCCTGCTTGCCTAGTCCCTAGGCCTCATTATTCCGCGCGACCGCCAAAGCGTTTTGCTTCACGTGACCGAAGCTCGTATACGTCGCCGAAGTGAATTGACCGAGAGGGACTGGGAAAACGCCGTACAGGGACTAGGTAAGGTGCCCACTTGGTTGCCTATTATCGTAGTGTATAATAGGCTTGCAAACTTCAGCTGAACAAGGTTGGATTAGACTAAGGTTCACACTCCAGCCAGAAATGCATGAAAAGTCATATACACCAGGCTATGCTTAAAGATGGTTAGCTATGAACCAGGGGTATAGAAATTGTCAACACAATTCTTCTGTCTACGGGACCAAAATATTCTTTAGTTTACGGCCCTGTAAACGCCATTTTAGCAAGTTTTAATGTTTTGGTTTTTCACTTGCTAAAATGTCATTTTTAGGGCCTTAACCGTAAGAAACAACGCAGACACAACACTTTATGATGTATGTACACTTTACTAGATGTTCATGGGCATTTTAACCGTTTTATCGATCTTATGATAAATCTGTAATTTGACTTCCAGTAACCTGTTGTGAGTCTGGGCTCCCTGTGGTTGCACTAGCATTACTGGGATCATCAGGGTAACGCTATTTGCGCATGCCTGGCAATTACGTCTGTGCTTCTCTAACAATCGCACCACCGAAAAAAATCAATATTAAATGTATATTTTTTGAGCTGTTTAAATCACGTTAGTTAAAGAAAAATAAAAACATTTTTCAGCCTTAACTTTCTCTCTCACGCTTTATGAATAGTTTGTACGGATGGATTATTTTTTCTCAAAAATTAAAAATTTACTATCATCTAGAAATCTTTACAATAATATGGAGAACGCAATCATGTCTTTCGAGTCGGGATCCAGTTATAAGTTTTAAATATAGACACTCAGTGCCAAGATCTATCTGTCCAAAAACTAACAACAAAATGATTAACTGATAGTAATGGAAAGCACGCTCTCTAAACAAGGTGATAAGATTATTGAACAGATCAGAAATATTAATTACTGGTTTCCTAAATTCTCTTTTTATAGAAAGCTTTTCCTGTGCTGTTGAGTTCTTTTTCGTACTGCAGATGTTCGTCCAGTAGTAACTTTTGCAACTGTGCTCGTCGGACCTACAGTGAACAGGAAAGAAAACGTAAATTTATAGTATTAATCGGTATTTGGATAAACGAAAAACATCGATACTTGCTTGAATGTGAAGTATCGATAATTGTAAGTTTGCCGTATGTAATGGAATCCAAAACAGTCTTGGATTAATTGTGGATTCCACGCGTTGGAGTCCGGATTCCAGGTAATGGATTACAGTCTTTGTCAGTGGAACTTGGATTCTGGAATCCAATCGTTAGTGCATGGGATTCCGGATTCCTTGAGCTGTATTTCGAATTCCAAGGCCCAGGATTTCGGATTCCATAAGCAAACATTACCCGGATAGGCCAGAGGCGAGTACGTGCTGATCATTACCCGCTCGCAACCACTTTGTAAGAGGTGATTATTATTAGGTCCCTCGGATTTCCTCCTTGTTTAAACAAGAATTGACGCGACCAAACTAGTAGATTCAAACCGAAAACGTTATCCTATAAGACCAAGCTTTGTCTTTACTAAAATGTAAGAATTGTATCTAACTGTGTAAGGCCTGCCAAATTTAGGCCAACTCAAAATAAGTAAGGTCAGCTAATTTGATTCAGACGCTGATCTTTACTGCGGCCGAACTAAATTCAAAAAGACAAAAAAAAAAGCCCATTTCTCTTTCTTGCCTCGAGAGAACCCTGAACGAGGTTGCAAAACCTCCATGTTTTTTCAGGCTGGAGAGCAAGAGAAGCACTTGGAGAAAAAGTAAGTAAATTACCATTTTACATGATGCGATCTTTCTTTTTTTCTGTCCCAGTGCTGCAAAGGGCCTATTTAAATGTAATTCGACCAAACAGACGCTAAAAAGAGATTAACCATCAACACGAACTGTTGGCTATATACTGTTCATAGTGATACTTATTTTGATACCTTCATGAACTCTTCGTTTGCCATCTTAAGCTCACTGTCCATCATTTCAGAATTCCTTTTCTCTCTTCTTTTTTCACTATCCTGTTGAAAACATGAATTACACTGCAATGAGATATCAACTCCAAAAAAATGGCATATCAGTTTGAAAAGCAAATTCAAAAGAGTCAGTTTTTTGGTCGATGACTATCAAAGGTTTGACTATCAATCGATCGCATCAATCACAATTTCTGGAAACTGTGGAATCAATGTTGTGCAGTGCCTCGATTGGTCGTACTAAACGACATAGCAAAAATAACTGTACCTCTTCTAAGCTGGTAAACCATCGCGCCCTCTCCAATTCGCTGGCAACCCTAAGGGGAAATAGACCAACACACATTAGGAAGCATGGAAACGTTCCGTATCAAGGTAAAATCAGGTGAAAGCCAATTCGCCGTGATGGTTTCTTCAGTTTCTGCACCGCCTCTCGTGAATCATGCATCTCTCTGTCTCTGCTTCTAATCTTTAATAGTCTTATTCCCCTTCATGTGATTAAAGGCCGTAAATCGAGTGAAAATTTATTAACTGTAAAGTATCAAATCAAATCGTTATTTTCAAGGGCGCGGTTACAAACCAACAATAAGCGTTTTTAGTGGTTTTGTTTGTTTGTTTTGCTTTTCTTCATTTTTTGTGGAGAGAGCTTGCCTCTTCAATTACATTGGCCCCCCTCATTCCTTCCCCGGCCAAATGTTGATTGATTAAGAAAGATTACATAGTTCAGAATGTATGAGCGTCTTACGCACTTGTTTTCTGCGTCTATACGACTTGCAATCTTTTCATCTGTCTGTTAAAAACGACAACGAAAAGTGAGTTTAGATTAAGATTAGCTAAATTATGTGCATTGATTTTGTTAGGTTCGAATTTCGCCGCTATCTATGGTGATAATCGAGCCTAGCACATTGTACGCTTAATTAAATCTCTTAAATTCTTCAAGTACTTAATTACCAAAGCTAAAATCATTTGAATGTTCACCCCACCAAATTTTGCCGCCCGCAGACTCAAAAGTTAGTCATACTAACAAATGAATAGTACCATGAGAAAGTACTGCTGAAAAGATTTCATCTGGATGGTCACACCACAGCAATGTGTCCTCAGACCGAAAAGTTAGAACCAACTTCCAAGACTTCAGTGGCAGTGAAAAGGTGTTAATGTACATTTCCAATGGTTATAAAAAGGAGCCGTAAAGAGGAGAGGTCTAGAGAGGTCTAGAGATGTAGTAGTCTAGTAGTAGTTTTTGTTCGTTAATTACTGAGAGAGGGACCTCCAAAGTTCGGGTTTTCGCAATTTGATCTTACCTCAATTCGCGACCCCTGCAATGCTAGCGATTTGCGAAGAAATTGTGCATTTGAGCTAGGAACTTCATATCTGTAGCTCGTTGTAAAAAGTCGATCATCGGACATTTTTACACAAACCTCGAAGTACTTTTAGTGCACTTTGTAAATTTACACTCTAATTTACAATATTAACTGAACTACCATGCGGTTGCCATGGCAATCTGTGTACTTAACGCTTACGGACTCGTTGATATGCAAACACGAGGATTTATGGATGAGTAAACAAAGATAATTGATAACTAAGTGTTATTGTACTTTCGAGGACCAATCTAACGTTTACTTAACAAACTCTGCAATAAACAAAGAGAGTCAGACAATGAATGCTATAGCTATGCAATAAGAATTGTATTTCATAGGATGTTTTGACTGTTACTTTTACGAAAACAGTTCATTTCACTACGAAAATTAAGTCTGTTAACTGCTCAATAAATGTCGTCCCCAGGGCCTTTTCGTTTCAAAAATGGAAGGACGGTCTTTTCCAGTCCCTTACATTTTCTAAAGGAAAAACGATGGGAACGAGGTTGGCTAAAATGGTTTGGCAACAAAGGGCAACTTAGGACGGTAAAACAGTAATAAGTACAGCAATAAGCGAGGTCGGCTGAAAGTTCCTAAGCGATTAGTCAGACTCTAAGGGTGAATATTAGACGTGTTAGCGATGGCCCCTTTTCCCTACTGATAATTATCCACAGGAAATTAAAGGAAATTAAGGGAACAACGCGGGGCAAAGGAAGCAAAAGCTACTTACGGAGCTAGGGCCAGAGTAGAGAAAATAGGTCTGATCGATTAAGGTGGCGAAATTCATTAATGGGTCATCGAATTCTTTCTTTTCGTGAGGATCACAGCGCTTGTGAGAAGAGCAAGCATAGCTGGAATACTATCGCGTACATCAGTGTTAGAATGTACTGAACACAGGCACCTCAGGCTTAGGCCAAACGGCGAACTTTTCGCCGTTTCGATCGTCCAACACCGTATCCGTCTGAACGTCCAGCTGATCGTCTCCAGTCCGGGCACATGCAGCGAACTGAACTAATAAATAAAAAAATTAATTTGTACGATAATGCATTTTTAGCCTCGTTCGGGAGAAATTTTATACTGATCTGATTGGTTCGACGCGTCCTAAGTTCGACGTCTGACACAACAGACGATCTTAACTTAATTAAGGTCGACTTAGGGTGGTTCGTCTCACTAGAAGTTCGACGTTTGGACCATGCCTCGAGTGATTTCGATTTGCACAAACAGTTAAGATCCAACTCAGTTTTAAATTTGATTAGAATAGCCTCGACAGACAATCAACAACGATGTGATGATATCATTCTTAGAATAAGGTAAGCAGCATTTCTCGTCACCTCCGCATAACACAAAATCAAAGCCAAAGAAGCTAGACTTAGTAACATTCCCTTTCCCAAATATGAATGAAGCTTGCAATAACGTACATCACAGCAAAATAAATAAATAAACAAAGCAATGCTGGTAATTTACTGCGGGTATTTAATCCGGCTTCAAGCGTCGCAATGTGTTACATCAAAGGACTTACGGTTTAGTGATATACATTATCTTAGAGAAATGCATAACATTTAAGCAAACCAGCCCTTCTGCTAAACTCGGACTCAAGAAATGTTGCAAGTCTTCACACACACACACACCTTCGTCCAACGCCGTGTTAAAAGAGCATGTTTGACCGTTTAGCCATAAACTTTGCATGCAAAACGCTCAATTGATTTAGATAAAATTTTGACCAACAAATGTAAGATGGTATAGCCACCTACTTGAAGGACTTGAAGGATTAATAATTCAAAACCCGAGGAGAGTGGGAAGATTTCTTTGTCCATCCACTAGATAAGTGAAAAAGAAATAACAAGCAATGTTCCTTGTCCACATGGAAGACAACATGATCTCGCGGTCCGGGCAAACGGGTTTACATTCTCGACAATCGTGATCAGTCGAGAAAATAGTATTATCACTGTTGTACAAGAATAAAAAGAATTTTCATCCGCTACAGAAGTTTCTTGTAATAATGTGATCGGCACACGGGACACACTGGTTTTCTGTCGAGTGAGAATTCTTCAAATGCATCCAGGCACGTGGCATGGAACACATGTGAACACGACAGCAGAACAGTGGGGCGAGATTGGTTTTTCTTTTTGTAGAGTCCCTTGGATGTAAGCGGCATGATACATATTGGACAATCCGTCACACAACGCTGTACAGCCTAAAAAAAGATAAAAAAAACATTTCAGATAGGCTACACTTAATTCATGACAAACATCAAACAAATACAAGGCTCGCCAACCGAGATAGCTGGTAAATCGTTTCCTGCGAAAAACTTCCCATTGTCTCGGCACTCACCTGAAGTTGAACTTGCTCCCAGTCTGTTCCTTCTATGAATTCCTCAGCGTTTTTATCAAGCTGCCTGAAAACAAACAGTCAAAATAATGCGTCTATTATTAGCATAAATACGACTTACAATACTATACCACATCACCGACTTTCTTGGGGAGTAAGTGAGTGTAGAGAATATGTATCTATAAGCTGTTGGTAGATTCTGAACTTCATCATACCCCGTTTGAACGTTTAACAACCGAACTGTTCATATTCCAATCCCTCGGATATCAATATACCCCACCCCAGCCCACCCTAAGGTAAGAATAGCGGGCAGGACAACCCTGAGGCATTTTAATAAAGTTACAAACGCAACACAATTTTTGTACAGTCGAACCTCCCGTAAGCGACTACCACAAAAGGCAAAGACTGAGTGGTCGCTTACGGGAGGTGGTCTCTTACAAGAATCGAACCATGGAAGTTAATTGAATTGCATCAATGTCTAAGTTATGCCATGTGTAGTTCCACGTTGTCACTAAAGTTCTTCGTATATTCTAAGTAGCATAGTGCAGACAGCGAACATAGAGATCAGAGAATGTGTCAAGCGGTCGCTTACAAGAAGTTAAAAGCAATGGAAATTCATCAACCGTGAGGCCCAAAAAAAGGTCGTGGTCGCTTACGGGAGGTGGTCGTTTACTAGGGGTTCTAACTCTAAGGCTTTGACTGGGAAAATTTGGGTGTTTTGTACCGGCGGTCGCTTATGGGAGGTGGTCGCTTCCGAGAGGTGATAGCATATGGAGGTTCGACTGTACACCCTTTCCCAGTAACTGTAAAGGAACACACTTTTCCTGATATTCTGCAAAGCTTCGATCTCTACTCCAACAATTTTATCGAGGTACTCTATTTGAAACGAAATTCTCTGACAACTTTTTCCAACCCTAACACCGGGCGAATTCTTAACATAATACATTTACAGTGTGCCAACCACCAGTGTCCGTGAATTTCGCGCCAAACAGGTATGAAAAGTCCTTTAAAATGGCATAACCAACCAGGAAGAAAAATAATAATAAAGGACTTTTGGTACCTGTTTGGCGCGAAATTCACCGGTCAAAAATTAAATTAATAAGTTTATTTGGAAATCACAGCAAGCTTCAGATTATCAGGAAGCAGTTAACAGTATAACACTAGCCTATTCACTGTCTTAAGAGATCATCGAGCGTGCGTATGAAAAAAAAAAACAACAAAAGAAAACAACAAAAAAAAAACCGCGAGGGATTTTTTGACCAATAGCGGAAAAAAACAGTTCTTTCTTTATCTTTCTAGCGAGCTCGCTTCGCTCGCGTGTTCGTCGATTTTCGAAAAGCAAAAGAAAACAATGTCTGTGTAAAGGCTAAACTAACACTGTAGGTTGCGTGGGCAATGCTTTATTGCCAAGAGCAATGTCTATTCTTTTCTTGCCTGTGTGGAGACGCTACACGCAGGCTATATTCTTTTTGAAATATAGTAAACTATGTTCAGTGCAACGGTGCTTGTTTCGTTATGTTTTTCAAAACAGTTGTTAGATTCGGTTTTTGCGATTTCCGTAATAATTGAGGTCTCTCTGTTAGTGTTTAAACATGTACCAGCGTTGGCTGGAAAACGCTTTGTCTCATTAGAGTGGTTTTCGTTTGAGTGTCGTAAAACCAAAACCAAAGTATTACTTTTCGACACTCAAATGAAAACCGCTCTATAATCTCGACCTTGATTATTAAGCATATCGCAGAAACGGAATCTTATAATTGTTTTAAGTATGGAGGTTAATAGCCTGCATCACCTCATTGTATAGCGACTAGCAGCAATAGATTGGTCAATCTCTGATAGCAGCTCAACAACACTCTGATTTCTGGCCTCCATTGACTGCAGAAGCCGAGCGTTAATGCTATGGAACTACAAAGAAAGTAGTAAGTGCCATAAAATTACATTCCAGTACTTGCTGTGCAAGGCGAAAATAAACCTTTTAACAATAGTCCAGTTTCGAATTCGTCGTAGCCGCTGAATTAAAGCGCCGAAGACTGATTTGTACAGGGTTAGCCTCGATCTAAATTAATATATTCACAAATACCAGCGAGAAGTTGCATGAATTTGAGTTTAAAACAATAGACACATTTGTAAACAGGAAAACAGGTCTTCTTCTGACTGGAATTTGCGAATATATTTACCTTAGGTCGAGGCTAACCCTGTATAAATGAGTCTTCAGTGTTTCTGTTGCGTATTCGAAACTGGACTATTGCAAACAGAATCCTAAGCGATGGCGTGACCTCTTCAACAGTACTTTCACATGGTACTACCTGTTTAGAATGTAGTTCTAGCTTTTTAGTCTGTGGATGAAATACTACGGTGTGACTATTCAAATGAAACCTCTTCAGCAGTACTTTCACACGGTACTATTAACTTTTAAGTCCGTGGATGAAATACTACGGTATGGCAAATTCAAATGAAACTTCTTCAGCTTCAGCAGTACTTTCACGTGGTACTATTCATTTAATGTGTAGTTCTAGTTATAATGGTAATACTATCAATTTTAGAATAGTATGAAGTTTCATATGTGGACGAAATCGTGTGTTGGCACCATTAATGAAATCTCCTCGATGTTTGGCAGCATCTACACTTGAAAGTGTTGCCCGAAATATGTTTGGTATATTTGAAAAACTGTCGCCTTGAAGTAAACCCAAAGGACTAACCTTTAAATTTTAAAAGCTCTATACCTGTTAATTCTATGCTAGGCAAAAAATCAGCAAATTGCATAGACACTTGTAGCTTTTTACCGTGTGTATGGGAAATAAGTTTACCTTGTCTTCATAAAACTTTTTTCGCAGTTTGGGATCATTTGGAGGAACAGTCTCTCTCAGCTTCTTGTACCACTGTCGTACTAAGTAACCACGCCACGCAGCTTGAATTCTGTTCAAAGACCAAACAAAAAACATAAATGGCAAAACAAAAATCCCATCTGGGAACAGGTATTCCGCGAGACAGACGTTTCCGTTGCCCTTTAGCCAAGTGGGAGAAGTGTAGGAGACACGCTAGACTTGCTACAAGTCGACCTCACGAGTTTGGCGAGCGGAGCGAGCGAAGCGCGCTCGGCAGATAGAGCGACGAAGTCGAGAGAGTTTTCGTCCCACGCCGAAGGACTTTTTAGAAAGTCTAGAGACACGCGAGGGAAAGCGAAAACATAGGAGCCCTCGTTACTCTTGTGCTTCTTTGGCTAAAAGGGCACGGAAACGACTTCACGCACTACACAGGCAAGAGAACAACGTGCAAAAGATTTGAGGTGGGCCATGAAAAAAAATGGCACTAAATTGCCACCAAGAAGTCTACTAGCTACCAGGTAATAACTCTGCAATAATTGACACCGTTTACTCACCTGGGATTGTCACTTCTTCCTCAAGCCCAAATATTTGTTTATCGATTTTAAAACACACCTTGCGTCGAACTTCCCATCTTTAGTTTTATTTTTTTCTAAATAATTGCGACTTTTAAATACCATTATTAAAAACACCATTAATTTATTTGCATTGCTGGAGAGGTGCGATTCAGTGTTTAGAATCCAACAGCCTTTCTTATGAAAGCTGGTTAATACATGTATTGTCACTTGAAACTTACCTCCTTAAATTTCATTGCAAATCTAAAGTGAAAGAATTTCTTTTAGAGACTTGTCCTTTAGATAAGTATTTAGACATATATTTCTTGGTGGCATTTTCGTTGGTGGCGAGAGGTTTTGGTGGCGAGGTAGACCGGATACCATCGAGAAGTTGTTGAATTTCATGTATCTGCTTCAGATTGAAAGTAAGTGCTAGCCTGCGTAGCATGGCGGTTTTGGTTGGGCGTGCTAAGTAATAAAGGCGGGCGAGGGCAGAGAAACCGCAAGGAGATTGGGGCAGGAGCCACTTGAATATTTTTCTCGCGGCTTCGCCGCTCGTGCCCCCGGCTCGACAAACCCGCCATGCTACGCAGGCTAAGTAAGCGCCCGAAGGCTCTCCAGTGTTTCTTCAAAAAAAATAATACTGCTGCTCCCGCCTCGCCGGGCAAAATATAGATCCCGTCAAACTCAAGTCTCAGTCAAAATTGTTGGGGGTACTTGAATGTCTTCTCGCCCTCCTAATGTTGGTGTGCAAGATTCAGGGGCACCCAACGTCAATTTTCGGAAAATGTCTGTTCGGAAGACGATTTGAGATCTAGAACTTTCACATATATTTTGCTTGCCTGCTTCTCCTAGGATTTTCGAGGATCTAAAAAATGGTATAATTGCCCATTTTTAACGGATTTTTACCCTAAAAAGGTCACCTAGAATTTTCGGGAACCTTTTTTCTGGCTGAAATTATCGAAAAGGTAAGTTTTGATCCCTATAATTTTCGGATCACTAGACTTTCAGCTAGGAAATCCGAACAGATGAAAAATTTTTAAAAAATATGCCTATATCTACCGTTAAAATACTAAAATACGTTTAAAAATACTATGTTTTAGTGGTTTTGTACTATATTCTCGTTGGGTGCACCTGAAGATTTGGTGAGTTAAGTTCGATAAACAACATTGGAAGGGAGAGGAGACGGACAAGAAAGAAAAAATCAGCGTTCAGTGACAGTGTCCCAGCTTTTTCTGTCTGAGACTGTAGCTACCCCATCAGTCTTAGAGAATGTCGTAAATCAAGCCATGGCAGAACAGCCACATACCTCGTTGCGCATTTAACTCTGTACTCTCGTGCTCCTTCATGGATTATCCGCCTTTGGTACTGCTCTTTCCTGCACATTGGACATGATTTGCGACCTGAAAACTTCTCAAAGGCTTCCAAGCAAGTCTGCAGTTGAATAAAATAAATAAATGCATAAAATAAATAAATATCAACATACATGTACAAAGGATATATTAATGTTTATTGAATTTTTGGAAATCAACGCAAAAAAACAATTCATGTCTTCTTCTAAAGCCACTTTGCTTGAGAAATAATGTCAAACATCCAATACAGTACGTGTACTTTGAACATCACAATATCGCCAAAAAAAATGCTTGCAAACAAAACAGGTTTCTTTTAACTCACCCTATGAAAAACATGACTGCAGGATAACAAAACCTAAAACATAAAGCAGAAAAAATTTCAACAAGAGTATATGCACACAAAAATAGTCACAGTTCTTCCAAGACAGTTTTACAATGTTGAACAGTATATGTAGAGTTTGCATTATGTGGAATTTTTAACATTGAGAAAAAAGTTTAAAGATTTTGTTCATTTTTGTTTCTCTTGAAATAGAGCGGTTTTCACTTGACTGTCATAAAACCAAAACCAAAGTAAATACACTAGCCAACCAAAGGGCGTAGTAAAACCAAAACCAAAACCAAAACCAATTACTTTCGACAGTCAAGTGAAAACCGCTCTAATGATGCTGCCAACAACATCACCAAAATATGTAAAAAGAGGTCCATATTTTTTTCATGATAGTGATTAGGGTGTATTGAAAGTGAGGAAACTGTCAGTAAAGATGAATCCAAGACATCTCGCAACAACGAAAAGGCAGCAGTTGGAAGGAAAAGAGGCTGCAAGAATAAAAAACCGAGACAACACATGTAAGAGAAACTTGGAGCTGGTTATGAAAAGCAGACTTGAATATCCAAACAGAAGCACTTACTCGTGCAGGCCAGGAAAAAGCTCTCAGAACCAACTATATGTGAAATACCATAATATTGACAAGATGGCAGAATCCCCCCAAAAAACAGAGACATGACAGTATTGCAAATGTAGTCCACTGGAAGTTATGTGAAAAATGTCATCTGGAAAGAATAAAAAGGAAAAAAAGAAAGAAAGAAAGTGGTATGAACAAGTGCCTGACAGTTCAAGTGAAACAATGAAGTGAGACTACTGTGGGATAGGAACATCCAATGTGACCAAGTCATTAAAGCTAGAACAGACATTGTGGTTGTAAAAAACTGATCTGGAGAGAAGTGTGCCATTATCGATATTGCTCTACCAGGGGATAAGAGAATTAGTGAAAAGAAGAATGAGAAGTTTCAAAACTATCAGGACCTTAAAGAGAAATATATACCGATACCGATCCTTGTAGGATCATTGGGAAGTGTGACAAACAACTTGGATATAAGTGCCTGGAAAAGTTGAACATAAGAACTAGTATTTCATTACTCAAAAAACTATGCCGCTAGAAATAGCAAGGATTTTAAGGAAAGTTTTAGAGTTAGAGAGTAAAGTGATAACAACCTGGCAATCAGGGTTGTGGGCTCCTCTTGCCACCCACAATAAATTATTTTAAACAGAACTAGATTGTCTCCTTTATAACAAGGCTAGTTAAAGTATGATTCACTATATCCACTTTTAATATTTTAAAAAGCAAAATAAAAACTGTACAAAAGACAGAGGATTGGATGCCTGTGCATCCATACTGATCTAAACGGCTTACTTGTTGTTGAAGTCCAAAGTCCTCTTTGCAGATAACACAAGGCTGTGAGGAGTCCTGTCTGGCATTTGATTTTTCCTTCACTTCTTTCCATTCTTTGTCAGATAGTAAAACTTCTGGAGCTTCAACAAGGCCAAGTTTCTGAGCTTTAAAATTGTAAAATTGTTATTTAACAACTAGACAATATTTGGCCTGATTTCTCCTGATTTAGAGAGAGCTTTGGAAAAATTGAATGAGATTAAAAGGCGCTTCTCAAAACTCTACATGGGAGCCAAAGCTACATTATTATTGTATTTTGCCAGAAGCTATGATTCTGATTTTACAGATGTATATGGGCCTGTGTAGCTTGATACTCTTGTTATCAATTGAGGGAATAGTTGAAAACTATGCTGTAAGTTTCCTTTTATCCTCAACAGGGTATGAATTTCAAACCCTCAATACCAACTCTTTTTGCAAAAACTTGGGTCAATAATATCTTTATCACCCCAATTCCGAGGGTTGTCTAATATGCACGAACTGAGTTAGGTTGTATAACGTTCTAGTAGACCCGTCTACCAGAAGTCAGGTCGTGGATTTAAAGGGAAAGTGGTGGTAATGACCCATCAATGGAAATAGTTGACCCGACTTTCTGGTTGTTGGGTGGTGAGAGACTTACACAAAGTCGGGTCATACGACCCATCACTATCCAACACGATCCGTCAAGATTTATATGGGAGAGCAGATAAGTGATGCTGACTTCCAAAGGTTGAGTTTCACTTCCGTTTGGCATCTCACGACCTGACTTTCAGTAGACTAGTCAACTTCGATGACTGACAACTTGACTTAGTTCGTGTGTATTGGACACGAGTGCCCATTCAAGACTGAGATACTGCTAACAGAACCAGAGATGCCAACATCAGGAGATCTTAAATCGGTAGACTCATTTGCATTACCCCACCCTCAAAAATATCCACGATAAAACCACCCATTCGATTCTCTGGTCCATAGTCAAAATAAATCAACAAACACATTACACATCTCTGTAAACCAGCCCACAAACATGAATAAACTAATACAGATCATCAAAATTGGTTCCACAGGTGAACGAAATACTGTTGTTTTTGTAAATGATGGCCACAAAAGCTGTGAGTGCATGAAAGAAATTTTTAGATTTTGAGATAAATATAGACTAAATTAAAAATTGACACACAGAAAAGCTCAAAAGTTGATTGAGACATTGGGAAATTTGGTGACTTGTAAGGGAGACCAGGAGATTGGTGCCATGCCTAAGAAAACGCTAGGTAATCTGGAAGAGATATTTGCATAATAATTATTATGATTATAAATTATTATCAATAAATTATAATGCAAAATGTAAGTTGTGGTTCAATTTTACCCATGGTTTAAATTTTATTTCCATTTGATTTTGGGTATGATAATGGATGATAAAGAGAAAAACTTAAACCAAAGATTAAATTTAACCACAACATGTGCATTGCACTTGCCTAATGTCAGTGGAGCTGGTTTAGGATCAAGAACATATTCTTTTTTCTGATCTTCATCTTTCCTGCTGCATTTTTCTGATGATGTTAAATTTCTGCTATTTTTCACAGGTAAGCTGTGGTTAATTTTCTTTTTCTTCAGTGGATCATGAAGGGATAGTGAACGAGCCATGTGATCCTGCAAAGCTACAGCAGCAAGAGCCATACTTGACTAGGGAAGAACGAAAAGGTAAAGTAATAAAACTTTATTCACAACAAATTTTAAGTTTATTTACTTGATTGCATTCTGTATTTTAACTTAAACTCTTATCACTGAATCATCACTTGGAGGTTAACTGTTACTGACAGATATCTCTTGAGGCACGATCTACACAACTCATGGCACTGCATCCCGATACACAAGATAATGGAGCTTCTAAACATTCACCCTTTTCCTAAACATCACAATCATCACTGTCATCATCACTATCATCATCGATGTAATCGCCAGCGTCACTATTTCCGTGACAATCATCAATATCCTCATTGGCATCACCACTACTGTCATCTCTGCCATCGAAAACATCACTGGCTATAACTTCAGTGTCAAATGACCACCATCGCTCTTTTTTTTTTGTTGTTCCCATTTTTTTGGATTACTGTCAAGAGTTCCACATGTTATTTCAAATAATAGCTTGTAAAATAAATACATACTCCAGTCAGACAGTCCTTGTTTTTTGCACGAAGAGAATTAATGCTTTGCAGCTTATATTCGGCTTGATAGTGAAGGATAGCATTACAGAAGAAGGCAAATAAGCTTATGGAACCCGAAAATCTCTGAAGCGACTAGGTAAAAACTGTAACGTTTGTTAGTGCCAACTTACCGTGTTCTTTCTAGATTTCCTTTCCGACATTTTTTGCGGCTTTGTATATGCCATGGAAATCAATCTTTTCTCATCTTAGCTAAAACCTAGGAAAATATTAAATTCTCTGTCGCGGATTGTTGGCAAGGACGCCATCTTTGAAACTTAGATCCAATGCGCACAATCAACAATGAATTACCGCTGTTCATGTGGCAATCACTGATTCATTCAAAGATGGCGGAGTCGGAGACGAGCGAGAGGAATGAAGCAGAAAGCAAGGCCGTGACTTCCTTATTTGCCTCCTTCCAGGAATATTTGTCGTCTGACCAGGAAATAAGAGAGGTAGGATGAGAATACTCAGCACTTGTGGAGTTAAAGTATCATGTAGAGCCCAAACTGTTTTTTGAAATCGCGCCACATGTTGCGTTACAACAGTACACGTGTTTCAAAATCTCCTCTCCCTAATCCCCTCAGGAAGGCCCGATACTCATGCTAGTGTTTTAATGTTGGAAGTAGGAAGATGGTGCCTCGTGAAGGAACTGATTTACAAACCTTTTGAAAAGTTTGCCAGTTACTTAAAACAAAAATCAATCTTGGTGTAATGTATCGAGAACTGCGAATCGTCAGTCTGACAAATAAAAAGTTCACGTGACAAGGTTGTCACGCAATCTCATGGGAGCGTCAAAATTAATCGGCAGGTCGGGTCCATCTTCCAGGAAGTTTCAAGTGTAAGAACGTACTTATGATCATGTCAGCCCAATTTTACTTACCATGGCAGGTATACAGGTGTACATGTAGAACTAATGGCCTGTTTACATGCATCCTCGGAGACCCAGGGGCAGATAGTGGGGACAAGGGAAAGTCTAAACGGCCAAAAAGATGGGGCACGAAGAAAAGTAAAGAACGGCGAGAAGAGCCCCTGGGGACAATGTCTTACCAGACCAGTTCCAAACGGTCGCCGCTGTTCTGGCTTCTGTTTGGTGCCAGAAAACTTGTGTTTTTCTGGCACCAATCAGAAGCCAGAATGGCGGCGACCATTTGGAACTGGTCTGGTAAGACATTGTCCCCAGGGGCTCTTCCCGCCGTTCTTTCCTTTTCTTCGTGCCACATTTTTCCGCCCGTTTAGACTTTCCCTCGCCCCCTTTTATCTGCCCCTGGGTCTCCGAGGATGGTTTACATGGAGGTGGGGTAGCCCAGGTTGGTGAGGTAAGCTGTTTAGGTGGGGTAACCTGCCTGTCCATATAATCTCTCGTATGGTCACCCCACCTATCATGTAAATACGTCAATTAAAATGAGAGATTATTTGGACAGGCAGGTTACCTCACCTAAGCTGGCCCCATCATCTGCCTAGGCTCCCTCACCTCCATGTAAACAGGCCCTATTAGTGAAGAACTGTCCTGTTGACTGGTTGATACAATGCGAGGGATTGTTGTATTGCCCATGTGTTGTACATCGATGCCCATTTTACACCCCACATTTCGAGTTAAGAAAAATTTTTCAATCAGTTTAACAGACCTTGTCTCCGTTTTCAACGCCGTCTTGATGGGTGGGCAAACGTGAGAGAAATGACAGTGTTTGTATGAGAATCTAATGTTGAATAATTTCTGTAGATGGCTGTTCTGAAAAAAACAAAATTTTGGGGTGTACTTGTGCTTATAAATTTCTCCAGAGGCTTGCTTTAGATTTTTCATATATACATGTATTTGTCTGTAATTTTCTCTGGACTTTCTTACAGACAAATGTATAGAAAATTTTAAAAAGTGGTTGTAGGTCTTCTAGCACATGTAACGCCATCTTTTTTTTTTCAGTAGAATCCTCAGAAGTGAATCTTTAGTTTACAATCCATATTATGTTTCAGAACAGCCGTTCTACGAAAATTATTCAACATTAGATTCTCATACAAACACTGTAATTTCTCACAAGTTTGCCTACTCGTCAAGGTGGCATCAAAAACCATGACAAGGTCTATGTTACAAGTACCTGACAGCCGTTATTTACATTTCTTATCTGTCAGGAAATCCGCACAGTAACACGTGAGTTAGAGCAGTCAGCAAGAGAAATCCTAACTGTGTTACAAGCAGTCCATCAAACACCTAACCCTGAAGGTACATGCACATGTCTGCCATGGCTCTTCATGAGCCAACTCCCTTATCAACATGAAACTAGAACATCAATTTTTATATATTAAATTTTACAAAGCATGAGGTCAAGATGCCTGGATATTGGCCAAGTTCCTGTCAAGGAGTGACAAAAATGGTTAAATCTGACAAAATTTGCAAACCTGGTGAGAATTAATTAAGAATTTGATGAATATTCAAGTGAGATGGCAAGTTGCATGCATTTGTAGACATACCTCAAAATAAAAATAATAGTAAATGGTTGAAATCTAGAGGTGTTGTTTAACCATAAGGTGTCTTCTTCACTTTAATAAACATTGACATTGTATTGGTCATATCACTCTCTAGAACTCCGCCCCCCCCCCCCTGAAACCCTTGGAACTCCCCCCTGTGGGAAAAGGTACTAGTGGGTTTAGCTCAATTGCAATTATTGTGATGGTTGCTGTTGGAACCCACATAGTGGATCATATGTGCCTTTTAAATAGCCCGAAAGATTTATTTTGCACTTCTCTCATTTATACTGTATTCGTGTGATGATTAAAGTAATTCTCTTTATACATGTCTTGTCTTACTCTGGCAGTTGTTAAAAGGATATGTGATAAAAGCAGACATATGTTTTCCGCTGTCAAGTCACAATATAAGAATCTTATGGAAAAGATTCCTGTAGGGCAATATTACAGGTGAACTGGTGCATCATTGTTATTGATACTGTAAATATTATTCATAATTAAGTCATCCGACTTTTTGTTTAAGTATAAATCTTCAAAGGTCTTTTCAAATTATTTTCCCAGCAGTACTTATAATCATACTGTAGATACAAAATGAATTGTCTGTCCAAACTGCCCAAAGCAGTTCCAGCTTCTGCTGGAACTTCGAGCCTTTCAGCTTTCTCTCCCCCTCCTCTTTCGCTTTTTCCCGTTTTCTTTTCTTTGTTTTGCATTCACTAGAGATAGATTTACATGTAGTCCAATAAAGCTGGAAAGATAATTAAATAAATAAATAAATACTAGGTTTCACTTGGGTGGAAAGAGTTTATGAGGAAGCTTTTAGTATCTTTTAGTAAAATGCATCAGGCATTTTACCACACAACTGGAAATTGGCTGACATTACTCCTTTGCATAAGAAAGGTGCTATAAGCGATCGAAAGAACTATCGCCCTGTCTCGCTAACATCGGTGGTGTGTAAAGTGTGTGAAATGATAGTAAGACAGCAGCTTGTTCAGTTTTGGATTACAAACGAGGTCTTTATTCCGGAGCAATTTGGCTTCCTGAAAGGGAAATCTTGTCTTTCTCAATTATTATCATCTTTTCACGATTGGGCCAGCGGGAGAAACAAAGGCTTGACAACTGATGTTATATTCTTAGACCTTTCAAAAGCATTTGACTCGCTGCCACATGAACGCCTTTTGACAAAGTTACACGCATATGGTATCCAAGGTCCACTCCTGTCGTGGCTTAGAATTTTTCTCACCAATCGATACCAGCGCGTTGTTCTGCGGGGACATTACTCATCTTGGACTTCCGTTTTGTCTGGTGTGCCCCAAGGAACTGTGCTGGGACCCATTTTATTTCTAATTTATATTAATGATATTTCAATAAACATTATGTCAAACACAAAACTTTTTGCAGATGATATGAAATTGTATAGGATACTCAGAGATACTAAGGAAGATGTTGAAGAGCTACAAAAAGATCTTATTCGCCTGGAATCTTGGAGCTATGTCTGGCAGCTGAAATTTAATACAGATAAATGCGAAGCGATGCGCATTTCTAAAAAAAATGATTACTCAAGTCCTCAATACCATCTATGTGGTAACCAATTAAAAGCTGTATCTGAAGTTAAGGATCTCGGAATCTATATTACTTCGAACCTGTCATGGAGTATGCAAGCTAACAAATGCGCAAATAAGGCAAATAGTGTGCTTGGATTCATTAGGCGAACGGTGGGTCCTAAAAATCCTCAGTTGTTTTCAAAACTTTATAAAAGTCTAGTACGTCCGATACTCGAGTATTGCTCTCCAGTTTGGTGTCCGCACCTTAAAAAAGACTTAAACACCTTGGAGAAAGTACAACGTAGAGCATCTAAATGCGCCCTTGGAAATGTTGGGCAAGACATGCCTTACGAAGAACGCCTAAAGCTCCTTAAATGGCCATCACTTGAACAAAGAAGAGTATTTTCGTCGCTTATCGAGTGTTATAAGACAATAAATAGACTTAATGGACTTGATCCCTCGGCATTTTTTACATTTGCACATGATTTTCGGCTTTTAAACATTCTTTTTTTATACGCATAATAGATAAGTGGAACAATCTCCCAAAGGAAGTTGCTGAGGCGGAGAATTTGAATATTTTCAAGAACAGACTGAGACGTTATCTTATAGATTTTTCTAGGGAACACTAAGTTCTTTTACTGTGTGATGTTTTATATACATATATAGTTACTATTTTAAACAGTTGTAAATAATTTATTTCTTAATGTATTTTATTATCAGGAGATAAACTAGAAAGGGATAACCTCTTTTATCTCCTTTTCACTTTTTCGATTTGGATTTGTGAATAAACAGTTATTATTATTATTATTATTATTATTATTATTATTATTATTATTATTATTATTATTATTATTATTATTATTATTATCTTAGAATTAGTTGGAAGGAAGTGTAGGTGGGTAGTAGAACAAGGTTTACATGGGAATTTTCGGTTCAGCTTTGCACTGTATGAGGCTTCTCTGGTTTCTCTTCCCCCTTCATAAGTTAGATTAGCCTGCGAAGGCATCCGTTTCTCCTCCCTCTTCGCCGAAATGTTTTCGCAGGCTAAAGTTAGATGACAAAGTTGCCCTTGACCGTTAAAACGACGTCATAAGCAGTAGAAAGGACGTGGATCCTCACGGACGGCTCAGGGGCAAATAGGTTAAAGTAATGCTAAATAATACTGCTCCGTTTTTGACATTCTCATACTTTTGCTCTGCATGTTTTATACACGTATTGTAGGTTTTGTGATCATTGGCGCTTTGTGAGCCAGAGATTTGCTTTCCTCGGTGCGTTTATTTTGTACTTAGAAAGAGAAAGACTTATTACGAGGCAGGAGCTGGCAGAAATGCTTGGAGGTCAGTTTTTTTAAAGAATAAAATGTGTAAAACATAAAAACAAGGAAACGTAGCGCAGGGTCCTGGAAGTGGGATGAGAGAGAGGTGTAATGGCATCGAAGTGTTTTAAAACTCAAGTGGAAGTAAGAACCGCAGGTGATTGATTTCACTGCTTAGTTTTGAACAATTTGACGTCATTTCTATGGTCGATAAGAGTATAGAACGTGGGAAATTGTTATCCATTTGTTTTCTTGCAATATCATTCATGACAGTTTTTGACTTCCTTTCCGGTGAAGTTTCTCAGAATATCGCTCGACTAAGGGCCTGTTTACATGGAGTGGGGGACCCCGGTCTAGTGGGGTTTGTTTCTTTTGTTTTCACGCTCTGGAGGACACAAAACAAAAGAAACCTACCCCACTAAACCGGGGTCCCCCACTCCATGTAAACAGGGTCTAAGAAAAAGAGAAACAAATGACGCCACCTGTACGTCATTCCAATGGGCTGTACTATTATCGACCATATCTCTCGACCAACGATGGGCGAAAAATCGCTCAGTTATTGAAAACAAACTCTTTCACTTTTAGAATGATAAGAAAACCGAGACAGCACGTTATCATTTGTATTAATTTAGCTGAAAAGTCCACAATCTTAACGTGTAAGACCTTTCGAATGGTCAGTCTGGTCACTGGCATATTATTATAATATGCCTTCCATTTTTTTAGTTCACCTAAATACTCACGTTGAAGTCCTTTCGTTTCGTTTACAGATTGCGCGCTGGCCAATATTTTTTGCTAGAGTACATACCCAACCCAATACATGGGCGAAAAGCTTTATCGCTGCGGTCTTGATTTATCATCTGGAGTTTGGTCGTTTCGATACGAAGCAGTGAAATTGCACAAAAATTTCGATCAATTCAAGTATAGTTTGCGGGTGAACATGAAAAACTTTTTGGGTGAATATTTCTCGTTCCTGAAGCCAAGTACTCTGAGCACTAAACGTGGAACTATTTACACCTGAACTGAATAAACTTGTATCGAAACGACCTCTTATCTCTTATCGTTTCAGTTCAGGTTGATCGCAGTACATCTGATGGTTTTCACATAGATCTGGATGATTTTTTAACCGGTCTCCTTCTGCTGGCTAATGAGCTGGTGAGTCTACATTTAAACGTAATATTCTGCTGGCCTTTACCGTGGTTACCAGATACTTTCCTTGGGCAGTTTCTGGTTTCGGCCAAGTTTTTGTAGGGACTCGTTCGTAGCTTCGGCCTAAGGCCAATATGTACATGCAAGGCATCCCTGCTGCACTCAATCGCCCGCGCGCGAGAAGAGTATCACTCCATGGTAAGGTTATCTAAGACAGTCTTGGATTCTGGATTCTACGCTGCGGATTCCGGATTCTTTGGGCTAAATTCGGGATTCCAAGGCCCAGGATTCCGGATTCCACAAGCAAAAATTTCCAGGATCTGGAACCCAGATTACTTTACAAGGGGCGACCGTGTAGCTTGCGTGTCACTACACGTCATATTCCAGGCTAAAATTTCCTCTTATCTTCTCTTCCAGTCGCGGTTTGCGGTGAATAGTGTAACAGCTGCGGATTATGGCCGGCCGTTCAGAATAGCTGCGTTTGTAGCAGAACTCGACGCGGGTTTCAGACTGTTAAATCTCAAAAATGACTCACTTAGAAAGAAGTTTGACGGCCTCAAATACGACCTCAAGAAAATCGAAGAAGTCGTGTACGATCTTACCATAAGAGGACTGAAACCAGCTTCTGCAGTCACAGAAACAACTTAAGTTGTCAAAGTGTTGTTGTAATAGAAGTTTTTTTTGTTGTTAATTTATTTGTTTTTCTTTTCCTGGAAACGTTTCCAGGGCAGATGAAATCATTCCTCGGTACCACTGATATTGAGGAATGATTTCATCTGCGAACTTGTCGAAAACCCTCTTATTCTGTTTACTTATGAGCGGGCACTCTGGGTAAATAAGTTTGGTTGGCTGGTAAGTGCCCAGAGGGCCTGATGTTTTGGATCATTCTACGTTTCTGGGAAACTGCCCACCTACCCCTCTCCTAAGCCAACATTTTACCCTAAGTGAGAAGTAAGTGTTAATGTTGGCTCAGGGAGGGGTAGGGGACTCCGCTTTATGAAAGGGGTGGGAATGCTCGTCGTCTTGCTTAGGGGTTTAAATTTCGGATTTTGGCCTCACTAAGGGTGTTCGGGGCAAAACGCCATCATATTTAGCCGTGAAGGTCTCGTTTAGGGTTGCACGCGAAAAAATATCGAAATATTTATTATATAGACACGAGTGTTTTACTGGAAAATATACTACTCGTAAAATTCATAAAAACTACATCCGGGACCAGAGTGGTTTATTTTCCATAATCTCACACGTGAGTTTATCGATGACGTAATTTCGGTCATTTCCCTCTATTACATTATCGATGTCTTTTTGTCTATATAATAAAAAGAACATTACACGGCGGCTTGAAGATATGAATTTTATTTTCTCGTAAAATTCATTCGCCACCGTGTAATATCCTCTATATATTTGATATGTATATTTTTTTAATTCGTTTCATTTGTCTGTGTTTAACATGGTTTCTTTTAGGAGTCAAAAAAAGGTTGGGCCACGCCCAAATCGGTCTCCCTTAGAGGTTTAATTCAAAATTTCCGACGAGCATCCCCACCCCTTTCATATGCAGAGTCCCCCCCCCCCCCCCCCCTTCGGTGGGTTGGCTTAGGGTAGAGGGAGGTGGGCAGATTCCGAGAAACGTTTAATGGTCCGATGTGTTCTGGTAAGCCAGTCCTCAATAGGTCAATGATCTAGCTCACCCGAGATATTTTATTGCTGGGAAAAAGAAATAATAAAAATTAATGTGAAAATCAAAATGGCTATGTAACGAATAGCTTTGTATGCACACGCATCTTTCACTGTCATAGGCAATCAATTACGAAGATATCAGCCTTTTTTAGCTCAGCCGAGGTTTATTTTCTTTCTTAAAGCTAAATTACATTGATAGTGAGGAGCCGTTGATTAGTTGTGATGAAATTCCTCTAACCATAGATAGTTAAAATTATTCTAGTATACTAAGATCTATTTTCGACGGAAAAAACTACAGCTTTACACAGCAGATGCTTGCTTCCTGACGCGTTAATCAAATACAATACAATTTTACTGTCATATTGTCTTTTGGGTTGTTTTCGTTGTGTCGTGTCAGCAGGGGTGGTGCAGTTGGACCAGTGCCCTGACGTCCTCGTCCCTTTCCTAGGGTTGATGAGTCATTATTGTCTTTCCTAATAGGGAGACGAAGTCGTTACGTCACGTTGCCATGGTAGAAAAGTTTCTGGATCTCAACAAACCGTGCTCCTGCAATTATAGCAGCGAAAATGAGAAGTATGACTTTTTCTTTGCATGATTGCGCTCAGGAACAAAACGGTAGCCCATACGTTTGTTTCATCATTCGACAATCCAAGTGGCCGTCTCTGTCAAGAAAGATTGTTGAGATCATTGCAGCATGGTAACGTGACGTCACACTTCTCTTAGGAAAACCAACTGAGTTCTTTTCAAGAAGGCCGGGAAAGAAGGTGATGGATTCGCGAATGAAGAAAGGGGCAATGGCGTTGTCCCAAATGCGCAAATTTGGAAAAAAAAAAGTAACAGCCAACTGATAAGTTAATTGATCACTATCAAGATCGGGCAACCCCTCAAGAGGCGCTCCATGTTTAGATAGTATAGCACTGTTCTAAGAACGGGAGCCTTTCCCGGCCATCTCACCCAATCAGTTAAAGTTTGCATGGCTACTGTCCTACCAAGAACCCGTCAACCTTGAATACGGCGATAGAGGTTGAGGATAAAGTTAAATCTATGCATTGCAGAAGGCTTTTGTACTGTATTTCTTTCTGAAGTGGTAAAAGTTAGCTAAATCAATTAATGATACATTTAATAAAACGTATGTATAAATAAGTGAACAAAACAAAAACAAAAAACAAGCGAGATTAGTCAAAGACGTGGTTGGCAATTGCATCCAGTCAGACACAATTTAATTAAAAAATTCCACAGCTACAGACATGTGGAGACGAACACTGACGAAGTCGCTTATGAGAAAGTTGTAAAAATGGCTGCTTCAAGGCTTTCACCAAATGTCGTTTACAAAAAGCAACAATTTTTCTACCTAAAATTAAGAATTTTTTTTCATTTTGTACTCTTACATTTTGATATATAAAAAGGTGTGCCAAGTTCCCACATATTTCCAGCATACGGGAAAATTTCTAAGAAAAAAAGTTCAGTGTTTTTCAGTTTTTATCTAAACTATCTAACGCTCATTTGTTACTTATACTCGGATATTTCCTTAGTTTGAAAATGTTTTCAAAGGAAAGAAAGGCTATGTTGTTAAAAAGCGCTAGCCTTGAAGAGATTTTTTGATGCTTCTGACATCAGCTACAAGACCAACCACAACGCAAACTGTTATAACGGAAAGGACAACCCAAAAACCTATCTTAAGGTACTTGATTAACAAGGGGCGATCTTTTTGGTCTTCTCTTCCATTTGTATAATCCTTTGTCAATTTTATTCCTTTCCGCTTGCATATCTCTTCCAATTGTTCGGCGATGGCTGGCCGTCCCACAAAATAGCAACGAGACTTTTTGTGAGCCGACTTCAGAATTTTCTCGAAGTCCATTCGACCATTGATGAGTCGGGTATGGGTTTCTGCAGCTGGACTTTCATCGGCTTGGTTGAGTTCCTCTCGCGAACTAGAGACGTGAAATTGGAAGGTGACCGTTGCAGCATTCTTGTTTTTTATCTTCTTCAGTAGCTCTTCAATGGGTTTACGAAAAAAGTTATAAAATGCCTTGCTTCGGACCGAGTAGAAGATGTCAATCGCAATTTGTTTATGGCTTGGGGAGCTTCTTTGCGATGGTGCTGTGTGGGCCAGAAAGCTCAAGATATCCAAGAGATAACCACATCCGGAGCCTGTTGCGAACAGAAGATAGTGTGAAGGGCGCTCCATATCTTCTGACTCTCTAATAAGTTGATGGTACAGCTTCGCAACAGACGAACGATAAGGTCCCCACACATGCAGAAGAGACGTTTTCTCAACCTCTGCCAGCCAATTTGTCCAAGGGAGGCACAATTGCTTGTCATCATCAATTATCGACATTACAAAACCAATGTCCCAGGTAGAATCTTGCGACAAATTTCCAAACGTTGTGAAAGGATGTGATCTCTGAGGCAAAATTTCGGTGTTGTCCCTAACTTGATGGTGAAGATAATAGACATCGCCAACAGCGATTTTCACGTTTTTAGCAAGTTTCACATAGAGGACAACATACTCGTTGTTTCCAAGAACTTCTTTCCGCACAATGTGACCCCGGTGATATCGATACAGGAAAATGGAAAGAATTCGGTCTACACACCAAATAATGAGGATGGGTAGATTGAAGACATGTGCCAGTCCGTGAGTGATCTTCCGAATGTTGTCAATGGCGTACCAGATCCCAGCAAATGCGTGCAATGTCATGGCCAAAGAGTAACTTCGATGGTTGAGATAATTTGATCTGCTCAGGGGAAAGAGTAAGCAAAACAACACGATCATGAGCACAAATCGGTAGATCTCGTCAGAGGTTAGGTGGACTCCGGTGTGATCGTTGAACGTCCAGCCTTGGACGGCTGCAGGGTCCCAGATCTTGGACCAATTCAAATGCCCTGGAGAGGAACTGTAGTTGAAGTTACTCGGTGGGTAGTATTTGAGTGTTGTTCCGTCTATGAGGGGAGGAACAAAGATCACCAGAACGTGGGCAAGCGAAGGAATGGCGATCAGGAAGATACCTGCTAATCTGTGAATTCTCACGTGAACTTCACGAATGCCTTCGACAGTTAGCCACCCTGGACAGGTTTCGGCGATAAAATTTGGGAAGCACCATAGCATCGTGTAGAACATGAGATTCTGGGACGTGATGATGAGACGTGCTGTAACAGCCCAAACCACATTGGTGATCGTCTCGCCCAAGTTGGTCCCCCAGATGCGTTTGGGAAGCTTTCCTCCTCTTTTTAGAACCGCATCACCTTGGAGAACGAAGTGATCAACGACACATAGTGTTGTCAGAACCAAGAATACGATCCACACCAAAGCTTCGTATGAAATAGAAAACCGCCCTCGATTTCGCCGGACGGCAGTTGCACTTGGTTTTGACGAGGATTGCGATTGGTGTTCAGGAATATCAACAGATATAGATGTTGAAGAAGTTGACGCAGTGTTTTTCCTTGAAGATACGCGAGCTTTTCCAGAAAAATCTGCCAGTTCCTGATTAAGGAAAAAATATATTCGAAATCTGTTAGTGGCTAGAGACACATCCGACATCGAATCGCAGACATTTATGAGTATTGACTCATTACAAGTCCTTCAAATGTGCATGAAAATAAGCACATATTAATTTATTTATTATTAGTGAAACCATTGTACTGGATTCTGAGGTAATCGAGGAACTGATCAATGTCCGCAATTTCAAGGGGTACATGTAAAAGTATAATGAACCCTTATACAAAAATCTCACCTTCAAATCATGGAAGAACTCTTGATGTCTAAATCCCAGGTCGTCTGTGTATATTTCCATGATAACCTATATAATTAATAGTTATAATAACATAGTTCATGTCAAAACGTGAGGTATAGTCAGTGGCAATCATCATTTGCTCACTGTCCCCGGATACCAGTATTTATTCACCTAACAGATAATGGTCCGACGTGAGGGCACAGGTGGAGAGTCATTGCCGAATGAAAGATACAGAAAGACTTTCTGTCAACTCAGTTCTAAAGTGCAATCATGGACAAATTCTCAAGACACATTTGCATTTGTGGGGCTCTCTTTTAATTTCACATGCCCAACCCCTTCCCCACCCCACAAACAACGATGAATGCGTATATCCCGAATTTTTCCCGAGTTTCAACTTTGTGCAGGATGGGGAAAGGGGGGACTGCAAGATATTTTTAAAAAGCTGGCCTGTTATTTGTTGTTGTTGTTGTTGTTAAAACACCCAAGAATTGTAGAAAGTCAGGACTACTGCATCACTATCCCAAGGACTTTTATCTAGAATTATAGTTATTAGCAAACTATCTCCCTTAAAAAAAGTGGGTTTTTATTTTAAAAAAACGCTTTCTTGCTGTTTTGCGTCGCTTTTCTGTATTTCAGCTAATGTCTTTCTCACCTTCATATCCTCTCGATCAATCGCCTCACTTATGTGCTGAAATAATTGCTCCTCGTCAAATTCCACGTCATCAATTTTATTGCTAAGGAAAGAGTACAAATATATGAAAAACGTCAAGATTAATTTGGTGGATAATAGATTTGTCCGTCCGCTTTGTCTTGACAAGCTCGCCTATTTTCCGCGTACTAGAGAAGAATTTCGAATATTTCCGTGTTGAAGTCTTGTTCTTTCACTTCACCAAAGAGTGCATGGACAGTTGCATGTAGGGTGGAAAGTTACTTAAGTATTCAGTGAGGTACAAATCAGGCCAAATTTTGAGTCCCGTCAAAAATCCTATCTGGGTGGAAAACAGCCCAGGTCGTAGAGAATATATAGCCCCTTTTTTTCAGCTCTGCCAACTTTTTTTTTGGATCGTTTTCATATGACGTGCGTCCATCAAAAATTCAAGTCAGTGTTGTCGTTTCATGTCGTTTACATGTTGTTTACGGTTATGACTGGTACTAATTGAGTCTGATCCATTGGCAGCAGGTAGTGATACGCGCTCTGTAGCATTCGTCCGCTTGAATGCTTTTTAAATATTCAAGCCGGCAAGTTCAACGGGTATACGCGTATGAATCCCTAGCTTAAAAGCCGACATTTTGCGACGCCAATACCGCTTTCCCCACGAAATAGTGCAGAAATTCCTTACTGATGACGCTTCACTACCCAGATCTGGGTAGTGCTTCTGATCAGTTGAAGCAAACTTCCCACACGGCACGACCATTAAGAAGCACTACCCAGAGCTGGTAACTGGTATCAGAATGGACTGATTTCTACGCTTAACCTTAGACTTCATCTTGCGGGGAAAGTGATATCTGCATGATTTTAGGGGGTATATGAACTACCTGATAGCATCTTGGGAAGTAGGACGTGCGAGTAGATCCATAACATCTTTGTCTTTCAGAGACTGAGCCACCTTTTTCAATATCACTTCTTTAGTTGGTGTTTTAGCTTCTAAATCGCCGTCAGACTGTGCAGCGATACCTGATAAAAGAAGTAAGAATGGGAAGCTGGAGGCAAGTTGTTTGCTAAAGAAAAACATTAACAATAGTAAGATTGTCCCTTCTCGACCGAGCTGGGAGTGACCCGGCTGGGAAAGCCGAAGTGTTTACGGCGTTTGAGAGAAAGGAAGCGTTAAAAGAGAGAGGCGTTTATGCCCATATCTGTAACAAAGTCCACGTAAATAGACTATCCAGTCGCAAATCCCGCTAACGATTGAAATCCGGAATCCAAGTCTTACTTGGAAGGAATCTGGAATCCCGACGTGGTTTCCGGAATCCAAAACCATCTTGGATTACCCTACACTGGGCGACAATGGACCTCTTTAGCTTGTATGTTTTGTTTTCCCAATGCAGGTCATGTGATAACACTCTTGAAAACTGGTTCTTTCCAATTTTGTCTTATTTACTTGCATATGTGCACATTGAATTTATGAAGAGACAAATTCCCCTAAGACCTTGGGAAAACAAAACGTACAAGCTCAAGAAGTTTATTTCAAAGGTAAAAACACAGGTAGCCCAAGCACGAAATATGAGCATCGGCGAGCATCGTCATCGTTGCGCAACATTCTAAATATAGGGATTTGTTTGAGGAAAAAACCTATCGTTTCTGTAACCTAGGAATATGAACGTATTTCAATAAAAAACAGCTTACCTTGTCTTAAATGTGTGTTACGTCTCTCCTGTGTGGTCCATGGGCCGATTTATGGCCGCTAAATGGGTTGTGCTGTAAACGGTTTTCTCTCTATAGAGAGAGGAAACCGTTCACAGTACAAGCCATAAATCGGCCTATGGACCACACAGGACAGACGTAACACACATTTTATGTAAGGTAAGCTGTTCTTTATTGAAATCCTTTCATTTTCCTAGGTGACAGAAACGATAGGTTTTTTCTTTATACAAATCCTTACATTTAGAATGTTACGCAACAATGCTGATGTTCGCCGATGCTCATATTTCAAGCTTGGGCTACCTGTGCTAAAAGATATTTAAAGATGAACAGGGACTAAAACGAGCATGGTACAAACCAGATTCGGCATCGTGCATGAAGCTTGACCAGTTACACTGGTCAGGTCTGTCATCACTGCAGTAGTGACTCTCAATTCCATCCAGCTGTTCTTCCGTCAGAAGTTCTTGAAAAATTTCCTTGCAAGCCTTCCTGAAGTCATCTTTGCTGACATGTCCTTTTCTCAGTGGATCGTATTCATGAAAAACGTCTTCTAACTTCATTGAAAAAATGAAAACGAATCACTCAAACTTTGGTAGATACCAAGGAGACTTATGTTTTGGGCCTGTCTACAGCGATTGAAGGTTAAGCTAATAGACCATTTTACAGTTATCCTAGCCTTTGAATGAATGAGAGGCTGAGGTTTGAATTTGCCGGTTTTGATACAAAGCTCTTTCCTTTTCTTATGGAAATTATGCTTAAAAAATACTAGTTAGCATAAGAATGACATGATTTACATAACAAAGCAGGAAGGGTTGTATCAAAACAAGGTCAACTCCAGCCTCGTTTCCACCTGTAACTGTAACATGGACTATTAATAATTGTGTTTCAGCATAAAGGACATGTTATATTGTCAAAATTAATACTTAATGTGTTTTTTTTTTTCGTGTATTGATGTGTCAGTGAAGGAATAGGTCAGAGGAAAAGAGAGCCCAAACATTGCTTTAGAAAACCTCACAATTCATCTGGTATCCCTGCACCCTCGGGCGCTCATAACCCCTCGTTCCAGTAAATAACCCTTACATATTTTTACTGATCGTGTTGATTAATTGACTTATTTATTCTTTTTATTATTATTATTATTATTATTTTATTTTATAATTTTATTTATTGTGACGCCTGGTCAATTGAATAAAACACGCTGTGTTTATATTACTTCATAGAGAGTATAAAGTAGATGTTTCTTTCAATCAAGAATATCCAAAATTTTACATCTAGAACATAAACTTACCATAATTCCCTTTTCACGAACAATGCCTCTGACTTTATCCATGGTTTCGTCAAACGTCACCAATGAAGAAGTCGTAGAAGGTGTTTCTTCCCCCGACTTTGTCCTGCAATTAAGATTTGTATTTTGACCCAATGACTGCATTTAATTAATGTTCAAATCAATGCACGCAAACAAGTCATAAAGGTCTTAGCTGGTCCCCTGGAAGATAGTTACTAGAGGAGACTGGAAAGGAAAGCCGGTAAAAATCAAAGTTGAAGACAACGGTGCTGTAGTTTTTGTTCACAAATTGTGACTGAATAAATTAATGCTATGTTTCTGTTGGTCAGTAAGTTCAAACTGATAGGAATGTTATAGAACGTTGTGCATAGTCAGGTCCAAAAAAGCTAACAAAAGCATATAACAAAGAGTCTAACGGGTTTCATAACCATTCTACTTTAATGACTATGCTTGGAGCTCCCTCTTATCGTAATAAAAGCAATTCCTCCACCCAAGCACTTTAGAAATGTCGATTTGGTATGCCGGCAATATTATAATCACCCTCTTTAAGCAATGTTGTTTAATCCTAGGGTGAAAACAAAAACCATGGAAGGTTTATTGACTGTAAACACAAAGTAGGTGGGGTTGCATGGGTTTATAAGAAAATAAAAAGAATAATAATAGTAAAATTATGAAAAGAAATGAATAAAAAGAATTAAATAAAAAACTTATATTAGGCAGACGGGCATCAGCCATACCGACTGGCAAGCCGAAATGCAAAAGAAGTTGTAGAGCGTATATGATAAGCTATTAATAAAGGACTATGCTTGCTTACCCAGTAATCTCTGACATCTCCATGTGATAATAAGACAATTTGACCTGTAAAGTACAATTCATTTAGTGTTTACATGTTCTAGAAATAATGCAATTTTATGCGCTCGTTCTATAAATTAAAGGTAATCTAAAAAATTGTCTTTAAAAAAACAATTGAAAGTCATAATAATAATAATAATAATAATAATAATAATAATAGTAACTTTCTCTTGCAGCATTTTTTACAAACATTCAGGCTCTCGTTTAGTGAACATCCTCGAAATACAACTAAAAAATTGTCGCCCCACGTAAGGGATTCCGGGTAATTTGTGCATGCGGAATCTGGAATCCTGGGCCCTGGAGTTCTAAATACAGCTCAATGAATCCGCAATCCCCCTACCGCTTGGAATCAACTTTCAGGCCCTCTGGCCAAACTAACTAAATTTTCATGAATTACGTCAGCATATTATTTAGAGCATACCATAGTAACGAGCGAATGCGCATCTGGTGACGTCACGGCCTGGTCACCTATAAAGATTAACCCGGCTCATTCCATTTGAGAAAATAAACCAAAAGTGCTTACTCAAGATTAAAGGGATTAAACGTGAGGTTGAGCGAGGTTCTACTTTTGCGCTTACGTGCGACCTTTCATACATTGCCTCAATTTTATTTGCGAACGTAAATTTTACGCACGTCCGCACGTAAAAATCACGCGACAGTGGAAATTAACCCTTACTTAAGAAAATAAACCAAAAGTGCTTACTCAAGCACCTTATGGACCATAAGGTATTGTCTGACTTACAAATGATGTAAAACTAAACTGAAACTCAAACGCAAGAAGGATGGTTCTAAGACTGCGATAGTGATTCACTGTAAACTCTTTTATGGATTCATATTATTATTATTAAATAGATACTCGTCATATTCTACGTTTCGCTGTTCTCAGTAGGCCAATATTATCGAAACATCTAGTATTGTAATTTGTAAACCGAATGTCAAGCTGTCAACAATTAGAACAATGAAGAAATAGTACTAAGAAAAAAAAAACCGCAATTGATAAAGCGAAACCACCAAACCCTTTCTCTCTGAATTCGGTCTTTTATTGATAAGCTTCCAATGCGCATTTTTGCCCTTCTAAGAACTAAAAAAATTGAACCGAACTATTGATAAAGGTGATCAAAGTGACTCAGTGCAAAAAAGAGCATTTACGATAAGAAAACGTTGTTTAAAAAAAAAGCAACAAAAAAGACTGACTTTCCTTCTGGATCTCGAGAGCAAACAGTTTCTTGCCTTTCTAAGCGTGTTTTGAAGGAAAGAAAACTATCTTTTTAGTTGTTGAGTTCGAGCGAAGGAAGGAATATTTTCCTAGCAAGAGAGACTTGTCCTTAGTCAGTTGTCGGGTAGAATGGGTAATTATTAAGCAAATGATGCTGGTTGGTTCTCTCATTTTCGAGATTGTTCTTTGCGTTACCAATGACTTAAGTTTAAAAGGGCTGAATTCTAGTGTAATGAAACGTTTTTTTCCGATTTAAATAACAATTTCAAACAGGATAAAGAAAACAATACGAAACGAAAAAAATCGGCTCTAAATCTACCAGAAACAAATAGCGAAAAACTCTATTAATAACAGCATGCCCAAAATGTTTCGTTGAAATTCACTAAGTTAATGATAATGATCTCGTTTATAATAATAATAATGATTTATGTACGTATTGTGCGTAACTTAACATGAGAATGATCAGCTGCTCATTACAACTGCATTACTTTACAAGAAACAAACAAAAGATAATTCATTTAAAAAAAGAACAATAAAAAGAATATACATGCATGCAAGTAAGAACTGAATACAAAAATGATCACCAAAAGATAAGTCTTAATGTGCGCCTTAAAACTGTTCACATTTTTTAATTTAGTAGTCGCACGAAGTTCTTTTGGAAGAAAGTTCCAGAGCGTTGGCGCTGTTACCATAAAAGATCTATCACCTAACGTATTCTTCGATCTAACGGCTGGCATAGAAAGTAAAATACTACCTGAAGATCTAAGGTTATATAAAGACGATTTAAATGTTAGTAAATCGCATAGATATTTAGGAGCAAGGCCCTGAATTGCTTTAAACGTAATAAGCAGTATCTTAAATTGTATCAGGGCGTTAACAGGAAGCCAATGCAAACCACAAAGAAGGGGTGGGGCTAGATGTGGCAAAACCTAGGCGCATTACAAACTAGCCTGGCTGAGCGGCGCTCAAAACTCTCTGCAATTTGTTAAGCTGGTAGTTGGGCAGCCCATACAAAAGACTGTTGCAATAATCAATACGAGATGAAATAAATGCATAGACAAGCATTTCCGTTGATTCTCGAGACAAATACTTGCGATTGGGGCTGAATGATACATACAACTGTGTATCGTCCGCGCAGCAGTGAACTTTTGGGAGGTGGCGTTCAACGATCTGAAACAGTTTGCGCGTGTAGATAGCGAAAAGCAAGGGCCCAAAAATGACCCTTGAGGAACACCTTGTTTTAAAGGAAACTGATCGGAGAGACTACCATTTACAGAGACACGCTGGAACTGGTTATATAGATACGATTTAAACCAGGCAAGCGCATTGTCAGTTATTCCCAAATGAGACTCAAGACGACCAATCAGCTTATCATGATGTATCGTGTCAAAAGCTGCGCTTAAATCTAATAATACGAGCAAGGTGACATGGGGGTAACATTATTAGTAACCATCCAGAAAATTTCATTAGTAACAATCCAGAAAAAACACTGATTTGACGCCGTAAGTACGGAAACAAAAGTCTTACCGCCGCCTTAATGTTTGCAAAAGTCCAAAGAACGGCCTCCAGTGTTCTCAACCAAGCTGTCTTAATTCTCTTTAAATGTAATGGTACTGTATATAGGGTGTTTAATATATAAAGATTCAATACGTGACGTACCTGATAACCGTGGAAACGCGGTTTCAGCGCATTGGTATGAAGAAGCGGTGATTACGAAACTGGCAGTTAGTGGTTAGTTGCAGCCATGCATGTTGGTGGTCAAGAACAAAAGGATTTCTCTCCTTTAGGAAAACAACTCTTTTTTATGTAAATTCTTCGAAAACAAAATTCTATTGTATTGACCCCCAACATGGCCGCCTTGTCAAGTGACTGCAAACCAATTAATCAAAACTTCCAATGACATTTCTATTCGTTTCTTGAATCTTGAAATACGAACGACTCAGTACAATTTACTGTCTAACTTGCAATATTCAGTCTGAAACTCATTTCGAAGAGATAAAACCCCTTCTTTAAAATTTTAAGGGTTAATACTGGTTACGCCTCAGTAGGTTTGCGTGGTAAGCATTTTTTTATCCTGCAGCGTTTTTTGAAATTGGCTAGCTGCATGAGATCTCTTTGTGCTATAAATGGGTACAAAGTATTGGCCCATATATGGTTTACAGAGTGGTAACTAGAAGTTGAGCGAAGGTATGAATATCATATATTAGAACTACGGGATGATGAATTAGAATAGTGTAAAGGTTGATTTCCACCGACGCGTTTTTGGCTACGCACGTTAACGCACGTAAATTTTAATCACGTAAATAAAATAGAGGCAAGATAAAAAGTGTTAAGATCAAACGCGAAGTTGAGCGAGGTTCAACTTTTACACTTACGAGCGACCTTTCTTGCATTGCCTATATTTTATTTGCGAACGTAAATTTTATGCACGTACGCACGTAAAAATTATGCAACAGTGGAAATGTGATTTCCACTACTACTACTACTTGGTCGCCCGAAGGCGGGCAACCACTAGATCTTTCCACAGCCTCTTATCAGCCATCAGTGCAGCAATCTCACTTGCTTCGAATGCCCCAGTATCCCTCTGATTTCCACTGTTGCGTAAAATATACTAGCAATGTATGAAAGGTCGCACGTAAGCGTAAAAGTAGAACCTCGCTCAATTAATTTCAACTCTTTATATTTTGCCTCAATCATGGAATTCGTTGTAGTTGCCAAGTGTGATAATTTTTACATGTCAAATTCGCACGAGGCTAACCAAAAAAGGTAAATCTAAAACTTTGTTTGTTAGCAAGGATACTGAAGTGGTTGGATAGACAAAAACTCTTAACGTATTACTATCGTCCTGGACACACCTGTTGCGCAAGAAAGATTAAATTAGCACGGAAATGAGAGAACAGCATTTTTGGCTTAGCCCATGCTTCCTGACATCCGACTAAGGAAATAATACACTGGAATCTCGATTATAATGAAGTGTTAAGGGACTGGCAATATTTGTTCACTATAAAGAGGTTTCGTTATATCCATGTTCTTTTTCATATATTTTACTATTACTGGGGTAAAGAAAATCGTTCGCTATATAGAAGTTCCATTGTCGTTCCTTTCCTCAAAATCAGCAACTAAGAAATGAATTTTCTTTGTCTCAAATTCGTATTGGAGCAAGATTAAGAATGTAGTCATTCAGGCAGCATGCGTGTAAAGTCGTCGCATTTGCCCGTTGGATTCTTTTGGCAAGAACGTGCAACGGCTATACGCGTATCACGCCACCAGTGAGTCCAATGAATCACGACACCCTTGAGTTTTAAGTAGTGCTAAGCTTAATCGCGCAACACTAATGAAACACTGAAGGAATGAAATACCAAGGAACACAAGTAAATTCAGCATAGTAAAGAAACTGTATTTGAATTCGAAAGAAGAAACTGCCTTCGCTTTGTTACAAATCCAACTCAAAATCAAACTTAGGATTGGCGACTCACCGATCGAACATTTATTTTTTGCTGACAGTATTTGCTTAAGCAAGCTATCCTCTGGCTGAAGTCTGTGGTTCAACAAGGAAGTTAACGATTTCATCATCAATTAATGCCACTGATGCATGAAATACATTTGTCTTTTGTTTGCTTTCAGTAAAACCACAGGTCTGAAAACGTAAGTGGTTGTCTTTACATTAGGCTGTTAAGTAAGACTTAAAAGCTGCTAAGTTTCACTTGACCAAAAATGGGTGTGTGAAGGCCCAAGTAAAATCTCAAGCAACTTTACTTTGCATCTCATTAAAGCAGGAAAGTTCAAACGAGTCAACAAAGTTTCAAGTGATTTGAAAACCATCCTTATGACCGACTTAACTGACTTGCGGTTTCTTGAGCTTTGAGAACGGCAAAACATGTCAGTCAATCTTAATTATGTTGTGTCTCATCGGCTATGTGTGAAGTTTCTTATTCTAGTTGAAGTAATTATAATTTACTTGTCTTGAAATATTTCTTAGCTTATTTAAGCTCTAGTGTAAAGACTACCAGTATGAATTTCGGTTAATTTAGTTTTTACAATTTTCCTATTAAAAATAACTATCGGCGACTTAAAGAAACAGAGTCATCAATAGCAACTGCGACTGGAAAGCCAATTTTATAAGCAGAATATTTATAAGTCTATATTGAGTAATACCGTGCATCATAGGGACAAAACACTTCCGAGAATCTAAAACACTTCCGGGAATCCGAAACACTTCCCAGAATCCAAAAACACTTCCCAGAAACCAAAACACTTCCCAGAATCCGAAACACTTCCCATGCAGAATCCAAGAGTGTTTTGGATTCTGGGAAGTGTTTAGTCCCTACGAGCCATCGTGGAGTAAACTGGAATCGTTCCTTTTAATCTTAGACCATATCATTTTCGAAAGTTACTAAAAATAAACGCGGAACGGGGACGGGGAACGATTACGGGGTGAAGGAGAAAACGAAAAATGGGAGAAAATAAACAAAGAATTGGAAACGAAGTTACCAGGGTTCAATTTAGGTCTTGTACACAAGTTTTCATGTTTGCTGTTTCCCGCGCTTGTTCCCCGCACCCCAGGGGGTGAGGGGCAGGTAAATAGGAAATGTTTTCATTCTCATTGGCCGTTTTTATACTAAGGACGCATTATCCGTCTGGACGAACTTGGGCAAACATTTTGTTGTTCGTCTGGGTTATGTATCTCTAGTATAAAGACGGGTACAAGACGCACTGTTATGCGTTCAGACGAACTACCCTTCGTAGTGCGTCGTTCAAGACGTATATTTTCGAAGGAAAGTTTGTCCAGACGCATAATGCGTCTTGTGCCCGTCTTTATACTTGAGACGCATAACCAGACGAACTACTAATGTTTGCCCAAGTTCGTCCAGTCGGATAATGCGTCCTTTGTATAAAAACGGCCATAGACGCATTATCCTTCTACACGGATAAGCTTCCTCCAGTATAAAAACAGCCATTTTTTCCTCTCGCGTTGCGGTTGCCAAAATGACTAGTGGGGAAGTTTGAGGCCTTGAAGCGTTTGAAGCTTTTGTTGAAATAAGAACTGAATCCAATAAATTAGCTGTTCGAAATGCTGAACTATGTACAAAAAAAAATCAAAAGCCTGAAGAAGAAGGCATCTTGCTAGAGACTTTTGCCAACTTCTCGGTCAATTGAAAAGTGCTTCACCGAGAACTGCGCACAATTATAATTGGTTACTCGGCGAAAGATGTAGGCGATTCGATAAATTACTTAAAATTAAAATTAAGTTAAATAAATTAAGTCGTGAAAAAGCACAGTTTTTTGTAGCCGAAAAAAAGAAAAGAGAAGCCAGACAGTTAGTCGAAGGGGGGGTGGGGGGGGGGGATGTGGGAAGGATGAAAAGTATCAGCGTTAAGAAAACGTGCGTGGACCAGATCTTCGTACAAAAGCATTTTGTCGCAATGTAATATTTTTTCTTAGTTAAAATGCTTTTAACAGGTCAATTGTCAATGCTATTTTGAAGCTAGTTCGATTTTAACCTCACGATGACGTGTATGGATCTCACAGGGACAATGTCATCTTTTTTCAAAAGCACTTTGAAAGCACTTTTGAACAACGTCAGATAAAAAAATAACGACTAGATTTTCATTTAAAATGGCTAAGATCAAGGCATTTCTTGGTTCAATCTTGCATATTAAGGACACTAACTGAAATAAACAGTACAAAGCTCGGCAGATGCAGGAGTATCAAAGATAGCTTTAACGTTTGGGAATCAAAAAGAACTTTGTTCCAAATTCAACATCTTTAAGATATAACCTGATTTCTGGGAATTTTCTTCATAACAAACAAGCTAGTGAATGAGAACTGTAATCTTACCTTAGTTATTGTAAATCAAGTCCAAACAGCGTACAACGTTCTACTAAGTGTCTCTTGCTAAACTGTATAAGCTCTCTTTGCGTATCGGCGTATTATATATAGCGTCTTAGGCAAAAAGCGAATGCATCAAAAGACATGTGACGTCAAGCCAGCTGTGGCACCTGTGAACGATTAAGCTGATTTCAGTGCATTGCTGGAATAAGGTTAAGGACGTCGACGCAGTTCACTACAAAGAAAACAAACAAAACTCTTCTGACAGTTGATTTTTTGATTAATTTTCTGCGCATTTACATCTCCACCTTATCAGAAAATGGTTTATTTTAACGAAGAGAAGATTGTTTAGATGAAGTGTCGTTTTTTGCTAGAATTGTTAAGGTATAGTCCCCAGTTAAGGCAGTTCCCACTTCAAGCCTTAACTAAAGTTATACTGACAGATTGGCCCTTAAGCTTGTCAGGCGAAACCAGCTTATTAATAAATACACTTTATTTCAAAAAGAATTAAAAGTTATTTTACGTATCATTTTTTACCGCTGAATTTCTCTGTAATTAGGTAATAATGCCCTTCAGCAAATTTTTGCCCTTGAACTTTATTCATAACCAGCTTAAAGTTCCCTGTGATATGGAAGGGGCACAATCATGACTCTGATGGCTGTTGGGTTTGTCCATTGATAGATTCGAAAGATCTAACTCTTGCATACTCGGCCAAAGACCTTGTGTTGTTCCACACCCGCAACTTACTTTTGATGACCATGTTTTAAAAACTACCTCATCCCGTTTGTCAAGTCTTGCGCAAATAAGTCGCGTTAAACATGTTTTAGATCGTAATCAACTTGTGACGGTAATGAATGCCTTGGTCTTTAATAATGAAATGACAGTGCTGTTCTACCGTGTGGTCAAATACATCGAACAAAAATATCTCTAGACTACAGTCAGTGCAGAACTTTGCCGCGAGAATTATTTCAGAAACCTGGAATGGTCACATAACCCCCGTATAAAATTAAACATCTGTTCTTCCGGGACTCTGTCATGGCTGCATGGCGTGTAAAACGAAAACTTCCTATATTATATTGAAGTCAAGAGCCATTCAGGGGTCTTTTTAGTACAGCGTGGTGCACATTAATGGAAAAATTTAGACAGTACTCTTAAAGCCGCAAAATCGATTCAAACTTTTAGATTTTGCCTCAAAAAATAAATTGATTACTTCCTTTTTAAATAGCATCAAGAACATGTAAAGATAGTATTCTATAATCATTCCAATCCTTAGTGACGTGGGATTGCGGATTCCAAAAGAAAATTTCCTACATTCAGAAATCCGGATTCCCTAACTTGGGGCGAAAATGTGCTAAGTCAGTAGAGTTGAAAAGGGACAAGTTCCGTCTTGATAGGGATTACCTTTCATGAGCTAAAATAGCCAGTATTAGTACAAATCTCATTGACATGCATTAAAATTAAACACTATTAAAAGAAAACAGATCATTTTTCTTGTTTGTTCCGGCTACCTCAATCGCATGTTTTGGAAACCTCTCAGTGAATCCTCAGTTCTTTGCAATTATATTGAAAGTAGTTTTGGTCTGAGCTATTTGAGCTCAAAAGTCAGTAGAGCTCAACTTTTGGTCGTTTTTACCAGGATTTTATATGATTCATATATAATTCATTTCATATACATTTGTCACGTTAATAGAGAATACTTCATGGAAAGTGCTGGCGTACGGTATTTACGCACGAGTTGTTAACGTATCAGAAATCGAACGAGTGAGCGCAGCGAACGAGTAAGATTTCTGATACAAAAACAACAAGTGCGTAAATACCGTACAAAGCACTTTCCATGTGGTATTGTGTTTATTATACACATACTGAGACATTCATCATTTTGGCGGCCGTTTTATTTTAAATCTTTCAGAAATGCTAAAATTTGCCGCTACACACTTACCGCAAAATGACAACGAAAACAAAGTATCAGCTTTTTAGTAAAAACGTTTGTTAAAAACATAAATTACGGTGAGGATATGAGGTAATCCAAGAACTATAAGTAATCTTAACTGTTTGTTCTCAATGCACAATAGAAAATGAGTGAATTTAAGTAAAATGGCCGGTTTCAATATAAGCTTAAGCTTAAATGAAAGGCAAAGTAGCTCCGACAAAAAGCACAACAAAAGCTTACGTCTCGTTCTGTTTATCCCTTTCCGCTGTTGTTTCGCCGGCTCTCTACCGTTTTCTTTATCGACAGTGAAACAAACGAAACTATTCCACTCCATTTCCGAAATGTTTTTTCACTTTTTTAGCGAGAAAAGCTCTTGCAGTAAAACTTTTCTCGTTGAATGTGTGCGAAGCGGCGCTGCAAGCTGCAATAAAAGGCGGGAATTTTGGCGCGAAACTCACACCCCTCTGTGGCTTCTGATTGGACGTATCATTTTTCTCACACGTGAAAAAACATCGTTCGCGATTCTGATTGGACGTATCATTTTTTTCACGTGTGAAAACCATCGTTCGCTCCTCTGATTGGCTAGAACTAGTTTGCGTACGAAAATTTACGACATAGCTTTTTGGTGAGTATTTCTCAGTATGTATATAATAATTATCAATTATTATATGGTTAAGGTCGCAGTTCACTACAAAGAAAAAAAACAAAACTCTTCTGACAGTTGATTTTTTGATTAATTTTCTGCTCATTACATCTCCACCTTATCAGAAAAATGGTTTATTTTAACGAAGAGAAGATTGTTTAGATAAAGTGTCGTTTCTTGCTAGAATTGTTGAGGTATAGTCCCCAGTTAAGGCAGTTCCCACTTCAAGCCTTAACTAAAGTTATACTGACAGATTGGCCCTTTTGAGGGGCTGTGTCACGGCAGTCAGTTCATTTTGTTCAATTTTTGCCAGTTATTCGCCCACAATCGCTATGGAACTTAAAGTAGGCAAAGAAATTACATGTAAACAGACACAAGCAGAGATTCCAGACAAACAAGTATGTCTCCTGGGCATTATTTTTGAAGTTGCAAACAGCAGAGATCAACTTTGAAAAGCTGTTAGGCTGAACAGTTTTCAAAAACCCTAATTTCAGTCTGTTTAAATCTTCTTCAGTTTTGCCCATCCGTGGCATCTGTTGCATCTGTTGTGTTACTTTAACCTTCCTTTAATGTTTTTAGCGGTTATTTTTCCGTTTCTCTTAATTTAACGGGCATTTTGTAATTACCTAATCTGTAGCTGGTCACGTGACCAAAATGTGATTTTGAAAATTACGAATTACTGCTTTCTGAACACAAATTTTGCACTTAAACTTCAAGGAAAATGTTGAAAAAATGATGGGGTAACGTTTGCAGCACATCTGAGCATAACTATCAAAAGTTTAACAAGATGTAAGAAAAAATAGTTTTGGCAGCCATGTTGGAGGGCAAGAGTATGCCCTCCAACATGGCGGCCAATAGAAATCATACTACTTTGTTGAAAAATCAAAGTGCCATAAAATATCTCCCTTAAATGCTTTCCCTCTCAAATTTCGGGTGTAAGATAATTTTTATGTGCTCTGTCAATTTTTGGCATCAGCAGGATTCCAACTAATTGTTTAAGGGAAGTATTGATCACGTGACCCCTTAGTGCAAGTGGCCTTTTTCTCACAAGTTTGCCTACTCGTCAAGATGGCATCAAAAACCATGACAAGGTCTATGTTACAAGTACCTGATAGCCATAATTTATATTTATTATCTTTCAGGAAATCGGCACAGTAACACGTGAGTTAGAGCAGTCAGCAAGAGAAATGCTAGCTGTGTTACAAGCAGTCCATCAAACACCTAACCCTGAAGGTACATGCACATGTCTGCCGTGGCTCTTCATGAGCCAACTCCCTTATCAACATAAAACTAGAACATCAATTATTTATATATATATCAAATTTGACAAAGCATGAGGTCAGGATGCCTGGATATTGGCCAAGTTCCTGTCAAGGAGTGACAAAAATGGTTAAATCTGACAAAATTTGCAAACCTGGTGAGAATTAACTAAGAATTTGGGAATATTCAAGTGAGATGGCAAGTTGCATGCATTTGTAGACATACCTCAAAATAAAAATAATAGTAAATGGTTGAAATCTAGAGGTGTCGTTAATTAAGAAACTATTGTTTAACCATAAGGTGTCTTCTTCACTTTAATAAACATTTACATTGTATTGGTCATATCACTCTCTAGAACTCCCCCCCCCCCCCCCCCCATTGAAACCCTTGGAACTCCCCCCTGTGGGAAAAGGTGCTAGTAGGTTTAGCTCAATTGCAATTATTGTGATGGTTGCTGTTGGAACCCACATAGTGGATCATATGTGCCTTGTAAATAGCTCCAAAGATTTATTTTGCACTTCTCTCATTTATGCTGTATGCATGTGATGATTAAAGTAATTCTCTTTATGCATGTCTCGTCTTACTCTGGCAGTTGTTAAAAGGATATGTGATAAAAGCAGACATATGTTTTCCGCTGTCAAGTCACAATATAAGAATCTTATGGAAAAGATTCCTGTAGGGCAATATTACAGGTGAACTGGTGCATCATTGTTATTGATACAGTAAATATTATTCATAATTTAGTTATCCGACTTCTTGTTTAAGTATAAATCTTCAAAGGTCTTTTCAAATTATTTTCCCAGCAGTACTTATAATCATACTGTAGATACAAAATGAATTGTCTGTCCAAACTGCCCAAAGCGTTATAGCCTTCTTTTCCAGCTTCTGCTGGAACTTTGAGCCTTTCAGCTTTCTCTTCCCCTCTTCTTTCGCTTCTTCCCGTTTTCTTTTCTTTGTTTGGCATTCACTAGAGATAGATTTACATGTAGTCCAATAAAGCTGGAAAGATAAATAAATACTAGGTTTCATTTTGGTGGAAAGAGTTTATGAGGAAGCTTTTAGTATCTTAGAATTAGTTGGAAGGAAGTGTAGGTGGGTAGTAGAACAAGGTTTACATGGGAATTTTCAGTTCAGCTTTGTACTGTATGAGGCTTCCCCCCCCCCCCCCCCTCCCCGCCTTCTTTTTTCCTTTTTTTTTTTTCTCTTGCCTCCTGGACTAAATTGAACTCGTTCTGGTATGGTTTCTCTTCCCCCTTCATAAGTTAGATTAGCCTGCGAAGGCATCCGTTTCTCCTCCCTCTTCGCCGAAATGTTTTCGCAGGCTAAAGTTAGATGACAAAGTTGCCCTTGACCGTTAAGACGACGTCATAAGCGGTAGAAAGGACGTGGATCCTCACAGACGGCTCAGGGGCAAATAGGTTAAAGTAATGCTAAATAATACTGTTCCGTTTTTGACATTCTCATACTTTTGCTCTGCATGTTTTATACACGTATTGTAGGTTTTGTGATCATTGGCGCTTTGTGAGCCAGAGATTTGCTTTTCTTGGTGCGTTTATTTTGTACTTAGAAAGTGAAAGACTCATTACGAGGCAGGAGCTAGCAGAAATGCTTGGAGGTCAGTTTTTTTAAAGAATAAAATGTGTAAAACATAAAAACAAGGAAACGTTGCGCAGGGTCCTAGAAGTGGGATGAGAGTGAAGTGAAATGACATCGAAGTGTTTTAAAACTCAAGTGGAACCAAGAACCCCAGGTGATTGATTTCACTGCTTAGTTTTGAACAATTTGACGTCATTTCTATGGTCGATAAGAGTATAGAACGTGGGAAATTGTTATCCATTTGTTTTCTTGCAATATCATTCTTGACAGTTTTTGACTTCCTTTCCGGTAAATTTTCTCAGAATATCGCGCGACTAAGAAAAAGAGAAACAAATTACGCCACCTTTACGTCATTCCAATGGTCTGTACTATTATCGACCATATCTCTCGATTAATGAACTGGCGAAAAATCGATCAGTTATTGAAAACAAACTCTTTCACTTTTAGAATGATAAGAAAACCGAGACAGCACGTTATAATTTGTATTAATATAGCTGAAAAGTCCACAATCTTAACGTGTAGGACTGTTCGAATGGGCAGTCTGGTCACTGGTATATCATTATAATATGCCTTCCATTTTTTAGTTCACCTAAATACTCACGTTAAAGTCCCTTCGTTTCGTTTACAGATTGCGCGCTGGCCAATATTTTTTGCTAAAGTACATACTCAACCCAATATATGGGCGAAAAGCTTTATCGCTGCGGTCTTGATTTATCATCTGAAGTTTGGTCGTTTCGAAACAAAGTCGTTTCGATTCAGGCCGTTTCGATACGAAGCAGTGAAATTGCACAAAAATTTCGATCAATTCAAGTATAGTTTGCGGGTGAACATGAAAAACTTTTTGGGTGAATATTTCTCGTTCCTGAAGCCAAGTACTCTGAGCACTAAACGTGGAACTATTGACACCTGAACTGAATAAACTTGTATCGAAACGACCTCTTTTCTCTTATCGTTTCAGTTCCGGTAGATCGCAGTACATCTGATGGTTTTCACATTGATCTGGATGATTTTTTAACCGGTCTCCTTCTGCTGGCTAATGAGCTGGTGAGTCTACATTTAAACGTAATATTCTGCTGGCCTTTACCGTGGTTACCAGATACTTTCCTTGGGCAGTTTCTGGTTTCGGCCAAGTTTTTATAGGAACTCGTAGCTTCGGCTAAGGTCAATATGTACGTGTAAGGCATCCCTGCTGCACTCAATCGCCCGCGCGCGAGAAAAGCATCACCCCATGGTAAGGTTATCCAAGACGGTCTTGGATTCTGGTTTCCGTGCTACGGATTCCGGATTTTAGATACTGGATTCCGGATTTCTTGTCAATTTGGAACGAGGGTTCCGGATTCGAAAGCCCAGGATTCCGGACTCCACAAGCAAAGATTTCCAGGATCTGGAACCCGGACTACTTTACAAGTGGCGACCCGGGGTAGCTTTCCGTGTCACTACACGTCATATCCCAGGCTAAAATTTCCTCTTTTCTTTTCTTCCAGTCGCGCTTTGCGGTGAATAGTGTAACAGCTGCGGATTATGGCCGGCCGTTCAGAATAGCTGCGTTTGTAGCAGAACTCGACGCGGGTTTCAGACTGTTAAATCTCAAAAATGACTCACTTAGAAAGAAGTTTGACGGCCTCAAATACGACCTCAAGAAAATCGAAGAAGTCGTGTACGATCTTACTATAAGAGGACTGAAACCAGCTTCTGCAGTCACAGAAACAACTTAAGTTGTCAACGTATTGTTGTAATAGAAGTTTTTTTTGTTGTTAATTTATTTGTTTTTCTTTTCCTGGAAACGTTTCCAGGGCAGATGAAATCATTCCTCGGTACCACTGATATTGAGGAATGATTTCATCTGCGAACTTATCGAAAACCCTCTTATTCTGTTTACCTATGAGCGGGCACACTGGGTAAATAAGTTTGGTTTAAGTGTCCAGAGGGCCTGATGTTTTGGATCATTATACGTTTCTGGGAAACTGCCCACCTACCCCTCTCCTAAGCCAACATTTTACCCTAAGTGAGAAGTAAGTGTTAATGTTGGCTCAGGGAGGGGGAGGGGACTCCGCTTTATGAAAGGGGTGGGAATGCTCGTCGTCTTGCTTAGGGGTTTAAATTTCGGATTTTGGCCTCACTAAAGGTGTTCTGGGCAAAACGCCATCATATTTAGCCGTGAAGGTCTCGTTTAGGGTTGCACGCGAAAAAATATAGAAATATTTATTATATAGACACGAGTGTTTTACTGGAAAATATACTGCTCGTAAAATTCATAAAAACTACATCCGGGACCAGAGTGGTTTATTTTCCATAATCTCACACGTGAGTTTATCGATGACGTAATTTCGGTCATTTCCCTCTATTACACTATCGATGTCTTTTTGTCTATATAATAAAAAGAACATTACACGGCGGCTTAAAGATATGAATTTTATTTTCTCGTAAAATTCATTCGCCACCGTGTAATATCCTCTATATATTTGATATGTATATTTTTTTAATTCGTTTTATTTACTCCATTCAGATAATCCGCTTTCTCATTTGTCTGTGTTTTAACATGGTTTCTTTTAGGAGTCAAAAAAAGGTTGGGCCACGCCCAGATCGGTCTCCCTTAGGGGTTTAATTCAAAATTTCCGACGAGCATCCCCACCCCTTTCATATGCAGAGGTCCCCCCCCCCCCTTCGGTGGGTTGGCTTAGGGGAGAGGGAGGTGGGCAGATTCCGAGAAACGTTTAATGGTCCGATGTGTTCTGGTAAGCCAGTCCTCAATAGGTCAATGATCTAGCTCACCCGAGATATTTTATTGCTGGGAAAAAGAAATAATAAAAATTAATGTGAAAATCAAAATGGCTATGTAACGAATAGCTTTGTATGCACACGCATCTTTCACTGTCATAGGCAATCAATTACGAAGATATCAGCCTTTTTGAGCTCAGCCGAGGTTTATTTTCTTTCTTAAATCTAAATTACATTGATAGTGAGGAGCCGTTGATTAGTTGTGATGAAATTCCTCTAATCATAGATAGTTAAAATTATTTTAGTATACTAAGATCTATTTTCGACGGAAAAAACTACAGCTTTACACAGCAGATGCTTGCTTCCTGACGCGTTAATCAAATACCATACAATTTTACTGTCATATTGTCTTTTGGGTTGTTTTCGTTGTGTCGTGTCAGCAGGGGTGGTGCAGTTGGACCAGTGCCCTGACGTCCTCGTCCCTTTCCTATGGTGGATGTGTCATTATTGTCTTTCCTAATAGGGAGACGAAGTCGTTACGTCACGTTGCCATGGTAGAAAAGTTTCTGGATCTCAACAAACCGTGCTCCTGCAATTATAGCAGCGAAAATGAGAAGTATGACTTCTCCTTTGCATGATTGCGCTCAGGAACAAAACGGTAGCCCATACGTTTGTTTCATCATTCGACAATCCAAGTGGCCGTCTCTGTCAAGAAAGATTGTTGAGATCATTGCACCATGGTAACGTGGCGTCACACTTCTCTTAGGAAAACCAACTGAGTTCTTTTCAAGAAGGCCGGGAAAGAAGGTGATGGATTCGCGAATGAAGAAAGGGGCAATGGCGTTGTCCCAAATGCGCAAATTTGGGGAAAAAAAAAAGTAACAGCCAACTGATAAGTTAATTGATCACTATCAAGATTGGGCAACCCCTCAAGAGGCGCTCCATGTTTAGATAGTATAGCACTGTTCTAAGAACGGGAGCCTTTCCCGGCCATCTCACCCAATCAGTTAAAGTTTGCATGGCTACTGTCCTACCAAGAACCCGTCAACCTTGAATACGGCGATAGAGGTTGAGGATAAAGTTAAATCTATGCATTGCAGAAGGCTTTTGTACTGTATTTCTTTCTGAAGTGGTAAAAGTTAGCTAAATCAATTAATGATACATTTAATAAAACGTATGTATAAATAAGTGAACAAAACAAAAACAAAAAACAAGCGAGATTAGTCAAAGACGTAGTTGGCAATTGCATCCAGTCAGACACAATTTAATTAAATTCCACAGCTACAGACATGTGGAGACGAACACTGACGAAGTCGCTTGTGAGAAAGTTGTAAAAATGGCTGCTTCAAGGCTTCCACCAAATGTCGTTTACAAAAAGCAACAATTTTTCTACCTAAAATTAAGAATTTTTTTTCATTTTGTACTCTTACATTTTGATATATAAAAAGGTGTGCCAAGTTCCCACATATTTCCAGCATACGGGAAAATTTCTAAGAAAAAAAGTTCAGTGTTTTTCAGTTTTTATCTAAACTATCTAACGCTCATTTGTTACTTATACTCGGATATTTCCTTAGTTTGAAAATGTTTTCAAAGGAAAGAAAGGCTATGTTGTTAAAAAGTGCTAGCCTTGAAGAGATTTTTTGATGCTTCTGACATCAGCTACAAGACCAACCACAACGCAAACTGTTATAACGGAAAGGACAACCCAAAAACCTATCTTAAGGTATTTGATTAACAAGGGGCGATCTTTTTGGTCTTCTCTTCCATTTGTATAATCCTTTGTCAATTTTATTCCTTTCCGCTTGCATATCTCTTCCAATTGTTCGGCGATGGCTGGCCGTCCCACAAAATAGCAACGAGACTTTTTGTGAGCCGACTTCAGAATTTTCTCGAAGTCCATTCGACCATTGATGAGTCGGGTATGGGTTTCTGCAGCTGGACTTTCATCGGCTTGGTTGAGTTCCTCTCGCGAACTAGAGACGTGAAATTGGAAGGTGACCGTTGCAGCATTCTTGTTTTTTATCTTCTTCAGTAGCTCTTCAATGGGTTTACGAAAAAAGTTATAAAATGCCTTGCTTCGGACCGAGTAGAAGATGTCAATCGCAATTTGTTTATGGCTTGGGGAGCTTCTTTGCGATGGTGCTGTGTGGGCCAGAAAGCTCAAGATATCCAAGAGATAACCACATCCGGAGCCTGTTGCGAACAGAAGATAGTGTGAAGGGCGCTCCATATCTTCTGACTCTCTAATAAGTTGATGGTACAGCTTCGCAACAGACGAACGATAAGGTCCCCACACATGCAGAAGAGACGTTTTCTCAACCTCTGCCAGCCAATTTGTCCAAGGGAGGCACAATTGCTTGTCATCATCAATTATCGACATTACAAAACCAATGTCCCAGGTAGAATCTTGCGACAAATTTCCAAACGTTGTGAAAGGATGTGATCTCTGAGGCAAAATTTCGGTGTTGTCCCTAACTTGATGGTGAAGATAGTAGACATCGCCAACAGCGATTTTCACGTTTTTAGCAAGTTTCACATAGAGGACAACATACTCGTTGTTTCCAAGAACTTCTTTCCGCACAATGTGACCCCGGTGATATCGATACAGGAAAATGGAAAGAATTCGGTCTACACACCAAATGATGAGGATGGGTAGATTGAAGACATGTGCCAGTCCGTGAGTGATCTTCCGAATGTTGTCAATGGCGTACCAGATCCCAGCAAATGCGTGCAATGTCATGGCCAAAGAGTAACTTCGATGGTTGAGATAATTTGATCTGCTCAGGGGAAAGAGTAAGCAAAACAACACGATCATGAGCACAAATCGGTAGATCTCGTCAGAGGTTAGGTGGACTCCGGTGTGATCGTTGAACGTCCAGCCTTGGACGGCTGCAGGGTCCCAGATCTTGGACCAATTCAAATGCCCTGGAGAGGAACTGTAGTTGAAGTTACTCGGTGGGTAGTATTTGAGTGTTGTTCCGTCTATGAGGGGAGGAACAAAGATCACCAGAACGTGGGCAAGCGAAGGAATGGCGATCAGGAAGATACCTGCTAATCTGTGAATTCTCACGTGAACTTCACGAATGCCTTCGACAGTTAGCCACCCTGGACAGGTTTCGGCGATAAAATTTGGGAAGCACCATAGCATCGTGTAGAACATGAGATTCTGGGACGTGATGATGAGACGTGCTGTAACAGCCCAAACCACATTGGTGATCGTCTCGCCCAAGTTGGTCCCCCAGATGCGTTTGGGAAGCTTTCCTCCTCTTTTTAGAACCGCATCACCTTGGAGAACGAAGTGATCAACGACACATAGTGTTGTCAGAACCAAGAATACGATCCACACCAAAGCTTCGTATGAAATAGAAAACCGCCCTCGATTTCGCCGGACGGCAGTTGCACTTGGTTTTGACGAGGATTGCGATTGGTGTTCAGGAATATCAACAGATATAGATGTTGAAGAAGTTGACGCAGTATTTTTCCTTGATACGCGAGCTTTTCCAGAAAAATCTGCCAGTTCCTGATTAAGGAAAAAATATATTCGAAATCTGTTAGTGGCTAGAGACACATCCGACATCGAATCGCAGACATTTATGAGTATTGACTCATTACAAGTCCTTCAAATGTGCATGAAAATAAGCACATATTAATTTATTTATTATTAGTGAAACCATTGTACTGGATTCTGAGGTAATCGAGGAACTGATCAATGTCCGCAATTTCAAGGGGTACATGTAAAAGTATAATGAACCCTTATACAAAAATCTCACCTTCAAATCATGGAAGAACTCTTGATGTCTAAATCCCAGGTCGTCTGTGTATATTTCCATGATAACCTATATAATTAATAGTTATAATAACATAGTTCATGTCAAAACGTGAGGTATAGTCAGTGGCAATCATCATTTGCTCACTGTCGCCGGATACCAGTATTTATTCACCTGACAGATAATGGTCCGACGTGAGGGCACAGGTGGAGAGTCATTGCCGAATGAAAGATACAGAACGACTTTCTGTCAACTCAGTTCTAAAGTGCAATCATGGACAAATTCTCAAGACACATTTGCATTTGTGGGGCTCTCTTTTAATTTCACATGCCCAACCCCTTCCCCACCCCACAAACAACGATGAATGCGTATATCCCGAATTTTTCCCGAGTTTCAACTTTGTGTAGGATGGGGAAAGGGGGGACTGCAAGATATTTTAAAAAGCTGGACTGTTATTTGTTGTTGTTGTTGTTGTTGTTGTTGTTGTTGTTGTTGTTGTTATTGTAAAAACACCCAAAAATTGTAGAAAGTCAGGACTACTGCATCACTATCCCAAGGACTTTTATCTAGAATTATAGTTATTAGCAAACTATCTCCCTTAAAAAAAGTGGGTTTTTATTAAAAAAAACGCTTTCTTGCGGTTTGCGTCGCTTTTCTGTATTTCAGCTAATTTCTTTCTCACCTTCATATCCTCTCGATCAATGGCCTCGCTTATATGCTGAAATAATTGCTCCTCGTCAAATTCCACGTCATCAATCTTATTGCTAAGGAAAGAGTACAAATATATGAAAAACGTCAAGATTAATTCGGTGGATAATAGATTTGTCCGTCCGCTTTGTCTTGACAAGCTCGCCTATTTTCCGCGTACTAGAGAAGAATTTCGAATATTTCCGTGTTGAAGTCTGGTTCTTTCACTTCACCAAAGAGTGCATGGACAGTTGCATGTAGGGTGGAAAGTTACTTAAGTATTCAGTGAGGTGCAAATCAGGCCAAATTTTGAGTCCCGTCAAAAATCCTATCTGGGTGGAAAACAGCCCAGGTCGTAGAGAATATATAGCCCCTTTTTTTCAGCTCTGCCAACTTTTTTTTTGGATCGTTTTCATATGACGTGCGTCCATCAAAAATTCAAGTCATTGCTGTCGTTTCATGTCGTTTACGGTTATGACTGGAACTAATTGAGTCTGATCCATTGGCAGCAGGTAGTGATACGCGCTCTGTAGCATTCGTCCGCTTGAATGTTTTTTAAATATTCAAGCCGGCAAGTTCAACGGGTATACGCGTATGAATCCCTAGCTTAAAAGCCGACATTTCGCGACGCCAATACCGCTTTCCCCACGAAATAGTGCAGAAATTCCTTACTGATGACGCTTCACTACCCAGATCTGGGTAGTGCTTCTGATCAGTTGAAGCAAACTTCCCACACGGCACGACCAATAAGAAGCACTACCCAGATCTGGTAACTGGTATCAGAATGGACTGATTTCTACGCTTAACCTTAGACTTCATCTTGCGGGGAAAGTGATATCTGCATGATTTTAGGGGGTATATGAACTACCTGATAGCATCTTGGGAAGTAGGACGTGCGAGTAGATCCATAACATCTTTGTCTTTCAGAGACTGAGCCACCTTTTTCAATATCACTTCTTTAGTTGGTGTTTTAGTTTCTAAATCGCCGTCAGACTGTGCAGCGATACCTGATAAAAGAAGTAAGAATGGGAAGCTGGAGGCAAGTTATTTGCTAAAGAAAAACATTAACAATAGTAAGATTGTCCCTTCTCGACCGAGCTGGGAGTGACCCGGCTGGGAAAGCCGAAGTGTTTACGGCGTTTGAGAGATAGGAAGCGTTAAAAGAGAGAGGCGTTTATGCCCATATCTGTAACAAAGTCCACGTAAATAGACTATCCAGTCGCAAATCCCGCTAACGATTGAAATCCGGAATCCAAGTCTTACTTGGAAGGAATCTGGAATCCCGACGTGGTTTCCGGAATCCAAAACCATCTTGGATTACCCTACACTGGGCGACAATGGACCTCTTTAGCTTGTATGTTTTGTTTTCCCAATGCAGGTCATGTGATAATACTCTTGAAAACTGGTTCTTTCCAATTTTGTCTTATTTACTTGCATATGTGCGCATTGAATTTATGAAGAGACAAATTCCCCTAAGACCTTGGGAAAACAAAACGTACAAGCTCAAGAAGTTTATTTCAAAGGTAAAAACACAGGTAGCCCCAAGCTCGAAATATGAGCATCGGCGAGCATCGTCATCGTTGCGCAACATTCTAAATACAGGGATTTGTTTGAGGAAAAAACCTATCGTTTCTGTAACCTAGGAATATGAAAGTATTTCAATAAAAAACAGCTTACCTTGTCTTGAATGTGTGTTACGTCTCTCCTGTGTGGTCCATGGGCCGATTTATGGCCGCTAAATGGGTTGTGCTGTAAACGGTTTTCTCTCTATAGAGAGAGGAAACCGTTCACAGTACAAACCATAAATCGGCCTATGGACCACACAGGAGAGACGTAACACACATTTTATGTAAGGTAAGCTGTTCTTTATTGAAATCCTTTCATTTTCCTAGGTGACAGAAACGATAGGTTTTTTCTTTATACAAATCCTTACATTTAGAATGTTGCGCAACGATGACGATGTCCGCCGATGCTCATATTTCAAGCTTGGGCTACCTGTGCTAAAAGATATTTAAAGATGAACAGGGACTAAAACGAGCATGGTACAAACCAGATTCGGCATCGTGCATGAAGCTTGACCAGTTACACTGGTCAGGTCTGTCATCACTGCAGTAGTGACTCTCAATTCCATCCAGCTGTTCTTCCGTCAGAAGTTCTTGAAAAATTTCCTTGCAAGCCTTCCTGAAGTCATCTTTGCTGACATGTCCTTTTCTCAGTGGATCGTATTCATGAAAAACGTCTTCTAACTTCATTGAAAAAATGAAAACGAATCACTCAAACTTTGGTAGATACCAAGGAGACTTATGTTTTGGGCCTGTCTACAGCGATTGAAGGTTAAGCTAATAGACCATTTTACAGTTATCCTAGCCTTTGAATGAATGAGAGGCTGAGGTTTGAATTTGCCGGTTTTGATACAAACCTCTTTCCTTTTCTTATGGAAATTATGCTTAAAAAATACTAGTTAGCATAAGAATGACATGATTTACATAACAAAGCAGGAAGGGTTGTATCAAAACAAGGTCAACTCCAGCCTCGTTTCCACCTGTAACTGTAACATGGACTATTAATAATTGTGTTTCAGCATAAAGGACATGTTATATTGTCAAAATTAATACTTGATGTGTTTTTTTTTTTTCGTGTATTGATGTGTCAGTGAAGGAATAGGTCAGAGGAAAAGAGAGCCCAAACATTGCTTTAGAAAACCTCACAATTCATCTGGTATCCCTGCACCCTCTGGCGCTCATAACCCCTCGTTCCAGTAAATAACCCTTACATATTTTTACTGATCGTGTTGATTAATTGATTTATTTATTCTTTTTATTATTATTATTATTATTTTATTTTATAATTTTATTTATTGTGACGCCTGGTCAATTGAATAAAACATGCTGTGTTTATATTACTTCATAGAGAGTATAAAGTAGATGTTTCTTTCAATCAAGAATATCCAAAATTTTACATCTAGAACATAAACTTACCATAATTCCCTTTTCACGAACAATGCCTCTAACTTTATCCATGGTTTCGTCAAACGTCACCAATGAAGAAGTCGTAGAAGGTGTTTCTTCCCCCGACTTTGTCCTGCAATTAAGATTTGTATTTTGACCCAATGACTGCATTTAATTAATGTTCAAATCAATGCACGCAAACAAGTCATTAAGGTCTTAGCTGGTCCCCTGGAAGATAGTTACTAGAGGAGACTGGAAAGGAAAGCCGGCAAAAATCAAAGTTGAAGACAACGGTGCTGTAGTTTCTGTTCACAAATTGTGACTGAATAAATTAATGCTATGTTTCTATTGGTCAGTAAGTTCAAACTGATAGGAATGTTATAGAACGTTGTGCATGGCCAGGTCCAAAAAAGCTAACAAAAACATATAACAAATAGTCTAACGGGTTTCATAACCATTCTACTTTAATGACTATGCTTGGAGCTCCCTCTTATCGTAATAAAAGCAATTCCTCCACCCAAGCACTTTAGAAATGTCGCTTTGGTATGTCGGCAATATTATAATCACCCTCTTTAAGCAATGTTGTTTAATCCTAGGGTGAAAACAAAAACCATGGAAGGTTTATTGACTGTAAACACAAAGTAGGTGGGGTTGCATGGGTTTATAAGAAAATAAAAAGAATAATAATAGTAAAATTATGAAAAGAAATGAATAAAAATAAATAAATAAATAAAAAACTTACATTAGGCAGACGGGCATCAGCCATACCGACTGGCTAACCGAAAGGAAAAAGAAGTCGTAGAGCGTACATGAGAAGCTATTTATAAAGGATTATGCTTGCTTACCCAGTAATCTCTGACATCTCCATGTGATAATGAGACAATTTGACCTGTAAAGTACAATTCATTTAGTGTTTGCATGTTCTAGAAATAATGCAATTTTATGCGCTCCTTCTATAAATTAAAGGTAATCTAAAAAATTGTCTCTAAAAAAACAATTGAAAGTCATAATAACAATAATAATAATAATAATAATGATAATAATAATAGTAACTTTCTCTTGCAGCATTTTTTACAAACATTCAGGCTCTCTTTTAGTGAACATCCTCGAAATACAACTAAAAAAATTGTCGCCCCACGTAAGGGATTCCGGGTAATTTGTGCATGTGGAATCTGGAATCCTGGGCCCTGGAGTTCTAAATACAGCTCAAGGAATCCGCAATCCTCCTACCGCTTGGAATCAACTTTCAGGCCCTCTGGCCAAACTAACTAAATTTTCATGAATTACGTCAGCGTATTATTTAGAGCATGCCATAGTAACGAGCGAATGTGCATCTGGTGACGTCACGGCCTGGTCACCTATAAAGATTAACCCGGCTCATTCCATTTGAGAAAAAAAACCAAAAGTGCTTACTCAAGATTAAAGGGATTAAACGTGACGTTGAGCGAGGTTCTACTTTTGCGCTTACGTGCGACCTTTCATACATTGCCTCAATTTTTTTGCGAACGTAAATTTTACGCATGTCCGCACGTAAAAATCACGCGAGAGTGGAAACCAACCCTTATTGAAGAAAATAAACTAAAAGTGCTTACTCAAGCACCTTATGGACCATAAGGTATTGTCTGACTTACAAATAATGTAAAACATAACTGAAACTCAAACGTAACTTTCTTGAAATAACATTTGCAGTGTACAGAAAGACACTGCACGAGACTGATCCACGGGTGAAATTCTAGCTAATCTGTAAGGAACAGTTAATGATTCAAAGACTGCGATACTGATTCACTGTAAACTTTTTTATGGATTCATATTATTATTATTAAATAGATACTCGTCATACTCTACGTCTCGCTGTTCTCAGTAGGCCAATATTATTGAAATATCTAGTATTGTCAACAATTAGAACAATGGAGAAATAGTACTAAAGAAAAAAACCGCAGTTAATTAAGCGAAACCACCAACCTCCTTTCTCTTTAAATTAGCTTCCAATGCGTATTTTTGGCTTCTAAGAATAAAAAAAATGAACCAAATTATTGATAAGGGCGATCAAAATGACTCAGTACAAAAAAAGCATTTACGAGAAGAAAAAGTTGTTGGCAAAAACCAACAACAAGAAAAGAAAACTGAGGTGATGGAATAGAAAAAAAAACCGAAGTCTGACTTTTTTTCTTCCTTCTGGATCTCGAGAGCAAACAGCTCCTTGTCTTTCTAAGCGTGTTTTGAACAGAAAGAAAACTATCTTTTTAGTTGTTGAGTTCGAGCGAAGGAATGAATATTTTCCTAGCAAGAGAGAAGTGTCCTTAGACGGTCAGTTGTCGGGTAGAATGGATAATTATTAAGCAAATGATGCTGGTTGGTTCTCCCATTTTCGAGCTAGTTATTTGCGTTACCAATGACTTAAGTTTTAAAGGGCTGAATTCTAGTGTAAAAAAATGTTTTTTCCGATTTAAATAACAATTTCAAATAGGATAAAGAAAACAATAAGAAACGAAAAAATCGACTCTAAATCTACTAGAAAAGTTAATCATTCTAAAACATTGCGAATTTTCGAAATCTACCTAAGGAGACCGCCAGACACAAATAGCGAAAAACTCTAGTAATAACAGCATGCCCAAAGTGTTTCGTTAAAATTAACTAAGTTAATAATAGCGATCTCGTTTATAATAATAATAATAATAATAATAATAATAATAATAATAATGAGTTATGTACGTATTGTGCGTAACTTAACATGAGAATGATCAGCTGCCCATTACAACTCATTTACTGCATTACTTTACATGAAACAAACAAAAGATAATTCATTTAAAAAAAAATAACAATAAAAAGAATATGTATGCATGCAAGTAAGAACTTAATACAAAATTGATCACCAATATACGGTTCTAAAAAGACAAGTCTTCATGTGGGCCTTAAAACCGTTCACATTAGTAGTCGCACGAAGTTCTCTTGGAAGAGAGTTCCAGAGCCTCGGCGCTGCTACCATAAGACCTCCATCACCTAACGTATTCTTCGATCGAACGGCTGGTATAGAAAGTAAAATACTACCTGAAGATCTATGGTTGATCTGAATGCTAGTAAATCGTCTAGATATTTAGGAGCAAGGCCGTGAATTGCTTTAAACGTAATAAGCAGTATCTTAAACCACGAAGAAGGGGTGAGGTTAGTTGTGGTAAAACCTAGGCGCATTACAAGCTAGCCTGGCTAAGCGGAGTTCAAAACTTTCTGCAATTTGTTAAGCTGGTAGTTGGGCAGCCCATACAAAAGACTGTTGTAATAATCAACACGAGATGTAATAAATGCATGGACAAAAATACAAATACAAATACTTGCGGTTGGGGCTGAATGATACATGCAACTGCGTATCGTCCGCGTAGCAGTGAACTTTTGGGAGGTGGCGTTCAACGATCTGAAACAGTTTGCGCGTGTTGATAGCGAAAAGCAAGGGGCCCAAACATTGCCTTTGAGGAACACCTTGTTTTAAAGGAAACTGATCGGAGAGACTAGAACATGCTAGAACTGGTCATATAGATACGATTTAAACCAGGCAAGCGCATTGTCAGTTATTCCCAAATCAGACTCAAGACGACTAATTAGCTTATCATGATGTATCGTGTCAAAAGCTGCTCTTAAATCTAATAATACGAGCAAGGTGACATGGGAGTAATATTATTAGTAACCATCCAGAAAATTTCATTAGTTGCAATCAAAAAAAGACACTGATTTGACGTGGTAAGTATGGAAACTTAAGTCTTACCGTCGTCTTAATGTTTGCAAAAGTCCAAAGAACGGCCTCCAGTGTTTTCAACCAAGCTGTCTTAATTCTCTTTAAATGTTATGGTACTGTATATAGGGTGTTTAATATATAAAGATTCAATACGTGATGAGCCTGACAACTGTGGAAACGGGGTTTCAGGGTATAAGTGTGAGGAAGCGGTGATTACGAAACTGGGAGTTAGTGGTTAGTGGCAGCCATGCACGTTGGTGGTCAACAACGAAAGGATTTCTTTCCTGAAGGAAAACAACTCTTTTCTTCGAAAACAAAATTCCATTGTATTGACCCCCAACATGGCCACCTTGTAAAGTGACTGCAAAACAAGAATTACAAATCAAAACTTCCAATGATATTTCTATTGGTTTCTTGAATCGTGAAATACGAACGACTCAGTACAATTTACAGTCTAACTTGCAATATTCAGTCTTAAACTCATTTCGAAGAGATGAAACCCTTTCTTTAAAATTTTAAGGGGTTAATACTGGTTACGCCTCAGTAGTTTGTGTGGTAAGCATTTTCTTTTTTTCCGGCAGCGTTTTTTGAAATTGGCTGGCTGCATATAGATCTCTTTGTGCTATAAATGGGTACAAAGTATTGGCCCATATATGGTTTACAGATTGGTAACTAGAAGTTGAGCGAAGGTATGAATATCATATATTAGAACTACGGGATAATGAATTAGAATAGTGTCAAGGCTAATTTCCACCGACGCGTTTTTGGCTACGCACGTTAACGCACGTAAATTTTAATAACGTAAATAAATAGAGGCAAGATAAAAAGTGTTAGGATCAAACGCGAAGTTGAGCGAGGTTCAACTTTTACCCTTACGAGCGACCCTTCTTGCATTGCCTATATTTTATTTGCGAACGTAAATTTTATGCACTTACGCACGTAAAAATTATGCAACAGTGGAAATGTGATTTCCACTGTTGCATAAAATATACTAGCAATGTATGAAAGGTCGCACGTAAGCGTAACAGTAGAACCTCGCTCAACTAATCTCAACACTTTATAATACTCTGCCTCTATTTTATTTACGTGATTAAAATTTAAGTGCGTTAACGTGCGTAGCCAAAACCGCGTAGGTGGCAATCAACCTCTAAGATGATCGACACCATAGGTCAACCAGTTGCAGCTGTTACAAAGAGAAAGCCTGAAAAGTCTAAGCTGTCCTGTATTCGGAGCTATGACCTCTATGATACCGTTTCAGTACTCAAATAACGTGAACTAAAAAGCCAAGCGAGGCCTGGTCAGTTAGTCGGCACGTCACAACCGTGAAGGACAACGTTGAAATTATCGTTATGTAAATCTCTATTACTTGTGAGGTATGATGAATAAAGCTTTTCAGTCTGGAAAGATTATCCCAGTTACCCACAAATTTTTGAAGTTACGATCTGGTCATATATAACTATGCCATGCACTTGAAGTAAAATTCGATTTCATTGCATTTACAGCCTGCAGTTTATGGGTTGTAACCATCGAAAATCCGAAATTCTTATTGCCGACTTATTGCGGGTTAATGTTCTTACAAAACTGTTCCACGTAGAAACTACGACGTGTCGAAATAATCATCGATTATTTAAGGGTGCTCTTTTTATCGTGAATTTCGTCGATAGATGATAAAGGCTCAGGTACTATTTCACCGGCCCGTCGGCACTTTATACTGTCGAGCCACGGGACAGTTTGAACGAGGACAACAATTAACAGCACTGGCGATTCTGACTTATTCTGCGTTTTAAAAGTTCCGAGGATGTATGGAAAATCGAACCAGTCAGATTAAAAACAAAAAAAAAGAGCATTCATGCATAATTTTCATCGCAAATGCCATTACAAATCTTGGAATTCGTTGTAGTTGCCAAGTGTGATAATTTCTACATGTCAAACTCGCACGAGGCTAACCAAAAATGGTAAAACTAAAACTTTGTTAGTTAGCAAGGATACTGAAGTGGTTGGATAGACCAAAACTCTTAACGAATTACTATCGTCCTGGACACACCTGTTGCGCAAGAAAGATTAAATTAGCAACACTTGTTGCGCAAGAAAGATTAAATTCGCACGGAAATGAGAGAACAGCATTTTTTGCTTAGCCCATGCTTCCTGACATCCGACTAAGGAAATAATACACTGGAATCTCGATTATAATGAAGTGTTAAGGGACTGGCAATATTTGTTCACTATAAAGAGGTTTCGTTATATCGATGTTCTTTTTCATATATTTTACTATTACTGCGGAAAAGAAAATCGTTCGTTATATAGAAGTTACGTTGTCTTTCCTTTCCTCAAAATCAGCAACTAAGAAGTGAATTTTCTTCGTCCCAAATTCGTATTGGAGCAAGATTAAGAGTGTAGTCATTCAGGCAGCATGCGTGTAAAGTCGTCGCATTTGCCCGTTGGATTCTTTTGGCGAGAAATTGCAACGGCTATACGCGTATCACGCCGCCAGTGAGTCCAATAAATCACGACACCCTTGAGTTTTAAGTAGTGCTAAGCTTAATCGCGCAACACTAATGAAACACTGAAGGAATGAAATACCAAGGAACACAAGTAAATTCAGCATAGTAAAGAAACTGTATTTGAATTCGAAAGAAGAAACTGCCTTCGCTTTGTTACAAATCCAATTCAAAATCAAACTTAGGATTGGCGACTCACCGATCGAACATTTATTTTTTACTGACAGTATTTGCTTAAGCAAGCTATTCTCTGGCTGAAGTCTGTGGTTCAACAAGGAAGTTAACGATTTCATCATCAATTAATGCTACTGATGCATGAAATACATTTGTCTTTTGTTTGCTTTCAGTAAAACCACAGGTCTGAAAACGTAAGTGGTTGTCTTTACATTAGGCTGTTAAGTAAGACTTAAAAGCTGCTAAGTTTCACTTGACCAAAAATGGGTGTGTGAAGGCCCAAGTAAAATCTCAAGCAACTTTACTTTGCATCTCATTAAAGCAGGAAAGTTCAAACGAGTCAACAAAGTTTCAAGTGATTTGAAAACCATCCTTATGGCCGACTTAACTGACTTGCGGTTTCTTGAGCTTTGAGAACGGCAAAACATGTCAGTCAATCTTAATTATGTTGTGTCTCATCGGTTATGTGTGAAGTTTCTTATTCTAGTTGAAGTAATTAAAATTTACTTGTCTTGAAATATTTCTTAGCTTATTTACGCTCTAGTGTAAAGACTACCAGTATGAATTTCGGTTAATTTAGTTTTTACAATTTTCCTATTAAAAATAATTATCGGCGACTTAAAGAAACAGAGTCATCAATAGCAACTGCGACTGGAAAGCCAATTTTATAAGCAGAATATTTATAAGTCTATATTGAGTAATACCGTGCCTCATAGGGACAAAACACTTCCGAGAATCTAAAACACTTCCGGGAATCCGAAACACTTCCCAGAATCCAAAAACACTTCCCAGAAACCAAAACACTTCCTATGCAGAATCCAAGAGTGTTTTGGATTCTGGGAAGTGTTTAGTCCCTACGAGCCATCGTGGAGTAAACTGGACTCGTTCCTTTTAATCTTAGACCATATCATTTTCGAAAGTTACTAAAAATAAACGCGGAACGGGGGACGGGGAACGAGTACGGGGTGAAGGAGAAAACGAAAAATGGGAGAAAATAAACGAAGAATTGGAAACGAAGTTACCAGGGTTCAATTTAGGTTTTGTACACAAGTTTTCATTTTTCCTGTTTCCCGCGCTTGTTCCCCGTACCCCAGGGGGTGAGGGGCAGGTAAATAGGAAATGTTTTCTTTCTCATTGGCCGTTTTTATACTAAGGACGCATTATCCGTCTGGACAAACTTGGGCAAACATTTTGTTGTTCGTCTGGGTTATGTATCTCTAGTATAAAGACGGGTACAAGACGCACTGTTATGCGTCCAGACGAACTACCCTTCGTAGTGCGTCGTTCAAGACGTATTTCGAAGGAAAGTTCGTCCAGACGCATAATGCGTCTTGTGCCCGTCTTTATACTTGAGACGCATAACCAGACGAACTACTAATGTTTGCCCAAGTTCGTCCAGTCGGATAATGCGTCCTTAGTATAAAAACGGCCATAGACGCATTATCCGTCTACACGGATAAGCTTCCTCCAGTATAAAAACAGCCATTTTTTCCTCGCGCGTTGCGGTTGCCAAAATGAAGCGTTTGAAGCTTTTGTTGAAATAAGAACTGAATCCAATAAATTAGCTGTTCGAAATGCTGATTTATGTACCAAAAAAAAAATCAAAAGCCTGAAGAAGAAGGCATCTTGCTAGAGACTTTTGCCAACTTCTCGGTCAATTGAAAAGTGCTTCACCGAGAACTGCGCACAATTATAATTGGTTACTCTGCGAAAGATGTAGGCGATTCGATTAATTACTTCCATAAAATTAAGTTAAATAAATTAAGTCGTGAAAAAGCACAGTTTTTTGTAGCAGAAAAAAAGAAAAGAGAAGCTAGACAGTTAGTCGAAGGAGGGGGGGGGGGGGGGGGGATGTGGGAAGGATGAAAAGTATCAGCGTTAAGAAAACGTGCGTGGACCAGATCTTCGTACAAAAGCATTTTGTCGCAATATAATATTTTTTCTTAGTTAAAATGCTTTTAACAGGTCAATTGTCAATGCTATTTTGAAGCTAGTTCGATTTTAACCTCACGATGACGTGTATGGATCTCATAGGGACAATGTCATCTTTTTTCAAAAGCACTTTGAAAGCACTTTTGAACAACGTCAGATAAAAATATAACGGCTAGATTTTCATTTAAAATGGCTAAGATCAAGGCATTTCTTGGTTCAATCTTGCATATTAAGGACACTAACTGAAATAAACAGTACAAAGCTCGGCAGATGCAGGAGTATCAAAGATAGCTTTAACGTTTGGGAATCAAAAAGAACTTTGTTCCAAATTCAACATCTTTAAGATATAACTTGATTTCTGGGAATTTTCTTCATAACAAACAAGCTAGTGAATGAGAACTGTAATCTTACCTTAGTTATTGTAAATCAAGTCCAAACAGCGTACAGCGTTCTACTAAGTGTCTCTTGCTAAACTGTATAAGCTCTCTTTGCGTATCGGCGTATTATATATAGCGTCTTAGGCAAAAAGCGAATGCATCAAAAGACATGTGACGTCAAGCCAGCTGTGGCACCTGTGAACGATTAAGCTGATTTCAGTGCATTGCTGGAATAAGGTTAAGGACGTGGACGCAGTTCACTACAAAGAAAACAAACAAAACTCTTCTGACAGTAGATTTTTTGATTAATTTTCTGCGCATTTACATCTCCACCTTATCAGAAAATGGTTTATTTTAACGAAGAGAGTATTGTTTAGATGAAGTGTCGTTTCTTGCTAGAATTGTTAAGGTATAGTCCTCAGTTAAGGCAGTTCCCACTTCAAGCCTTAACTAAAGTTATACTGACAGATTGGCCCTTAAGCTTGTCAGGCGAAAACAGCTTATTAATAAGTACACTTTATTTCAAAAAGAATTAAAAGTTATTTTACGTATCATTCTTTACCGCTGAACTTCTCTATAATTAGGTAATGATGCCCTTCAGCAAATTTTTGCCCTTGAACTTTATTCATAACCAGCTTAAAATTCCCCGTGATATAGAAGGGGCACAATCATGACTCTGATGGCTCTTGGGTTTGTCCATTGATAGATTCGAAAGATCTAACTCTTGCATACTCGGCCAAAGGCCTTGTGTTGTTCCACACCCACAACTTACTTTTGATGCGCAAATAAGTCGCGTTAAACATGTTTTAGATCGTAATCAGCTCGTGACGGTAATGAATACTTTTAGTCTTTAATAATGAAATGACAGTGCTGTTCTACCGGGTGGTCAAATACATCGAACAATAATATCTCTAGACTACAATCAGTGCAGAACTTTGCCTCGAGAATTATTTCAGAAACCTGGAATGGTCACATAACCCCCGTATAAAATTAAACATCTGTTCTTCCGCGACGCTGTCATGGCTGCAGGGCGTGTAAAACGAAAACGTCCTATATTATATTGAAGTAAGGAGCCATTCAGAGGTCTTTTTAGTACAGTGTGGTGCACATTAATGGAAAAATTTAGACAGTACTCTTAAAGCCGCAAAATCGATTCAAACTTTTAGATTTTGCCTCAAAAAAGAAATTGATTTCTTCCTTTTTAAATAACATCAAAAACATGTAAAGATAGTATTCTATAATCATTCCAATCCTCAGTGACGTGGGATTGCGGATTCCAAAAGAAAATTTCCTAGATTCAGAAATCCGGATTCCCTAACTTAGGGCGAAAATGTGCTAAGTCAGTAGAGTTGAATAGGGACAAATTTCGTCTTGATAGGAATTACCTTTCACGAGCTAAAATAGCCAGTATTAGTACAAATCTCATTGACATGCATTAAAATTAAACACTATTAAAAGAAAACAGATCATTTTTCTTGTTTGTTCCGGCTACCTCAATCGCATGTTTTGGAAACCTCTCAGTGAATCCTCAGTTGTTTGCAATTATATTGAAAGTAGTTTTGGTCTGAGCTATTTGAGCTCAAAAGTCATTAGAGCTCAACTTTTGGTCGTTTTTACCAGGATTTTATATGATTCATATATAATTCATTTCATATACATTTGTCACGTTATTATTATTATTATAAGGTTAAGGACGCAGTTCACTACAAAGAAAACAAACAAAACTCTTCTGACAGTTGATTTTTTGATTAATTTTCTGCTCATTACATCTCCACCTTATCAGAAAAATGGTTTATTTTAACGAAGAGAAGATTGTTTAGATTAAGTGTCGTTTCTTGCTAGAATTGTTGAGGTATAGTCCCCAGTTAAGGCAGTTCCCACTTCAAGCCTTAACTAAAGTTATACTGACAGATTGGCCCTTTTGAGGGGCTGTGTCACGGTAGTCAGTTCATTTTGTTCAATTTTGCCAGTTATTCGCCCACAATCGCTATGGAACTTAAAGTAGGCAAAGAAATTACATGTAAACAGACACAAGCAGAGATTCCAGACAAACAAGTATGTCTCCTGGGCATTATTTTTGAAGTTGCAAACAGCAGAGATCAACTTTGAAAAGCTGTTAGGCTGAACAGTTTTCAAAAACCCTAATTTCAGTCCGTTTAAATCTTCTTCAGTTTTGCCCATCCGTGGCATCTGTTGCATCTGTTGTGTTACTTTAACCTTCCTTTAATGTTTTAAGCGGTTATTTTCCCGTTTCTCTTAATTTAACGGGCATTTTGTAATTACCTAATTTGGCTGAATTTCGTGACACAGCACATTTAAGCTTGTCAGACGAAACCAGCTTATTAATAAGTACACTTTATTTCAAAAAGAATTAAAAGTTATTTTACGTATCATTTTTTACCGCTGAATTTCTCTATAATTAGGTAATAATGCCCTTCAGCATATTTTTGCCCTTGAACTTTATTCATAACTAGCTTAAAATTCGCTGTGATATGGAAGGGGCCCAATCATGACTCTGATGGCTCTTGGGTTTGTCCATTGATCGATTCGAAAGATCTAACTCTTGCATACTCGGCCAAAGACCTTGTGTTGTTCCACACTCGCAACTTACTTTTGACGACCATGTTTTAAAACCTACCTCATCTTGTGTGTCAAGTCCTGCGCAAATAAGTCGCGTTAAACATTTTTTAGATCGTAATCAGCTCGTGACGGTAATAAATGCCTTAGTCTTTAATAATGAAATGACAGTGCTGTTCTACAGTCAGTGCAGAACTTTGCCGCGAGAATTAGCATCAAGAACATGTAAAGATAGTACTCTGTAATCATTCTAATCCTTAGTGGGATTGCGGATTCCATAAGCAAAATTATTCGAATCTGGATTCCCTAACTTGGGGCGAAAATGTGCTAAGTCAGTAGAGTTGAATAGGGACAAATTCCGTCCTGATAGGGATTACCTTTCATGAGCTAAAATAGCCAGTATTAGTACAAACCTCATTGACATGCATTAAAATTAAACACTATTAAAAGAAAACAGATCATTTTTCTTGTTTGTTCCGGCTACCTCAATCGCATTTAACATCATCAATCCACCTTAATTTTTTTGTTTACCCTTTCTTCTTTCACTTTCGGCTCACGCGTACGGTGATTGGCAGGTGGATGATTTTGGATAAAAAGTGCTTGCTCGTGCTATTTTTGGCAAGTCTCCTTTGGATGAACCATTCGTCGTCTGTCTTATTGCAAATGACTTACGCTTGTACTCTCTGATTTTAATCTGTGAGTTAATTCTATTGCTGGCGGTTATGATTAGTTTTAAAGGTTTTTCAACTCTGATTTCAACGCCATTGGCAGCAGAGGCTAAATGATGATGCGCGACTCCCCATGCTTACAAGCCATACTCATTTACTGCTTTGCCATAAATACCTTCGACGGGAAGAAGGAAAAAATCACTAAATAAATAAATCCCTGATTTTTTACTTTTCCAATACTGACATTAGACATGATTCTCACAGGGGTCAGGCATTATCCCCTTCAAAAGGAAGTTTATAAGGAAGGGAGAAAGCAGGCAACCCTGACAAACACCAAATGCTGCATTAAATCGGTCATTTTTCTGTTTCCTTTATAAAGAGGAGAGGACTGCGCTGTTGTCGTTTTGTCTTAGAAATTTAAGGCGACTTGATTAGCCATGATGCTTTACCGGCAGTTTTTCATTTTTTCCTGCAAGTAACAATTTGCTAGATCCCTTTAACCCTTTAATCCTAGAGTGATTAGCATCAAGTTACTTCTTGTAATATCAATGCTTTGTAAATCAGAGTGTTCATGGGAATAACGGACATGATCAGAAAAGAAAAATTTGCTTGATATTTTATCATCTTCTTCCCACTACTTCTGTAGGACATGAATGGAAGCAACAAATAATAATTCAAATTTTGATCTTAGAGTTCAACGGGTTTTAACCTTTATTTTCTTGAACATTGTTGAGTTAGCTATCGGCTAGCCGCCTGAAATTGCAAAAATATTAATTCACTCAAAACCTAGCTCAGTCAGTTTCCCTAGCGCTGCATTGCTCTTTTTGCAATATCTAACCGAGCTTTAGATAAAACCCTACTCCAGTGTTACTTAAACAGTTTCTCAGATTCAGAGCGATCAGACTGAAAACCACGGGGTTATAACTTGTACATCAAGACTGCGAGGCATCTTTTATTCATGGTTACACTTATATCTTTTTTATTCATTCACAAGTTGTAATAAAATGAATAAATATAGACCCTCTCGACTACGTAATTCGTACACTTAATTAGTTCAGAATCGAGTAAGCGATGATTGAAGGCAATTGAGATTGTTAGAGACTATTAAACGTAAGAGCCGTTTTCGTAGTTGTAATTTTTCACCGCTTGTAGCCATTACGTGATCTATGGTTTGCCGCAGCCTATCCTTCAACCCCGCCTCAAGCCTTATTTTGATACAGGTTGGCACTTTATCTCGATCCACCAGACTAGAAGTACTCTGCAATTTATTTTTTAAAGAGTCACGGGTTATTTTCAGTTACTAATATTTTCCACCGCATCATTTCAGCTGCAGTAGAACCTCTATGTGCAACCACCCCTGGTAAGCGACCACCAATCCAAAACACCACAGTTTAAGGCTTACAGTTGGAACCTCTCAGTCGTAAAAGACCACCTCCTGTGAGCGACCGCGACCACTATTTGGGGCTGACGGCTGACAGTTAAATTTTGTAGCTTTTGACAGTTGATGGTTGTTCAGTTGAAATTAACAACAGTTGATGTAAATATTAACTTGTGCATGTGTGATTTAATCAGTTAAGTGATGTGTTTTGAAGGTTGTCTTGGCCTTTCATTTATAAAACAGTCGAAATATTTTCAGATATAAGCAGGTTGTAACCTATTGTAATGTCTAGGAAGAGTGTTTTTACGAACATAGGAACTGGTTTTTGCAATCTCCAAATTTTCTAGGAGCCGGCATTCCGTGGAGATCAGCGGAAATAGTGAGATTGAAACTACTTTGAAACTTTTTGACGTTTAATATTAATCTGCATGTTTGACAGTTCACGGTAAAAAATAAGCTTTTTAATTTGACGGTTGACGGTTAATTTTTGGCCGTTTGATGGACGGCTGACAGTTAACCCCAATGAGACCCTCCTACAAGCAACAGCTGAGGATTTGAACTCGTAACGACCAAGTATAAAAAGGGGTTACGTAATCGATTGCATAATATAAACCCGGGACCACCGATTACTGGTCCGACGCGTTGACCCTTCAGCCAGCTTCCTTAGTATATGTAAGTTGCCTGATTTTCCCTGAGTGTTAATCAAACTCTTGGGTGTGATCCAAACCCGTTTCAAATTACAAATATTTTTGACAGATTTAATCCCTGGATTTATACTTCCAAATTTCTAAAAAAACCGGCTGTAAAAAATGCTGTAGGCTTCAGATTAAGTTCATATTTTCCTCCAAATTGAAAGCTATCCCTGCGTTGCTTTAACATATTCATCGCTTTTAATTCCTTCGTCCCCGCACGGTTAGGAATTGTGCTTCTTTGTTGCAAGGTTTTCGAGATCGTAAAATGGGATCAAGTACCCTGCGAGCAGAGCTTTCTTCCGGAATGCTTTTTACTTTGTACGAGACGTTCGTGTGGCAGACATTCCCGTCGCTTGGCTTGCTTACGTTCGAACTTATTGCGTGCCTATTGCAACTTCGAATCACAGCAAGCGATCTCGATTACTCGAATATAAAACTGTGAAGTTATCTTATCGTTTGCAGATAGATCCTAAGAGCGTAGTTAACTTTCAGGCCTTCTGCATGGCCAAACTAACTAAATTTTCATGAATTACGTCAGTGTATTATTTAGAGAATGCCATAGTTACGAGCGAATGTGCATTTGGTGACGTCACGGCCTGGTCACCCGTAAAAATCAACCCGGCCTTAGTCCATTTAAGGAAATAAACCAAAAGTGCTTACTTAAGCACCTTATGTACCACATGTACCATAGGCATTGTCTGAATTTCAAATAATGTAAAACTTAACTGAAACTCAACTTTCTTGAAATAATATTTCCAGACTACAGAAAGACACTGCACGACTCGCGAGACTGATCCACAGGTAGCATTCTATCTAATCTAGAAGGAAAAGTTCATCATTCTAAAACATTGCGAATTTTCAAAATCTACCCAAGGAGACCGCCAGAAACAAATAGCAAGAAACTCTGTTAATGACAACATGCCCAAAATGTTTTTTTTTTTTTTTTTTATAATTTTTATCAGATGTTTAGTTAGAATTCCGATGTTTGGTGGAATTTTTGTTTTTCAACGGCTAATACTGAATAGAACGGTATAACGATATTAGCGTCAGTTTCGCACTGAGTTCGAGCATTCTCTCTCCTTCGGCTCAGCTTCCCTGTTACTAAACTTCTCTCCTTGGTCATTTGGGGTACCAACTACTGCGTCAATAAGCCTTTATATTTTCCTGCTTTTTTTTTTTTTGCCGAACGCCTGCTCTCAAACAAGGGCTTACGATATTCCGCAATCCTTAGGGAAAAAAAGTATAATCATGCTCTTCCATTCCTTAACATTATCAATCCACTTTTTTTTGTCTAACCCTTCTTCTTCCACTTCGTTCGGTGCTTTGCAGGAGGGTTTTAGATTAAATGTGCTTACTCATGTTGTTTTGGCTAGTCCTTATCATTTGCATGAACCACTCGTCTTGTTGCAACTGACTTAAGCTTCTACTCTCTGTTTTTAATCTCTGAATTGATTCTGTTTCTGGCGCTAATATGGTTAGTTTAGCTTTCTCAACTCTGATTTCCACGCCACTGGCAGCAGAGGTTAGTAGATGATAATGCGCCACTCACCATGCTTACAAGCCCTACTCTGTTAATGACCGGATGTCCAAAATGTTTTGTTAAAATTTTCTAAATTAAAGATAATGATCTCGTTTATGGCCGTTTTCATTGTTAACAATCCAGTAAAAGACACTGATTTGTAGTAAGTATGGAAACATAAGTCTTACCGCCTTAATGTTTGCAGAAGTCTAAAGATCGGCCTCCAGAGTTTTTAACCAAGCTGCTTAATTCTCCTTAAATGCAATGGTACTATATATAGGGTGTTTGAAATATAAAGACTCAATACATCACGTGACGAACCTGATAAACAGTGGAAATGCGGTTTCAGCACATTGGTATGAGGAGGCGGTTGTGGTTACAAACCAAGAATTAGGTAATCAAGACTTTCAGTGATATTTCAATCAGTTTCTTGAATCTTGAAATACGAACGAATCAGTACAATTTCCTGTCTAACTTGCAATATTTAGTCTTAAACTCATTTCGAACAGTTAATACCCTTTCTTTAAAATTTTAAGGGTGTACAGGTTACGCCTCAATAGTTCGTGTAGTAAGCATTTTTTATCTAGGAGCGTTTCTTGAAATTTGCCAGCTACATATAGATCTCGTTGTGCTATGAACGGGTACAAAGTATTTGCCAATATATGGTTTACAGAGTGGTAACTAGAAGTTGATCGCAGGTATGAATAAGGACCTTAAGCAAGGACGACGACGACGGCAGTGAAAGCGTCGAAAAAAAATGTTAATTTGCGGTCTTTCAAACGTAATCGCGTCTATTTGGACCCGCTCAATATGTCAAATGCAGTCGACTTTTCCTGGAGTTGAATTCTTAAGGATTTTATTCAGGTTCAAAAAGAGGAAGGAAAAGTCATCGTCGTATGTCTACGTTCTCCATAAAATGTCAAATTAGGAGGTTTCACGTCGAAGTCGTGCAGTGAACGTCAAAGACATGTACTAAAAACGGTGATGCACTTGCAGAGCTGTTGTTTTGATCATTAAACCTATTGTTTTTTTTAAAGTCTCGCTGTGGCTGTCGTCGTAGTTGCATGAGCTCCCTAATATCATATATTAAACTACGGAATGTTGAATAAGAATAGTGTAAAGGCTGGTTTCCGCTTACGCCTTTTTGGCGCCGCACGTTAACGCACGTAAATTTTAATCGCGTGATTCAAATAGAGGCAAGATAAAAAGTGCTGAGCTTAAACAAGAACTTGAGCAAGGTTCAACTTTTACGCTTACGAGCGACCTGTCATGCATAACCTCTTTTTTTATATGCGAACGTAAATTTTACGCTGACGTACGCACGTAAAAATTACCCGATACTGGAAATTAACCATAAATAAGATCGACACCAGCAGGGGTACTTCTTTGGTACCGTTTCAGTGCTCAAATAAAGTGAACTAAAAAGCCAAGTGAGGCCTGGTCAGTTAGTCTGCACGTCACACCCTTGAAGGACAGCGTTGAAATTATTATTATGCAAATCTCAAATTACTAGTGAGGTATGATGAATAAAGCAAACTTAGGAAGTTGCGACTTGTCATATATAAATATGCAATGCACTTGAAATGAGACTCGATGTTATTTCAGTTACAGCCTGCAATATACGGGTTGTAACTGAAAATCCGAAAATCATAATTGCCCACTTATTGCGGGTTAATGTCATTACAACATTGTTCCACGTAGAAACTACGGCGTGTCGAAATAATCATCGATTATTTATGGAGGCCGTTTTTGGAATTTCTTCGATAGATGATGAAGCCCCAGGTGTTATGATCACCTGCCCGTCGGCACCTGACAACAGACTGGCGATTCTTACTAATTCTGCGTCCTTAAAAGTTCCGAAGATGTACGGAAAATCGAACCAACAAGATTAAAAAAAGAAAAACAAATTTCATGCATAATTCTCATCTCATATAATATGCTATTACACATCATGGAATTCGTTGTCGTTGCCAATTGTGATAATTTATACATGTCAAACTCACATGAAGCTAGCCAAAAAAGGTCAAACTAAAACTTTAAGCTTGTTTGCAAGGATACTGAAGTGGTTGAATAGACAAAAACTCTCAAGTATTACTTCCAGGACATAAGCGTTGCGCAAGAAAAATTAAATAACCACTTAGAAGACTCAAATTCCTATTGGAGCAAGAGTAAGGGTGTATATTCATTTGTTCGTTGGGTTTTTTTTGGCAAGAAAGTGCAAAGGCTATACGCATATCACGCTGTCAATGAATCACGCCACCCTTGAAGTTTTAGTAGTACTAAGCTTAATTGCGCAAGACTAATGAAACAAAAGGAATGAAATACCAAGGATCACAATTACATTCAGCATAGTACAGAAATAACTGTACTTGAATTCGAAAGAAGAAACTGCCTTCGCTTTGTTACAAATCCAACCCAATATCTAGCTTAGAATAGATAGGCGACACACATATCAAACGGCATTTTTTACTGACAGTATTTATTGCTTACGCAAGCCATTCTGAAGTTCATAAATAGCTTTAAAGTGCTTGAGTTTCAGTGGTTCAACAAGGAAGTTGACGATGAAATCGTCAAGTTAGGTTCCTGATTCATGAGATACATTCGCCTTTTGTTTGCTTTCAGTAAAATCACAGGTAAACAGTGTGGATTTTGGCTAATTTAGTTTAACAATTTTCCTATAAAAATAACTATCGGGGACGTAAAGAAACAGAGTCATCAATATTCGACGCACTTTTGTTTCTAGCAAGTGCGACCGGAAAGCCAAGTTTATAAATAGGATATTGTATGGGTCTATAATCAGTAAACAAGAACCGTTCCTTAGACCTGATTGGTTATCTTTACACAAGGCTGTTAAGTAAGACTTAAGAGCTGCTAAGTTTTACTTGACCAAAAATTCGTGTGTGAAGGCCTAAGTAAAATCTCAAGTAACTTTATTTTGCATCTCATTTAAGTCGGAAAGTTGAAACGATTCAAAAAAAATTCAAGCGACTTGAAAACCATCCTTATGATCGACTTAGTTGACTTGCGGTTACTTGCGGTTTCTTGAGAAAGGCGAAACATGTTAATCAATCCTAATTATGTTGCGTGGGAAAATAGCCTTAATTTAACCTGAAGTAAAAAAGAATCGGTTGTGTGTGAAGCTTTATTTTACTTGAAGTAATTAAAATTTACTTAGGCTCTAGTGTAAAGACTACCATTATTTTCGAATGGTACTGTAATCAAACGTGGAACGGGGGAAAGGGAACGGGGGATGGGGGACGGGGGACGGAGAACGTGTACGGGGAACGAAAATTGGCCACAGCTGTTGCGGTGTCCCTGCCAACGTTCTTTCTGTTTGTTTGTTTGTTTTTTTTGCGAAGCTAATAAAATTAAATAAAATTAAATTAAAAATTAAACGAAGAATTGGAAAAGAAGTTACCGGTGGGGTTGGGGTTCAAGTTAGCTTTTGTATCCAAGTTTTCATTTTTCCTGTTCCTTTTTCCTCCCCCTTACTATGATGTATATGGACCTCAAAGGGACAATGTCATCAACTTTCAAAAGCACTCCAGGCTGACTATGGATCAATGTCAGATGAAAAACAATGGCTAAATTTTGATTTAAAATGGCTACAAATTGAAACAATCTCAAGATCAAGGCATTTCCTGGTTCAATTCTAACAAAAGAACACTAAATGAAATTAACAGTAAGAAACCATATGAGTATCAAAGATTGCTTATTTATAAGCGGTTTGGGAATGAAAAAGAACATCTTTAAAATATGTATTCCCCTGATTTCTGGGAATTTTCTTTTAATTAGTAACCATCAAGGAAGTGAACGAAAACTGTAGTCTTACCGTTGTGATTGTAAATCAAGTCCAATGAGCGTACAGCATTTCAGTGTCTCTTGCTATGATGTATATTAAGCTCTCTTTGTGCATAGAGCGTATTATAATCATTATAACAGCATCTTATACAAAAAAGCGAATGCATCAGGTGACGTCAAGCCTGTTCAACTGTGGACGATTAAGCAGGTCTCAGCGCTTTGCTGGAATGAGCTTAGGGAAGCACCACACATCAAAGAAAACAAACAAATTAAAATTCTTCCCCTGGCGTTTAAGCGCCTTATTACATCACCGGGCAAGACTGTAAAAAAAAAAATCAATTGAATTTTTGTTCGTTTCTTGCACTAACCCACAAATGATTCAGACTCATTTGGGAAAGTTCAGGTATTTTTGTTCTCCTAATATTGTTCTCCTAAAATTACTCAAACTTACGGTGGCTGTTCTAGGGACAAAACACGTCCCCAAATCCAAAACACACCCCAGAATCTAAAGCACTTTCTTGAATTCAAAAATACTTGCCAGAATCCAAAACATGTCCCAGAGCATGAAAACATATCCAAGAATCCAAAACACTTCCCATAATTCAAAAACTCTTCCCAGAATCCAAAACACGTCCCAGAATCCAAAAACAGTTCCAAGGATCCAAAATACTTCCTAGAATCAAAAAATACTTGTTAGAATCCAAAAAAAGTTCCAAGAATGCAAAATACTTCCCAGAATCCAAAACACTCTTTGGATTCTTGGACGGGTTTTTCGATTCTGGGAAGTGTTTTTGGATTGTAATTGTGATCAGACCGAAAATTTCTACAATATTTTGTGGACACGGTGTAATAGCTAGTACAGTAAAAAGCGCTGCTTGGTATCTTTCATCCATAGTTACAACTAGAGGTTTTACTCATTTAGAAGTTATAAAAAACAAAATGCGAAGTAAGACCTTCTCGAGTACTTACGTTAGAATCGATTAGGCGATAATAAAAGGGATTAGGATTGCTGCCATTAAACGTATCCGTATCTCATCTTTTTCATACTTACAGTTGTTTTCTGCGAACTTAGCTACATCTCCACCTTATCAGAAATGGTTTAATTTGACGAAGAGAGAATGTTTAGATGAAGTGTCATTTTTTACTAGAATTTTTAAGCTAGTAACCATTACCTAAATTATGGTTTACCACAGACTTCGGAATTCCGCCTAAAGCAGGTTAGCGCTTAAGCTTGACACTCGAAAACAGCTTAAGTTATTTTACTTATCATTTTTCACCACTGAATTTCTCTGTAACTACGTAATACATACTATGTTTGCCCTAGAATTTTATTCATAACCTGCTTAAAAATCCCTGTGATTTTGGAGGGGCACAGTCATCACTGTGATGACTCTTTGGGTTTGTCCATATCTCCCGATTTGATTTCCATGAGTTCGTTTATAAAATGTGCTAAGAAGATTTGAATAAGGGACAAATACCCTCTTGATAGGGATTACCTATTTTGAGTTAGAATAGCCAATATTAGTACATCCTTCATTGATGATATCTGAACGTGTTTCAGCTGTACTATAAAAATCTTAACGTCAGTAAGAAACATATTAAAGCATTAAAATTAAACACTATAAAAAAGAAAGAAGATCATTTTTCATGTTTGTTCCGGCTACTTCAGTCGCATTCTTTGGAAAATCTTCAGTTGTTTAAAAGTAGTTTTGGTCGGTCACTCAAAAGTCATTGAAGCTCAAAGTTCGGTCGTGTTTTACCGGAATTTCTTTTTTTTTTAATTTTTATCAGATGTTTAGTTAGAATTTCGATGTTTGGTGGAATTTTTGTTTTTGTAGGGCTAATAATGGAACGATATAACGATATTAGCCCCAATTCCCGGTCAGTTTCGCAATGAGTTCGAGCATTATCTCTCCTTCGGCTCAGCTTCCCTGTTACCAAACTTCTCTCGTTGGTCATTTGGTAGTCTGCTATACACAGCCGTTTTTAGTGTCGTCACGCAACGCTCCTCCTTAGTGGGGAGGAGCGTTGCGTGACGACACTAAAAACGGCTGTGTAGCAGACCAGTCACTTGGAGGCCTTACTCTCAAACAAGGGCTTACGTTATTCCGCAAGCTTTAGGGAAAAAAAGTATAATCATGCTATTCCATTGCTTAACATTATCAATCCACTTTTTCTTTTTTCCTTCTTTTATTATTTTTTTTTTGTCTACCCCTTCTTCTTCCACTTCGCTCGTTGCTTTGCTGGAGGATTTTGGATTAAATGTGCTTACTCGTGCTGCCGAGTTTGGCTAGTCCTTCTCATTTGCATGAACCACTGGTCTTGTTGCAACTGACTTAGAATTTTTACTTAGGCTTCAACTCTCTGATTTTAATCTCTGAATTGATTCTGTTTCTGGCGCTTATGGTTAGTTTAGCTTTCTCAACTCTGATTTCCACGCGACTGGCAGCAAAGGTTAGTACATGATAATGCGCCAGTCACCATGCTTATAAGCCCTTTGCCATAGATAAAACTGGCGGAGAGAAGAAAAAAATCTCCAATATGATAACAGTGATTGTTTTCTTCTTCCAGTACTGACGTTAAACATGATTCCCCCAGGGGTCAGCCATTATCCCTTCCAAAAGGAAGTTTATAAGGAAGGGAGAGAGCAGGCAACCCTGTCGAACACCAATCATTGTTTTAAATCTTTTTTTCTTTTCTTTTTTTTTTTTTTTGGCCTTTTTAAAGAGGACTGCACTGTTGTGGTTTTTTCTTAGAGATTTCTGGCGACTTGTTTGGTTATGACGTCGTTTTACAGTTCTTCATTTTCTCCTATAAATTACAATTTGCTAGATCTCTTGTCTGGATGGTGCTTACTACAATGTATAGGTCCATTATGCTTCAATTAAAACGGCTCAATCAAAACCGGCGCTGATGCGGTACAACAGACATGTAAGTAGACGGTTTCACTGATTTGCAACATTAATATGCCCTTTAGTAACAAAGTTTTCCCTACGGGTTTATCCATGACCAGTTCAAAAATCCTTTTTGACCTTAAAGGGGCACCACTGTCACGTACAAGACATGCCAACGAAAAGAGTGCTTAAAACAAATTATTAAACCATTTAAAGTTAATTATATTTCGCCATGAACAAATCTGTAGAACGGGACTGTGACTAAAAAAATCCGGATCCTCTGCGAAAAACAGAATTAAATCAAGTAATTTTGTGTTACTTTCCAAGTACTTCGCTCCTTTCGATTTCATCATCAAGTATATTTATGAATGGGCAATGATGCTACCGAAAACGACGGATTATAAATAGGGATCACGTCTCATTTCTTAGTCTTCTGTACTGTTTAATGCTAAAAGTATTTCAGCATATCTCATGCAACTATTAGTGAAATGTGAACAACTTTATGTCAACAGGTTATGATGCTGTCAGCCAACAATTCCTTCTTTAATTCCCTGTTGAGAATGCATGTGTGGATACTGTATCGAGAGAGTGTGTTTGGGGTGTGGGGTGGGGGTGGGGGTGGGTGTGGATGGAGGAAGGAGGAAATGTTCTCGTTTGTACCGTGGGCCGAATAATTTGGTTTTCGTCTTCTCGTCTTCTGAAAAAGTTTAACATGAATTTTGATCATCTATTTATGAAAACGGGTAAGAGTTGTGCTTCTTGCACTCACAGGGTCTCTAAAATTCGGCACCATCCCCCCAGTTGGAACAGCGTACTAGATCCGATGCAGTTTAGGGAAAATTGCATGTTTTAGTCTAAAAAAGGTAAGGATTTCAGGAAGCATGCAGCATACACCCATCCGAATTTTCGTCAAGCAATTCCACAGGGAGGAATTAATTAGGAAAGTATGCGATTGAATTGAGAGCGTCCAAAAGTCCTTGTTGTTGAACACTGTAGCTTACAGTTAAATATCATCCAAAAGAGAAAATTGAGTATCTAAAAATGACGATCAAAAATCGTCTGACATAACGGTTTTCCTCCGCTTTGTTACGAATCTAATCCAATATCAAACTTAGAATGGGTGACACAGCGATAAAACATTTCTTTTGTTACTGTCAGTGTTCCCTCACGCAAAATATTCTGGAGTCCATAAATAACTTTAAAGCGCTAGGGTTCCCTTTGGTTAAAACAAACGATTGCATCGAAAGTCAGATCATCAATTTAGGTTCCTGATTCCTGAAATACATTCGTCATGCTCTCAGTAAAACCACATGTAAACGGTTTAAATTTTGGTTCACTTGGTTTTAAAAATTTTCTATAAAAATTATTTGCAAATTAAATCAGCACTGGCGACATCAATAGATAACGCACCTTTTTCCATCAACTGCACTGGAAAACCTTCATTAATAGAAGTCTATAGCCTGTCAGGTTGCAAAAAAAATCACAGTACGTTTTTAGTCATGAAATGAGATGAAAATAAACAGATACTTTTGGCCTCAGTAATCATTAAACTAATTGCCTTATTGCCCCCGCCACAGGGAATTCGCCCAGAAGAGGCGAAATCCCGAGGAGGCACGACTAGTAGCTCGCGCGTATATTCAAAAAAGTCCTTACAGTTCAATAATACAGTCAGTATGCCAAGAAAAATCTCGATTTGTTTGAACAGGAGTCGCATGGAATCGTTGGGTAATGATGACGTTTCTATTGTTTGCGCACGCAAATAAGAGATGGTTAGGATGACGTAATCCCGAAGGGACTGCTTATAGGCAGATTTTGTGACATTTATCAGTGACATTCTGTGGAGCAGCTGTTTTGAAAGTTATGAACAAAAAGACACTCGTTAAGCGCAGATGAAGTTATACGGTGCGTATAACTGTGTATATATGAATACATGGAGAGTTCGCCAGACACGAGTTCACAAACTTTGACTGGAAACAATTTGGCCGACACTCTTTGGGGAAGTTAGACTCAGTCCACAAAACCGGTCCAGAAACAAGCAAGACAAGTGAATCAACGCTTACGCTTATCACTAGGAGAAAGATGGAAGATTACAGACAATTAAATGATTCCGTGCTGACTTATTACCTACTCACAGATATGATGTCCTTCTTTAAAAGACTATTACGCGCGAGCATCAATTGATTCAACCTTTAAATTTCTAGGGCTTACTTTTCGGCAAATAAAATGAACTGTATGTAAAAAGGCGAAAGAGAAATAGTGACAAACTCCAACTTCTAATTAAATGTTTTCTTATTGTTTAGAATAAACTATTCTCGAAACTGGGAATGTATAGATCAATGTAAAGCTGTGTAAATCGAAACTGAATCATTGCATGGAACCTTGCGTTTTTGGTTTTTATCTTACCTACTGGATGGAATATGTGTGAAAATCTTCATTATGAATCGGTATATTTCAAAGGCTACTCAGCGACCAAGAATATTATTGACCGACAATATACAGAGCGGGGGCAGCTGTAGTGTCAACTATTTCTAGTAAGCGAGATATTGAAGCTTGTTCATCATCTTTTTATGATTTGACGGTAATATTCAGTAAACTGGAACTGCTCCATTCAGTATTAGACCACATTTTCCGTGAATGGAAACCGTAAAAGGAAAATGCAGGGGTATATTTCAGAAAAGGCTAATGCAACTGAGAAACCATTGCACCGCTTTAAAGTAGACTAAGCCGATCCTTTCATTTTTGGAGGAAATTTTTCTTGTCGGAGGATAGTGGCAGCCGAGAAGGTTGTTGTAATTATTACAACAATAGAAAATGCAAACTTCGCCGTACGACCTACTAGGGAAGACAAACACTACATAGAGTATGGAATTAAAGTTTCTTGAAAATACATCGAAAAGCACATACAAAATACCCTGATAAGCTACGAGGGAAGACGAAACATCGGTCGTTTCTTCCTAATCAAGCAAAGCCATTCGCCGAAATATTAAACCGTGACAAGAAGAATATAAATCACAAGCGCCAACTAGCCTGCGTAGCAGGCGTTGAAAGGGGTAGGGGATAGGGAGAAAGAGAAAAAAGGAGGGGGTTTAGCGTTTTTCTCCCTCCCCCCTTCCCACTTCTTTTTGTGCATGCCACGCAGGCTAGCAACAACTAGCAGTAAATACGGGCTAGGGACTCGTTTCATTCAATCCAGGTACTAGTATAGTTTCAGCTCTCGTTCAGCAAAACCAGCTGGTGGCCTCAAAACAACTTCATAAAGAAGGTTTCAACTTTGCACAAGTTTGCTGTACGCTGAACAAGGGAATAAGTTTGCAACTGCGCACTTGAGATTCACGTAGGCTACGGCTTCAGTAAAACTTCTTTTTGGTCACATTTCCCGCGATTTTTTTAGCTCTAGAGCAGAGTAAAATCCTATAATGTTTCCCCTGAAAGTGACTGTAAAAAAATGGCTGTTTTCAATGAAATAAAAACCTGTTTTTAATAAAACAATCATTCCACTTGCGCTTGAAGGAAAGAAGATAGTGATAGCCAACTGTATCCAACAAGCGCGAATGGAATAATTGTGTATTGTACCTTAATTGACTTCTCGCAAGAGAAGAGGGCAGGCGGTAGCTTACCTGTTTTGGCAATAGTGCAGAACTCAAGTGTATGAAGAACATATAACAGATTTACTGACTAAAAATTATAGAAGAATACGCCAAAATATTGCTCTATGAATGTTTAATAAAGGCCCTCTTGAGAAATACCTGTATAAAAAAAGAAAGAAAGAAAATAGAAAAACACACACACATCCGTTCACGCCTTGAAAATGAATGATAAAACCATTAATAAATAATTTAGCTGGTTATGTAGATCTCGAAAAATGTTACTTATCGTGAAATAAACACCATCAGAGATCAGAATAATACTTTTTTTACGAGAGGGGCATTTCAATGACTGTTTAATGCAAAAGCTTTAATTCGATTTAATTTATTACACTCATCTAAATGTTAAACTTTAGACACTGGACTGGGAGAAAATCATGAAGTAAGCTTTCGACAGCTCGTTATTACTCCGCTGATCACACTAACTACCTGAATATTAGACTGGGTCAAGCCGCTCCATCCCTGTAAAGACTGGGACGCCCAGTTCGAATTTTACTGAACAGTCCCGACCTTCAGTGCCGCAAACTCGTCGAGTTAAAAAGGCCGTGTTAAAGAGATGTCTTAATGCTTCTAATAGCGGGGCTCCACGCGCGGCCCGAAGTGCCGCGCGTGGCGGAGCCCTATAGCTAAGTAAATCTATCCATCCCAGAAAATTTGGTAATCACGTGACCGTACACCGAGCGACCGAGCGTCCGTCCGCACCACAGGGAAACCAATGTTTACTCTCACACTTTCTAGCTAGTTTGGAAGCCCAGAGAAAACTAACTGCACATCATTGTTGTAATCAATTGACAGCTATCAAAACAGGGCATCCGCTGACCAGTATCACCTGACTGTATCGTAAGGTGGATTGTTTTTAAACAACTCGAGTGATTTAAGGCATGGCTCCTCGCTTCATTTTGGGCTTTTATCATTTTTTCTTGTTTTGTCTGCCATCTCTTTTCATTTTTACTTAAACATATGTGCTTAACATTGGAACCATTTTTGGACCTCACACTGAGCCTCTTAAGGTCACGTGACCAGCCACGCCCATAATTATGCAAAATTTAGTATTTCTTGATTACACCATGAAAATGACTGTTGAAGCTCCCGTTTATTTTTCCATAGTGTTAAGTTTAAAGTCAAATGAGTCAAATTAAACGGGGAATTGCAAAATATTTTATTCCTATGCAATTATCAAAATGTTTTCTCCTCGGCCCAGTCCCACTCTCAACTGGAAACGTTACAGTTCACGCAAAACAAATAATTTTGAAAAAGCCCGATTAATTCCATAAAGCTAGTGTTAATAGTCATTGAAAGAAAGCAAAATAAATCACAGCTAGTATTTGCAAAATGTCGTAAAATTGGACCGAACTAGATAGCTCATTAGTGACAACGGATAAAACATTTTTTAAGAAGTATTTACCGCATGCAAAGTTTCAAATCGAAAAGTTAAATCCCCTTTAAACTAGACCACCCACCTACAAATTTCAAGAGACCCATTCCTTAATTCACCCGAGAACAAAGAAAATCGAGATTAAAACAGGCAGAGACATCAACTTTTCACGGTCATTTTCCCCAAAGTGTTTTAGTAAAATACATACTGTCTGTAAAATAGACTTCTAGTATTTTGTTGCCCAGCAGCTAGAGTTGCTCTCGGTTATGTTCGAGGAACACTTTTGCTTATATTTGGTATTTTATAACTCTCGCATGCATCAACAACTCGATGACAGCTCCCTGTTCGTTTATGATTTCCTAATCAAGGGGATGAGTTTTAAGCCTATTTCCCTAAAGTACATACCGCTACTTAAAGTACCTACTCTTTCGTTACAGGAAATCTGCTGAGATATACAGTAGGCAACGCGGGTGAGCCTTTGAAAGACGCCACGTCTAATTTGACCGCAATATAATCCGGAGTGATGAATGTACTTTGCTTCTTCTTCATTCCATTTACTTGCCTTCTGTCGGCAAATGGGTCACGTTAATCCTTCAGTTGTGAAGTTCACCAATTACTGACACCAAATATGATTCTCAAATGTGTGGAAATTCTGTAAAGCTTCTTGCCTGCGAGGATGTTGTCTTTGGGAATGGCTTTTGTTTTATGAAGGAGTGAATAATCATTTTCGGATCTTAACACACGACTATTATATCGCTGAAGATACGGCGATGACAACCGAGGCATAGAAACAATAAACGCTTGGCTCTATTCTTAACTGGTCTGCTCAACCGATCATGACACCCAAAATGACACCGGTTGTATTAACGATCTTGTGTGTAATGGAGTGAAATAACAAATGCCGCTATCCGGAATGCAGGTACCCTCCCCTCTACACTAAGAACTTCGTCACTAGGGCCTTTTCGTTATTAAAAAATGGACAATGAAAAGACCCTGGGGACGAGATAACCGTTTAAACCCTAATATCAAAATTGAGATTCTTATTTACTGGCCTATACTTTTTCAATAGAAGTAGTGGGGAGAATTTGTTGAAATATTAATTAGACTCATCTTCCTTGATCATGCATTCAATTCTCATGTCCACTCTGTTTTACAAAGCATTGAAGGATTTATATATTACAAGAAGAAATTTGATGCTGACCACTCTTAGGGCATAAAGGGTTAATTCAGATGGGGGAGTCGATTGACGTAGTGTGTTAATTTAATGGAAACAGGCGACAAAAACCACACAACAGATTGGATGAACTTTTAATTTTTATTTCAAGATAACCCATCTTAAACTTACAGTAACGGCAAGAATACATTTTTTCATTTAAAAGTAAATGAGAAAATTCTTTTTCTTTAAAGGTAAGATCTTTTAATTTATTGATGGTGATGATATCGTTGCTTTTCCTGAAACAAAAAAAAATTATTTGAATTTTTAATAGGGCAATCATTCACAATTTCATTGCTATATGGCCTGGATTGCGATCACCAGATTTGCCTCGATATGAATTCATTCAATCAAAGGCTCTTGATCAAATTGAGCTGTCAATTTACGAAATAAAGCCTGTGAAAAGAACTATTTAAATTTGATCTAACATGTGAATGGCAATTCCTATATGTTTCCCTTCGTTTCGGTTTGCTAAATCGAGGTCTATGTGACAAGCTGATAGTAGCCCGTGAACAGGCCCTCCATGGGTTAAACATAGGCCGAAACAGCTAGAGAAAAATTAAAAGGGAGTGGGTACTTGGGGACGCTGACCTTTCCCCCAGTCTCTCGCTCGGTTCCTTCCGCCCGCCCGTTTGTCAATTTTTCCGTTTTAGCCTTGTCCCAAGTTAAGCTGATGGCCTCGCAGGACAAATGTATGACGTCAATAATGTTACGCTCGAATCTGCTATCAATCGACTTGAATACAAAAACCGGTGCTCTTTTTGCCTGCAAACAGTTGAATAACTATTAATTACAGAAATTAACGAATAAGAAGAGAGTGGAGATATGACTACTTATTAAGAAATTGAAAAGATTGAATACTAATAATTTGACCGGGGCATTTCCGTCTTCTTTCATTTTCTTGGTTCGTTAAACATTTCGTTTAGTGCCAGTTCAAAAGTCCAACTCTTGGAAAAGCGATACTGAGAATGGAAATAACGCAAATTAAATACGTGTCAAGCCTGAAAGGACTTACCATCATGAGTCGGCGGTTACTTTCTTGCTTTCTTCCCATTTCAATCGGCGGAAGATACGGGGGTCTATCTTCATCTGCATTGCGTACGATTTCCTTGAAAAAAAGTTACGATTCTTTTAATAGTGTTACGCACTAACACAACAAGGCACTAAGATTTTTGCCTCGTTATCTTTACCCCGCGACAAGCTGTGTTACTGGACAAAGAAAATGTACCAGATTGCTCTCAAAATGAAGTCCGTAACTGAGAAATGAGACTTGCAAAAGTAGATCCTTACAAAACAATTTTTTTTTGTAAGATATGGTTTTAAATTCATATGACTCAGTGTAAGTCAGAAAACGTATGGCTATGGAAAAAACCTACGTCCTTAAGTCTAAAAGTCTATTTACCTGAAGTATGTCCTCAGCGTTCCTTTTTCTCCCAAATTCAGACGGTGGAATAAATTGCGCGTCTGACAGTACCACCAAGCCAAAGCTAAGGATTAAACACAAAAACCATGATTGACTCTCCATGACTTCTAATGAATCAACAATAAACAAGCCGAGTCATATGCCGCAACAGTGAGTTGCTTTCTACTAATGCGAGGCCTTTATTTATAGTGAAATTCATTGAGCCATCTAAACAAAAAAAGCCACACACCTGCTCATCTCTTTCACCCAAAGTGGGGTTTCTTTTCCAAGCGATTTCCTGTATATTCGCCATTAAGACATGGTTGATATCTTTGTTAGGAACAGTTCTCCATTTAAAAATGGAACTGGAGAGTAAGGCCTTTTTCCTCGGGATATTTCACTGATAATCCAATCAGAACGATCTATTGTAAGTGCTATTAAGTGTGTGAGATCATCCCACATCTAAACCAATCAAATGGGGACAAAGATACGTGATATTTTGGAATGTTGGGATATCTCGCTTCTGAGCCAATCAGTGAATCTTATCACACCGGTAACTTCACATCATTTCCTATCTCAAAATAAATAAAAGATAAGACATTTGCTATCAAGTTAAAAGGTCATTTACACAATGAAGATAGAGATATACTACTGTTTCCGTTCTCATAAATTTAACACAAAATCCGTCAGTTTGTTTATGTGAGGGGTTTTGTGGTTTGTCGGCCGACCGATTTTCTCACAGGCGCTAGGATACGAAGCCAGAAGATGTGAGAGAATTCTTGGACGCAAAAAAATCAAAAATCGATTCGCTAATATTTCAAGATAAGTGCAAAAAAACTATCCTTGATCCGGCCACCGTCGAGTATCAGTTAAACGACAGTTTTTTTCTCCAGTTTCAATAAAACTTCGTTACTGAGATGGTGAATACATGAATCAGTCATAAATTAAAATTGCAGGATGAAGAAATAAAAGCACAGAAGATCATGACAGTTATAAATACGCAATTTATGCTGTTGGGAAAAGAAAGCCTGGTGCGTTACCGTTATTAAGGTACACAGATCTTTTTTTTCCATCTTAGAAAATTACAAGCCGCAGGCTGGATTTTCGGGGGATTGCGACGTTCAACGTCGCAATCTTCGCATATTTCTGAAGGGCGAGGCGCCAAGTCCATTGTTTTGAACCAAGGGTTATATTACATCAAGAGACCCTGAGCCTATCTTAAGGCTGTCAACAATGTTCGTTTTATTGAGCAATCTATCATCTTCGACACTTAATCCAGTTTATCTTAAGTGGACACCCAACCTAGTTGCTATTCACGTGCACTGTCGAAAGCATAATATCAAATAGACTTCAAAAATTCTGCATTGGAGCTTCACTCTTCGTCTTTAATTTTAGCCGACCTACTCAATAAACAATAAATAAGAACAATATTACCGAAAAATAATTACAACTGAGAACTTGATGAATAAACAATGAAAACAACAACTCAATTATCTCTCAGGGAGATATCACCCGCCAAAGCGGATACCCGCGAGGTTTGTTCGGTTTCAACATAGACGGAGGAAATTTTTACATCGCTAGTATAAATCTTGCCTAATTGTCACATTTGATCGAAGAGAGATATTTACGCAAAAAAAAAAAAACTATCACAGTTCATAAATGATTTAGACAATATCTTAATATTTTACCTTAAACTGTCGAAATTAAAGTATTGCCGCCCGCGGACAAAACTAGCTTTTTTCCGGTTTCCGGTGTACATCAAACACAGGCATCACGCTGAATATTATCCAGACTGAGAGCCGTAGATCAGAAAAAAAATCACAATTACTAAATTTCGCTTTTGAAACCAACACCACTTGTCGTAAGATTGGGCGGATCGCATAAGAGCTAAAGACTTAAGAGGGAGAGAAAATAAAAATCTACTGAATTATATACACTAACAAAAACAAAATATGAACAAAAACAACAACTCTGTAACGACTAGCTAAAACACGATCGATTCAAGCTGTGACCTACTTTATACTTTATCACAGCTTCTTAAGAATGGGCGCGCTGCCTGTAAGCCATTAGGAAGAGGAGAGAAAAATCTACCGAATTATACAAACTAAAGCAATGTAAAAAAACTGCATTTACTAGCTAAACACGATCGATTTTAGCTATGTACTATTCACTTTAAGAAAATCTCCCTTCACCTCTTAAACTTGGACGCGCCGCCTCTAAGTCAAAAGGGAGAGGAGAGAATAATCTACTGATTTACCAAGCTAACACAGCGTATAAAAACTGCAATTGGCTAGGTAGTAAAACATGATCGACTCAAACTACGAATGTTTCAATTTAAAAAAATCTCTCTTCACCTCTTAAACTTGGGCGCGCCGCCTGGAAGCCAAGGGGGAGAGGAAAGAGTAACCAAACTAACACAGCGTATGAAAACTGCAATTGGCTAGCTAGTAAAACATGGTTTATTCAGGCTACGAGTTTTTTACCGTTGAAAAACATCTCTTTTCACCTCTTAAACTTGGGCGCGCCGCCTGCAAGCTAAGAGGCAGAGGAGAGAAAAATTTTCTGAATTATCTAAACTAACACAGCGCATGAAAACTGCAATTGGCTAGCTAGCTAAAACATGACGATTCAATCTACGAGTTTTTTACCTTAAAAAATCTCTCTTCACCTCTTAAACTTGGGCGTGCCGCCTGTAAGCCAAGAGGGAGAGGAGAGAATAATCCACTGAATTATCCAAATAGCCTGCGTAGCTGGCGGTATTGTGTGGGTGCGAGATTAAAGTTTTGGCGGCGGAGCCGTGTTCCAGAAAAAGGGAGTTGGGACGAGGCAGTTGAAATACCGCCTGCCAGAAAACCCCGGTATTTTGAATACCTCCGCACACCAGTGTGCGGGGAAACGGATTGGTCGAGGGCCATACATATGTCAATCATGTTAGATGAGCCTTCGCGTATATTTCCCAATTTAGGGAGCAGATGGCAAACTGGAGAAGACGTACATGTAAAGTGATTGTGATTTCCGCTTTAAAAAGAGCATAATTGATGACCAAATTGCCGAAATTGCGTCTTTAAACTTCACAGCGCTGGAATTGTCTTAATTTAGCCGTAAGAAACAAAAAAATTTAAACACTTTACAACTGCATCTGAGATCAAATCCTATCAGGAACACCTACTGAAGAATAAACCACCGGAAATGGTTACTCAGTATGCATGTAACAAACCAGCTTCATGACCTTTTAATGTTAAGCCTGGTGTTGCAAAAAAAGATTTACTCAGTCAAAGTTTAGAATGATACATGCACTGTGTAGTGCTAGTAACCTTCGAGCGAGAAAAAAAAACCTCTGTTCAAGCAAACTCACAAGGTCACGTTTCACATTGTCACGAGCTTAGGAGACGTGTTTAGCCTGTCAACGCTTATTTCTAAACTGTCTCGCGCGAAAATAATCGGAAGTTTCAAATTGCAGGTTTCTCTTTGATTAGCTGATTTAATTGGGATCAGCTAACGTGACAAAAGTGGGCGGCATTCGAAAAATCATGGTTCTCTGGCAGGCGGTATTTCTCGCGGCTTCGCCGCTCGTGACGGCTCCGCCGTCAAATCTCACTCGACTATATTACAACGGCTCCGCCGCCAAATCTCACTCGACTACTACACAATACCGCCAGCTACGCAGGCTATTATCCAAACTAACATAGCGCATGAAAACTGCAATTGGCTAGGTAGTAAAACATGATCGATTCAAGCTACGAGTTTTTTTACCCTTAAAAAAATCTCTCTTCACCTCTTAAACTTGGGCGCGCCGCCTGTAAGCTAAGAGGGAGAGGAGAGAATAACCTACTGAATTATCCGAACTAACACAGGATATGAAAATTGCAATTGGCTAGCTAAAACACGATCGATTTAAGGATCCGAGTTCTTTTTACTTAAAAAATCTCTCTTCACAAAATGCGTTCCTATAATCCATTCCTCGAAATTTGGATCTGTAAATCACTCTCGGTGAAAATTTAACATCGTGCAGAAAATACTAAACGAGCTGGGCCCAGCGTGATATAAATTGAAGGAAACCATCACATTCACGGACAAAAGAATATCGCCTTTAGCTATTCAGATCCAGGAGGCACTTTGGAGAAGACTAAACAACCTAAAACTCTTATTTAGCCGCAAAGGAACGGATTTACGTTTCAAAAGAGGTCGAAGAAAGTGCTCTTGCATCAGAGGACAAATCATGCCGACCAGAAACAATAACCGCAGAAAATCAATATGAGTGTCATGACTACGGAATCCGAGGAAAATGCAAATTAAAATCAAAACAAAAAACACAAAACAAAATGTAAATGACGACAGAAAAACGCAAATGCAAATACAAATAGAAATAAAAGTGGCTGAGCCACCTCGGATTCCGTACATGACCTCTCAGTATGAAACAAGCGGCAAAATTCACAGTTACTCATTCAAAGAGTAGAACCCAGAATATAATATACCCACCAGAGAAAACAATTTTTGGAACAAGCAGCATTTTGGCACGAGGTAAAAGTCGTGTGTTGCCTACCAGCCCCCTTTTTACACTCTGTTAGATAGTTCGAGCATTTTGGCGGGATCACGGCTCTTTTGGCGCGTGTTGTAAATGCCCTTTGAATTATAATATTTGTGCGTTATTGTAAAGTGGATATACACAATACCAAAGGCAAGTAAATATTTTCCTCAGTTTTCCTCAGTGTCGTCAAACCGGCTTCACCGATGTGCTCGAACTCCGCATGCGAGAGCCATAACAAGCTGCTCCTCTACCTTTTAAATAATAAAGGTCTCTCTTACCTTATATCGGCGAACACAGTTTCTGTCCTTCGGACATAATGCGAAATAACATCCAGAACTCTTCACGTTGAACTTTTGAAACCATTTCGGCGACAATATGTAACTTACCAGGTAACGTACCGAATAATTATTACTTTGGAGGGTTCGAATTCGACTTTCATAAAGCGCTAGATTTTGCCTTTCGCTTAAGAAACGAAAAAATATTTCTTTTTTTCCAAGACTTGCACCAAGACCCTTTTTTAACACCAACCATGAATTCAAGTATTTTCATTAAGTGATTTTGACGAGAACCATAGCTGAGTTAAAATATCTCGCTCCGATGGTATAA
>OZ037995.1:30261594-30264094 GCA_964035705.1 Porites rus
AGCACGAAAAGAGGTTTTGGTTCATGTCCGCAGTGCGGACGTTCTTACTTTACTCGAAGGAAGCCTCCAAATTGCGAGGAATGTGGCTATGATCTTGGAGGAACAAACCAGCCGGTTCCCAAGAAACCGAAGCGGAACTGTCCAAGCGCCGTTTTGTTCGTGGGTTCGTCTCACTTTTCTTGTAAGACGAGCACGATGGACGATCGTTGTTTCTTCATAAAGGAAGGGGAGAGTGTGTTTTGCTCGCAACAGTAGTGTATGGACGTGCGAGCGACATTTGTTTCGTTTGGACGTGCAGCAAACTTTTCCTGCAAACATGCCGACCTTAGCAATAAAAGGGGGTGGTAGACTTTTACCTCATGCCAAAATGCTGCTTATTCCAATAAAATTGTTTTTATCTGCTGGGTAGATTATGTTCTGGAAGGTTCTGCATTTTTACTGAGCAAATGTGATTTTAGCCGCATGCTTCACACTGAGAGGTCATGACATACATATCGATTGACTGTAGTTATTGTTTTCTGGTCGGCAGGATTTGCCCTCTGATGCAAGCGCATTTTCTTTGACCTCTTTTGTAGCGTAAAGCTTTTTTATTACGGCTGAATAAGGGTTCCAATTTACTCCAAAGTGCCTTATGGATCTGAATAACTAAGCGATTTTCTTCAGTCCTAGCCTGCGAAAACATCCGTTTCTCCTCGCTCTTCGCCGCTGGGGACGTTACGCGCGAAACGTCCGCAGCGGAGAAGAGCGAGGAGAAACGGATGTTTTCGCAGACTACTTCAGTCCGTGAGTGTAATGTTTTCCTGCAATGCTGTATCACGCTGGGCCCAGCTCGTCAGTTTTCTTTGCAGAATGTTAAAAAATCACGGATAGTGACTTATAGATCCAAAATTATAAGAGTGAACTGCAGCTTAAACTGAAGCTACATAAACTTACCATGGAGAATTGAATTGTGACTCAGTAAACTCCAGCTTAGTGTTTTTCTAAAGATAGTGTGAGTCTTTTGACTGAAGCGCGTAGTTCCTCCCGGGGAGTTCCTCCCTTGGTAATAGCTTTGAATAAGCTTAAAGCCTGGTTTCCATATGATCGTCCGGATCGTCCCGATCGCCCCAGTCGTTTCAAAATATTTCGAGACGATCCGAACGACTGGGGCGATTGGTAGTTTACATATGATCGTCTCGATCGCCTCAAAGGCAAGAGACACGGGGTCGTCAGCGATGTCTCTGGGTCAGACAATAGAATTTTTGCGCGTGTTTTGCAAACAAGCCACATAAATGGATGATTTTTATTCGTAAAGCGAACCTCGTACCTTGTTTTCTGCTTTTTCTCTTGATTTTGTGGCATTGAGAAGCTAGATGAGTTCCCGGAAGACATAGTATCTCTTCGAAAACTTGATGTCACGGACTTTCTCTAATTTCAAATAACCCCCATACGCTCTGCAAACATTTGTGTATTATTTTCTCGGCTTCAGCGCCATCCGGGCCGAATTTATTCTCGATTACTGGAATAAAACTGATGACTTCTGGGATAGCCTTCGATCGTCCCGATCGTCTCAGGACCTCTCTCAGTCGTCTGAGAGCGTTTCCATATGATCGCTTCAAAATTTACATGATCGTCCCGATCGTCCGGATAGAACTCAACTCTATCCAAGCGATCGAGGTCGTCTCAGTCGTCCGGGTCGTTTGCGATCGTCTGGGTAGCGTTTTCATATGATCGTCCCGATCGTCTGAACATTTTTTTAGGCGACTGGGACGATCGGGACGATCCGGACGATCATATGGAAACCAGGCTTAACAGTCGTTTAACTGTTTTGTCATTGCCACAGTTGTTGATCATTCAAGGGACGCTTGCGTTGGTCCTGATGGGGTCCCCTGACAATAAGGTTGCACAGTGCTTGGCTACACTGTAATTTTCAGGGAGTTATAATAACTCCTCTAGTGGGGCTAATTTAACTCCTTACAGTGGAGTTATTTTGGTGGAGTTACTTTAACTCCAAAAAGGAGTTTAAAGAACTCTTTTTCAGGAGTAAAAGTGACCCCAGATATTGAGGAGTTAAAATAACCCCAAAAAAGGAGTTATCCTGTACCTAAAATTTTTACTCCACTTTCAGAGTTAAATTAACTCCAAAAAGAGTAAAAACAACCCATGTAAGGAGTACAAATAACCCCATTTCGGAGTAATTTTAACTCCAGACTGGGAGTAAAAAGAACTCTTTTTCAGGAGTAAAAATGACCCCAAATTCGGAGTTAAATTAGGAGTTAAAATAACCCCAAAAAAGGGATTATCCTGTACCTAAAATTTTTACTCCATTTTTGGAGTTATAATAACTCCCTAAAAATTATGGTGTAGAAAATGATCCAATTGAGTTTGTACAAACAAAGTTCATTAGGTGGCTATTTGGAGTTAACAAACTCTGTGGCTCAAATGCGTACAGATCGGAGGTAGGCCGTTTCCCAATGCAAACGAAGACAAAGTGCAGAGCCATTAAATATTGGCTGAAATT
>OZ037995.1:30269094-30271594 GCA_964035705.1 Porites rus
ATAACCCCTACAACCCTCACAACCCTAACAACCCTCACAACCCCTACAACCCCCACAACCCTCACAACCCTCACAACCCCTACAACCCCCACAACCCTCATAACCCCTACAACCCTCACAACCCTCACAACCCCTACAACCCCACAACCCTCACAACCCTCACAACCCCTACAACCCCCACAACCCTCACAACCCTCACAACCCCTACAACCCCCACAACCCTCATAACCCCTACAACCCTCACAACCCTCACAACCCCTACAACCCCCACAACCCCCACAACCCTCACAACCCCCACAACCCCCACAACCCTCACAACCCCTACAACCCTCACAACCCCCACAACCCCTACAACCCTCACAACCCCCACAGCCCTCACAACCCCCACAACCCTCACAACCCCTACAACCCCCACAACCCTCACAACCCTCACAACCCCTACAACCCCCACAACCCTCACAACCCTCACAACCCCTACAACCCTCACAACCCCTAAGACCCTCACAACCCCCACACCCCCACAACCCTCACAACCCCTACAACCCTCACAACCGCTAAAACACTCACAACCCCCACAACCCTCACAACCCCCACAACCCTTACAACCCCAACAACCCCCACAAACCCCACAACCCCCACAACCCTCACAACCCTCACAACCCCCACAACCCCTACAACCCCCACAACCCTTACAACCCTCACAACCCCCACAACCCCTACAACCCCCACAACCCTTACAACCCTCACAACCCCCACAACCCCCACAACCCCCACAACCCCCACAACCCCCACAACCCTCACAACCCCCACAACCCCCACAACCCTCACAACCCCTACAACCCTCACAACCCCTAAAACCCTCACAACCCCTACAACCCTCACAACCCCTAAAACACTCACAACCCCCACAACCCTCACAACCCCCACAACCCCTACAACCCCCACAACCCCCACAACCCCCACAACCCTCACAACCCTCACAACCCCCACAACCCCTACAACCCCCACAACCCTTACAACCCTCACAACCCCCACAACCCCCATAACCCTCACAACCCCCACAACCCCCACAACCCTCACAACCCCTACAACCCTCACAACCCCTAAAACCCTCACAACCTCCACAACCCCCACAACCCCCACAACCCCTACAACCCTCACAACCCTCACAACCCCTACAACCCCCACAACCCTCACAACCCCCACAACCCCCACAACCCTCACAACCCCTACAACCGTCACAACCCCTAAAACCCTCACAACCCCCACAACCCCAACAACCCCCACAACCCCTACAACCCTCACAACCCTCACAACCCCTAAAACCCTTACAACCTCCACAACCCCCACAACCCCCACAACCCCCACAACCCCTACAACCCTCACAACCCTCACAACCCCCACAACCCCCACAACCCTCACAACCCCCACAACCCCCACAACCCCCACAACCCTCACAACCCCCACAAGCCCCACAACCCTCGCAACTCTTACAACCCTCACAACCCTCACAACCCTCACAACAACCCCCACAACCCTCACAACCCTCACAACTCCACAGTTCCAGCAACCCTCACAATTCCAACTAACGCCCAAACCACCCCAAACCTAAATTACTTTCTGGTTGCCTTGTTAATGTGAATAACTAGGTAGACCTAACGAATGTCACATTTTAGTATCAGCCAATCACAGAGCGCGTTCCTAGAGGTGCACTCGTAGTACTGAAGTGATTCAGTTATGCTTCAGGCTTTTGATAGAATTTATCGATTCCCCTCATTGAGATTATTGTCCACTCAACGATATTTTTCTAAAGCGAAACAGATCGATAAGCGTGTGTCCGGCGTACTGATATGCATTTCTGTTTCCTTGAGAGCCGAATAGTAAAATATCTGATTTCATTCATCATGTGATGATAAATAATCATAACATAGCGGAATCATCCCGCGCGGTAGCGAATAAGCACGAGTTTATCCTTGGAACTATCTCAATCATCGGCATTGTGGTTTACGAAGAATCCGATCTCCTCACGTTTCGGTTTGCCCTCGCTGCAGCTCTAACAACCTTTAGTGGATTTTCAGCCTTGTTATTGTATTGACCTTCTTTTCAAGCTTACTTTTTAACCCTGTAACAATTACTTCTACTCCTATTTATAAAATTGAGGTCATTGTTGTATTTTACGAGACCTGTCCGGAAACCTCAGTTGTGAGTAGCTGACTAAAGGAGACTCACTTGAGGCAAAACTATTATACAAGTTAGCTGTGAGTCACCCTGATCAGAAACGTGAGCAAATTATTGCACTGGGGTAAAAGAAAAAACACAAAACGTAAAACATTCCTACCTTTTGCGGTCGGCACTTCATCGACACTGGTTGCCTCCCAAGTCCTTTTTGATGTTTTCGTTTGCAGTAGTAACCATTAGGGCCATTTATACGAGGAAAAATAAGACGCGTCTTACATAAGACGCGTCTTAAATAAGACGCGAACTTTCCGTATAAACGGCA
>OZ037995.1:30276594-30289094 GCA_964035705.1 Porites rus
ACACAGTGGGTAAGTTTGTCATTCCACAAAAAGCGAGTAAGTAGCTGAGAATTCTGAAGTTTGGCCCATAAAATTAAGTGCTTACGGACAAGTATTCAAGCAACGACTGTAAGTCCTTTTTGGCCCCAATGGCATACATGACACTCTTCAAGAACAAACAGTCCATTTATTATTCATTTTCTTCATCTTCGAATCCACGATAATGGCCATTTTGACTCGGAAATTGTTTCCTGATTTTATTGTAGGCACAACAGGGCAAGGGGTATCGCCTGGAACTACCAATATAACTCCACAGCAGTCTTGTAAATTGGCGATAGGCCACAGACCTCAGGAATCTAGTTAGAGAATTGAGATCACTGTTAATTCAAGGAGGGATTGGATGGAGATAAATAAATACTCCTTTTAAAAATAAGCAGTTGGGGCAATAAAGCCATTTAGAAAATAAAAAATGTGATTCTATGAGATCAGTCCACGGCGATAAGCTTAGATGTATCAATTATTCAATGCTATGTAAGGTTCGATCGTTCCGATACAAAGTCAACAATACCCCAACTTACTCATCATCACTTTTGTTGCTTTGCCCACGAACAGTTGTGTACGACTTTCCAGCTCGCGTTTTTAGGCCCAATGCAGCCACTTCTAATACGTGGCGGTTTAAGCAGACGCTTTCAAACCCTGGATGGAGGGTTATGCATACGGTCCGGCGATCGATCTCTTTGCAGCAAATGCACTCCTGCGCTTTTGTAACAAGGCTGACAGAGCAGTTCGAGCACGAACACCTGCAAAATAATGTGAAAAATTCGTCAAACACAAGAAAAATACGTCTGTATAAAATTATTAATTGTCTGACCTCTTCAATAAAACTATCGCATAAAATCAGGACCACAGCCAATCACATAGCAACGAAATTGTAAACTTAAACAAAACACATAGTCGCGTTCGTCACGCGCACGATTTAACGACGGGTATGTTGAAATTGGAAAATAAAAATATAAATCTACATTCCATGATAATACCATACCATTCATTCGCTGGCACCTCTCCCGAATATCTTCGTTGAAACTGTTCTTCCTCTTCTTCTTCGCGATGAACTCTTTCGTTGTAGTCCGCGGCTTCTTCCTCGATAGCAAGGGGTTCGCAACTGTCGTCGTACGGCGCAAATTCAGACAATTCCCCAATCACTTCGTCAACTGTAAAACTTTGTAGATCACTTTCAGATGTGCAGGAGGAGGAATCCGACGGAGATGACATCTTAAACGTCTTGTTAAAAGGCTCTAAACTCACAAACTTTTCCCAAATGCGAATGTTTTGGTTGATGTTTCTACGTCACAGTGCATAAATCACGTGGTCAAACGCACGACCACTTTGCTCAGATCTCGCGGCCTATTGTTTTGCGAACTTTGTAATGGCGGACGGTATTTACGCACTTTTCAGTGGGAAATTTCCAGCCCCCGTACGCAAGTATCGTTCCAATTTTTCGCTATTTGTATAATTTTGAACATATACAAAAGATTTATGTTAAAAAAACTCGGAAACAAAAACAAAAATTTTCGTCGTAGTAGCACTTTAAGTCAAATCTCATACTCGTAGCCGTTCTCGTCCTAGAATCTAAAGATCTCTATCACTGGCAAATTGAACGACGATTTCTTTCTTCCCTGACGTTTCTCAAGCTCTTAGTAATATCAGTATAAAGGTTAAGTTTTGCACTGCATGGTCAGCTTCATGTCAAACCCAGGTCAGAGAATTTTTTTGTTCGTGTTGAGATAAAAGTGAAGACTTCCGGTCATGTCAATAAGGTGAATTGACCCTTGATGACTGTTGATCAAATTTCAGAACATTGTGGCCTTGAACTGGAAACTTCGGTCATTGTTTTTTTTTTTTTTTTTAATAACAGTTTTATCTACTATATCATGTACATGTATCTCCGGGCGTCATTTGAGTCCCATTTATCATATGAAACATTTTTCGTCTTTTCTTCTTCACAATTGCTTTTCCAATAAGTGAGAGACTAAAATAATAGGCATGTTTTTTCTATCCGTGAAACATCTCCGTCTGCGACGAGAGAAAAGTAAGGGAGTCAGAAGAGGCGAAATTCCTAGGAGGCACGACTAGTAGCTCGCGCGTATATTTAAAAAAGTACTTACAGATGAATAATACAGTCAGTATGCCAAGAAAAATCTCGATTTGTTTTAACAGGAGTCGCATGGAATCGTTGGGTAATGATGACATTTTTATCGTTTGCGCCCGCAAATAAGAGATGGTCAGGATGACGTAAAACAGAAAATCCCAAAGGGACTGCTTATAGGTAGATTTTGTGACATTTATCAGTGACATTCTGTGGAGCAGCTGTTTTGAAAGTTATAAGCCAAAAGACACTCGAAGTTATACGGTGCGTATAACTGTGTATATATGAATACTTGGAGAGTTCGCCAGACACGACTTCACAAATCTTTGATTGACACTCTGTTTCTCTCTCTTTGGGGAAATTAGACTCAGTCCACAAAACCGATCCAGAAACAAGCAAGACAAGTGAATCAACGGCTACGGTTATCACTAGGAGAAAGATGGAAGATTAGAGAAATTCGCCGACAATTAAATGATACCGAAGTGGAGGTGGCTGGTATTGCATATTTACCGAGGACGCGAAGCGGCGAGGTCAATAACCACTACTACCCACCGACACTGAGGTGAATAATTGTTTAGTATATACTAAAACAGTGAGATAATTGAGCATAAAATGATGATTTTTAACTCACTTACTGCTGCCAACGATTACAATTTTGGCGCGCGATGACCGAACGGCCGCGGTCGTCGCTTTTTCTTAGCGACAAATAAAACTTTTGAAGGCGTTTGTTTAGCTGTTGCGGGGAAGTTTGCTGATACTTCGTTTTCGTTGTCATTTTGCGGGTAAGTGTGTAGCGGCAAATTTTAGCAGTTTTGAAAGATTTAAAATAAAAAGGCCGCCAAAATGATAAATGTCTCAGTATGTGTATAATAAACACAATACCACATGGAAAGTGCTTTGTACGGTATTTACGCGCTCGTTGTTTTTGTATCAGAAATCTTACTCGTTCGCTGCGCTCACTCGTTCGATTTCTGATACGTCCACAACTCGTGCGTGAATACCGTACGCCACCACTTTCCATGAAGTATTCTCGATAGACCACATTTTCCGTGAATGGAAACCGTGAAAGGAAAATGCAGGGATATATTTCAGAAAAGGCTGATGCAAGTGAGAAACCATTGCACCGCTTTAAAGTAGACTGAGCCGATCGTTTCAGTTTTGGAGGAAATTTTTCTTGTCTGAGGATAGTGGCAGAAAAGGTTGTTGTAATTATTACAACAATAGAAAATGCAAATTTCACCGTACAACCTTCTAGGGAAGACCAAAACTATATAGAGTATGGAATTAAAGTTTCTTGAAAATTCATCGAAAAACACATACAAAATACCTTGATAAGCTACGTGGGAAGACAAAGCATCGGTCGGTTCTTCCTAATCAAGCAAAGCCATTCGCCGAAATATTAAACCGTGACAAAAAGAATATAATCACAAGCGACAACTAGCCTGCGTAGCAGGCGTCAAAAGGGGTAGGGGATAGGGAGAAAGGGAAAAAAGAGGGTGGATTTAGAGTTTTTCTCCCTCCACCCCTTCCCCACTTCTTTTTGCGCACGCCACGCAGGCTAGCAACAACTAGCAGTAAATACGGGCTAGGGACTCGTTTCATTTAATCCAGGTACTAGTATAGTTTCAGCTCTCGTTCAGCAAAACCAACTGGTGGCCTCAAAACAACTTCATAAAGAAGGTTTCAACTTTGCACGAGTTTGCTGTACGCTGAACAAGGGAATAAGTTTGCAACTGCACTTGAGATTCACGTAGGCTACGGCTTCAGTAAAACTTCTTTTTGTTCACATTTCCTGCGATCTTTTAGTTCCCGAGCAGAGTAAAATCTTAGAATGTTTCCCCTGAAAGTGACTGTAAAAAAAATGGCTGTTTTTAATGAAATAAAAACCTGTTTTTAATAAAACAATCATTCCACTTGCGCTTGAAGGAAAGAAGATAGTGATAGCCAACTGTATCCAACAAGCGCGAATGGAATAATTGTGTATTGTACCTTAATTGACTTCTCGCAAGAGAAGAGAGCAGGCGGTAGCTTACCTGTTTTGGCAATAGTGCAGAACTCAAGTGTATGAAGAACATATTACAGATTTACTGACTAAAAATTATAAAAGAATACGCCAAAATATTGCCCTATGAATGTTTAATAAAGGCCCTCTTGAGAAATACCTGTATAAAAAAAAGAAAGAAAGAAAATAGAAAAACACACACACATCCGTTCACGCCTTGAAAATGAATTTATTTTAAATGAATGATTAAACCATTAATAAATAATTTAGCTGGTTATGTAGATCTCGAAAAATGTTACTTATCGTGAAATAAAGACCATCAGAGATCAGAATAATACTTTTTTTACGAGAGGGGCATTTCAATGACTGTTTAATGCAAAAGCTTTAATTCGATTTAATTTATTACACTCATCTAAATGTTAAACTTTAGACACTGGACTGGGAGAAAATCATGAAGTAAGCTTTCGACAGCTCGTTATTACTCCGCTGATCACACTAACTACCTGAATATTAGACTGGGTCAAGCCGCTCCATCCCTGTAAAGACTGGGACGCCCAGTTCGAATTTTATTGAACAGTCCCGACCTTCAGTGCCGCAAACTCGTCGAGTTAAAAACGCCGTGTTAAAGAGATGTCTTAATGCTTCCAATAGCGGGGCTCCTCGTGCCGCGCGTGGCGGAGCTCTATAGCTAAGTAAATCTATCCATCCCAGAAAATTTGGTAATCACGTGACCGTACACCGAGCGACTGAGCGTCCGTCCGCACCACAGGGAAACCAATGTTTACTCTCACACTTTCTAGCTAGTTTGGGAGCCCAGAGAAAACTAACTGCACATCATTGTTGTAATCAATTGACAGCTATCAAAACAGGGCATCCGCTGACCAGTATCACCTGACTGTACCGTACAGGTGGATTGTTTTTAAACAACAAAGAAAATCGAGATTAAAACAGGCAGAGACATCGACTTTTCACGGTCATTTTCCCCAAAGTGTTTTAATAAATTACGTAGTGTCTGTAGAATAGACTTCTAGTATTTTGTTGCCCAGCAGCTAGAGTTGCTCTCGATTATGTTCGAGCAACACTTTTGCTTATATTTGGTATTTTATAACTCTGGCATGCATCAACAACTCGATAACAGCCCCCTGTTCTTTTATATGATTTCCTAATCAAGGGGATGAGTTTTAAGCCTATTTCCCTGAAGTACCTACCGCTACTTAAAGTACCTACTCTTTCGTTACAGGAAATCTGCTGAGATATACAGTAGGCAACGCGGGTGAGCCTTTGAAAGAAGCCACGTCTAATTTGACCGCAATATAATCCGGAGTGATGAATGTACTTGGCTTTTTCTTCATTCCATTTACTTGCCTTCTGTCGGCAAATGGGTCACGTTAATCCTTCAGTTGCAACGTTCACTAATTACTGACACCAAATATGATTCTTAATTTATGGAAATTGGGTAAAGCTTCTTGCCTGCGAGGCTGTTGTCTTTGGGAATGGCTTTTGTTTTATGACTGAGTGAATAATCATTTTCGGATCTTAACACACGACTATTATATCGCTGAAGACACGGCGATGACAACCGAGGCATAGAAACAATAAACACTTGGCTCTATTCTTAATTGGTCTGCTAAACCGATCATGACACCCAAAATAAAGCGGGTTGTATACACAATCTTGGGTGTAATGGAGTGAAATAACAAAAGCCGCTATCCTGAATGAAGATACCCTCCCCTCTACACTAAGAACTTCGTCACCAGGGCCTTTTCGTTGTTCAAAAATGGATAATGAAAAGACCCTGGGGACGAGATAACCGTTTAAACCCTAATATCAAAATTGAGATTCTCATTTAGTGGCCTATACTTTTTCAATAGAAGTAGTGGGGAGAATTTGTTATAATATCAATTAGACTCATCTTCCTTGATCATGTATTCACTTCTCATGACCACTCTGTTTTACAAAGCATTGTTATTATGCTGACCACTCTTAGGGCTTGAAGGGTTAACTCAGATGGGGGAGTCGATTGACATGGTGTGTTAAACAAGTGACAAAACCCACACAACAGATTGAATGAACTTTTGATTTTTATTTCAAGATAACCCATCTAAAACTTACAGCAACAGCAAAAATACTTTTTTTATTATTTAAAACTAAATTAGAATTTTTTTTTTCTTTAGAGGTAAGATCTTTTAATTTATTGATGGCGATGATATCGTAGCTTTTCCTGAAACAGAAAAACAAATTATTTGAATTTTAGGGCAATCATTCACAATTTCATTGCCATATGGCCTGGATCGCGATCACCAGATTCCCCTCAATATTATTTCATTCAATCAAAGGCTCTTGGTCAAATTGAGCTGTCAGCTAAAAATTTACGAAATGAAGCCTGTGAAAAGAACTATTGAAACTTGATCTAATTTGTGAATTGCAATTGCTATGTTTCCGTTCATTTCGGTTTGCTAAATCGAGGCCCATGTGACAAGCTGATAGTAGCCCGCGAACAGTCCCTCCATTTTGGAAAAAATATAGGCGGAGACAGCGAGAGAAAAATTAAAAGGGAGTAGGTACTGGGGGATGCTGACCTTTCCTCCAGTCTCTCGCTCGGTTCCTTCCGTCCGCCCGTTTGTCAATTTTTCCGTTTTAGCCTTGTCCCAAGTTAAGCTGATGGCCTCGCAGGACAAATGTATGACGTCAATAATGTTACGCTCGAATCTGCTATCAATCGATTTGAAAACAAAAACCGGCGCTCTTTTTTGCCCGCAAACAGTTGAATAGCTATTAATTACAGAAATTAACGAATAAGAAGAGAGTAGAGAGATGATTTCTTATTAAGAAATTGAAAAGATTGAATACTAATAATTTGACCGGGGCATTTCCGTCTTCTTTCATCTTCTTGGTTCGTTAAACATTTGGTTTACTGCCAGTTCAAAAGTCTAACTCTTGGCAAAAGCGATACTGAGAATAGAAATAACGCAAATTAAATACGTGTCAAGCCTGAAAGGACTTACCATCATGAGTCGGCGGTTACTTTCTCGCTTTCTTCCCATTTCAACCGGCGGAAGATACGGGGGTCTATCTTCATCTGCATTGCGTACGATTTCCTTGAAAAAAAGTTACGATTCTTTTAATAGTGTTACGCACTAACACAACAAGCGACTAAGTTTTTTGCCTCATTATCTTTACCCCACGACAAGCTGTGTTACTGGAACAGGCCCTCCATTTTGGAAAAAAGGGTTAAATATAGGCGGAGACAGCGAAAAAAAATTAAAAGGAAGTAGGTACTTGGGGATGCTGACCTTTCCCCCAGTCTCTCGCTCGGTTCCTTCCGTCCGCCCGTTTGTCAATTTTTCCGTTTTAGCCTTGTCCCAAGTTAAGCTGATGGCCTCGCAGGACAAATGTATGACGTCAATAATGTTACGCTCGAATCTTCTATCAATCGATTTGAATACAAAAACCGGCGCTCTTTTTGCCCGCAAACAGTTGAATAACTATTAATTACAGAAATTAACGAATAAGAAGAGAGTAGAAATATGACTACTTATTAAGAAATTAAAAAGATTGAATACTAATAATTTGACCGGGGCATTTCCGTCTTCTTTCATTTTCTTGGTTCGTTAAACATTTCGTTTAGTGCCAGTTCAAAAGTCTAACTCTTGGCAAAAGTGATACCGAGAATGGAAATAACGCAAATTAAATACGTGTCAAGCCTGAAAGGACTTACCATCATTAGTCGGCGGTTACTTTCTCGCTTTCTTCCCATTTCAACCGGCGGAAGATACGGGGGTCTATCTTCATCTGCATTGCGTACGATTTCCTTGAAAAAAAGTTACGATTCTTTTAATAGTGTTACGCACTAACACAACAAGCCACTAAGATTTTTGCCTCATTATCTTTACCCCGCGACAAGCTGTGTTACTGGACAAAGAAAATGTACCAGATTGCTCTCAAAATGAAGTCCGTAACTGAGAAATGAGACTTGCAAAAGTAGATCCTTACAAAACAATTTTTTTTGTAAGATATAGTTTTAAATTCATATGACTCAGTATAAGTCAGAAAATTTATGGCTATGGAAAAAACCTACGTCCTTAAGTCAAAAAGTCTATTTACCTGAAGTATGTCCTCAGCGTTCCTTTTTCTCCCAAATTCAGAAGGTGGAATATGTTGCGCGTCTGACAGTACCACCAAGCCAAAGCTAAGGATTAAACACAAAAACCATGATTGACTCTCCATGACTTATAATGAATCAACAATAAACAAGCCGAGTCATATGCCTCAACAGTCAGTTGCTTTCTACTAATGGGAGGCCTTTATTTATAGTGAAATTCATTGAGTCATCTAAACAAAATAGCGAAACACCTGCTCATCTCTTTCACCTAAAGTGGGGTTTCTTTTCCGAGCGATTTCCTGTATATGCGCCATTAAGACATGGTTGATATCTTTGTTAGGTGAAATTGTATCTGTTGTTTCCACGAGGGGATGGCTTTGTGCGATTAAATTCCTAATGCTCCGATTTCCGACGCGTTCCATTGTTGAAATCATCAGGAAAACGGACTAAATCTTCACTGATGACCTTCTTTTTTTTGTTCATTCCTTCTAGTTCTCTTTTATTGTTTTCACATTTTACCGCAATATGAAAGAAACTATATCACGCACCTCTGTCGCAGTTATTAAAACAGCTAGTTAGATAGGAGATAAGATAATTATTGAGCTCGACGCTCCTAACATGTCATGGACACAATAAACTTTTGAGTTTTGAGACGAGATGTTTTCCGAGCCACCTTTTTTTTCTTTTTTTTTTTTTTTTGAAATAGGGAAAGAATTAGAACTTGTTTTATCTCGAAGGGTGGACCATGCAGTTGTGAAAAGAGAAATTTAGGATAACAGAGGGTGGCCGTAGAGAAGAGGCTTTATGCAAGCTGTTGGAAATTGCTTATCAGATTTAGGTGTTTCGAGAAAATAAGGAGGGTCACGATTAATCGATGATCTAAGAAATGGATGATCAGAAAAGATAAGGGAAAAAACAGGCCACTAGGTTATTTGGACAGCTGAGTTAACTAAAAGGTATATGCTTATACTTTTTTTTCTTGAAATCGGGAAAGAATTAGAACTTCTTTCATCTCGAAAAGTGGACCATGCAGTTGTGAAAAGATAACCAAGGGCGAGGGAAATTCTCCTCGACGTGTAAGTCTCTTTCTAGAACTAAAGAGAAACTTTAAAATAACAAAGGGTGGCCGTAGAGAAGAGGCTTTATGCTAGCTGTTGGAAATTGCTTATCAGATTTAGGTGTTTCGAGAATCGATAATCGATAATCTAAGTAGTGGATGATCAGAAGAGATACGGAAAAAAACAGGCCACTAGGTAATTTGGACAGCTGAGTTAACTAAAAGGTATACTTAGGCCGTAAAGGAGCATTTTTTTAAATCAACTTTCCACAGACCACACTGTAATTTAGTCGTTTATTGAAACTATTACGTCCTCAATTCATTGTTCACTCGATTGGCGTCAAATTTGCCAACAGGAACTTTTTAAGACCGTTATTAAGCACTTTTTAAACCTTTACGCACCACCACACCTGTTTATCATTTCGCTTGTAAAACCGAAATATTACCGAAGAGAAAAGCTTCTTTAAAAAAAAAATGGCTCGTAAGCTCCTTCTTTAAGAGAAAAAAAAAACGGAGGTTGAAAATGAAAAAAAAAATTAAGACAATAAAAGAAAATGGCCACGAAGCTCTGTTCAATATTTACAGTAGATAAGGATATATACCGGGTCCTAATTAAATTTTTAATTGTAGGAAAAACTAAAACAACTTTATTTGTTTATTTTTTTCCTCTATTTATTTATTTTACAAGCCATTTATATTGTATTACAAGATTTGAAGATGAAGATGCTATTTGCATGAAGAATTAAATATCAAGTTACAAGAATAAATGGAGAGGGCAGGATATAGTTAAACTAATTACTTGCCCTTTGATTAAACTACAGTTTTATTTAGGTTAAAAGAGAAAAAAAAGATAACAGTATAAACTCTATAAACTATGAAAATTATGTAAAAGAAAGGAAAAAATAAAAGCACACACACACATAGAAAAGATAACATTTGAGAGTCGGTGTGGCGATGATTAATACTGAGCAAGATATATAATAGTTGAAAAGTGCTCGTTTAAACAATTTTTAGCTGTCTTTTCACGTATAGTTTAGGGAATATTATTCCAATAATAGCATCCTATAACTGTTGAACAGAATTTTCTTATATTTATACTAAGGCTACTGGCATTTAGGTGTTGCAGGGATGCACTTCTTGTGTCATAATTATGTTGCTCAGATACCAAGGACAGCGTGAAATTAGACGGTTTTTTATCTACAAAGTGATCATAAATCAGTTGGCAAGTATTTAGCTTTATAATGTCAGGAAGCTTAATTAGGCCAAGGTTTACATAATGAGGCGTAATACGGTCACGAAGTGGAACGTTATTAATAACTCTTACAACTTTGCTTTGTAGCTTTACCAATTGTGATACTGGAGATTCGTAATTATTACCCCACAGAATGCAACCATAGTTTAAATAGGGGTAGACAAGTGCATAGTAGATACTTACCAAAGACTGGGTTGTTACTGTCGTTTTAGTTTTGCAATGATATTTACACTTTTGCTGATTTTACTACGGATATGGTCAATGTGATCAATAACTAATACTAAGTATTTAATGCTGTAAAACAACTTTCCACTGACAACACTGTAATTTAGTCGTTTATTCAAATTATTACGTCCTAAATGCATTGTTCACTCGATTGGCGTCAAATTTGCCAACAGAAACTTTATAAAACCGTTATTAGGCACTTTTTAAACCTTTACGCACCAACACAGCTGTTTATCATGTCGCTTGTAAATCCGAAATATTACCAGAGAGAAAAGCTTTTTTAAAAAAATGGCTCGTAAGCTCCTTCTGTAAGAGAAAGGAAAACGGAGCTTGAAAATGAAAAATAATAATAACAATAAGACAATAAAAGAAAATGGCTATGAAGCATTGTTCAATATTTACAGTAGATAAGGATATATACAGGGTCCTAAGTAAATTTTTAATTGTGGGAAAAACTAAAACAACTTTCCACTGACCACAGTGTAATTTAGTCGTTTATTGAAACTATTACGTCCTAAATTCGTTGTTCACTCGATTGGCGTCAAATTTGCCAACACAAACTTTTTAAGACCGTTATTAAGCACTTTTTAAACTTTTACGCACCACCATAGCTGTTTATCATGTCGCTTGCAAAACCGAAATATTATCGAAGGGAAAAGCTTTTTTAAAAAAATGGCTCGTAAGGTCCCTCTATAAGAGAAAGATAAACAGAGGTTGAAAATGAAAAAAAAACACACAAAAAAATAAGACAATAAAAGGAAATGGCCGTGAAGCACTGTTCAATATTTCATATCAAACTCATTGCCCACAAATGAGGACATTTGCTTTTCAGTGATCATTACATGGAGTGTATGCTACAGCGCGTGCGCAAAGGTATTGTGTTTCACCATCACAAACAATCTCGTTCCCAGAGTCTGCGTGCTTTGTCCACCGGAACGGGAAACAGGGACCTCTGAGATAATCCGTTTCAACTAGAGTTTTCATTGGTTGACCATCTGAGCATGAGCAGTAGAACCAGGAGTCAAAAGATAAATAAAAATGGAGGGAAAGACAGCGCCGAACGGGTTTTCACGTTGTTATTAAGCGTGGTAAATCAAATATTTTGCCCTTGAACGCCAATCTGAGGTCTAGCAAAGCCTTGAAAGCAAGGGGAGTTTGCTTATTCTGCCTAAACGCAAGCGATGTCGGCTTCAGCAACAAGGTACACAAGATAACACTTTAGCTCAATCAAATCCGTCTGCGGAAACAAAAATTTACATGCAATTAAGGAGTCCTCGATAAAGACTGCCCGGTCTATGTGATTGTAACCTTTGTAACTGAATAAATAAAGCAAGCTGATGCGAAACATTTTTCGTACACTTTGCTCTGACTACTGGTGAAGAAATGTTAGCGAGATGCCCATTTCAAAGTGGTTAAATATCCCAACGTTTGGCAAAGAATTGAGTAACGTGGACTTGAAATAGAGAAGAGTGAGTTGGTTTGTTACTTTCTATTTCATTTTGTTAACTTCTTCTTGTAGTGGAAATGATTAACCATAGCAAAAATTTGGCACTGTTTAGAAATATTCGCTTTCAGTTATTTAGTTTTTAAAGGAGAAGTATTATTACAAACATACTGTGGAGTTGATAATTTTTCAAGTTAATTAGTATTTTCAGTCCAATGAAAGTTCAGCTATCTTCTGAAGCAATACAAGCTGCAGTGATCAGTGAAACTTTGCAAGAAGTCTGCTCCTGATAA
>OZ037995.1:30294094-30301594 GCA_964035705.1 Porites rus
CGCATCATCAACTCGATGACAGCTCCCAGTTCGTTTATATGATTTCCAAATTAAGGGGATGAGTTTTAAGCCTATTTCCCTAAGGTACCTACCGCTACTTAAAGTACTTACTCGTTTGTTACAGGAAATCTGCTGAGATATATAAAAAACCAAGACAAGAAGTCCAATTACTACTGCATAGCTGATTTAAAACAACATGTATTGTTTTTTATAACAATATTTCGGCTGGCCATTCCAGCCTCCTTCAGGTTTACAAATGTTACTGAGCTTATGTAGGAATCACAATATTATATAGATGGAGAATGTCGCAATAAAAAATTTTTAAAAGGGAGAGGCGAAAATGACGTACAACATAAAAACTGGAAAGCAAAAAATACTAAGGATATGGATTACAATAATTCGTCACGGCCGGTTCAGGCCATGACTCTTGAACCTCATGGCCTGAACCGGCCGTGACGAATTATTGTAATCCATATCCCGAGTATTTTTTCCTTTCCAGTTTTTATGTTGTACGTCATTTTCGCCTCTCCCTTTTAAACAATTTTTATTGCGACATTCTCCATCTATATAATATTGTGATTCCTACAAAAGCTCAGTGACATCTGTAAGCCTGAAGAAGGCTGGTATGGCCAGCCAAAATATTGTTATAAAAAACAATACACTTTGTTTTAAATCAGCTTTGCAGTAGTCTTTGGACTTCTCGTTCTTGGTTCTTTATATTTTGGCTGATTAGATCTCTTTTCTAGAGATCCAACGTTTACAACCACCAGGATCTTCGTCAACGGTTTTCGCAGTTGATTTAATCCTTTATTATTGAGATATATAGCAGGCAACGCGGGTGAGCCTCTTGAAAGAAGCCACGTCTAATTTGACCGCAATATAATCCGGAGTGATGAATAGACTTGGCTTTTTCTTCATTCCATTTACTTGGCTTCTGTCGGCAAATGGGTCACGTTAATCCTTCAGTTGCAACGTCCACTTATAACTAACACCATGACACATGATTCTTAAATGTATGGAAATTGGTTAAAGCTTCTTTCCTGCGAGGATGTTGTCTTTAGGAATGGCTTTTGTTTTAATAAAAAGACTCTGGGGACGAGTTAACCATTTTAACCCTAATATCAAAATTGAGATTCTCATTTACTGGCCCATACTTTTTGAATAGAAGTAGTGGGGAGAATTTGTTGAAATATCAATTACACTCATTTTCCTTGATCATGGATTCAATTCTCATGTCCACTCTGTTTTACAAAGCATTGATATTCCAAGGAGAAATGTGATGCTGACCACTCTTAGGGCTTTTAAAAAGGGTTAACTCGGATGGGGGAGTCGATTGACGTAGTTTGTTAATTTAATGTAAACAGGCGACAAAACCCACACAACAGATTGAATGAACTTTTAATTTTTATTTCAAGATAACCCATCTAAAACTTACAGCAACAGCAAAAATACTTTTTTTCTTTTAAAACTAAATTAGAAAATTATTTTTCTTTAGAGGTAAGATCTTTTAATTCATTGATGGCGATGATCTCGTAGCTTTTCCTGAAACAGAAAAACAAATTATTTGAATTTTAGGGCAACCATTCACAATTTCATTGGTATATGGCCTGGATCGCTATCACCAGATTCGCCTCAATATGAATTCATTCAATCAAAGGCTCTTGATCAAATTGAGCTGTCAGCTAAAAATTTACGAAATAAAGCCTGTGAAAAGAACTGATTTAATCTTGATCTAATTTATGAATTGCAATTCGTATGTTTCCCTTCATTTCGGTTTGCTAAATCGGAAAAAAGGAAAAAAAGGGTTAAATATAGGCGGAGACAGCGAGAGAAAAATTAAAAGGGAGTAGGTACTTGGGGATGCTAACCTTCCCCACCCCCCCCCCCCCCCCTTCAGTCTCTCGCTCGGTTCCTTCCGTCCGCCCGTTTGTCAAGTTCCTATTTAGCCTTATCCCAAGTTAAGGTGATGACCTCGCAGGACAAATGTATGACGTCAATAATGTTACGCTCGAATCTGCCATCGATCGATTTGAATACAAATACCGGAGTTCTTTTTGCCCGCAAACAGTTAAATAACTATTACAGAAATTAACGAATAAGAAGAGAGTAGAGATATGATTAAAAAAATTAAAAAAGATGGAATACTAATAATTTGACCGGGGTATTTCTTCTTTTATTTCCTTGGTTCGTTATAAACATTTCGTTTAGTGCCAGTTCAAAAGTCCAACTCTTGGCAAAAGCGATACTGAGAATGGAACTGACGCAAATTAAATACGGGTGAAGTCTGAAAGGACTTACCAATAGTCGACGGTTAATTTCTCGCTTTCTTCCAAATTCAACCGGTGGAATATACGAGGGTCTATCTTCATCTGCACTGAGTACCTTTTCCTTGAAAAAAAGTTATGATTTTTTTTAATAGTGTTGCACACTAACACAACAAGCCACTAAGTTTTTTGCCTCATGATCTTTACCCAGCGACAAGCTGTGTTACTGAACAAAGAAAATATACCAGATTGCTTTCAAAATGACATCCGTAATTGAGAAATGAGACATACAAAAGTAGGTCCTTATAACAAAAAGCCTTTTTTTTTTTGCAAGGTATGGTTTTAATTCATATGACTCAGTGTAAGTCAGAAAATTTAAAGGCTTATGGAAAAAACACTCAACGTTCGTACGTCAAAAAGTCTATTTACCTGAAGTATGTCCTCAGTGTTCCTTTTTCTCCCAAATTCAGGCGGTGGAATATAAGGCGGTCTTTGCGCGTCTGACAGTACAACCAAGCCAAAGCTAAGGATTAAACACAAAAACCATGATTGACTCTCCATGACTTATAATGAATCAACAATAAACAAGCCGAGTTATATGCCTCAACAGTCAGTTGCTTTCTACTAATGGAAAGCCTTTATTTATAGTAAAATTCATTGAGTCATCTAAACAAAAAAGCCACACACCTGCTTATCTCTTTCACCCAAAGTGGGTTTTCTTTTCCAATCGATTTCCTGTATATGCGCCATTAAGACATGGTTCATATCCTTGTTAGGTGAAATTTTATCTGTTGCTTCCACGAGGAGATGGCTTTGAATTGAAATTGTGATTAAATTCCTAATTTCCCGATTTCCGACGCGTTCCATTGTTGAAATCATCAGGAAAACGGGATTAAATCTTTACTGATTTCCTTCCTTTTTTGGTTCATTCCCTCTAGTTCTCTTTTATCAGTTCGGGAGTATGCCAGTTTTGGAAGTAGCGATGACGTCATGATTCCATTGTTCTGCTAAAAATACGCAAAAATGGGGAAAAAAATCGCCAAAAACATGGGAGCTTTTTTCAAAGCCTGTTCCAGGTCCACGCGTTCAATATCCGGGACTTCCGAGCTAGCATTGCTGATGAAGAAGCCTTTTCCTTGTTTTTTGAATGTCAAGAGCAGTTTCGTGTCATATTACGGTAGTTAAAATCGACAGTTATCAAACAGCGTTCGAAGGCGTCGCCGCCATATTGACGGGCATCGAATGTAAGTACATGTCTTTAGGTTTAGTTTTCATTATCTTGCCGAATTTTTACGAAATCAAGACTAATTTTCCTCAAAACTACAACGTGTAAGGTGTGTTCAGGCAAAGTTTCATCAATGGTAACAACCTAGTAAAAATGGTAACCACACATTGAAAATTGCCAACGGACAGGAAGGGTTACTATATTGATGGTTATGCCTTAGTCTGTCCATGTATTTTTAGTTAAAAGCGATCAAGTCTGGTTTTGGTTGTGTTCACCGGCAATGTATGCGACTCTGATCTAGAAATCACTTTACTGATCCAGATCATGTGTGTGGAATGAGTTTTAAATCAGTGTGAGTAGGTTCTTATATTGATTTCTTATATTTTGATCAGGATGTTCGTCCAAAATGTAGACAACATATTGCATGGACATATTGCAAACATGTTGTCGCGTTTGTGCCAAAAAGCTGGGAAAAGGAACGAGGAAGACAAATTGTTAAATATCTTCAGAACGACATATTTGTACTCTGAGGGCAAAATGTTGCTTTAGAATCGCCTCATGTTTATGATGTTACTCTTTAATAAAAAATTTAATGACCAAATTCAACCCTACCTCAGTAAAATCAAACATGTGTTTTTGTTTCTTTGTAGTGTGGTCACAGGATTACCTACCACCACAAAGCCCCCTCCTCCCTCTCAAAAAATGGGTAAGAGGGAAACAGGTTGGAGGGGGGGCTTATATACCTTGTGAGTGGAAGCTCACACTCAATGACCATTCAACCATAGAAGAGACTGTGGCCCTTATTCAAGGGGCTTTAAAGGAGATAGATGAGGAAGGATTCATGGAAGTGGAGGCTTGTGTAGATTTTCTCCACATAATGTTCAATCCCTTGCGTCAAATATTGTTTAAACTTTACAAATAACAAATACGTAATATGTTCAGTCCCTGTGCTGTGCAAAGGTCAATCTGAAACAAGAAAAATGCCACACTCTCCTCCATCAATACCTTTGCATGAACAATAAGCCCACATTTTATGTCATAATATTGAATATGTTTGTATTTGAATAAATCCTAAATTATTAGATTCTCTCGATGAAAAAGCATCTATATTAATGTATCGTCTTCAACAAATCATCCTCGCTAATAAATAATACATGAGACATCTCACAAGATAACTATTGAAAACCTATGTCAGCTGCTTCTGTCTTCATTATATCAATAATTATTAAGCTTTGGTTTTTGGTTTTCATGTCCAAGAAGGTGTTAAAAAAACAAGATTTTGAGATATAAGAGTGTGTATAATATGCGAGCCAGCGAGCCATGGCAGCGAGTCATGCAGGTCAGATACGACTCATTGAAAACAATACATAAAAATCAAAAACAGTAATCTGGTAATACCGAAAGAATTAACTGAAAGCTAACCATGGTAAACAAGTGTTTAACCCTAAACAGCACTTAATGATAACCCTAACCCCAACCTAAACCCTAATCAGTAAAAAGAATGCTTAACCGTAATCTGTAAAATTTGCAGTTTTTACTTGTTTTTACTTTATTTTTGCTGATCGTCTGCGTGACTTGCATAGCTCCCTTACTCGTAGTTTATGTCAGGACCAGAAATAAAATCTTTATTTACAATTGTGTCTTTACTCTTATGTGTGAGCTTTGTTTTCTTGAAAGTGCTGTTCAATAGAACCATGGAGAACTATGAAAAAGAACTTTGGAAAACTTATGTTGTGTCCATGCCAAGTGCAGCAATCATTATTATTTTGGGCCAAACCTTGTCTAATAGAATTGTTTGAGGGTCGCTCAAAGACTTGGAGAAAAGTGCTCATCAAAGTTACAATGCCTTTGGTTTGAAGGCAACCCCAGAGTAAAAAACAATAATTTAGTATTATTCTGATATACATCAAATCCCATATAGGAGGATATTTTATAACAACCCATAACCCTGTTGATATCTGACCTCTGGTCAAATCCGGTGGATCCCATTTTAATCAATATATCCAAAAACAACAGGCATTCTTAGTTTTCTAATATGTATATTTTAAATTCTAAAGAGTCCCTTACATTTGTCCCTTCTCCGGCCAGTCGCTCACTCCCCGAGATAGAAACAGAAGCAACGGGAAAAATTACAGTAAAACTTACTCTTTGCAAACATGAGGAAATAAATTATAGAACAACTCACTTTTTTAGTTGTTTCCAAAGCATTCTTTTTTCTTATAATATAAAAAATTAATGAAAGATTTAGGCACAAACTTGTTAGCGTGCTTACCTATTTGCGATGTACAGATCACATACGCAGTGAGTACGAAGTGCCTACAAAGCGCGCAATAAGCGAAGAACTATAGCGCAAGAATGTTTACTCCTTGTCCTCAAGGTACTTCCCAATTCATAGTAAGGAGAAGACAAATAAAAGGCTCGATGAAACAAGAATAAACGAGAATTTCTGTCAATACTCTTTCCTCTCCCTTGTCCGCCATTTTGTATGTTTGAAAATGGTCATCGCCATGGTGATCGTGTTATGGTTGGTGACGTAGACCATTGTTTTCGCTTCTTCCAAAACTGGCATACTCCCGAACTGTTTATTGTTTTCACATTTTATACCGCAATATGAAAGAAACTACGCACCTCTGTCGCAGTTATTTAACAGTTACTTAGGAGATAAGATATTGAGCTTAACGCTCCTAACATGTCATGGACACAATTAATTTTTGAGTGTTAATTTCATAAACATTCAACGACGCATCTTAGTAAAGAAGAGATGTTTTTTTTTTTAATCTTTTGATCATTAAATAAGCTTTTCGAGCCACATTTGTTTTTGAATCGGGAAAGAATAACAACTTCTTTTATCTCGAATGGTGGACCATGCAGTTGTGAAAAGATAACCAAGGGCGAAGGAAATTCTCTGTAATTCTCTTTCTAGAACTGAAGAGAAACTTGCAAGCTGTTGGAAATTGCTTATCAGATATAGGTGTTTCAAGAAAATAAGGAGGCGGGTCACCATTAATCGATGATCTAAGTAATGGATGATCAGAAGAGAAAAAAAACAGGCCACTAGGTAATTTGGACAGCTGAGTTAACTAAAAGGTATACTTAGGCCGTAAAGGAGAATTTTTTTGATCTTTTTTAAAATCAACTTTCCACCGACCACACTGTAATTTAGTCGTTTATTGAAACTATTACGTCCTCAATTCATTGTTCACTCGATTGGCGTCAAATTTACCAACAGAAACTTTTGAAAACCGTTACTAAGTACTTTTTAAACCTTTACGCACCACCACAGCTGTTTATCATGTCGCTTGTAAAACCGAAATATTAGCAAAGAGAAAAGCTTTTTTTAAAAAATGGCTTGTAAGCTCCTTCTGTAAGAGAAACAAAAACGGAGGTTGAAAATGAAAAAAAAAACTAAACAAAGAAAAATAATAAGACAATAAAAGAAAATGGCCATAAAGCAATGTTCAATATTTACAGTAGATAAGGAAAGATATATACAGGGTCCCAAGTGAATTTTTAATTGTAGGAAAAACCTGGCAGGCGCTGTTTTCGTGTTGTTACCCTATCGCAACCCACTTGTCCCGCGTCTGTCTTTTTTCTGGCTATTATCCTCCCACACCTTTGTACGTCATATAGATCAAAGAGCCCTCGGTTAATTATAATTCAAAGCCAAATGTAAATGGTACTGTAGATCATTAAAACGTGGGATAGGCTTGGTTTTCGACACAAATAGCTGTAGAAAAATTTTGCCAGTAGAAAATGTTGGATTACCAGCCCAAAGGAAAGAAAACTGTTGCAAATTTTATTCGTTATATATTTAACAAATAATGAATGAGGCTGAGTAACTTATGAAGAATTATGGAGATCCAGGAGGGTGTTATCCGTCGAGGCCGTAGGCCGAGTCGGATAACACCCTCCGAGATCTCCATAATTCTTCATATGATAGGAAAGCCGAATTCAATAATTGTTTTATTATTCATTCAAAATAATTCCTAGTTCAAAAACATAGCTAAAACA
>OZ037995.1:30306594-30316594 GCA_964035705.1 Porites rus
TTTCCTCAAGGATAGTAGAGCGAGCGAAACGCGAGCGTGCGTGAAAATCACCCCACGCGAGAAAAGGCGACACGCAGCGGGGAGAGAGAAAAATGAGGGACTACAGACAAAGCCCAAGCTTTTGACCCTTCACGGCCGACTGATTTTGGAATGTGAAGTTCGTATCCCCTTCCAAATCAATTAAGTGCATCCAATGGCATCCCTTCCCTTATTGAGCTGTCATTGCTCTTGTCATCGGTAAACTGCGAGGGATGTTTATTGCAAGCAAAAGAAAACCCAGATACTGATTTTCTTCACAGCTCTTTCGCGTGAAGAACGTGATAGTGTAGGCAACACACGACTTTTACTCATGCCAAAATGCTGCTTATTCCAATGAATTTTTTTTCTCTGACGGGTAGATTATGCTCTGGAGGAAAACGTTTTGACTGAGCAAATGTGATTTTTGCCGCTTATTTCATACTGAGAGGTCGTGACACGCATATTAATTTTCTGCGGTTATTGTCTATGGTCGGCATGATTTGCCCTCTGATGCAAGAGCTTTTTTTTTTACCTCTTTTGAAAAGTAAAGCTCTTCAATGCGGCTAAATAAGGGTTTTGGGTTGTTTAATTTCTCCAGCGATTGCCTCCTGGATCTGAATAATTTTAAACGATTTTCTTTTTGGCCGTGAATGTGACGGTTTCCTGCAATGTTTTTTCACGCTGGGCCGAGCTCGTTAGCGTTTTTAGAAGGACGGATAGTGATATCCAAATCTCGAAGAACGGATTGCAGCTTAAACTAAAACTACATTAACTATGGAGAATGCGATGTGACTCAGTCATGACTCCTCAGGAATTTTAACTGCCGCTTGTTTTTCTGGAGATAATGTGAGTCTTTGGACTGGAGCACGTAGTTCCTCCCTTGGTGATAACTTTTGAATTAGCTTAACAGCCTTACGACTGTTCTATTATTCCCAATTTTAGATCACGCAAGACCATGGTTTTGGTTCTCCACGCGAACCTCATCAGTTGCCGGGTTGGCTTTCTGCTTAGTTTCTTCAACAAGAGCAACTCTAGTTATTTGTTCTGTAAATTGTAATTATGTCGAGTGTTGATAGCGGCTGGCGCATTTTTGACAGATGCTGACAGATTTCCATGGAAGAGCCAATCAGAGTTTTGCGTTGTGAGAGCAACGCATTAGTTCAAAAGCTTGGGCTTTGTCTGTAGTCCCTTATTTTTCTCTCTCCCCGCCGCGTGTCGCCTTTTCTCGCGTGGGGTGATTTTCACGCACGCTCGCGTTTCGCCCGCTCTACTATCCTTGAGGAAAAATGGGGGACTACTCGTAGTCTATCATTGTTTTTATGATTTGACGGTAGTGTTCAGTTGATCATATCGACGGGGACGTGATTGAATCATTGCAAAGGAATTGAATAGTCACTGACCTCGATCCATTAAGTCATTTTTTATTCTTAAAATTACTAAAAAATTATCGACCAATCGTGGAGATAACATCCGCTCCTAAAACAAATCTATTTATTAGTTTCCAGCTGTTCCTGTTTCGGTCTCCATGGTAGTGGTAAAAAAGATGCTGTTAGGAATTTAGTTTTATAATGTGAAAATTTCACGGAAAGGGCCGTAAGATACAATAAAAACCAGCGATATAAAAACGTTGTTTTTTAAGATAATGATCGCCTTTTTCCCGAGAAATATACGGTGAAAAACCATATTTCTAAAACTAAACTAGAAAAAGGCGATCATTATCACATCCAAACACGGCACAAGGATCTTTTTTCCCATTACAATCTTATTCTAAGAAAACCTTAAGAAAAAATGTCCCGAAAAGCGCCCGAAAATACAAACGAAATGTGCTCATGCCCCCCTGTGCATCCTACAATACTTCTTAAATCGAATTAATTCAATATGGCCACCGTGTCGGTAAAAAGGTCTATTGTAGAGTTTTGATTGGTTTAGTCATCATGGTATATACCCTGTTCTCTAGATATGGTCAGCTTACGCGTCAGTTTAAGGGTGGAAGAGAACTTTTGGTTGGAAGAAATTTCTGAAGGAAATTTTTATTGTCGGAGGAGAGTGGCAGAGAAGAATGTTGTAATTGTTACAACCCATAGAAAATGCAATTTCACTGTACGACACACTAAGGAAGATAAAAACTCTATACAAGTATGGAATTAAAGTTTCTTTGAAAAAATTCATCAAAAAACACATACAAAATACCTTGATGAGCTACGAGGGAAGACGAAGCATCCATCGTTTCAATTCTTTCTAATCAAGCAAAGCCATTCGCCGAAATATTAAACCGTGACAAGAAGAATATAAATCACAAGCGACAACTAGCCTGCGTAGCAGGCGTCGAAAGGGGTAGGGGATAGGGAGAAAGAGAAAAAAGGAAGGGGATTTGGTGTTTTTCTCCTTCCCCCCTTGTCCAATTCTTTTTGCGCACGCCACGCAGGCTAGCAACCACTAGCAGTAAATACGGGCTAGGGACTCGTTTCATTCAATCCAGGTACTAGTATAGTTTCAGTTCTCGTTCAGCAAAACCAGCTGGTGGCCTCAAAACAACTTCATAAAGAAGGTTTCAACTTTGCACGAGTTTGCTGTACGCTGAACAAGGGAATTAGTTTGCAACTGTACTTGAGACTCACGTATTCTACGGTTTCAGTAAAAATTCTTTTCGTTCATATTTCCGACTATTTTTTAGCTCCAGAGCAGAGTAAAATCCTAGAATGTTTCCCCTGAAAGTGACTGTAAAAAAATAACTGTTTTTAATAAAACAATTATTCCACTTGCGCTTGAAGGAAATAAGATAGTTATAGCCAACCGTATCCAACAAGCGCGAGTGGAATAATTGTGTATTATACCTTATTATCGACTTCTCGTAAGAGAAGAGAGCAGGCGGTAGCTTACCTGTTTTGGCAATAGTGCAGAACTCAAGTGTAATGAAGAACATATAACAGATTTACCGACTAAAAATTATAAAAGAATACGCCAAAATATTCCTCTTTGAATATTTAATAAAGATTATTCTGATCTCTGTACTTTTTTTACGAGAGCGGCATTTCAATGACTGTTTAATGCAAATGGTTACACCTTGCGTTTTCTTCTACTCAAAAGCTAATAATTTGATTTCATTTATTACACTCATTTATACAGGAAGTAAGCTTAGGGAAAAATTGTTAAACTTTAGACACTGGAGTGGGAGAAAATCATGAAGTAAGCTTTCGACAGCTTTGATCACACTAACTACCTGAATATTAGACTGGGTCAAGCCGCTCCATCCCTGTAAAGACTGGGACGCCCAGTTCGAATTTTATTGAACAGCCCCGACCTTCAAGTGCAGCAAACTCGTCGAGTTAAAAACGCCGTGTTGAAGAGATCTCTTGATGCTTCTAATATCAGTAAGAAGACCAACCACCGTACAAATGGTAATTATAAATAACAAGACCCTAAAACTTATCTTGAGGTACTTTACCAGCAAAACACTATCTTGCCTGACTTTCTCTTCCATTCGTATCCTTGTAAATTAGCAATGTCATCCCTCTTCTTCTGCAAAGCTCTTCCAAGGTTTCGGCGATCGCTGGCCGTCCTACGAAATAACAACGAGAGTTTTTGTCGGCGGACTTCAGAATGTTCTCGGAATTTATTCGACCATGCATTGATGAGCTGGTTATAGGTATTTAGTGCCAGCCTCTTCCTCTTCTTCCTCTGGACTAGAAACTTAAAACCGAAAAGTGACAGTGGCGGTACTAGTCTCTCTGATTTTCTTCATGATGTCGTTAATGGGTTTACCGAAATAGTGATAAAACGCCCTGCATCGGACCAAGTAGAAGATGTTTATCGTTATTTGGTTGTTATTTGAACTGCTTCTTCTCCGTAGGTACTTGCAATTTTGCACTGATATTTATCGGCTGTAACCTTTTTTTTAGTTACAATAAACAATTAACAGTAATAAAACTTTAAAGAGGGCTGCTTGGTATGACAAGTTAAATATTTTTGATATCGATTACGGGGCAGTTTAGTTTAGGCGTTTAGCCTCAATTCCTTATTAACTGCAGCAATGCTTTACAGCGCCAGTGGTTTATTATAACCAGTTCAGCAAACTTCTTTTTGTTCATTAAGACTAAGGAATAATGGCCGTTTTTGTTAGTGGCTTAGAAGATACAAATAATCTTAGCATTTTTTAATTACCCAACTGTCTGGACGGTTAATAAGAAAAAAATGCCAGAGGTCCCTCCTTTGTTCCTCTACAATGAAGTTTATAGTAGACAGTCAGCTTTTAATTTCGTTTCAATGGAGCAGATGGATCGCAAACGAAATGTGTTTCGCCTTCCGGTTTATTGTAAGGGAAAAACGAATTAAATGACGCTGATATTTATCGGCTGTAACCTTTTTTATTTACGATAACTTACAGTAATAAAACTTTAAAGAGGGCTGCTGAGCCATCTCTTCCCAGGACTGTTTTAACTTACTGAGATATGAATGGGAGTTCCAGCCGCTATGGGTGTCTTTAAAATTGCGTTAATAGCTAACTTAACTGTTGTGTTTTAGGTTAGCTATCTTGTGAAAAAAAAAGAAGAACGCATAAGGGGAGACCCGTAGTATGATTCATGTGAGCCTATCATCAATTTTGAGCTAAGGTTAAAGAAAATAATCTTTTACAAAATCGTTATCTTCATTAAAAAAAAAAAGAAGAAGAAAAATTTATCAATCGAAGAACTTAACTTTTGTAATCCTTTTCTGTACGTCGCGTTTAGCAAACTCCGCGTCGCGTTGAGCGTCTACTGGAAAATAAAACCCAGTTCAACGGTCTTATAAAATACATTGATTATTGCGCAAGGCTTCAAAACTTAAACGCACTGCGAGTTTTGCGAAATTAACCTCTTTAATTAAAAAATAGTAAAAAGAATTACTGGGTTTAAAATAAATCCCTAAGTTTAATATCAAGAGATTACGATGGCACCAACTTAATCAAAATGAATACAATCTAGGGATAAAATTAAATTCGAGTTAAACAAAGTCCGCACATGTGTGGTTGCGAGGGAGTACATATCTTGAAGATTAAATTGTGTTGTACTGATATTGCTTGAAACCGAAGCCCAATAGTCCTAACTAGAGTCCTTGAGAATCAGGCTAATTGAAAAATTCTTGATGCGACTAGAGGTACGTTAAAATGTAAAACTTTTCTTGGAGGGACAAAAAGAGACTTCTGAGCACTTTTTGTAATTGCAACCGGTTTGACATTAATTTGGATTCATTGATCTTGAGCTTAACTCCATAGTTTGTCACTATCAGTAACCGATATACATATTTTAAATTTACTTGCTAACTCTGATAACAGAATTGTTTACCAATAAACACCAAAAAAACGCATGCTGAAAAGCTGATTACAATCTTAAACAAAAAAATGTTTCTCTTTCCCGGAGATACATTAATTTAAATTTTTTTACTGCAAATAATGGGGAAAAAAGACTAAACCCATCAACAACGGCGACTCTTAAAAGGGGTTAACTTTTGTAGGGGTTTATTTGGCTAATAGGCTCGAATACCAGCCGCTGATCGGGAAATGAGCCCTCGATGAAATGGTAAAACGGTGCAACATATATTTTTCGCGCGGGTGGACTGTTTTTAGACAACAAAGAAAATCGAGATTAAAACAGGCAGCGACACCAACTTTTCACGGTCATTTTCCCCAAAGAGTTTTAATAAAATATGTATTGTCCGTAAAACAGACTTCTAGTATTTTGTTGCCCAGCAGCTAGAGTTGCTCTCGGTTACGTTCGAGCAACACTTTTGCTTATATTTGGTATTTTATAACTCTCGCGTGCATCAAAAACTCGATGACAGCCCCCTGTTCGTTTATATGATTTGATAATCAAGTTGATGCGTTTTACGCCTATTTCCCCAAAGTACCTAACGCTACTTAAAGTACCTACTCTTTCGTTACAGGAAATCTGCTGAGATATACAGTAGGCAACGCGGGTGAGCATTTGAAAGACGCCACGTCTAATTTGACCGCAATATAATCCGGAGTGATGAATTTACTTTGCTTTTTCTTCATTCCATTTACTTGCCTTCTGTCGGCAAATAGGTCACGTTAATCCTTCAGTTGTGAAGTTTACCAATTACTGACACCAAATATGATTCTCAAATGTGTGGAAATTGGGTAAAGCTTCTTGCCTGCGAGGATGTTGTCTTTGGGAATGGCTTTTGTTTTATGAAGGAGTGAATAATCATTTTCGGATCTTAACACACGACTATTATATCGCTGAAGATACGGCGATGACAACCGAGGTATAGAAACAATAAACACTTGGCTCTATTCTTAACTGGTCTGCTCAACCGATCATGACACCCAAAATGACACCGGTTGTATTAACAATCTTGTGTGTAATGGAGTGAAATAACAAATGCCGCTATCCTGAATGCAGGTACCCTCCCCTCTACACTAAGAACCTCGTCACCAGGGCCTTTTCGTTGTTCAAAAATGGACAATGAAAAGACCCTGGGGACGAGATAACCGTTTAAACCCTAATATCAAAATTGAGATTCTCATTTACTGGCCTATACTTTTTCAATAGAAGTAGTGGGGAGAATTTGTTGAAATATCAATTAGACTCATCTTCCTTGATCATGCATTCAATTCTCATGTCCACTCTGTTTTACAAACCAATGAAGGATTTATATATTACAAGGAGAAATTTGATGCTGACCACTCTTAGGGCATAAAGGGTTAACTCAGGTGGGGGAGTCGATTGACGTAGTGTGTTAATTTAATGTAAACAGGCGACAAAACCCACACAACAGATTGAATAAACTTTTAATTTTTATTTCAAGATAACCCATCTAAAACTTACAGTAACGGCAAGAATACATTTTTTCATTTAAAACGAAATTAGAAAATTCTTTTTCTTTAGAGGGAAGATCTTTTAATTTATTGATGGTGATGATATCGTTGCTTTTCCTGAAACAAAAAAAAATGTATGTTTGAATTTTTAATAGGGCAATCATTCACAATTTCATTGCTATATGGCCTGGATTGCGATCACCAGATTTGCCTCAATATGAATTCATTCAATCAAAGGCTCTTGATCAAATTGAGCTGTCAATTTACGAAATAAAGCCTGTTAAAAGAACTATTTAAATTTGATCTAATTTGTGAATGGCAATTCCTATGTTTCCCTTCATTTCGGTTTGCTAAATCGAGGTCCATGTGACAAGCTGATAGCAGCCCGTGAATAGGCCCTCCATGGGTTAAATATAGGCCGAGACAGCGAGAGAAAAATTAAAAGGAAGTAGGTACTTGGGGATGCTGACCTTTCCCCCAGTCTCTCGCTCTGTTCCTCTGTCCGCCCGTTTGTCAATTTTTCCTATTTAGCCTTGTCCCAAGTTAAGCTGATGGCCTCGCAGGACAAATGTATGACGTCAATAATGTTACGCTCGAATCTGCTATCAATCGATTTGAATACAAAAACCGGCGCTCTTTTTGCCCGCAAACAGTCAAATAACTATTAATTACAGAAAATAACGAATACGAAGAGAGTGGAGATATGAGTACTTATTAAGAAATTGAAAAGATTGAATACTAATAATTTGACCGGGGCATTTCCGTCTTCTTTCATTTTCTTGGTTCGTTAAACATTTCGTTTAGTGCCAGTTCAAAAGTCTAACTCTTGGCAAAAGCGATACTGAGAATGGAAATAACGCAAATTAAATACGTGTCAAGCCTGAAAGGACTTACCATCATGAGTCGGCGGTTACTTTCTCGCTTTCTTCCCATTTCAACCGGCGGAAGATACGGGGGTCTATCTTCATCTGCATTGCGTACTTTTTCCTTGAAAAAAAGTTACGATTCTTTTAATAGTGTTACGCACTAACACAACAAGCCACTAAGATTTTTGCCTCATTATCTTTACCCCGCGACAAGCTGTGTTACTGGACAAAGAAAATGTTCCAGATTGCTCTCAAAATGACATCCGTACCTGAGAAATGAGACTTGCAAAACTAGATCCTTACAAAACAATTTTTTTTTGTTGTAAGATATGGTTTTAAATTCATATGACTCAGTATAAGTCAGAAAATTTATGGCTATGGAAAAAACGTACGTCCTTAAATCTAAAAGTCTATTTACCTGAAGTATGTCCTCAGCGTTCCTTTTTCTCCCAAATTCATGCGGTGGAATATATTGCGCGTCTGACAGTACCACCAAGCCAAAGCTAAGGATTAAACACAAAAACCATGATTGACTCTCCATGACTTATAATGAATCAACAATAAACAAGCCGAGTCATATGCCTCAACAGTGAGTTTCTTTCTACTAATGCGAGGCCTTTATTTATAGTGAAATTCATTGATTCATCTAAACAAAACAGCCACACACCTGCTCATCTCTTTCACCTAAAGTGGGGTTTCTTTTCCAAGCGATTTCCTGTATATTCGCCATTAAGACATGGTTGATATCTTTGTTAGGAACAGTTCTCCATTTAAAAATGGAACTGGAGAGTATGGCCTTTTTCCTCGGGATATTTAACTGATAATCCAATGAGAACGATCTATTGTAAGTGCTATTAAGTGTGTGAGATCATCCCACATCTAAACCAATCAAATGGGGACAAAGATACCTGATATTTTGGAATGTTGGGATATCTCGCTTCTGAGCCAATCAGTGAGTCTCTTATCACACCGGTAACTTCACACCATTTCCTATCTCAAAATAAATAAAAGATAAGACATCTGCTATCAGGTTAAAAGGCCATTTACACAATGAAGATAGAGATATACTACTGTTTCCGTTCTCATAAACTTAACACAAAATCCGTCAGTTTGTTTATGTGAGGGGTTTTGTGGTTTGTCGGCCGACCGATTTTCTCACAGGCGCTAGGATACGAAGCCAGAAGATGTGAGAGAATTCTTGGACGCAAAAAATCAAAAATCGATTCGCTAATATTTCAAGATAAGTGCAAAAAAACTATCCTTGATCCGGCCACCGTCGAGTATCAGTTACACGACAGTTTTTTTCTCCTGTTTCAATAAAACTTCGTTACTGAGATGGTGAATACATGAATCAGTCATACATTAAAATTGCAGGATGAAGAAATAAAAGCACAGAAGATCATGACAGTTATAAATACGCAATTTATGCTGTTGGGAAAAGAAAGCCTGGTGCGTTACCGTTATTAAGGTACCCAGATCTTTTTTTTCCATCTTATCTTCGACTCTTTTGTTGCAATCTCACTTTACTCTCTAGCAAACAAGAGGGGTTCGAGTATATTAGCTCGTAGCTCAAATTTCAATCATTATACATCATCGCTATTTTAAAATTATAACTAGGGCATCTAAAAGATAGTAGTAAACCCAAAATTAGTTACATGTGGTGTTCCCCAGGGAACAATTCTTGGACCTTTATTGTTTTTACTGTATATTAATGACCTACCTAATTGCTTGCATTTTTCACAACCTGGAATGTATGCCGATGACACCAGCCTAACCTATGCCAGGGCAGATTTAAAACTCATAAATGACTGCGTTAACGACGATTTAAACAAGGTGTATATATGGCTATCGACTAACAAACTGACCCTTAACTTGACTAAAACTGAGTTTATGTTAGTTGGGTCGAGGCAGAAGCTATCAAAGCTTTCTAAAACTCCTTCTTTTATGATAAACGACCATCCCATGATGCAAGTGTCAACGGCAAAATCTCTTGGAGTGCATATTGACCAAAACTTAAGCTGGGAATGCCACATACAGAGTATTTGTAAAAAGATTGCTTCTGCCTTGGGTGCAATTAAAAGAATACGACATCTTATTCCTTTTAATGTATTAATTAATGTTTACGACAGTTTAATTCAACCGCATTTTGATTACTGTAATGTCGTATGGACCAACTGCGGCATTGGTCTTTCCGATAAGCTGCAGAGGCTCCAAAATCGTGCAGCCCGTATTCTAATGTCCGCTAATTCTGATTGTAATGTGGACGATTTGTTCCTGGCACTAGGTTGGCGTAAGCTTA
>OZ037995.1:30321594-30326882 GCA_964035705.1 Porites rus
GCAAGCGCATTTTCTTTGACCTCTTTTGTAGCGTAAAGCTTTTTTATTACGGCTGAATGAGGGTTCCAATTTACTCCAAAGTGCCTTATGGATCTGAATAACTAAGCGATTTACTTCAGTCCTAGCCTGCGAAAACATCCGTTTCTCCTCGCTCTTCGCCGCTTGGGACGTTTCGCGCGAAACGTCCCCAGCGGAGAAGAGCAAGGAGAAACGGATTTTTTCGCAGACTACTTCAGTCCGTGAGTGTAATGTTTTTCTGCAATGCTGTATCAGGCTGGGCCCAGCTCGTCATTTTTCTTTGCAGAATGTTAAATTATCACGGATAGTGACTTACAGATCCAAAATTATAAGAGTGAACTGCAGCTTAAACTGAAGCTACATAAACTTACCATGGGAAATTGAATTGTGACTCAGTAAACTCCAGCTTAGTGTTTTTCTAAAGATAGTGTGAGTCTTTTGACTGAAGCGCGTAGTTCCTCCCGAGGAGTTCCTCCCTTGGTAATAGCTTTGAATAAGCTTAAAGCCTGGTTTCCATATGATCGTCCGGATCGTCCCGATCACCCTAGTCGTTTCAAAATATTTCGAGACGATCCGAACGACTGGGGCGATTGGTAGTTTCCATATGATCGTCTCGATCGCCTCAAAGGCAAGAGACACGGGGTCGTCAGCGATGTCTCTGGGTCAGACAATAGAATTTTTGCGCGTGTTTTGCAAACAAGCCACATAAATGGATGATTTTTATTCGTAAAGCGAACCTCGTACCTTGGTATCTGCTTTTTCTCTTGATTTTGTGGCATTGAGAAGTTAGATGAGTTCCCGGAAGACATGGTATCTCTTCGAAAACTTGATGTCACGGACTTTCTCTAATTTCAAATAACCCCCATACGCTCTGCTAACATTTGTATATTATTTTCTCGGCTTCAGCGCCATCCGGGCCGAATTTATTCTCGATTACTGGAATAAAACTGATGACTTCTGGGATAGCCTTCGATCGTCCCGATCGTCTCAGGACCTCTCTCAGTCGTCTGAGAGCGTTTCCACATGATCACTTCAAAATTTACATGATCGTCCCGATCGTCCGGATAGAACTCAACTCTATCCAAGCGATCGAGGTCGTCTCAGTCGTCCGGGTCGTTTGCGATCGTCTGGGTAGCGTTTCCATATGATCGTCCCGATCGTCTGAACATTTTTTGAGGCGACTGGGACGATCAGGACGATCCGGACGATCATATAGAAACCAGGCTTAACAGTCTTTAAACTGTTTTGTCATTGCCACAGTTGTTGATCATTCAAGGGACGCTTGCGTTGGTCCTGATGGGGTCCCCTGACAATAAGGTTGCACTGTGCTTGGCAAAAAAAATGATCCAATTGAGTTTGTACATACAAAGTTCATTAGGTAGCTATTGGGAGTTAACAAATTCTGTAGCTCAAATGCGTGCAGATCGGAGGTAGGCCGTTTCCCAATGCGAACGAAGACAAAGTGCAGAGCCATTAAATATTGGCTGAAATTTTGTGAGCCGGAGCACCAAAATAAACTCTCTGGAATAGCATTTACAGATCAAATTGGTCAAGACAAAAAGGAACTTTGGCCCAGCAAATTAAAACGGCTATTAAATCTCGGCGCAGGTCTTGGCGACAAATGGTCAGCGAAAACGAACACTCCCGCAACTATGAGCTATATACTACAGAGACTCTTAGACATAGAACAGCAAACATGGATTAGTGAAATACACAATGATGAACGAAAGGACCCGCATCAAAAAAAAAAACTAAGAACTTTTAGGAAATTTAAACTTACCCATGACTACGAAAATTACCTCACAAATGTAAGAAACATCAATCATAGAGTAGCAATCACAAAGCTAAGATTAAGAAACCACAAACTAGCAATTGAAACTGGGCGATACGTTAAACCCTATCAACCACCAGATCAAAGAATCTGTCCATTATGTAAATCTGGATTAGAAGACGAGGAGCATTTTTTGATGAATTGCATAGCTCATAGGGATCCTAGGAGAGAGCTGGTCAATACGCTAAAAAAGGAAACTAGTCTCTTTCTTGACTCTATGACTCCAAGCTCTGCTTTTGCATCGTTGATAAGGAGTGAAAACGCAAAAAATTGTAGCTAAATACGTATGTGATCGCTTCCGCAAATATAACCTTGTCTAGTTGTATAAAGTCTACAAATGTACACCTCTGTGAATATGCACTAAAATCTTTGTTATCATTGTAGACACATGTGTCTGTAGGCGCTCTGTTGATAATAAAAATAAAAGTTAAATAAAAATTATCGGGTTTGAACTGTCAAACAACTCCTGAACATCTTTTACTCCTGCATTAAACCATGATTAATCTTGGATTAGTGCTAATCGGCCTTTTAGGAAGCGGGCCCTGTATTATCGTTAATTGGCCTAGTTTCACGGGAATCGGGCCCAGGAAGTCAATTTTCTCAAGCCCTTCACCGTTAAATTTTTTTATCAGTTGTGTTCTCTTTATTTTATCATTTTTGCTTTAGGAAGTCATACGGGTAAAGATGACAGGAGGTAAACGATTTGTGTTACAGAAAAGGGATACTAATATTGCAATTTCAACAAAAATGAATGAAAGTCATCCTTCTAACTGACAAGCTGCTCAGATTACTTCAATTTTCCCACAAAAAGGGACGTCAATTTGTTCGACAAATGAGTGGCAGGGGCGCAGATATTTGCCCTTCGCCTAAGTTATCTCCACAGGAATTAGAAAAATAAGAGCGCTTCGGCTTTATTCGTGGTTGACTTTGAATTCAGATGAGATTGCAAATTGATCAAGTAAAACAAGGGGTTCTTGAAACGGAGAGTATATTGTGAGAGTTTGCAATGAACGAAGGCTACATTGATATCATGAATATTTTTATCCTTAATAACTGCATTGCCCTACCCCCAACTCTCACAACCCCCACAACCCTCAAAACCCTCACAACCCCGACAACCCTGACAACCCCCACAACCCTCACAACCCTCACAACTCCCACAACCCTCACCAGCCCTAAAACCCCCACAACCCTCCTAACCCCAATAACCCCCACAACCCTCACAACCCCTACAACCCCCACAAGCCTCAAAACCCCTACAACCCTCACAACCCCTACAACCCTCACAACCCCTACAACCCTTACAACCCCTACAACCCCCACAACCCTCACAACCCTCACAACCTCTACAACCCCCACAACCCTCACAACCCCTACAACCCCACAACCCCCACAACCCTCACAACCCCCACAACCCTCACAACCCTCACAACCTCTACAACCCCCACAACCCTCACAACCCCTACAACCCTCACAACCCCTACAACCCTCACAACCCCTACAACCCTTACAACCCCTACAACCCCCACAACCCTCACAACCCTCACAACCCCTACAACCCCCACAACCCCCACAACCCTCACAACCCCTACAACCCTAACAACCCCTACAACCCCCACAACCCTCACAACCCCTACAACACTTACAACTCCCTACAACCCCCACAACCCTCACAACCCTCACAACAGTAGTATAGGGCGCACCGGTTAGGCCGTTTTTTTGCGCAGGAATCTCATTAGCGTGCGCAGGAATACATTAACTAGGTGACGTCATAGGCTATTGTCTTTATCTCATGAATAAAATGCTGTGGTATCTCATTAACTTGAGGTGGAATCTCATTAAGTATATCCAGTTTGACGGGTTTAGCACTGATGTCATGTTCTATTTTTATCTTGTGGCGGTCATGGTTGGTATAGCCGGTTTGACAGGTTTAAGTTATTTTCGGAAGATGATGTCATATGTATTCCGGGTTACTATGATGTCATAGTTGTTTTGATTGGTTGACCGGAATTAGAAAGACGCTCATTGGCTGTCTCGTTTGACGAAGCATTCTGGTTGGTTGCCGTATTTTTTATTGTTTGAACGGCATAAAAGCCTGCTCACTGCCTTCCCGCATACTAATTTGGATTTCCTGCATACTAATTAAGTGTCTTCCTCCATATATAATGAAGTGGATAGGTTTACTAATGAGCGTCACTCTACTACAATAGGAACAATAGGCTTGCCTAGACTTGCCCGGTAAGTAACTTGAGCCCGGTTTTCGGACCGTCTATTACAAGAAAAATAGGAATAAGAGAAGCGATCACCTAACAACGCGAGAAACGGCTTCCTATATCTTACTTAGCGCTAAAACTCAGATATACATAAACAAAACACATATAGAAAGTGGAGCTGAAAAGTCCTTATTTCAATTTAGTTTACGTCTTCTTATTTAGCGCTAAAGCTCGGATATATATGAACAAAACATACACAAATTGGAGCTGAAAACGCTTTATTTCAAGTTTGTCTGACTATTACAGAACAGTTTTCTCCCATCTATCTCGAGGACATGAAAAACTATTGAAGTCTCAACGTTTCACGCACGGTTAATCAGTTAATTATGCGAGTTCACAAGCCCAAAGTTGAATACAAATTAGCTCTACAGGAAAAACCTCAAGGGAGCAACCTTGACGTATTATTATAAAACAAAATAACTTAACAAGGATCAATTAAAACACGCGACTCATAATTGCTAGCAATAAAACCACAAGAAGAGATACCGTTTTGAAAACTTTATTAAAAGTCAATAACAAAAAGAATCAAATACACAGCGATTTGAAAGGAAAAGGAATGAAAACTAATCCTTTGACTGACTATTACAAATCAGTTTTTTTCCGTCCGTTTTCGAGGAATAATAATCTTTTTCGCAAATAGTCAGGTTATATAGAGTGTCAGAAAGGCCAAACACAGGCCAGAAAGGCCATAACCAGGCCTGAAAGGCCAAAACCAGGCCAAAAGGGACAAAAGGAGACAAAATTTGTAAATAGCATTTTATATAAAAGAGTTTCCTAAATGTCTAAAAAATGTCATTTGTTCATAGTTTGTAAATAAATCATTGGTTGAATTTAATCATTTTAGTTCGATTAGCAGATCATTTAACTCGAGTACATGAATTATCGAGGATAGAAAGGAAATATTGGCTTCAATTTGCTAAACTACAAAACAGCAATGTGGTTCGTGTTTACGAGACAGAGGCTGCTCCGAAAAAGCAATGAAACATGATTGTTGTGCTCTGCTGGTGAATGAACTGTTTTATTGCTGAATTGAAAATAATAACAATAATAGTAAACTGATACAATAAATAAAAAAATCTGAAATTTGAAATACCAATTACTAATTCCCGATCAAAACTTTTTTAATTAGCCACTGTTATTTATGATTACCCTGAATAAAGATGATG
>OZ037995.1:30327082-30362082 GCA_964035705.1 Porites rus
ATGTGAGAAGTAAAAAATCAGTTACTGTGCCCAGTAGGCTAAATGCTCCAATTGTCCTTTGACGGTTGAACAATTTGACCCTGCCAGCCCGCGTCGGTTTGAATTGTCGACGTGACGGTTGGAGTCCGTTGCGGGTCTGCTCTCGACTCGCCTCACCTCAGCCGTGTATTGCCCACTTCGTTGGCGATTTAGGACCTTCGAAATGGGAATTTTGGCGATGTGAATGATGGAAAATGTGCGTTATTTATCAGGACATCTGTTTCTGGCGGAATTGTCTCCATGTCGCAAATGTCACGGAATTTATCGCCGCCGAGAGCGGAGCCGGTCAAGAGAGGTTTGCCAACCTTCTCTTCTCTTGTCTCTACTGTCATCTGGGTGAAAAACTGTCGCTCAAAAAAAGGCCTTAAACAGTGCCTAGGAGGTCTGAAATGCAGTCAGAATACAAAGAAAAACAAGAAGACGCTAAAGGTAAGCTTCAAAGCGATATTCAATGTACATTTTGCTAATTTAGTGAGCAAAGAATATTTCTCCATACAACGTCTTATAATTTTCTTGCTGTATGAATAATTAATTAGCTAAGTAGGATAATGTTGTTCAGGGCTCTCATAGTGAGCTTGGGCTACCTGTGTTATTAGTGAAGACATGTTGAGTACTCCCGTTAATGAAGATTTTAGTCTGCACTGGTATCTCCTTAACCGTTCAGTTCAACCGCTGGCTGTAGATAAAGAAATGCATGCGAGGTTATTAAGTTGTCAGTAACAACTTAAACAGCAAAAATTCCAAGAAAAATTCTCAAATGAGAACTTAGTAAAAACGAGGAGAAAATGATTGTCTAGTGCTTTAGAAAAGAAACTTAATAAAAAGATCTGTTTCTGGTGTGTTTTGAGGAAAAATGTTCACTTTGCTTAAACTTGCTAGCTATGATTTTGGATACCGCTTTAAATCCGTCCGACAAACATGTTTAATAGAAAGACGTGAGGGCTATCTCTTCAGTGAAGGAGTCACCTAAATTCATGTGTACAGCAATCTGGTATAGCCAACAATTGTGACGTCATGTACTACTGAATAAACGGTTTTTCTGCCATTTCAATTGCAGCAATTTAAATCATAATCCTGTACTGACCTTCTTCTTAATATTACTATTTATCACTTTCAACACCACCCTCACCCTCACCCTCATTCGAAAAGCTTCGAATTGCCTTATTTGTTTACGTATCATTTTAGGTCATTTTATGTCCTTCAGTGAAATAAGGGTGGCATGAATAAGACAGCAAGATCGGCTTCAGTATCTGAATACCTTAACATGTAATAGAACTTCAAATGAGACATGAAAAATAATGATGGTTGTTAGCAGTGACAAATTGGCATATCGGCGGGAACATTATTGAATCACTGATTACAAACTAAGGAATAGTCACCTTGGTCAGAGTCATACTTAACGTAAATCCTCTATCAAGCCCCTCTAATACCCCCCCCAACCCCCCTTTTTCAGAGACGGAAAGTTAATGAGTCCCCCCACTCTATTAACCCCCCCCCCCCCCTTTCCTCCCTCCCATCCTTCTTCTTTACAAACAATTAACGTGGATTGATCAGTTCTCTTGATACAATGTATTCAGGCTGGAAGTTCATATTGTTTTTGGTCTTCGGCCGCATGACCTCCAAATTCATGTGCTTAACTTTTTTAACTCAACGCTTTATTTCTCTGTGTAACCTGAATAAGAATTTTGTTTTTGTTAGTTTTACTGCTCCCACAAGTGAATTAAATACTGTTAACAGTGACTTGTACAACACGTAACCGGTCAACTCTGTCTCTTACTACGGTATTTTTGCTACCGGTGATGCGTTTCGCTAAATCAAATAATCCCCCCTCCACCCTCTCTTTTATAAGCTTCTCTCTATTATCAAAAGTGCTTGTTAAAAATATGCACCCCGGGGGGCCAATAGAGAATTTACGGTATGTCCAAAAATTGCTAAAACTTATCGACCTGCATTTTTCCTGTTTCGTTATCTATCGCTTCATTAGTAGTGGTAAAATGAAACTGTTAGTATTTTAGTTTTATTAGAGAAAATGTCATGTAAAGGGAATAAGTGAGGTATCGCGACAACACGCTCAATTATTTAAGTTTCATCCTTGAAATATTCGACCAACCGTGGAAATCACATATAACAACACTTTCCTATTGAAAAACTTGCAATCAAATTTCAGCTTGTTGGGTACTTTTTTGTTCTGCAATCAGGTGTTAAAGCAAAGCTATTGAAAAAAAGTTTTCGTCCCAGTTTAGTTTCAGAAAGACCGGCAAGCGTTGCAATCCACTACGTTCATTACCGTTCTCAAAGATGCATTACAACGCCTTCGAAACCTAAAGTAGAATTAAAGTACAAATATCACTACGAGAACGCATAAATTTTATAATATAACGACGTCAGATCGATGTTCCTCGATAGGTACCCGGTAGCGATTGTGTCCTTCAGCCGCGAATGTTCGATCCATTGAGTCCTCTCAAATCCACTCTTGTAATCCACTCTCCACTCACTACTCTTGCAAGCTACAACTCATGTCTTTGAATTAATCACAATTTCGCCTTACTGAAAGGTACGATTTATGAATACTAAATATTAAGGGCTTCAACAAAAACATGCATATGGGCGTCACGAACTTTCGCACGAATCAGCGAAACACCGTTTCCAGTCAGTTGTGCGGTAAATACACTTTAAGATAATATACAACTTGATGCTTTCAATAAATATATCTAAATCAATAAGCTCCTACTCAGAAATATTTTTTCTGTTATTTTGAGCCCACGGTGATTCCCAACTGAGTTTCGCTACTGTGTTTTAGTTAAATTGAAAGAACTACCGTTAAACTCTTTATTCCAAGTAAAAATCTGCCATCTTTCTTAGCTTTACTTCTATGTTTGCGAATTCGAAATTCGGCTTAAATTCACTGATAGAATGCAGGGCCACTTGCACACTTCATCAGGCATCGAGCGGTTCGTTTGGCTCATTTGTTTTTTCGCAGTATACAAACAACAAACAAGTCCTCAGCTCCACTGCTGAGTAGACGAGCCACAACAAAAGCCTGATGACGGCCACCAAAAAATAACTCCTTCATCGTTCTTAATTTCTATCCACAGCCATACTAATGACCTCTATTTCCTGTGTAGTCGCCGAAAGGCATAAATTTTGCTTTTGTTTTAGCATTTTGTGCTTCAGCAAAAGAAGGGTGGCTTGAAGACCCAGCTTCAGTAAGGCCGGTAATCAGTGTTATCACGGACTTTGGGCACGTACGAGAATTTACAGGAAAAAAACTTGTGGTTGGTAATCGAGACAGTTTGATCGCACTGAGTGTAGCCTGCGTAGCAAGCGTTTCCTCGCGGGGTTCGTCTAGAAAGCTGGGACAAGAGCGAAAAAAAAAGAAAAGAATAACCACTCCCCCTCCCCCTTCAACCTTTTTTTTGCTTCCGCTCTAACTTTCGCGCAATAACTCGATTGGAAACGCTAACTACGCAGGCTACACCGAGTGATTTTATGTAACCCGTAGAGCAGTATCTCGTAACAATTAGTCATGCTCAATAGTTAAAAGATTAAACAAAAGAAAGTATTAAATGAAATTAGAGTGCAATACGGCGAACTATAGTAGTGTCTGCTATCTATTTCACAAGTCAAGTGTAATCAGAATTTTAATGATAAAGCTGAGAAATACAACTTCCCCCAACATTATCCATAACTCAAGTTGGATGTAAACTTCAAGTGAATCTAATATGAATAAATTCAGTCAGCAGTAACTCTTTAAAGTTTGCTAAGATAAGTCAGATCATAAACTATGAGACATACATGTTTATAAAAAAAATTTCTTTATATAGGCGGATAAAGAGTTCTCGTCCCTACCTGCTTGTGAAGGATTCATCCGGCTATCAGACTAAAAGCGAACAGACTCCGCGTTTAAAATGGTGACGAAGAACTGAGCTGAACTGAGCTGACTGTTAGCTAGCTGTCCGTGCCACTATTTTCTTTTATGGAATTTCCAGTCGATAAATATTCTTGGAATTTTTTTTTATTATTATTTTGTTTAATGTTTAAAGCAGTTTTTTTTTTTTTTTCTTAATTTGACGGGTATTTTTTAATGACTAAACTGTCGGAATTTCGTGACACAGCTCCTTACAGGAGCTGTGTCACGAAATTCAGCCAATTTAGGTTGTTGCAAAATGCCCGTCAAACTAAAAGAAACGTAAAAATAACCGCTTAAAACATTAAAGGAAGGTTAAAATAACATAACAGATACAACAGCTTCCACGGATGGGCAAAACTGAAGAAGATTGAAACGGATTGAAATTAGGGTTTTTGAAAAATGTTCAGCCTAACAGTTTTTCAAAGTTAATCTCTGCTGTTTGCAGCTTTAAAGTAATGCTCAGGGGACATATTTGTTTGTCTCTAATCTCTGATTTTGTCATTTACATGTAATTTCTTTGCTTACTTTAAGTTCCATAGCGATTGAGGGCGAGTAATTGGCAAAATAAAACAAAATGAACTGGACTGCCGTGACACAGCCCCTTTAAATTTAGCATTTTCATGTAACGAGACACCTGAAGGTGCATACTGGGTTGCCACAAAACCTAGACTAGAAAGAAATAATGTATTGTATGAAAACGAAAAGTTTACCATAAAAACAGACAGCAGACAGGGTATAAAAGGAAGATGTAACCCTGCGCGCTAATCCGGCATCCCATCCCAGAAACCACCCCAACCCACGGGTCTCATTAAACTGTTTGAACTGAGACTAGTAATGAAATGATAATGATAATTGATGGTCGATACAAAACAAGCTAGGTGGGTGTACCGTGTGGCACTTTGCGGGAGTTTATTTTTGCGGATTAGGGATTTTTTCTGTTTCGCTGAAACTAATTTTTGCGACTATAGGACACATTGGCTTTCCTCGCTGAGAATTAATTTTTGCGATTTTCAAAAAGTTCCCAGCAACCAGCATAGATAATATTTTCGTTCTTGTTAAGTACGTGCAATCGGGGTGTAATAGAAATACATATTTTCAAACAGTACTAAGGTAGGCGTACCATGTAAAACCAGTAATTCATTGTATACGTTTCGTCTCTGAATGAAAGAGGCGAGTTGTAATTGAACAGACACAATTTTTTTGTACTTTATTTTTGTGTAGCAATATTAAGTCAGAGTATATTAAATTTACTCTGGAGTAAATTTTTGCGGGAGAAATGTTTGCGCTAATTTTTTTTTTTTTTTTGGGGGGGGGGGGGGGAGGGAACTTATTTTCGCAAAAATTTTGTGCCACACGGCATCTCTAGTTTATCTGAACTTTGTTTGTTTTGTTGACAGCTTGTCTCTATTTCTGAGGAAAACAACAATAAAAAAAAGTCGTCCCGTTCATAGGAGAAAGGCTTCAGCACATCTGAAAGTTTCTTTAATCGCGTGCAGTACCATTGAGCTGTAGTTAGGGCGGCCGCACAGAGTTAAATTGTCTAAACTAAACCAAATTAGTTCGACATGGACAGAGTTTTTAAGACAAGAAAAGTGTTTTTTTTCAGTTTTTCATCAGTAGTATTTTTATAAGGTTTGATTTTATACACTGCGAACCGACCGGGTGAAAATGAACTCATTCAAATTTTGAACTACCATGGAGGGGAAGTGTAGTTTTTGAACACAGGCTAGCGTATGCATTTGATAAGAGTGTTCATTCCGGAGGTCACTTATGGCGCTTTTTATCCCGGGGGGTACTCCACATAATGGCCTTCATGGGGAGGCTCCGCGCGAAAGGGGTACCTTTCTTAGGCTTTAGGTATAAAAAAAGGAGAGATTTCACTAGCTGTAGTATATGAAAGGGTAGGAGTGCGTCATTTCGGTCAGTAGAAAGGCCCAAAAGGACTAGGCCCACGATCACGCTGTTTATCTTTCCTTGCAAGAAAACATACTTTGCATAGCGAGATCTTATATCTTCTTTCACCTTTATTGTTACCTCGATCGGAATCGTTGTAAACTTGTCGGTTCAATTGATTTTTTTTAATACCATGTACATATTTAACTAACAACAGCCTCTGTATAAACATCTACATACGACATTAGAAGATTGATCACTGAATAAGCGATTACAATAATTGCATCAATGATGATAAAAACAAAGAAAGATAAAATCAATGAAATCAATACAAAAATTAAATGTAAAAGCAAGGATATTGTTGCCCAAAAGCTGGCTATTGAAGTACTGAATTCTTTCATAAGGCTGTTGCGTTGATCAAAAACACTACTGAATTTCACTGATCGAGTCTCGTAATGTTTACATACCGAACAGTTTGAGTTTTAACAGTTCATTCGGGTGATTCTTTTAGCGCTTCCAACTCAGTACTGAGATAGTTCACTTAATACACAAGGTTTCTCTATGAAAGATTCACTTGGAAGAATTCCCTTGTAAATGGGTCTCTCGCATAGTATAGTTCATGTACTATACCACTTCCAAAATGTACTCTTGCCATCTTGTACTGTGGGCTTACCATAAACACCGTTTACATTCTTATGCTTGCATTCGTATGCTTCCACCGAAGATAGATTGCTAATAGCTTTGAATCGCTTCGAGCTCCCCGGAATGTACTCTGCTCAAGTCCGCTGACCTATTCTACGCATACTCTCGTATCTTGCGCACGCGCTGAACACGCCAGAGTGCGATTTGTGCCTGAAGGAAAAAACTGAGCCCATTTTATAACTGGGCTGTGCCACAGGCCGCCCAGTGAACAGCATTTACTGTGTTGCGCCTTGAATGGCGTCTCTGGCTATTTTGCGCAACTCCGTTGACTCTTTTTTTTTGTTAATATTATTGTCATTACTATTTTTCTGTATTTTTTTTAGGTGCCATGAATTGTAATAACAGTCCATACCTGAAATCCATTCCATTCCTCTAGATCTACTTTTCACGAGATCACTTGCCGTCGACAATTAAAATAATTGATCTGCTTGCCACTGACAAATCACGAAATTTTGCTCAACCTCGTCAGCCCAATCAGGGCAGCGTACAGATTAGTTAGTTATCTGCTAGCAGATAATTGACTAATCTGTAGGTTGTGCGCGCAATGCATGATTCCAATAACAATATCAATTCAGGTTTCTTGCGGCGGTGTCTTTGACGTTATTTTCTTCAAAACAATGTAGATTATAATAAACAATTATTATTAGATTTGGTTTTTGTGATATCCTATAAATAATCATGGTCTCGGTAAGTGTTATCAGCCTCGGCCTTCGGCTTCGGCTCTGGGCTCGGCTGATAACACTTATCTCGACCTTGATTATTCCGGATATCACTAAAACCGAGTTGGAGTACGTAATTGTAGAGAGTCGAGAGGTCGAGAGTCGAGAGTCAGATGTCGAGAGTCCGATAAAGGCAAGTCGGAAGTCCGACATAAGACATACTCAACGTTTACTATTTATCTAAAAATAACATTAGGGAAATAAATACCTCATTCTTACTAATTTTCGCGCGTACTTAATTTCGCGAATATTCGGTAGCCGGATTTCACGAGTACTGATCATTCGCGATTGCAAACAAAATTAGGGGAAAAGCGTTCTAAATTTCGCGATTTTGTCTTTGTTTTGTTTTCGTAAATCCCGAGTAGAGGGTACTTCTCACATACTAATAAAACATATATATGTCAAAGCAAGGTTGTTAACTTACAACTGCCCTACATAGAACCTTATGAACAAACTTACTGTGTATGCTGTCTATGCAAGGTATATCATACAGTTCAGTGCTTACCGTAAAACGCAACTTGAGATGTTCAAAAATGCACAGTACAAAAACAGTAGTCGACCAGAAAGACAACAAAACTGCATTAAATTCTTTTTGCTTTGTTTTCAAAAATGGTATTAAATTTGGCGTGTTTAAATTTCGCGCAATCTTTTGTTTGCGCGTATTAAATTTCGTGAATTTTTTAAAATCGGAAAAATCGCGAAATTTAATACTCGCGAAAATTAGAAAGAATAAGGTAGTTACTGAGTCGTTGTTTGTGTTCAGTTGTGATCTCAGCTGATGTTTTTATCCTTATATTTCGGTGTTTGTCATTTATTTACTATCTTCTTCGGTTCAACATTTCCCACGAAATTAAAACATTGATAACAAGAGCCTAAAATTTCGACATTGAAAGGAAGACAGAGGAAGTCTGCACAGACTCCTAAAGTGATTTTTGTGGTTGCGTCGCATCATCCCGCAACTGCCTTCAAGTTACATTTTTGTTCTTACATCCTTGTCTTTCAGAGATTTACCTCTTTTGTAGGATATGATCAGAGGTCATTTAAAATTTGTTTTCAGCAGAGGCTGATTTTCTATAAGGCACCAACTTGCCATCAATGTCTTGCTTTTTAAGATCGTGTACCGCTAGGTGATATGTTGTAACGAAAGGAAAAAGTCTGTCTATACTTTTTCGCTTTTGTTTTAGAGCCGATTTTCTTATGATAAGTTAAGGTTGACCTCTGATAACGACCTTTCTATATCTTGTTTAGGATACCCGCGTGCTTCGACGCGTTGCATTGTTAAAAGTTCGCAAAGCACTCTTTTAATGTTTTTGATCAAGAGTTTGTTCTAAGCAATCTTATTGCTTCGCCTTTAATGAAGCCTCTTCTTACCCCCGGAGGGTGGCAAGAGGTAAAGTGTGTATATTGCATAGTTTTTATGTCGTTTTATGCTTTTGGAATGTTGATGCAAGTAGCAATTTTAATTAAAAACAAACTAAACTCAAATAAAGCTTAACCTGAGTTCACTCAGGCTCAGGGCTGCCAGCCTTAAGACCCACTAATATTACCGGGGGGTGGGGGTACTCGACGACTACTAAGCATAAGTGAGCCACTTAGGGTTTGAAACCCTGACAAAAAAAATCCTAAAATATATATCCTGTGTTTCAGGACAACACCTCAATTTTGTTAGCCTGTTTAAAGGAAAAAATGCAGGCCGTCTTGTTTTTAAGCCATTTATTGGCAATTGCAGAGCAAATTCACGTTATAGTCATTGCCTTTGCATACTTGGAGTACAAACAAATTTCATCCTGTTTATAACTAGGACCCTGTTTAGGACAGACTCGCGCGGAATTATTTTCCTGGTTTGTGACTCGCACGAAATTATATACCCTGTCTGGAGGTTATGGGCTCCTGACCCTGTTTAGGACAGACTCGCATGAAATTATGTGATTTGTTAGGATATTCTGAAACGGACAACACCCAAGAGGCCTACTTGCCAACAGCTAGCATTTGGGGGCAAATTGTCTCTGAGATATTAGCCCAGTTGTGCTCTGAAAACTGCATACAAACCCTTTTAAATTTGTTTTGGGTCGCCTTAAGTCTAAATCCTAATTTTTGGCAAGCAGGCCTCTTGGACGTTGTTCTTTCAGAATATCCTGAAAAAATCTTATAATTTCAGAAATTTAATGTTAAATACGACGTCATCACTTTTTAAAAAACTCTACTTCTTAGCCTATAAAATGAAAGACAAGTTTTCTTCTTGACGCCCCTTCTATCCTAAATTTTCACCGCAACAAAACATCAAATGCTTGACTGAAAAGAGGACAAAAAATTGCCAAAACAAACAGTTCAGTTTTTTTTAGTTTTATTCATTTCATTGTTCTAGCTACGCGTTGTTCAAGTTCTCAGCACATTCACCATCCATGCCTCAAATCCATTCCATTCCTCTACTTTTCATGTGATCACTTGGCGTCGACAATGGGAATTATTTGCGGTCCACGATCATTTCCGATCCATTTTTAGGGATCATTTGCAATGTGAGGATCATTTGCGGTTGGGGATCATTTACGATGCTGTCCAGATCTCTTGTCACTAATAACGTCATCTCTTGTAACTACTGCAACTACTGTAATTCATTGCCGTAATGTACATTTGGAATAGACAAACAGCCACAGGAGCAATACTTGATAGACGACTCATTTCGGACTCATTAACTGCTACTTTTTAATCAAAGAACTCCAAGGGGTTGGTTTAGTATAAAAAAAAACAGTACTAGTTTTATCCCGTTTGGGAAATCACGTGCTTAAAGCATGGGAATATCCTGCAACCCCGTGCAGGGATCAGGGTCCTTGCTTTTACTAGTCAAGACTATAAGCAGATTATTTTTCGAGATATCGTTGGTTATTGTTTTCTACGGAACATTGCTTAACCACAAGTCTCAAATGGAGATATTAGTAGCGTATGCCTTTTTTTTTTTCTTCTTTTTCTTGTACGCCGCGTTCAAGAAAAAGGATTGTACTAGAACACAGTCGGCAAAACCCATTTTCATTATTATATTAATATTCAAAATCTTCGCTTCTCCAGTAAACCCTTTTTCGGGAGGGTACAGTAGGAGATCAGCAGCAGGTCCGTGCATGACGTGAAAAATTTGGGACTAACGTCTGCATGCTTAACACAAATTACTTATGGACGGGTCAAGGTAGCATCGAATTGAGTCAACTGAATACAACACAACAGAAATAGGCTATGTCAGTTGACTCATGAGTCCCGTGGTCCGCTAACGCTACGGTGGTGTATATTATGTATGCAGTGGAGAAGTGCTGCAAAATTCTATGGCAATTCTAGCTACAGTATTTCAGGTTTAAAAATTTTCGTCAGCAATGGTCTGGGCAGGGACAACTAATATTCATCACACGTCGTTTTGTTTATAAAAAGACTTAGATATCTTGACTGTAACCCTTCTTTGGTAAATAGCTACGCCAAATCATCGCCCTGGTTTCGACAACCTGAGACAAGTTAAAAAACCTTATGCACGTCACAGAACAACATTACTGCTTACGCAGAAAATAGTTTTTTGCTGAAAATTCCCGGAATAACAGTTTAGTTGTGTATTTTGAACAAGTAAAAAGGTATAAATTTTGATGGACAATAGAAACAACACGCACTATTAACTTTAAAAAATCAATTATATGGGGTGACTTACCTTTGGCGGTTTCACTTGAAGGAACACAAACAAACAGCGAGACAGTAAACGAAAAGTAAGAAGCAGGGGAAGTCGACCCGGGGAAGTCGAATTGAAAGTAATGTATATCCTTGTATAACTGAATAATACGTGCAGGAATTTTACAGACCTGACATGACGCACATGACCTCTGTTTATTTTTATTGGTAATAGAAACGTTATGAGTCAGGGTGGGGAGGGGAAGGGGGCCGGAGGGTTTTTGAAGTACAAAATGATATCGGTGCAAAACCATTTAGAAAAAACAAAATCTTGCACAGCAATCAGTTTAGCATGGGACCGGGCTCCGCAGTTAGGGGAAAATTCAAAGGAGAAAAAAAAAACATCGGCCAGCCAAGCGAGTTAAGCGGTAGTCTGGGGACTAGGGAAAAGGGTCCACGTGATCTTTTTATGCCGTTCCACTCCATATTTTCCCATTTTTTTCCCACAGCGGAACCTGGTCAGGGTAGGATCAGCTTATAAACAATTATTCTTGTGAAGCCGGAAGTTAACAAACTAGACTCCCTTAATAAAGGTTTAAGGCGAGTTCACTCAGAACTGCTCGCCATAAGACGATGGAATTCGACCAATATTTGAGTATAACGACTCAGTATATTTTTCTTTCGAAAAAAACTCATTTTCATAGTCCGTACCATTCCCTGGTAAAAGGAAAATAAACTTGAACTAAGGAAAATTTTGACCCGATGCATAACAAATTTTCTTTTCTTTTTTTTTCTCTTAGTGATGCAATGTTCTCAGAGCTGGTAATTTGGCCTTAAGCCTGGTTTCCATATGATTGTCGGGATCGTCCGGATCGTTCCAGTCGTCTTAAAAAATGTTCAGACGATCGGGACGATCATATGGAAACGCTACCCAGACGATCGCAAACGACCCGGACGACTGAGACGACCTCGATCGCTTGATAGAGTTGAGTTCTATCCGGACTATCGGGACGATCAGTTAAATTTTGAAGCGTTCATATGGAAACGCTCTCAGAAGACTGAGACGATCGGGACGATCGAAGGCTATCCCAGAAGTCATCACTTTTATTCCAGTAATCGAGAATAAATTCGGCCCGGATGGCGCTGAAGCCGAAAAAATAATACACAAATGTTCGCAGCGCGTATGGGGGTTATTTGAAATTAGAGAAAGTCCCTTACATCAAATTTTCGAAGAGATTATGTTTTCGGGGAACTCTTCTAGCTTCTGAATGCCGCAAAATCAAGAGAAAAAGCAGATACCAAGGTTTTTAAATAAATAAAAATAGTGAATCCTACCTCTTTCCTCAGAGGTAGGTTAACTTGCAATTCCCTCGTTTTTCTCACCTTCATGCTTAACTGATTAGGCCATTCAATACCTTTTAGCACCAGTTGTATAGCTTTTCATCTGCCTTTTTTTTTTGGCTTTTTTTCGTTTGTTTTCTTTTCACTTGCATGCGCTTCTGGTTTAGTCAAAGTCCCAAACCAGTCAAGGGATGATTGCATTTTATTACTGAATTTAAGCGGCCACATGGCGCCGGTGCGTATGCAATTTCAAAACCTGAAGCTTTAGTAATCTCTTCTTTACACCGGCAATACAAAAATATGAGAAACATTGGTCACCTTTTGCTCTAAGTTTTCTTTTTTTAACATTAAATCTCTGCACCATTTCAGCATATTTTTAAGAAACTGAAATTCAGGGTTTAATTCAGGTTCTGGTTCCACACTTTTTCACATGAGACCTTACAATTCCGTGTTCTAGATCAAAAACTAAGCGATAAGGGTATTTTAAGGCTCTATTGTCTTTCACACGCGTGTCACTCAAAAAATGTCAGTTTTCAGGTGCTTAAGCGACTTAGTAAGACGATCGACGCTAAACAGGCTCGAGGCACAGGGTCCAGAGGAGTTTCGTGTGAATAAATGAATTACTTATTTTAAGTCTCACCTTGAAAAATCAAAAAAATCTGTATGATATTGCGGGATATTAAAAAAATTTTGCTTCTTTAAAAAATATCCTCTGAGCTTCTAGTAAGTACGAAAACATGTTTTGTAGAGCGCAGTAAAGCAGTACCACATTCAATTTTATTGTGAATAAAACACAGAATTACCAATTCTATTAAAATGCTACAGTTCAGTCGTTAAAACACAATGTAAAAAATTAAAAATTGGTGCATTCGTATGTCTGTCTATGTAGACATTCATTTTCAGCCTTGATTCATTTCATTTAAGAAAGAAAAAAAAACATCGATATTAAAACCAAGGAGAACATACAACAAAACACTGAGGGTCGGTTATTTAAACGAAGTCTAACTTAGACCGTGGTTTATGAAATCTTTGGACCACAAGATCTCGTTCTTTGTGGGCTCTTTTGAGTAGATAACTACTTTTCCAGTCAACCCTTTGTGCTTCCATGAAACTTTCCACCAAAAACAGTGTTTACATAAAAGCGTTTGGCAAACTGAAAACGGCTTAGAACGGGGTTTTGTTAAGACTGGCTAAACTACGTTTAAATAACTGGCCCTGAGTTTTCAAGAACTTGTACCCTGCGCCGCAGCTGGAAGTTTGTTTCCAGTGGGGGGGGGGGGGGGGGGGGTACTTAGGTTAATTATTGCAGAGCCCAATTATAGACCCTATCTTAGTCACTTTTAGGCAAATATGTAGTTTTTTGCGATCCCAACGTAGTCACTTTCTATTCACGTATCTCCCTTATCAATCCTTCAAATAGGTCATCACAAAATGAATTGACTTTTTTTTTTTTAATTGAATGAAGAAACACTTTACTTTTCACCTACAGTACAAACATTCTGGTACGTTTGCTAACCGTAAATGTGAAGGCCTTTTTTACCCAAAAATCAGAAAATGTGTGACCCGATTTAGTCAATCCAGTCATGAAAATGCGACCCCATCCAGCGGCACATCCCAAGGACCTACCCTTCCCCCGGGCGAGGGGGGGTTGTTTGCTGTGCGCAGGGTGATGTTGTCTTTTGTGGCTTGAAAAGTGAGAGATGTCTCTCAAACACACCAATGAAGTCTACATTTTCTAGAGAAATTGTAGATCACAAACATTGTATCGGTTTCATTTAAACGGTAACAACTCTAACAAGTACAGCTTCCAGCCTCCATTAATTTCCTTATAGATTTTCTACAAGAATTTGTTAAAGGTCAAAAGATGTTTGTTCCGTTGTTACCTGTCATAAGTTTTTCTCTTTATGTAAGTTAAACTTGTTAAGAGAAAATTGATGTTGGTCAACACCTACATTTCTCTAAGAACAGGCAGCAGAGGGTGCCTTTCCTCTCCAGCAAAGGTAAATTCGATCTGCAAATGGCAACATGAGGTTATCCTGATGATAAATAATTAATACAATTTAACTCAATTTATAAGGAATACCTATAATCAATTCACGAAGTAAGCCAGGGTTCACATAGTCTCTCATACAGCCTGCATTCTTTGTATCTTTAGGCAAAAATTCTCTCCATGCACATGCCTTCATAAGAATCAATGTTGGTTGGAGATGTTGTCATGACAACACAAAGGACAGCTAATTGCTAGCCGTGAAGGAGACCGGACGTGACTTCTTCTGCGCATGTCACCTTAGGGAAGTTCTATGGAATCACTGAAGTCACCAGTATCAAATTTTTGGGCGCCATGACGACTAATGATGGTCACAACTTGGAGAGTTGTGGATTTTGCAACATGTTTTCCTGCCAGCATTGATAGGGTGCACTTTGTGGAGAATGCTACTGTGTGGGAAGGGGAGCTACTTCCTGTCTAACCCTCCCTGGGGAGACCAAAGCACCTCGCAAGGGGATCTAGAAACTTAACCCTACCCATACCTGGGCCCCACTTCTCGAAAGGCCCGGAAACTTTTCGGGTCCAAAGGAAATTTTAAAATCAAAACTTGTTGAATAGTAGCACAGCTCCTAGGCTGTTCCATGCTCCAAGATAGTGGTGAAAAGTCGTTCAGTAAAAAGGTGTAAAATAAATGCGAAAAACGCGCGGGCCCCGTTTCCCAAGTCGCGCGCGTCTTATTTTCGCTCTGCTCGTTTTAATACGTCCCCACTATGCTATCTGAGAGCCTGTCACAAGCTACACAGTTCCTAGCTCACAAACCAGTCAGTCTATGCTTCGTTAACTGATAGTTTCATTGTATCATTTCCAAAATTATGATCCTTTGATCTTGAATGTACACAGGGTAAACATAAAACAGCTTTCCGGGCTTGAAAAGTTACCAGAACTCTCGACGAACAGGCCCCTGGCCCCAGTTGTTCAAAACTGTGATGGCCGGAAAGTGCTTTCCACTGGATAAATATTTATCCAAAGGATAACGCAATTGTTTTCCTTAATACCTATCCACTGGATAGTGATGTATTCAGTGGATAGCATTTGGGTCTGTGAAAGAGCCCCAAATGGCTAACAGATGAATTTTATGGCTTTATTAAGTCGAGATAACGTTTTTTGTGATTGATTCCTATTTAAAAAACAGTGTAATTAAAAAGGATACAAAATCATAAACAAGGTATGTGAAAGGGGTACCTACAGGTCGCTCAACTCACTGCGTTCTGTACATAAGTTAGATCAGCTGCCGTTTTTTCTTCGCTTTAATCTTGTTTTGAGTTTGTTTTAGGCGAGTGGGTTATCCTCACTGGATTTTGTTTTAGTTGTTTTGTACGAATTAAAATCTGGGGTGTCCTCGCTTGAATTCAGTTGTTTGAGTTTGTAGAAAGCACTCCATCAACACGTAAAATATCTGACACAACAATGCAGCTATCTGTTCTACGTCACTTAGCTGCTTTCATATCACGGAAAACTCGGCATAACAATACTTTATTTGTGGTAAAAAAAATTAGGAAAGAAAATCTAACGCATGTATGGTTTACATACCAGGACCTGAACCAAAGACACATTGATGGAGAACGAGTGCTCTGACCAATGCCTCACCCCTCCCTTCGTGAGCCTAGTTCAGACATCACCCGGGAGAGCTCCTCACGGGGTAAAATGCCATGTACCATATAAAAAAGCAAACCAGTGACACATTTAATTTTATTGTAACTAAAACACAGAAATTTATATTTAAAAAAATAAACAATACCAATGCTATACAATACTGCATTTCAGTCTTGATAAGGATACAGTGTAAAATGTTGATTGAATAATTAGAATTATTTTGTATGCCTGTATGGAAAATCATTTTCATCCTTGGTTCATGCAACAAAACACCGAGTTTCCAAGAACTTTTAGCCTGCGCCACAGCTGGTGGCGGTTTGTTTGCTGTGTGCAGGGGGGGGGGGGGGGTGGGGAGGATGTTTTCGTTTGTGGTTTGTAAAATGAAAGATGTCTCTTAAACACAACAAACAAAAGCACCAGCTAGTATACGTAAGTTAAAGATCTTGCTGATCACAAACTTTCCGTTGTTTCATGAAAACATTGAGAAAGTTCTCTAAGGAGTAATTTCCAGCCATTTTGATCTACATGTCCTCACACTTGGTCAGTACTAATAACACAGCATATTTACAAAGCTTTCTGTTTATAAACTCACCAAGGGCTAACACAAATAATATTAAGAGCAGATAAGAAATGTTAACTCCATTTACGTACATGTAGCTCTTTTGTTCACACAAAAGATAATTACACATTAACTAACCAATAATTTAGTAAAACTTTTGCATAATCTGGACACAAAAACCGACTTAAAACATGCCACCTTTTAAGGTACATGTAGATTTTGAAATTCTAAAAGTACATTAATTTTGCAATAGTAAAACTAGAGATTGAAACTCAAGGCTGGTTATTAAAACACAGTTTAGTTGGTGTTTAACAGAACTTTCGCTTTGTAAGTCATTTTTTCAATTTTACCATCTTTACTGTGTGTACATATCTATAAACATTGTTTGCTGTTAACAGCATCCAAAAGACTTACAGGCCAGACTGGAAAATCATTTAATATGTATTTTTGGGGCCCAGAAATTTTATTAAAAATAATTCTATTAAATAGGCTTTGTTTTAATAACCAACCCTACACTGTAAGTGTTCTGTGCAAAGTTTACTCCAGAGAAATCACATACTTTGCTTTAAGGCCCGTTTAATGCTGAATTTTTTATAAGACAATTTAAGGTGCAGTATCAAAACTGCCTACCAGTGGTTTTGTGCAAGCATTAGGAGAGTGAAGGTACACTCACCCAGAGTTGGACAAATTAATGACCTTTGAATGAAGAACTCCAGCAAACTTAAAAACAGATCAGCCCAATTTTTTTTTTAAGGATTAGTCCACTTAAGTTTTCTTTCAGTGTAGACACTGTTTTCATGACTTCTAAAAAATATTTATGCAATTTAGGTTACTATATTCACCGTTTTCACAGACCATAATAATTATTCATGCACCTTGTTTACCCCTGAAAATTTTGCATTTTGTTTCCAGGTTTTCCTGGATATTACAGTAGTCTAAAGAGAAATTGAAGACAATGGTTCTGCAAAATTTACGGGGTAGACAAGGTGCATTATGGTCTAGGTGAAAAACGGTGAATAATTAAGTGGATTTCCTCAATGATATATGTGTTTGTTGGATTTTGAAGTACATGTAACGCAAAACTAAGGAAACCAGGAAAAGCTCCGGCCATTTGAGCCTTTAGCTTAAGTGTGCCTTTTCCTTTACCATTTTGATATAAAAATAAAAATATCTTATACCTTTAGTAAAGTCTCCTCCTTGAATCATAAAATCCTTGATAACTCGATGGAACCCTGATCCTTTATAGTGAAGAACCTTCCCGTCCTGCTTAAACCTTTTTCTCCTAAAAAACAGGTTCAAAATTAATCCCAAAAATCTTGTTTAAAGTTTCCATGAAATGTCAAGTTGATCACTTAAAAAATAGCCATTAATTTCCTTAAAAGTTCAGCAATTTCATAGCACTATGCACTATTGCATTAGTTTTTCAGTAGTGTCTTATCATTATGTTAATTCTGGCATTTTTTTAGGCCTCTTATTCAGCGTTCCAGTTAATTATTTCAAGGGGGGGTCATGTAGACCATCTGAGGGGTCACCAAGACCACCTGCTAATTTTTTTTGCCATATTTAACTTAAAACTTATATGTCATCTGTCGGGTCAGGAAGCCTTCTTTGTCTGGTCATCGACCCAAGACCCATCTCTTATCTGGAACACTGTTATTACTTTTAGTTTTAGAATACACTTGCTAAAGGTTTTAATGTCTGCTTTTCTTTTTTTCTGTGTTATCATTTAAGAAGGCGTGACTCTTGTCTTAATGCATTGTACGTCAGTAAGCGCTGTGTTAATTAGATCACTTAACTTCTGTGTTTTATTCATTTTTAGTGCAATCTGCAAGGCTTTCTAATAGTTAAGGTTTTTGTTTTTATTAGATAATTTGTGTTATACATGTACTTGTCTTGCCCTGCCACGAGTAGCTTTCCAGCTATTTGCAGGGCAAACCATCCAACTTTTGTATTCTTGTGCAAACAATAAAGTTGTTGTTGTTGTTGTTGTTATTTGTTTCCCAAAAACATGACCCCCTAGATTAGCATAGCTACCCACAATTGTACTTCAATTGTAAAATACAAATAAGATGTATGTATATGTGTATGTAGATACGTAGACTTGAACTAGGTCAAAAACATTTACTTGCTACTCAGAGTTTCATGCTTCATGAGAAGCAATCATCAGGCAACTGCCAAAAAGAAACAATACATGGTGTTTTAAAGTGATTTTGAAAAAAACGGTAGCGATTCATAATAGGCTGGGTTGCATAGCAAAGGATAAACAATTTTCAGTAAAACGCTGAAAAAGAAAAAAAAAAGAAAAAAAGAAAAAAATAATAATAAAAAAATAAAATACGTCTTATGGGCTTAAATAATCACGTTAGTTAGAAGAAATTTCTTTGCATGTCTGCAACTTGATACAAGTTCATTTCTGTTGTTCAGAGTCGCCATATTTGGTCTACAAATTATATAGTACTTCTCCGACAGACATAAATTACACTTCTTCGTTACATTTGAATAGGATCTTGCATGTCTAATACTCCGCCATATAATTTGGTAGTCAGTTTTCTTGTCTTTCAAGCCCCATACTTGCTTAGCTCAGTGGAATTTCTATAACGTTCATTTCTAAAGGAGCAAGTGTGGTTTCTGTAACGCGATTTGAATGATGTGTCACAAAGACCGATGTAAGTTTGCTTCGAGTGCGATGTCGTGACTTCTGCTTAGTATATGATATTCCGTTCGTTGCAATTTCCGTCCATAGGGCAGAACCTTTTGTCTGGGCAGTTGCAAGTGTTGATAGTTTGAACTGGTAAGTTTGATGACCTGCTAATGACGGCTTTATTGTGGTTCGAGATAATGGCTTTTACGTTGTTCATAAAGCTATAGCTAAGTTTGAGAGTGTTCTGGTAGAGAATTTTGTGCAGACTGAGAGGATTTGATTTGGGAAAGTGTTTGTCGATTAAGGTGAGGAAGCACTTTCCAACTTTGGTTTTGACATTTTGGCTGTACAGAGGATTGAACCAGGTGATGTTTCTGGGCCTATTCTTGCGGTGTTTGGTGTCTGGGGAAGGTTTTCTGTAGGTGAGATTGTAATTGTAGCCAGTCTTGTTGAGGGCATCTTGGTAAGTTCCTTTAGCTTTTTCAAAGGATTCCTTGTCGGAAGAAATTTCTGAGAGGCGCTTGTTTATGGATTGCGGGACATTTTTTAGTTGATGATCAATTTGAATTTCATCATTTCTTTTTATATGTGTACGTATGTATGCACTAGTAAAGTAAACAAAAAAAGGAAGTGGCCATGAATTGAATATTATGGCCCCATTCCACTTACAAGTGAGTACAGCCAACCACACATCAACTCTAAAACACTAACATTTACATGTAATATGTAACTGATGTGGTTACCATGTATGAAAAATGATATTATTATTACTATTACTATTATTATCATTACTATTATTATTAATATTAATAAAGTAGTTGGTAGTGGTAGTAGTAGTACATGTATCTACATTAATACGTCCTTCCCCACCTGTGCACAATGCTCTAAAGTTGTCAGATGTCTTGGGACAGATGTCAGCAAACAGTTCAAAAATAATCCTCCCAGCTGAAAAGAACGCAAAATTTACTCTTAATTTAAATCAAGCAAGATTTAAAAGTTTTAGATTTGAGGTTCTTTCAAACCTACCTTCCTTTGTACCCGCCTACTCCTCTTTCTATGTTACAAACAGACTGAGATTGCTCTTTGGAAACCTTATTGATTTCAATCAATTGGCCAAAATAATCCATAAAAAAGATTAGATTATCACAGTCTTCACAGGCTCAAATCATTAATTAAAAGAAGTAAGCATTCATAACCAATGCTGCACAGTCACATTAATTTAAGTTTAAAATTATAGAAATTGATCAAAATCAAAGAAGCAAAACTTTTGCTATACAGTGTGTGGCCCTTGGTCCGCGCAAGTCCCCGATGCCCTTGGTCCGCTTTTTTTTCCGAAAATGATAAAATATTTCGTCAAGAAAAAAAATATGCTGAATAATGAAAGATAATTATCGTGATTTACTGATTAGCATTCTTTCATATGACGAAGCTTCAGCCTTCTTGCTGCGGGTGAAGACGCGAAAATTAAAGTTTGTTGACAGGTAGGTTAATTTGTCTTTCTTGAAGTTTGGATTTTTGCGGCACCGTAAATTATGTGGTCATGTTTACTTAGCCTGCGAATAACTAAAACACAACGGGAAGACTTGCCTTTTTGTAGAACAGGTTTTCAGATCAACTTATTTCTGCTGTTGGAAGCATATTACTGTAGACTCTGAATTTTTTGTTTTAGCGACTCTTGAAAAATATCACCAAATTTCGCTTAGCGGTCCTTGGTTCGCGTCCTATGACCTTGGTTGAATAAAACTTCCCAAAGTAAAAAGCGACGGCCTTTGTTTTCGAAGAATGTTTTGAAAGTCGTCCCTATACATGTCTACACGTTCTCTTTTTTGATACCTCGAGTACATACAGAGTTTTTGTTTATTATTTTGGACCGCGCTAAAAACTGCTCGTCGACGCTCATGTGGGAGACTCGAGAAGACTGTTGCCTGAAGTCTTTGAAAGAAAAGCAGATTATTTTATGCTCACAACATCTTCCGAAAAAAACTTAAACTTAATTGCATCAAGAAAAAAACAAAATACAAGAAATACTGTGAAAATCACGTTTTCGTGTGGAAACTATAACATTTTTACGTTTTTATCGTGCTGCTTACCTGAGACGCGGACCAAGAACCAGATTCGCGGACCAAGGACCATCGAAAACGGTCGCCTTTTTGCGAATTCCAAGCAAAATATTTATGTCTGGAACTCGAAATTTCAGGATTATCGACAGGAACATAAAAGCTATCTTCAGGGAGTATTTCAGCTCGTTACATGAAGATTCGGGTAAGATATTCAAGTTAATGACTTTTACACGCGGACCAAGGACCACATACTGTATTAAGCTTAATATAAGCTTAAGCTTTTAATTGATTATTTCCATATTATTGAGTTATGGCCTGAATTTCAGCCGCTTCTCTTCCCAAATGACTTGACTTTGAAAAAAAGCAGCCAATGCAAACATTTAATCCGAGGAATTTAACGTTTCTTACCTGGAGATCCATTTATCTGAACATCAAAGAAGCATCTTGGTCGATAGCCCTTCGCTTTAGGGACAGCCATCTTGTACACTTCCAGCATTTTCATGTACGCTTACACGAAGAAAATTAATACTCGAGAGGAAACATGGGATTTTCTATTTGTTACAGGGTCTGCTGACCAGTTGATGTGCAGATGCAAAAACAAAATGGTAGATCTGAGGTCACGAGAATTTTACAAATGTTACACTTATTAGATCCTGGTTAAACTAGCCCGATTACACTTGCTACTCGTTTCATTCACTCTTAAAGAATAACATGGCTCACGTTACAGTTGATTGGAATCCACTTGGAAAGGTATTTTATAGGTAAGTGGTTCCTTTTAGATCAGACTGTCTCGAAGTTGTGGCTTCCCTGTATAATTTATTTATTATTTATTATTATTAATCCCAAATATCAACAGGACCAAATCTCATCCATAGAGAGGGGGGTTGTGGTTTTTAAATGGAATGACTCCACAAATTAAATGGCTACATGGCAACTTCTGCTTCTGCTTTTTTGCTGTTGTTGTTGGCTTTTTCTTTGCAAAAAACATTGAAACAGGGTAGTTATCAGCAGTGACAACTGTCCATGGTTCTGTGGTGATGTATGTTGCAGATGACACCTGTGAGATCTTTGGAATAATATTTTTTACATCATATAAAATTCTACGTATTATTGTTTTATTATTCATTCAAAATATTTCCTCGAAGCTGAAGACATCCTTACCTCTATATAAAACTCCAGTAGTCAAACATCTACCTGTTTTTTACCAGTTCCAGATTATGAGGGGATATAATATTCTTGCTGATATTCTTCAAATGGTAGTTTTCAGTGTCTTTGTGTGTTATTTCAAAGTTTTTGAGGGAGAAGTTCAGGAATTTTAATGAGGTTAAATAGAGAATACTTCATGGAAAGTGCTGGGGTACGGTATTTATGCAAGAGTTGTTGACGTATCAGAAATCGAATGAGTGAGCGCAGCGAACAAGTAAGATTTCTGATACAAAAACAGCGAGTGCGTAAATATCGTACAAAGCACTTTCCATGTGGTATTGCGTTTATTATATACGTACTGAGATATTCATCATTTTGGCAGCCTTTTTATTTTAAATCTTTCAAAAATGCTAAAATTTGCCGCTACACACTTACCGCACCTTACCTTAAGTATCAGCTTTTCAGTAAAAACGTTTGTTAAAAACAATATAAATGACGGTAAGGATATGAGGTAATCCAAGAACTATAAGTAATCTTAACTGTTTGTTCTCAATGCAAAATAGAAAATGAGTGAATTTAAGTAAAATGGCCGGTTTCAATATAAGCTTAAGCTTAAATGAAAGGCAAAGTAGCTCCGACAAAAAGCACAGCAAAAGCTTACGTCTCGTTCTGTTTTTCCCTTTCCGCTGTTGTTTCGCCAGCTCTCTACCATTTTCTTCATCGACAGTGAAGCAAACGAAACTATTCCACTCCATTTCCAGAATGTTTTTCACTTTTTTAGCAAAAAAAACTCTTTGAGTAAAACTTTTCTCGTTGAATGTGTGCAAAGCCATGCTGCAAGCTGCAATAAAAGGCGGTAATTCTGGCGCGAAACTCACACACCTCTTTGGCTTCTCATTTTTCTCACACATGAAAAAACATCGTTTGCAATTCTGATTGGACGCATCATTTTTTTCACGTGTGAAAACTATCGTTCACTCCTCTGATTGGCTAGAACTAATTTGCGTACAAAAATTTACGACATAGCTTTTTGGTAAGTATTTCTCAGTATGTATATAATAAATATAGTTACTTAACTTAGTTAACAATGAGGAGCTCCAGTAGCTGCTCAGTGGTTTGCTTGGCATTAGCGTGACATTGACGTGGCGTTGGTGTGGTGTTGACATTTGTTAAGGTTTTATTGGTACTGCTTTGGCGAGCTGGCAGTTATCCTAGGCTCCTTTGTTTTTACCGGGGTTCATATTTCTGTACAAGGTCTATTGCAAGGCAATTTCCAGTACCCCCTAGGTCAGTGGTGTGTAATTTATGCATCTGAGTTTGCATGTACTTGTAGTTTTACAGTGCATAGTGTTCAGGGTGTTTTGCTCAGTGTTACCCAGTTTTAGTGTTTTTCCCCTTTCTCCACACCTCTTATTTTTATTATTATTATTATTATTTATTAGTATTAGTGTGGTCCTTATTTCTTCACTGAACTCTCAGTTCAGTGTGATGGGTGCTTTGGCTGGGGCTGGGTGTGGCTGGCAAGGCTCGTGGCTGGGTTATAGGTAGGGCAGGCTTGTTGGGTGTTCTTGCTACCTGGGTTAGGGGTTGGCGGCTCCATTTCCTAGGTTCTACCCATGACATAAGAAATCTTCCACCATTATTTTACTCTTGGTCTTCAGCACCAAAACAGCCAAACCATCACTCTGCTTCTTTGCTTGATTTCTGTACATCCTTTTCCAGTTTGGAGGTGTGTCTAACAGAACGTTTAACACCTTGAACTCCAGATCTGGAGGACCAGGGTTCAATCCTCGCCTGTTGAATTGATTCCTTAGACATGGAACTTTACTCCACTTTGTCTCTCTTCACCCAGGTGTATTAATCGATACTGGCAACATACACTGCCAAGAGGTAACCATGTGATGAACTAGCATCCCATTAAGCGGGGAGTAGCATGCTTCATGCTAAGGAAACCGAGAGAAGCTGTAGCCATTTTCGACCTTTGGGTTGTGCGTAATCTTTTTTACATGGTCTGAGACTTTACTATTGACATCAGCCTTTAAATCAACGCAAACATCTTTCAATTTTGGAGAATAACCAGCTGGCTCAGAAAAGAAATTGAATACCAGGGAATCCATGAAATTAAAGCCAATCAATCAGGGATGGAGAAATATTTTAAATGTACACACTTTAGCCATAACTGAATTACAGCAGAAGTTTCCGTCACAAAATGTGTTTGTGAATTGTCTTGAACAGGAAAGTAGAGCTGTACAGTATGGAGTGGCAAGATGCTGTGGATCTATCCCAGTGTATTGTGAGTGCAGCACCTTTTGGTGGTCCAATAGGTAAGTACATCAGACTTCTTCTTTGTTGTTTAACCAACAAGGTGGTCAGGTTTCATTTCCCTGCATTATCTTGTGGTAAATGGAGCTCCCCAGGGTGAAAGTTTGAGAGCACTGCTAATGAATTAAAATTGTTTGAGCCAGATGAACCACAGAAATGCTCTTTACAGCACTGCAAGTACTGGTATTTGTAAATTGCAGGGCTTCTGATATTTCACACGGTTGCGGAGCCGTGAAATTCAGGTAAATCTGCGAAATTCACAAAAACACGAAAAATACCGTGAAATTGAGTAGAAATCTTATCAAATACATGTCTGTACAACATATTTGAAACTTATTTCAGCTATAGGGGCTATTTACTTGCCGTAAACTTGCAAATTTATCTGGAAACTTCGTCACTGAAACGTGCAAACAACGTCCCGAAACTACCTGGCGTATATTATGTTGCGAAAAACTGGGCACTAGCCATGATGTTAAAGGCTTTGCCATTGGGTCATTTCTGGAGCATATTGTTGTTGAAAGAGCAAATGATGACCTCTGTTAGAAAAACGTTAAAAATGCTGGTCTGATCAGCGCAAAACTGATCTTTTTCTAGCAAAATTTGCCTTGAAAATAACCACAAAATCGGCCGTTGTTACCGATTGCTTTTTGGTGAAGTTTGCCCTGAAAACTGCTGTGAAATAGGCCGATTTTTCCCTCAAATTTGTCGCTAAAAATCCCGTGAAATTTGACTTTTTCCTCCGCAACCTATCAGAAGCCCTGAATTTATGTCTATAGCAGGAAGAGACCATTATACTGTAACAGAATTTTGTTGCAGTCAACTGTCTGAGTGTACATGTCAAGGGATTTGGCTGAAAATAATTGAAAGGAAGAAAACAACTCTGAAGAACATCCTGCTTCTAATTACTTTAGAACAGCTAGTGCATAAAACATGCAATTATTGATACAATATTAAAAAATTTCATTACTTTCAACCTGCAGTCTAGCTGTCTTGCATGTAGGTGATTAAGTGTCAGGAATAGTTTAAAAAAATAATAATTGAATTGGGCTCCATTGCTAAATTGCACCCTGCCCTTTTTTTTGGTGGTGTGGTGAGGGGGGATGATTAGTATTTTAAACCAGGTTTTATAATTGCTGACATTGCATACTTATAATTGCTAACTCATGTACACTTTTACATATGTGGTGTAGGGGGGGGGGGGGGGGTGAGGATGGTAGACCTGAATATTTACATGTCCTGCTCCTGCAGCCCCCTCATTTCCTTTTTGGAGGGAAGGTTTTTATTAATTTTGTTGTTTTTAAAATTTTCAGCCCTGATAAGAGATGAAAAGCATTTTGCTCGAGTCCAAGGATCAGCTATTAATAAACCCATCATTCACATTTTTTCCTCTGCTGGAAGGGAACTTGCCACTGTTAAGGTGTATAATATGTCTTCCTTTTAATGTCTACTACTGTTTGTTGTTTAACCTGCAAACACCAACAAAGAGGAGTGTCAACCAGGCTGAGCAGGCTACTTGTTGTTTAATATTTACAAACTTTGTCAATATGGTTCTTGGCTAGAAGACTAACTGCTATCATTTTCTGTTACTGCTTTGGAAAAGGGCAGAAACTTGTGATATTATCATATGGCTGGTCATGTGACAAGGAAGATGAAGTAATGTTCTGATTGGTTACTGAAGCAGGCAATATGGATCTCTCTTAGTCCATCACTGACACAATAGTCTGCTTCACAGCCATTTGTAATGTTGTCACACAATGCTCCTACCCACCTCCCTTTGGGTGACAACACTAAAACTGGGTGTGAAACAGACTAGTCCTTCACTGCATGGGAAAAGGAACAAAAACAAAAATGTTCTGCTTCTGTAGGCTATTGATCAAGTGTTCTTTTTTATTCTTAGTGGGATGGAGGCCCCATAGTTCAGATGGGATGGTCCGTCACAGAGGACCTACTTTGCGTGGCTGATGATGGTACTGTGATGGTGTATGATATTCATGGCGCAATCAAGAAAACTTGTCAATGGGACAGGTCAGTGTTAAATCATTTTGTACAAGAATGAGAAGACTGAAGAAGAATTAAGACATTCTACATGTATGCTTGTAAAGCACCACAGCGTGACCACTTCTGGTCAACTTGAAGCTCATCTTAGCCAATTGATGCCATATCTTATGTCAGTAAATTCTTTAACCACCCCAAGTAAATATAATTATTTTCTGACAAACTTTTTAAAAATCATTAATTTTTCCATGACCATGAGCAAAATACATGTATGAAAATTTATAATAAAAAAACATTAAAGAGGTTGTAGAAAAATAGAATAGCCATAGTTGATTCTTCATCTCCTTTGTCTCCTAGTCCTAATTTTTCATGAATTAGGACTATGAGAAAAAGGAAATTGAGAATCATCCTTGGTTAAAAAATTTTAATCTGAGTATGATTTTGACCTGTAACATATTTATGTCGTTTTTGCATGTGGCCTTCTCAAATACACAGCAACTTCATAGAATCATTTATTGTCTGATCTGGTGCTTGAGTTTCGTTGGGTATAGGAGACTAAACTGTTAATTTTTGTCTGCATTTTTTTGTAGGATGCCAAGGAATCCAAAGTTATTGACTGCAAAACCTATAATTTTGCTGGAAGGACTGGCATAGCTATCCTGACTAGTAATTACCACTTTTATGTTGCAAACAACGTGGAAGAGGTCAGGAGTCGACGGTACTATGACCCACCAGGTAAAAATAAAATCATAACGTTCAGTGTTTCAGAGAGATTAATAATTGTGAAGTAAATAAGTAAGTGTTACATGTTAGACTCACATGCTTTTGTGATCTATAGAACTCAATATCTGCGTGACGTGTTTTACTTTCCTTTTCGTGGTGATAAGTTTGAACTGGATGGGGGTTTTTAACTTTAAAAAGTGTTGTTCAACAGGCAATAAAGAAATCTTGTCACGCATCACTCCTTGTAGCATTTCACTGACTTCAAGTTGGTTTGAATCCTTATTATTTTTATTTTTTGTGGCGTGAATTTTATTCAGGCTTCCTTCTCTTACATATTTGCAATGATCTGTCTTGGGTTAAATGTGTATTTTGAGACATTTTTCGCAAGGAAAACAATAACTACTCTCGATCCCAACTGGTTAAAATTCTTTCACCTGAGCTAACCGGATGGCAAAAAAATGTCCAGTCATGAATCTTAAGAAACATAGGGCCAGTTATTTAAACATAGTTTAGCCAGTGTTTTACAAAACTGCGTTCTGAGCCATTTTTCAATTTGCCCAACGGTTTTATCTAAACACCGTTTATTGTGAACTGTTTTATGAAAGCATATAGAAAAGACTAGAAAAGCATTTATCTTCTTAAAATATCGCATTAAGGAAGAGATCTGGAGGTCCAAAGATTCGTTAAACCGCGGCTTAAATTCAACTTCTTTTAGATAACCGAGCCATAATGTTTTTAACCAGGTTTGGATGCTCCACCCAGCAGCTGGGTCATTTAATGCCGCATGACAGAGGTTCATCGTTGCTAGTGGCAATTGATAATCTGTTGTACCTTACAGAGAAGGGACAGTGTAATAGACTGGTGAGCTGTAGTATACAGTAGAACTGTTATCGTGATACAACCTTTTATAATCCAGTCCTTTCAAGATATCTCCAAGCTCGAGACATGCTGTTTTGTAAAGTTCCCATCTTTAAAACATCTGCCTTTTCGTCGGCAGTTTCAGGATTTGAAGAAACGTGTATCTAGCAGATATTCGCACACCGATTGCAACTCAGCAACGGTGGTGAAAACGTCTCTTAAAAAGAGAATTCGCGTTGTTTGAAACTTCACGGCGATGAATTCAACTCGCACAATTTGTCAAATGCAGGCGAGTCCTGGACTTGTCTAGGAGTTGACAAGTCAAGTTGAAGATGGGGGACCCCAGATAGGTGAGGTAACATGCGGTGGGTCACCCCACCTATCATGTAAACGTGATCAAATTGAAGTGAGAGATTACAATTATGGACAGGCAGGTTACCCCACCTAAGCAAAAAAGAGAAAAACTGATCATCGTGTTCACGTTTTCCATAAAACGTGAAATTATTTCGCTGTTCACATGGAACTTTGAACGGCTATGCCTCTGAATTTTCGTACGGTTAAGGTGATGTTATACTGGGCGATACGCCGCAACACAGCGTTGCAATGTTGGAACAACGTTGCAACCATTCGAAACAATATCGCAACAATGTTGCAACGCCGTGTTACAGCTTGCGCTAAAAATCGTTGTTGCAAATCGTCTCGTGTAACACCACCTTTAAGGCTGTTTCGAGTGAGCGTTTGAATTTTCAGCCGGTCGAAAATTCGCCCGGTTGCCTTTTTGACTTTCTCTTTGCTGTCGCTGTCTCGACATCGTAAACTTCCTCTTGAGTGCCAAGTGCAAGACAGTTTGCTACCTTTTACCAATCCTGAATCAGCCACAGGGCGTAGCGAAGCAGTGGGTGCGGGGAGAAGGAAGCAACCGAGAGGTAAAAATAGAGAAGTGTCTTGAGATGTCGCAATGAGAATATTGTACATCTCTGGCTTTATCAGTGTCACAACTTTAAATATGAAATAGCGAAGTCTCGATCGTTTATAATGTTGACAAATGTTTCTGCAAACTCACACAAGTCAGGGGCACCCAACGAGAATATAGTTCAAAACCACTTAAACATAGCATTTTTAAATGTATTTTAGTATTTAAATGGTAGATATAGGCATATTTTTATCCCTTAAAAATTTGTCATCTGTTCGGATTTCCTAGCTGAAAGTCTAGTGATCCGAAAATTATAGGGATCAAAACTTACCTTTTCGAAAATGTTAGCCAGAAAATAGGCTCCCGAAAATTCTAGGTGAACTTTTTAGGGTAAAAATTAGTTAAAAATGGGCAAGTATATATACCATTTTTTTTTTGTTCGAAAATCCTAGGAGAGGCATGCAAGCAAGAAATTTTACAACAAATGTTCCGAAAATTCTAGATCTCAAATCGTCTTCCGAACAGATATTTTTCCGAAAATTGTCGTTGGGTGCCCCTGACAAGTGAGTATGCTCGCCGGCTACTGTTGTTGTTGAACAATTTTGATATTATTCAATTTTCAGACTGTTTCATTCAGCGCTGGGGCCCCGGTCACTTCCATCATAGAAATGGCCATATCTTACAATTATGAATACCTAGCAATGTTTACAGACACTGGTTTGTTATGGATAGGATCAGCAGATTTACAGGTGGGTATAACACTGTTACACTGTTCAGCCCGCAAATTCAGCTATCAGAGGACGAGTTCCAGTAGCTAACACCGAATTGACTCGGATTCTTAGAAAATGAGAACGAGTGGCGGTCTAATTCAACTGGCAGTACTAGCTTTGATTCTATACCCAGGTTTGAAGAAGGCGTGTAAAAAGGCTTTTGTTTATACTACTCGAATTTGAGGTATCTTTTCTTGTAACAAATGAAGACCCGTATCTGCCTTAGTTTTCCATGGTGGGATATCATCATTAATTTAGTTCAGCCACTTCTTCCTCGGAAATCTTGCAAAAACAATTTCATGTCATCGCAAAGTTGATTTTTATTGCGTTCACTTAATTTGCCAACATCTCCGCAAAGCGAGTAAGCTTAGCAACCCGGGCCGCTAGGCCAGGCCCTGAAGAGCTCAACTTATTAAGTACGCCTGTATTTCGCAGCTCTTTGAATTTTGCAGTTATTGTTGTATTTCTGTCTTCTTTAGAAAGTCTACTGTGAGTTCAACACTTCTTGTCCATCAAGACCCAAGCAACTAACCTGGTAAGGAGGGAGCAATTGTTGTTTCTAGAATGAAGGCTCTCGTCTTTTATGACAAATTCTCGCCCGGTTGGCCGGGCCATTCTTTTGAATTCAAACTAAGGGCCCTCGGTGTTTTTCTTTCTTCCGCCACCCATCTAGCGATGTGTCGCCACAACGTGTTGCTTCAACTAATCTCCTGACCTGTACACAGAGAGTAATCTGTCGCCGACACGTGTTGCTGCAACTTGTCTCCTTGTGTGTTCCGATCTTTACTTATTTCAACTTACCTTACAGGTGTGCAATGGGCGCTGTCATATGTTACTGGGACGATTATTTGGATGTTGTTGGACCGACAATGGACACTATTAGATATCCTTTTCGGATTAACAAGATCATTCTTTATACGCAACTAGCTTTCCAAGTATTTGCGGGGCAAGCTATCTAACTGCTAGAGCATGCTAGAATTAAAAATTGTTGTTGTTGTAAATGTTGGCTTGGCCAAGTTGGTCAAAGTGCTGTCATGCTGCAATTATACGTTAATCATGTTACTGAAAACACCCCTGATTTGAACTGACAATTGTTACTAGTGTAGTTTAATTTTTTCTGTTACTGCCGTGGAATTTGGTAATTTGTAAAATATGAGTAGTTTTTTTTTCATTGGCACACTATTGCCATATACAGTCGAACCCCGCTATTTCGAACTCGGTTAATTCGAAGTCCCCGCTATTTCGAAGGAAGATCGAATTCCCCTGGATTTACCCTTCCCCTTTACGCTCCCCCGGTTATTTCGAAACCCCGCTATTTCGAACTTTCTTCCATTTCCCTTGGGACTTCGAAATAGCGGGGTTCGACTGTATTTAACAATTATTCCACGAGTGCGCGTTGGATATGAGATTGTAGATAGCCAACGAGCGCCGAGTTGGCTTATCATCTCATACTGATCCAACCGATTTTCAGCTTCTTTTCAATTTTGAACAATTAATTTTTGTCTATTGCTAATATACTATGATGGTTAAACCAATCAGATCTGTAGAATTGCATTATTTAATGATTCAGGTTTTAATAAATATGCATATGCAACGGATAGCACACTTCTTCTTAACATATTTTACATATCAGATGGACAGTGCTGTTCATTTAGTTCAAGAGTTAGATGGCGTAAGAATCATTGGTAATGAGACTCATGAACTGCTTCAGCGAGTTTCAGGTTGGTAAATATGATTACGTTGATTGCGGGCGGTTTCTCCTCCTGGCGAAACCTCCCTAGCAACGAGGAACAAGGTGAAACGGCTGTATTCGCAGACTACAAGTGAAAGGTTTCAAAATGCTCGCAGATATTCTCTCTTGTTCTCGATTCATAAAGCTATCGAAATACAGTAGCCAAAAATAACAATCCCTGTTGGTGCCCGGGATGTCCGTGAGATTTATTTCTTCTCCACAGACATTTGATGCTTTTCCAAATTACCTTCTTTAAAACGTGTCGTTACCTGTAGGTGCTTAAAGCGAAATAAACTCCCGAGACAGTTGACTTAAACCTTTAGCTCAGTGTGGTCTTGCTGTGGCTTATGTATGATTTTTCAACTTACTGCCCGGAAGCAGATGGGACTGACTCTACATTCAGTATTCCCCCCTTCAAAGAAAATGGGTACCCTGTTGTCACGAACAAGCAAAAAGCCCTAAACTTTATTCCAGTCGACTTGTTCAATCGGTTTACGGTCAAGTCGCCCGAAATCAGAGTCATGTCGCTCGAAATAAACAGCGATATTTGCGTCTTTCTTTAACTAGACATTTGCATAGGTTACCGGACACAGCTGAGTCAACATTTTTCGACTAAACTCCTTGCGATATACTTCAGATGTTACTTCTGTTCAAGTTTATACACTCGCTAAAATTTTAGGCGACATGACTTAGGATTTCGGGCGACATTACTCTGGTTTCAGGCGATATGACTTCGGGCGAGATGACTTTCTAGCGACTTGACCGGTTACCGTTCAACCAGAAGCAAGAGCGCTTGCTGTGCGTGATCGGCAGTGAAATGAATTACCCGCCAAGTTTAAAATTACATGACGCCACTCTAGCCGACCAATAAGGTGGCGTCCTTAAAATCACCGCCTCCAGTCATGTCCAATACTGCCGCACTGTTACGGACCGTTAAGAGCAGTTAACGGACCGTACGTTCTGCACAAACCGTCACTATTATGCACCTATCAATGTAAACCCCGTGGGGGGGGGGGGGGGGAGTGCGGGCAAGGGGTGGGGATTTGACAAATTTTAAAATTTTTCGATCAAATTCCCCAGGGTGGGTAACGAAAGGTCAATCAAAAGTGTCAAAAAAGCCCCCACCCCAGGGGAAAAAATCTAAACAAACAATGCTATAATACTATGTAAAACGAATAAAAGAACATTTCAAACACGTTGTTACTACTTTTATTTACGATTAACGGAAGCTCCATTAAATTACTCGCGGTAATTAAGTATTTTCTCTCTCCACTAGCATCTCTTATCTTGAACAACAAAATCACTCCAGGAAGATTGACCGTGCTATATAATATTAATAAAACGTAAAATGCTTTATAACATCTGCTCAACATGTCGGAACAGGTCGGATCAGTGACCCATAAAAAATCCTCTGACTTTCATGTTGGAATCGATTTCAATCGAGTTTTACAATCAGATGGGAACTTGAAGATAAAAACTTCGTCAAAATAGACATTATCTGTTTAGATGACAGTTTAAAGTATCGGATTATGGCGATTAAAACAAATGAAAACTTCATACCTTTCTCCAACAACGTGAGTTTCAGGAAGCCTCGAGGGACGGACTTGGTAACTGCTTCTGAATTGATACCAGGCTTCTGTCGGTCAAAGTCAAATGTCCCGACCCCGGGGTCGCTTCGCACGATCAAAAGCCCGACAGCGGGGATAGTCCCAGGCATCAAATCCCCTCCCCTTGCCCGCACTCCCCCCCCCCCCCCCACGGGATTTACACTGATAGGTGCATTACTCACGGTCCGTATGCTGAGCACATACGGAGCGTGCATCTCATTACAAAACGATCACGACAAAACTGTAAGAACAATCGTCTGCAGTTTATCAGGGGCACCCAACGAGAATATAGTTCAAAACCACTTAAACATAGCATTATTAAATGTATTTTAGTATTCAAACGGTAGATATAGGCATATTTTTATCCCCTAAAAATTTTTCATCTGTTCGGATTTCCTAGCTGAAAGTCTAGTGATCCGAAAATTATAGGGATCAAAACTTACCTTTTCGAAAATTTTAGCCAGAAAATAGGCTCCCGAAAATACTAGGTGAACTTTTTAGGGTAAAAATTAGTTAAAAATGGACAAGTATACCATTTTTTATTTGTTCGAAAATCCTAGGAGAGGTATGCAAGCAAGAAACTTACAACAAATGTTCTGAAAATTCTAGATCTCAAATCGTCTTCCAAACAGATATTTTTCCGAAAATTGTCGTTGGGTGCCCCTGGTTTATGAAATAGGAATGTTGATGCGAACATATTTTCACAACGAAGTGTAGTCGTCAAATACTACTTAAAAAGTACTCTTATTGGTTAGAGACTTTTATTCTTTTGGTGGCTCTTAAAAGAGCCTTTTTTGTGTCCTGCAGTGCAGGGTTTTTCCTTCTTTTATGATTTTTCTTGGATTTTCTAGGTTTTTCTGCTGCTTCTTGTTGGTGCTGTGATTACTGTTTCGGTAGTCTATTTAAATACAAAACAGACAAAAGTTTGTATGTATTGTGCGATAATAATTAATTCTATTTAGCATTGTAATTTTATTGTAATTGTATTGTAATTGTAATTATTCACTTTGTATTTAGTATTCAGCTTATTTTAATGTATTGTACGATAATAATTAATTCTACTTAGTATTTTAATTGTATTGTTATTGTAATTATTCTACTTAGTGTCAAGCCACTGCTCGCCTCGAATAGCTATAGCTAACTGCGAGCAGTGGTACATCATATTTTCTATTTTCTCAATTTTTCTTAATAAACTTGAACTTGAACTTGAACTTGTTGTGGTCTACGTCAAAGTAGAACTTCTGCTTTTTACAGGTATCTGATGGTCTCTCTATATTCGTCGACCCAAGACATCTTCCCACAATGGTAGAGTTATGGTTTCTCAGTATTATTCAACAGTGGGAAAATGGTTGTTTGAGACCACGCGTTAATCTATATGTGTGATAGTAGCAACCAATCACCATCGACTGTTTACTAACTTTAAGCATTTAATTTTGTCACACCTTTCTGTTTCTTTATAATTTTTTCACATCTCATTATTAATATATCATCGGGGCATTTATTATTCACATTTTATTTTTTCTCACGTCCTCTCTTATTATTGTTACGCATCATTTTCCTGCGCACAATCTGGCTAGCAAAACGTAATTTAAACGTGAAATCGGCGGATAAAAAAGAAACTCTCATCTCCTACGGGCCCTTACCATCATAATTTTCTTTCTTGTTTACGATCACTGACATCTCAAAGTTGCAAATAATTCCAAATATTGACCTACCCGAAACACAAGTGACAACATACTCTTTTTTTTCAGTTAACCCTTCCTATGATGTACCTGCTGCTAGAAATGCTAC
>OZ037995.1:30369582-30479582 GCA_964035705.1 Porites rus
TATTGGACAAACCTCAACCGCGCAGTGTGACACAGAACCAAGAATAGCTTGAAACTAATTTTCATGGAAATAGGGTCATGTATGGGGGATTCGTTTTCTTAGATCATCCTCTCTTGCCAGAACCACTTCTTAGCACGAACGTGAGTAATTATGTCCGATACTAGAGCAACTAATTTTTTTCATCTTTCAGCTGCTGTGGAACAAGTGTTTAAAATCGGTTCAATGGAACCAGGTGCGATGCTGTTTGATGCATCAAAGGAATTTGAGGTAAGCAATGCTTCACCCTCTCTGGGAAAAAGTTGTCTCGGGTAAAAGGCTCTGCCGCCTACCCAAGCCAGTGGCGGAACTAGGGGAGGGGTCAAGGGGGCTCGCCCCCACCCCCTTTATTGTTAGACCACCACTGCGAGCCACCCTGGGCGAGCCTGTTGTTGGGTTACCTGTTTTCCTTGGTAAGGTCACCATCCTAGCTTATGGAACGTTTCTCCATATAATAAAAAAGAATCAACTTTATTTATATAGCGCTATTTCAGTCCAAAAGCTCAATAGCGCTTTAAAGAATTCATAAGAAAGAACAATAATGAATGAAGAAAAACATAGCATGATATATAAAAAGAATACCTGACGAACAACATTAAACTTTCAACTTAAAGATTCTAAACTACACTAAAAAGTAAATCCCTAAAAATTAAGCTGTCGTTCTGATTCTTTCGTGTATATTCCTGTAAACAGAAAAAGAGCGCCCGAGCAGAGGAGTACATTCGGATGATCAAAGAACGTCTTCCTGAGGCTGTCCAGCAATGTATCCACGCCGCTGCTGGGGAACATGAGCCTGCAATACAAAGAGGACTGCTGAGGGTGAGTATAGTTTCGGAGGTAGTCATGGTAACCACATGATCCTTATGTTCAGTTGCTATGTTTCGATTCTCACAGCAACCCGCCCCCAGGGGGTGGGGGATTCGTTGACAAGTTTAAGTTTTCTTACACAGTGATTGGTGTTCTGTAAACTGCTAGATAAATTTACCATTGTTTGAAAAATACATTATCTGTTTTCCGTGGCAAAATCACCACCTCCTACTAAAAATGTTTTGGTTAATCTGCTGAAGTTCCTTCGCTTGGGCATAAATCGTTGAACGTGATGCCGTGAAAAGAAAATCTGTACTCAGTGTATCAGGGTAATTTGAATTGAAAGCGAAGAGCGCCAATAGTTCGTCCATTATGTTTCTATTTGAGGAGTGTAGTAAGAGACATAAAGGACTTCATTAATGCTTTCGACGACGGCGTCATTCAGTGATTTTTCAGTTATACAGGATGAATTGAAAGTATAGCAAATCTCAGCGAGTGGTCAACATTCGCCGATAACACTGCTCTGTTACCATCTACCAAGCGAAGTTTGTAACGTCGCTTGGTCAGAGATTTTAGGTGGGAAATAGTTCTCGTGTAACATGTCGTGTGTCCTCGTAGTAACCAATAAGAGCGCTCCGGCGGTCGATGTTGGGGAAAATTCCACCTATAGTATAACCGGTATTTTTTTTTACTGATCTCAGCTGTAATCTTTTCTTCTCTTTGCTAGGCTGCTTCCTTTGGTGAGAGTTTTCTAACTGATATGCCGCCACACGCGTTTGTTTCGATGTGCCGGAATCTTAGAGTGTTAAACGCCGTGCGGACTACATGGTTGGAATTCCACTTACATATGGACAATATCCTTTATCTTAATTCAAGAGTGAACCAAATTTCAGTTGTTACAAAAGCCTCGTCTCACAGGTTACGTTTTGCCCAATTGCAGCATGTGTTGCAGCAAGTGTACACTATGCTAGCCTCCGTAGCAACACGAAAATTTTTTTTTAATTTTTCGGGTTAATTTGCAATTGCTTAAATTGGAATTTCCGCTGCGACGATCATAGTACATCATATCTTCATTGAAACTTGCATTTCCGCAGTTCGCATCATCTTCAAGTAAGTTATCATTGCTCTAGTCCCAACACTTTCGACGAACTTGCGCGGAAACTTTTTCTTCTTAGTCTAACACTATGCCAGATAGCTCTTGCGTCGGGACAGAAACCATATCGGAGAGTGTTTCTGTCCACACAAGAGAACGGTGATTTCGGTGCGATTTATGTAACGGGGCAAAACTGCGGGGTTTAAATTACTTTTTTTTTTTACAGGGAACGAACGAGATATGTTCCTTTTTCTCTTTTTTGAAACGGATATGATAAAAGTACGTTAACACAGTTTTCAATTTTGTGGCTCTTATTAAGTTCTTAAACTGGGCTCTATTTTGCTTTTTTGTTCTCTGAGAGTACTCTGGTTATTTTCAAAAATTATCCAATTTTGACGCCTTGACGATCGTCTTAGACTGGAAAAAGTAACAATGAAGACCCTTATCAACAGGTGAGTTTTGTTTTTGTCACGCTGTTTGTTATCTTTTTAAAAAAGGTAAAACGTGCAATGCTTAAGCATTTTTTGAGGGGGAGGGGGGCGGTAAACAAGGTGTATTGCTACGTAGCTGGAAATTTTTTCATAACAGTGCGCGCTCTCATTGGTTTCTTCGAGGTCACATGACCGTTACAGCGAGGGAAGCGAGGTTTAATGAATTTCCAGCTATATAGCCTCGGGAAACATTGAGATTCTCGGAAAACAAATTTAAATGTTTCCCTCGAGACCAGTCATTAAGTGTTTAAGTGTTTATTGCACTATGAAACGTTCAATAAGTTCCGAGCTTCAGGTGAGAATCAAACTTACGACCTTTCGAGTTCAAGATCAGGACGCTCTCCCCACTGAGCTGCTGGGAGCTCTATAGTGTGGAGGGTCGAAATTTTTATTGATTATACACCAGACCCGCTATAGTACATAGTACGAAATAGTACTTTTAAGAAAAAAATAGCAAAATGAATATGATATATGTCCGATAACCTTTCTCTTTTGCCTGACTAAAATGGTAACGTGGTTGGACTTAAGTCATTTCTAAATATCAAAATTATTTATATTCCTAGTGAATATAAAACAAGTTGAAGCAAAGTTTTTGTTTTTTTACTTGCCTACTTTCCGTGTCTAAACCGTGTTTACTACATTGATTTTTCCACCAACAGACCTGGAGATGGAATTATTTCCCTTAAGTTTATTTTATTACCGTTTATTTTCTGCTCATGTAGGCTTGTTTTTAGGCGTCACTACTGTCTGGCCATAAGAATCTGTGATTACTGGAAGATTCCTAAGGGGGAGGGTGCCAGTGGCATCCTTGGACCCTTGGCTTGTTATAAAGTGAGTGTAACCAGCGGATACTGGTTGGCTGTTACCTATATGTAAGCAGGGGTCTTCCCGCAATCAGCTTATGGCTGGTAATTAATAAAATTGGTAATGGTGAATTATAGTTGTGGCAGTAGACATGACTGGAGTTGGGTGTCCGGTGGTTGTTTCATGTGCTGAATTTGGCTCATTTCTCTTCGTGTTTGTGTATTTATCAAAGATCACAAAATCAACCTATGAAAAGATCCAGATCAATTAGACTGGATTGTACGCGGTGAAGACAGCGTGGCCAGGCGCCCATCGCGTTGTTTTCGCAATCCGCCCGTCCCGGGTTGGAGTCCCACTATAGCCACTTGCTGAAATTATTCGCGGTACGGTATTTCCAAGTTCAGATACCCAGTCATGCTTGTAAATAACCAACTGGTTGCCTCCTGCCAGTTGGGGTTTTTAATCCTGTTGTGTTCTATTTCCCCAATAAATAAACAGTTGGACTTTCACATGGCTGGGATGATCACATTGAAATTAACTTCTCCGCCCTAGTAGAATACAATAGTGTCCGTAAATAGTTTTTCTTGTGTTGAATATATTGACATCTCTTTCGATCCTACACCTCTTCAAAACTTGCTTTTCTTGTTTAAACAGGTTCAGCAAGCCAATGTTGATGACGAAGAGATTGCTCGTGCCATCAACTCCAAGCTTGGAGAGACTCCTGGGATATCGTACTCAGAAATAGCTTCAAAGGCAGTGGACTGTGGACGAACTCACCTGGCCATCAAGGTTAGTTGAGAGCATTCACATGTGAACAGTTTTATTATAGATTACGTTCCAAGCACATTTTGAGGCATAAAGCGGTGTCCTCCGTTAGTATTTCCTTGCTAAATGCACTGAGGCTTAAAATAACAGGGGTTGGTACAGAATGGGATTTTTTTACCTGCGAGATTGCTTTTACTGTAGGTAATCAAGATTTTTTTTTTCAGTATCCGGAGTATGAGGACCGCGCTTTGTAATAAGTTCGGCGGTCCGCTTTATTATCAGCAACACCACTATGGTGAAATATTACTTAATTGTTAAAGGACTCATGTCGAGAAACAAAACGTACGGCTGCAAAGCAGACCAATGGGGGAATGGAATATGGAGAGATTTAACAAATGAGTTGATAAATTAAATACAAACAAGTTTCATGCTCTAGCCTTTCGTCAGAGCGAAGAAGGGATAGCACTCGAAATGTTGCTGCTATATGGCTCCGAGGCTTTCTGGTCATTTTTTCCTTATTGGGTTTGTTTTTTTTTTGTGCTTAATTCTCTTCTGGGAATTTCGAGACAATTGAGTCGTGAAAAATTTTCAATTTTGACCCTAAAGCCTTGGAGTCATGTTAGAATTTTAATATATCGAACGTGGGCCATTGATCAATATAACTTCTTAACTTTGACCATTGTTCTTTCCAGGGGTTACCAACATGCTCGTCTCATAAGACGTCAACAAAACCTGGAACGGACCGGGTCAGATCAATCCCTGTAACTTACTGGATAACGAAAGATAAGGGATAGTGCCTCTGGGAATGATCTGATCCGGTTCTGCGGTCCAGGTTTTGCCTACGGCCTTTCTCGTGGCTTCGCCGCTTGTGCCTCCACGAGGAGACCTGCCTACAGCCTGGCTTAAAGCCAGCCTTGACCTCTAGCTGGAGCAATCTCACCATAAGTAAGTTCGTCGTTTGAGAATCGGTAAACGAGCCTATCATAGCCATGCCATGATAGCCTGTTCAAGTCCGTCGAGCGCGGGTGATAAAATATAAGCCGCAGGGGATTATATTTGAAATGAACGAAAAGAACAATAAAACAACGTCTGTGTACAGGCTATACCATGATGCATAATGTATCTTTTAAGATACTCACATCTTCGTGGTCTGGTTTTTTACCTGTAGCTGTTGGACTATGAAGCAAAAGCCGCTGACCAAGTTCCACTGCTCATGCGCATGAATAAAGATGACCTAGCGCTCGAGAAGGCCATTATGAGTGGAGACACGGATCTGGGTGAGTTATAAGTGGGTACCACTGCGGAGAACTACAGCTGACTTTGAGTATAGTGGAGGGAACAATTTTTGAAGCGCGTTTTTGTTTCGTCGTAGTCGCAAGAGCCGACTTATAGAAAGATCTATCGTAATGTTGAAATTGTACCAAAGGTTCCAAAAATTTAGAATAAACTCTTTCTCAACTTGAAAGTTGGCGTTACACCAGCGGCGTTACAAGCTGAGACAGAGTTTCAAACCTTAAAACATTTTTGAGATTGTTTTGTTGCTCATTATTTGGATCTTCCCTCGCCGTTGACACAATTTCAAGTAATATATCAAACATGAGACGCAGTGTTTCATCACCAGATGAAACACCGAGAAGAGAGTTGAAAATACCACGCGCAGCGGAGTATTTTTGACGAACTTCGAGGTGTTTCATCTGGTGATGAAACACTGTGTCGAATGTTTGATATTTCTTCTCAAACAAAATCATTTTTGAAGGAGAAATTAAGGATGCAAATACTGAGCAGTTTTTCATCCGATTTCCAAACACTCATTAAACATTAATTTTCTTTGTATTTTCTTTATGAATTATTAATGAGTTTGAGAAGTATATTTCAACCATCTTGATCCTTACATGCTCTCCTCCAATGGTAACAGCTTTCTCTGGTCAGGTGATCAAAATTGATGGATCCGAACTGCCGTTTTCCAAAACCCGCCTACTTGACTTTCCCCTGTATCTAGATGACATTTCATTTGTGTTGTCTTTTTTTCTGTCTAGTGTATATGGTTGTTATGCATTTGAAGGACAATCTAACTCTTGGTGAGTTCTTGATGGCCATACGTTACCATCCTGTGGCACTCAGCCTCTACATCAAGGTGAGTCTATGAAAAAAAGTTGTGTAAATGAGTGCGTATTTGTTCAAGGCTTCAACCAAGAGAAAATCCGCCATTATTTGCCAGGAGACATTTTTTCCTTTATCTGTTCATTCTTTAAGGCCATAAAAATGACGTTAAAATGTTTAAAACTTAAGTGGAGGGGTGAGAGGTTTTACGGTAAAGTTTGGAGCATTTTTAATCTCATTTCTTTGAAATGTGGGAGTCGCAGCAGTGAAAAATGGCTACGTTTCTATTTGTTTTTTTCAAGGTCCCGGAGAATCGCACTCAAGAAACAGAGAAGAGAAGAACCTTCAGTTCTGTTTCTCTTCTCTGTACTGTCATAAGCAAAAGTTCTCGACCAATCGGGGCACGTAAATCACTCGGTTATTGTAAATCGTTAGACTGTGTGGCAGGCGGCTTAAGAGGTATTGAAAAAAGTGAAAAAGGGAGGGGTAAAGGGAAGAGAAAAAAAAAGACACCTTTTTTCATTTTTGCTTCTTTTCCCTTCACTCCCCTCCCCCTCTTCTCTCGTTTTTGCACCTGTTACGCAAACTACCACGCAGGCTATTGTGAAACCTATATATTCACTTTGGCATGACTGTGATTTGTCTGCAGTACTGCAAGGATCAGGATCGCCGTACACTTGTGGACCTGTTCTACCAGGATGACCAGTTTATGAACAGTGGTAATGCCTTTGTGCAGGACAGCTACAGTGAGAAGGTATCACATAAAGTAGCTTGCATGCTATCTTGCTTAGGAGGGGATCTGGTCGAATGTTGTTTTATTATTTTATTTCTTTAATATGTAATTTCAATTCTGAGCAAAGGGGTGCGTACGCTTCACTCCGTTTCTTCATGGCATCATAGATTATTTTTGTTTCCGTGACTGTAGGTGACTACAAAGCTCCCCTCAACCTCATTGCCGGGACGTTTCCCCGTTGGAAAATAGAATAAACCCCTGTGAACGAATGGTCGGCAGCAATCTTGTTTATTTTGAGCGTCAGGAGGAGCCAAGAATACGTGTAGCAACGCTTATTTGTAATTTAACTCGCACATTTCTCGTGTTTAAACTCGAAACCTTTCGTTCTAATCATAACCAGTGATATCTAGTACGCATGCGCTAATTGTTCCCGTCTATTTCTTCGTTGTAAATAGTGGCCTTCAATACATGCAGCGACCACGTGACCAAAGGAGACATGAGACTACAAGTTATGTGTTATTTTTCACAGGGATCGTACAGCGAACAAAGCGCGCGCGCCTGAAAATCGCAGCTCTGTAGGAAAGGCCGTCACCCGAAGGGTTAATTATTAGTTGCGTAACGCCTTCCGGTCTCTCTCCCAATCTGCTCCGCAGACCTTGCCTAACCTTGTCTGGCGGAGCGGTTACTTTTAGTCCTGAACCAAAAGGATCACTTCCTTGGAAAAGAGATTGGCGCTCACCTTATTATTCCTTGAGAAATAAGAGGAAATTCGTTATCTATGAAGTGTTGCCGGCCATAGAATAGAATCATCGTTTTGATATCTCTTGTCACTACACTTGACATAAAATCTGATTTTCTTCTATTTTTATTATTTAGACAATAGAATCCAAGATGAACACATTGTCCAAAGCACAGATGTCTTACCAGCAAGGAGGATTTCAGTTCTACTCAAAGGTGTGTGCTCTTCACTTTGTTACTTTGATTTAAAATACTTCAAACTCCTTCAACGCTAGAGCCACTCATTCCTTACTATGTGAAGAAACGGAAGACGGACGTTATGTTTTGTCTAGTAATCTAGGATACGGGATAAACGTGCGACATTCGTTTCAAAAGCACCCAGAAACTCTCCACTCCTGTCGCTGTGTTTCATTAACAAATACCTTGACTGTGCTCTGAACTGATATAAATATTATTACGCAGGAGGATGCGCCGGGCTAGTGTACGAAAGACCGAGTGTAGGGGGACGCACAAGACTTAGTCGAGAGTGTTTTATCCCTACTTCTTAAGTGCTTTGTAACTTAACAAAGCACAGTAAAGGTTTCTTTATTGGTTTTATGATAAAGAATCCGTTAAATTCGCCACGCATTACTTTCTAATTTTCAAAACAAACTATTAGCAGATGACGTGAAAGCTGAAGCTCCGTGTTTTGTACCCTGATAAACACGCTTTGTCATCCAATCAGAGTGCGCGTTAAAAGAGTGTTTTCACATGACATCATGGCGGCCATATTAGTGTCCCAAACCAATCCTCTGGGAGTTGAACTCTTTTCTTTATATGCAAACGCTATCTTTTGTTCCAACAAATTTGCATAGATGCTGGCCACGTTAGTGAAAACACTCTATACTGATCTGAACTATATAAATATCAACAAAACATTTCTTGTCAGTGATGCATTGTATGCACGCGCGATTCAATTTTCCAGGCAACAGAAGAACAAATGAAACTCATGGAATATCAAGTCAAACTAGAAGAGAAGTACAGAAAGACATTTATGGATCTGTCCTTGAGCGATACTATCTACCAGGTGCGATCAGTAACACACTCAACTGTGTTAGCCTTTACTGTGGATTGAGGCCGGTTAACTGACCACCTACCCCTTCCCTAAGTCAACATTAACCCCTATTTCTTATTTAGGGACAAATTGTAACTTAAGGGAGGGGTAGGTAGTCACTTACTCAAAAATCTCAATTGATCCAAAAATCGTCTGAACCGTAGCTCTCGTTTGAATGATTAGGATGTCATCAATATGCTTAATAAACAGTACCGCTGGAAATCTCTGCCAAGTACAAGCTTTTATTCGAATGGCCATACTAAAAGATTGCATCTACAAAATCAAATCTTAGAACTTGGAATCAACAGTATATGCAGGAAATCTCTGTTCAGTAGCTTTCGTTCGAATTGTTGTTCTTAAAGATTTTATCCAGACTTAAAGTAGTTAAAACCACCTTGCAAAGCACAGTAAACCACTGTAGAAAGTACTATTAAGTAGCTTTCTTCAATGTCAGTTAATTCCTATACACTATCATACTGTCCTGGGGTTAGTTTCTAAGGATTACTTTATACTTTTCAGTGCATACTTCAAGGAGACCTAAAAGTCGCTGAGCAACTGAAAAAGGAATTCAGGGTTCCGGAAAAAAGGTTTGTAAAATCTTTTTTTTTCTTTTTTTTTTTTTTTTATCAGAGACCCCGTAAACAACGAGACCTTTGACATCCAAGTACCCTTTTTTGAAACAGCCTCTAGGTGCACCACGTTAAGCTAAGGCTTGCTTCTTCACACCGCTGATTTGTAGCCTGTGCATTGGAAGGGGAAGAGAAATGTGGGAATTAGGGCGCGTGAGGGAGGAGGAAAGAAAGGGTTTCCGTCCTTTCATATCCTCACGCGTCCATCGTGTTCTCGTTCGCGTTCTCAGCCCGTTATTGAAATAGCCTTTACTTGCACCATGTAGTGTTAAGTTTTGTTTGTTCCCCCCCCCCCCCCCCCCCCGATTTGTAGCCTGTGTCAAGCATTTGAAAGGGAGTAAAGGACCGCCGGATCGCAAGTTAGGTTTTGCCGAAACCGGAAACGGCTTTGTACCAGAGTCGAACCTTTCTACAACGGCTCCCTTTAGAGAAAAGTGCCTTTTCTAGAGGCGTTGCCATTGTGGGGAATAAGGGGGCATCTTGGAACACTCCGGATACCCCCGGAATATCCCCCGGAACCTGGCAGTAGGTAAAATGAAAAACACGAAAAGAAACCCTAACCCCACTGCGTAAGATATTAAATGTTCAAGAGTGAATGTACGGACTGTCTGCCGGAATAAAATGATGGTCGTCTTGGAAAGATGGTCTTTGGTACAGATTCGTCGGTATTTATCAAAAAGCATTTATTTCTTTTTTTATTTTTAAAGACTACGTTCATGAGTTTCCATAACTCAGTGAAACATTGTGAATAAACATTCCAGTGTGCAGACGCTGTTGATGTTATATACATTGGTCTTTTACAGCCATTTTTTGAAGCTTGCCTGGAATCCAACAACAGATCAGAATAGAGGCGGAGAAATATGTCTCCAGAGTTCTTCCCGGGTGAGTTTATTGAAGTTTTTACTGTGCTTAAAGTGCTGGCTAAACAAACTTGCCTTGTGTAGTGGCACTTGTGTTGCAACTATGCCGATCATCCTTTCACCCCAGAACCAAGAAGAGCGCACTGAATCCGCTGACCACAAAACCCTGGGCGTATACAAATTCGTAAGTGATTGGGAACAATAACTCGAGTTCTGCACTGCTAAATGATGCTACCCTGAGAAAATAGCTGACATTTTGTGACACCATCACTGGTTTCCTCGCGAGCTTGTCTGAAGAATGTTTGCAGATATTCCATACTGATATGACGTGTAGCTTTCTATCAGTTAAAACAAAATTGACTGGTTTGTTGGCTAGGACTCGTCATTTAATTCCCGCTTTGATTTTGAATTAAATATTTTATTTCGGGCCCGAAACGTTACCGGGACTTTCGAGAAACTAGCTTATCATGTTCCACCTATTTATAAACGACATTTTAATTTTTGTCCCAGGAAATACGAAGATAAGGCGGAAACAGCTTTTTCTCAGAAAAGCGAGGAGGACCTGGATCTAGTCCTTGGAAAATGTGCAACTTCAAATCGTCCGTTGGTGAACCGCATTCAAGAAATGAAGGCTCAACTGCGGCAAAGACGATAAAATTCATAGATGGATTGAAATCTTAACTCTGAGATAAATTCTCAGTCAAAGTTCTCAGTAGAAAAGCCTTACTAGAATGTATTTTGAGCAAGTTTCGTCTTATCAAGTGCACTTTGCGAGTTCATGGAAACGGAGTTCATGTCAATTGGATCTAGCCAGAGGCTAAGTATTGTAACAGTTTCTCCAACACTTGCAATTAATGATTTTCGAGTTACCCAAGTCGCTACTGCTAAATCTCTTTGAGTGACCATCGATAATAATCGCGATTGGGTCAGCCATATGGAGAAGATAATAAAGAGAGTATCTTCTGGCATCGGGGCCATAAAGCGAGTAAGGCACCTTGTCCCCCAATTTACCAAGCTCTTATTCACCCTCACTTCACTTAATTATTGCAATACTGTTTTGTCCAGAAACTGTGGGATAACCTTAAGGAACAAACTTCAAAAACTACAAATTATAGCAGCCCGTTTTTTGACATTTTCAGACTACGATGAAGACGCTGGTTACCTGTTTGAACGCCCAGGATGGAAAAATCTAGCACGCCAGCATGAAATTGAAAAAGCCACGATGGTTTCTTAAGTCTTTACACCGGTTGGCTCCAGGATATTTATGTTCTAGGTTTGCAATACGAGAAACGGCATATGACCTTAGAGACTCTGAGAATAAACTTTGCATCCTTACCACGGACAAATTATTACAACAATAGCTTTAGCTATAGGGGCGCCATCCTATGGAACAAACTCCAGTGTAATGTGAGACAAGCAGAGTCTCTTACGAAATTCAAATGTCTTCTTAAACAAGTACTCAAGGGCATGGCATTCATGGAAAGCAGCTTTTTCTTTAATATTTTTATTATAATGTAGATAGTTTATACTGCTTTCTTATTTGAATTGTAATGAATTGTATTTAACAATTATTCCTCGAGCCCGAATGGGCTCTCAGTCAATAGCCCATTCGGCCTTCAGCCTCATGGGCTATTGACTCAGAGGCCATGAGGGCGAGAGGAATAATTGTTTTAGTAAAATCCAACTAGTTGGTCAAAAATATCGAGACAAAACAACTTTAGCTAGTTAAAGCTAGACTTTAATCCTTTTTTGCCGCCAAAAAGCCAGCGCTTTTCGCTACTAGTGGGCTATAACATATAGCCTAGTATTAGCTCAACCAATCAGAATTCAACATTGACAATGAACCACTAGTTGGATTTTACTAACTACCTAGATCTACCTATCTATCTACCTACCTACCTACCTACCTCCATGGCTGAGCCTCGGGTTCCGTTTTACCACACACGGACAAGATTACAAGATCTTATGCTGTGATGGTGGCCGGTCGTTTCGATACAAAACTGTTTCGATACAAGTAAATTTGCTTGTCAAAATGATCTTCCTGGAAAACTACCTAATAATGGTTGTGATGCAAATTACTTAGTGTTGCCGCCGTAGTACATGTGTGATATTGGTACACAGGATTGTTGATTGTGTACTGGCCAATCACAATAAAGCAAGCAAAGCAAGCAAAAATAACCTCAAAACTACAAACTAATTACCATTACTGTTTGCGTTTTAGTTATCTCGCGCCTTATTGGCTAATTTCTGGCAACACAATAACATTCCTTAAATATTTCTTGTGTTCACGGTTTTGTGAGTTTCACAGTAAAAATTCGTTCTTTCTCACCTTTATCTAATGCAGATATAACATTATAACCCTTTTCAAGTGGTGAAAATTGTGAAATATCTGAAGATCAATATTATTTAAGGTTTTCTTTTATCGTTTGTTTCACGATAGTCGAATTACGATTTTCCGAGCGGGACTATTAGTAAACCACCGTAGTTCTTAGTGATTGGTGTATCACGAACCTCACCCAGGACATGGTTGGTAGGGCTCGATCTAAAGCATTGTTGGCATTAGAGGAGATGACTGTTCCTTCAGCGGTCCGCTGTCCTGTTGTACTGTTCGGTGTCTGACTGTAGGCATCCTCGTATCAGCCGAGAATTCTCAATTCCACTGTCCCTATTGATGCAGTTAAGTGTTTCTTTCACCCTCCGAGAGTACCAGCGAGGGTCTCGGTTACTGTTAAAAGTGACCTCGTCCCAGAGCTGATAATGCCCCGTCTCATTGGCGTGTCCAGAAACGGCTTGAAGTTTAAGTTCGTGAAAGCGGTATGTCCCTATCGTGCTTACTTTCCCATTACAGGGAAGACCTTTCCAATTTCAACACCAGAAATATTTATGGCATGTTATTGTGTTGCGAGAAATTACCCAATAAGGCGCGAGATAACTAAACCGAAAACACCAATGGTAATTAGTTTGTGGTTTTGAGGATTCCTTTCGTATCCTAAACTTTATTATGATTGGCCGCGCAGGGTTAGCTCAGTAATTTGAATTTTAGTGATGTCATGTGAAAACCAACAATAATCAAGGTCTTAAAATAACTGAGATATGAAGGTACTTTTTTAACCTGTAAGCGGCTAGACCTTCGCGTGCCTCGGATGACCACGTAAAATGGCGGTCCCGTGTAAAAATAGTGTCCCCAAATAGTACTCTCCGGCTAAATACCTGAAATTTTTCACGTTTTCACGGTTTTCTGAGTTTCACAGTAATCTAGCCCGCTGGGGATTTCCTGCGGGATTTCTTGCTTATCTGTCATTTAAAATAATTTTAAATGACAGATTTTATACGTCGCTTAGCTTCTTTGCTTCCAGGGAAAACTCGACGCCAGAGTTCCATAACAATGCTTTATTATTTTTTTTGCGGTAAAAAAGTCAGGAAAGAAAATAGCCTTAACAATCTGACTACGAGTATTCTGTCATTTTCCTCACCATCCACGAGAAAGGTGACGCGCGAAAGAAACAGAGCACCGCGTGTGGGACACCTTCCTCGCGGGTTGCGATTTTCAATAATTTAGCGCGTTCATTGCTAACCAGGTCTAACGGACAGGTCATTGTTTATCTCTGGGGGTGGGGGGAGGATTTGAGGCAAAACAAGAGGAAAGTTAGCCGATACCCACTTTGAGTGTTAATTCACTGAAGTGATCCCCCCTAATAACTTTTGATGACTTTCACAATCTCCCCCCCCCCCCCCCCATGTCTTCATTTTCCATGCAAATTTGAGTGGTCCCCACTCTGAATCCTTCCGAAGTTTTCAGCGATCCCCGCTTTTGGATTCTCAGTTACAACTGATCCCCCCTTTTGTTCTCCCAAAAAACAAGTAATCCCCTCTAAAATCCTCTGACCCCGCACCCAGGCGACCGGTCCCTAACCCATATATGGCATACATGGCAAGACCTGAACCCAGGCCAAATTGATGGGAGTCGAGTGCTCTGACCACTGCCTCACCCCTCCCCCATGTGTTCAGTTCAAAACAAAAAACTATGTATTTTCTAAAAAAGTGAACCAGTAACACATTTAATTTTATTTTGCAAATAAAACATAGGAATTAACAAAATACCAATGCTATTACAATGCTACAGTTCAGTCATGATAAAGATACAATGTAAATGTTGAAAAAAAATTTTGAATCCACCAGGATATTGAGGAATTTTGATTTTCAGAGGACAAAAATCTTGTACCTTAATAATTTAAAGCATGTTGCATTCTTTCTTACATTTTTCAAGGGCTAAAGATGTAATAAATCATCTGTAGTGACAACAAAAAAAATGGGAGCCCAAGAAAATGAATGTCAAATTTTTCAGAATTTTAAATGTGTAATCACAATTCTCGTAAAATTTGATATTCATAATTCTCGGACTTCCATGAGAAATTTTCTTTGGTGTTACTACAGATGATTTATTACATCTTCAGCCCTTGAAAAATGTAAAACAAAGAATGCAAAATTCTTTAAATTATTCTGTTTTTTTTGTTTTTGTCCACTGAAAATTAAAATTAGTCAATTTCCTGGTGGATTCTGTCTTAAATTATCGGTATGCCTATGTAGAAATTCATTTTCATCCTTGGTTCATTTTATTTAAGAAAGAAAAAAACTTTCAACCAAGGAAAACTTGCAACAAAACACTGAGTTTCCAAGAACTTGTAGCCTGCACTGCAGCTGGCGGTTTGTTTGCTGTGTGCAGGGTGTTGTTTTCGTTTGTAGTTTGTAAAGTGAGAGATGTCTCTTAGACACCCCAAATGAAACCGCCAGCTAGTCTACGTAGGTTAAAGAACTTGTTGATCACAAACTTTGTATTGTTTCATTAAAACATTGAAACCCCTAACAATTCCAGCCATCTTGACCTACTTACGCTTGAGCAGTATTAATAACGTGGCATATTTACAAAGTTTTCGATTTATAAACCCACAAAGGGCTAACACTAATTAAGAGATAAGAAATATTAACTCCATTTGTGTACATGTAGCTTTCTGTTAAACACACAACGGCAACTTTAACTCATAATTTGTGGTCCAAAGTTTGCATAATCTGGACACAAAAACCAACTTACGACCTGTTCCCTTAAAGGCCACTTTGCTTTGGGCACAATGTAGACTCTAAAATTTTTAGGTAATTGTGAATCTAGAAATTGAAACTAAAGGCTGGTTATTAAAACAAAGTTTAGGTGATGTTTAACAGAACTTGCGCATTCTAAGTCATTTTTCAATTACTTTACCATCCTTACCGGCCATATCTAGAAAACATTGTTTGTTGTTTTTGTTAAGAGCATCAAAAAGCCTTCCAGGCTAGGCTGAAAAGATCATTTAATATCTATTTTGGGGGCCCAGACATTTTTTTAAACCTCATTCTATCAGTAAGGCTCTGTTTTAATAACCAACTCTGACTGTTTTGTGCAAAATACACGTATACTCCGGCAGAGAAATCACATACTTTGCTATAAGGCCCGTTTAGAACCCTATATAGAGTTACACAAAATGACATTTGAATGATGAGAAAGACATCGAATCATTCTGTAAAGCGCAAGTGAACTATAATAATAACAATATCATTTTAATGGTTTTGAAAAGATTTTCCAATTGATGTAACTCCAGAAAAAATGGATCGGCCCAACTTTTTTAAGGATTTGTCCATGCACTTAAGTTTTCTTATGGCGTAAACTCTCTTTTTAATGATGCCTAGAGAGGCCATTAAGGTTACTATATTCACCATTTTCACATAGACCATAATTTATGCACCTTGTTTACCCCGAAAATTTTGCATTTTGTTTCAGTTTCTCCTGGATATTACAGTCATATATCTCAAGAGAAATATTGAATATTGAAAAGAATGTTTATGCAAAATTTTGGGGGCAAACAAGGTGCATTATGGTCTATGTGAAAATAGTGAATCGGTGGATTTTCTTAATGATACAAAATAATGCATTTGTTGGATTTTGAAGTTAACGTAGCACAAAACCTTCATGACACTGCCCCTAAAAAGTAATTGGAAAGTTTGGCACTTGTATAAACTAACATCGAGCTATTCAATAAAATCACCCTGCCATTTTCTTGTTGTCTTGCTCAACAAGGAATTTAGACCTTCTTATTTGGCTTCTTGATTATGTTAATCTCGATATTGAAAATTCGTGTCCCAAAACAAATTGCATAGATTCTTTAGTGTTATATAGAGGATATTACACGGTGGCGCGAAGATAATGCGCTCGTTCGTAAAATATTGTTTTTGCCATGAGAAAATAAAATTCATAATTATCTTCAAGCCGCCGTGTAATGTTCTTTTTATTATATAGACAAAAAGACATTGATAAAATAATAGAGGGAAATTACCGACATTACGTCATCGATAAACTCACGTGTGAGATTATGGAAAATAAACCACTCGGGTCCCGGATGTAGTTTTTATGAATTTTACGAGTGGTATATTTTCCAGTAAAACACTCGTGTCGATATAATAAATGTTAATAAAAATTGCAGACTGTCAAATCACAGGCATGAAAACCTAAAAATACCGGCCTGCATTTTTGTAAAAATCTAAAAAAAAGTTACGAATTTTTTTCCACACACCCTTTCATTATAAATTGTTGATTAAAACTAATAAACTCGAAGACACAACAGTAAGTGAACAGTGCAGATTTTTTCGTGATGAATGTCATCAAAGGCAAAGTTTTGCATTTTTCTACATGTATACAGTTGGTTGGCTTCACTGGACATGACCAGGCTAGGTTTATCCAATTAATAATAAACATCTATTGCTTATAACTTTATTGAATAACAGATTAATAGGCATGTTTACATTAATATTTTTCATTTTTTTCCACATATTTATCATACGACAAAATCCTAGCAGTGGTTAAATAATGACCTTGTTAGCTGATTAAGATTTGGGCACAAGGTCATTAATATTAATTTTACAGCATTTTGTTATAGGCAATGATTTCATAGCTTCTTTTCAAGTTAATATGCAAAAAACAACTTGAAGTATAAACTCTAGATCTCAGTCAACACCTTATTTGCTTTGTTTTGCTCCGTAAACAACTTTTTTTTCCTGAGGTTTTGTTTGCTTGTTGTTCATATAGAGTTTATTAATTCAGCAGCAGAAACTTATAAAAAATTTCCCCCCCCCCAAAAAAATCAATATTACTCTACTCTTCGTTTTTGACTTTTTTAAAAGTGATTTTCACTGCGTTTTCTGAAAACTTTTTACCAGAAAATAAACTTGCGGCTGACTTTTCACAGACCTTCACATTAACTGCCTTTTCCTGACCACCTGCAAACTTTTCCTGATTTCCCTCTGGCCAAGAAAAATCACATTTCTTTTATAATCATATGTATAACTATTTATATTATAGATTTTCCCTGATTACGTCTGTCCATGATAACACTGTCATTGACACATTTTGACTGTGCTGTGATTGTCCCAGATGCCTCAAATAATGTTCAGATGATCGGGACGATCATATGAAAACCCTACCCAGACGATCGCAAATGACCTGGATGACTGAGATGACCTCTATCGATCGCGTGAATAGAGTTGAGTTCTATGCGGACAATTGGGAGCATCGTGTAAATTTTGAAGTGATCTGGAAATGCTCTCAGATGACTGAGACTATCAGGACGATCAAAGGCTATCCCAGAAATCATCACTATCATTCCATTAATTGAGAATATATTCGGCCTGGATGCCTCTGAAGTCAAAAATAATTTGAAATGTTCACATCACGTATGGGTGCTATTTGAATTAAAGAGAAAGTCTGTTTCATCAAGTTCTATACGTGATACAATATCTTTGTGGAACTGACTTCTAGTTTGTTGACACCACAAAATAGAGAGAAAAAAAAGATAGCATAGCTCGAGATTTGCTCACCATTTAAAATCCATCATTACATGTATGTTTGGCTTGTTTGTGAAACCCACACAAAAATTCTATTGTCTGACTCAGAGACATCGCTGATGACACCCCGTGTCTCGTTGTTGAGGCACCCGTACGATCACATGGAAACCACCTATCGTCCCAGTTGTCTGGATCATCTCAAAACTTTTTTAAACGACAGGGGTGATTGGGATGTAGCCTGTTCCAAGCGTTCAGATAGTGGAGAGCGGTGTGGAGTAGAGAAAGCGATGAAAAGTAGAGGGGGACTGGGGAGAGAGGTGCGGGAACGCTTGTAAGAATTCTTAACAAAAGTGCGTTCTGGTATACCAGATCCTGGTATACCCTCTGATTGGTTGATTTTGACAGTTTTTGTCAACAGTGGAGCGTCTTCGATCACAGCGAGAAATGCGATATGGCCGTTATGACAGACTCTACGTGCCGTCACGCAGAATTCAAACTCGCAACAAACACAGCGCTGAGTGACTTTCCAAACGTGGAGGCTAAAAGCGAAAAGCAAAGAAACTGTTTAAAACATGTAGTCGGTAGGATAGATGTCTTAGCAATTTCTCACCGACTGGCTTTGGAAAAATTCTTATTTTCCAGTTTTTTCCTCGAATAAAGCGTGCGTTGGAATGAAGGCAGGATAGAATGCCATTTACGATTGTTGTGGTAACTCCGTTGATTACCATCATGGACCAAGTGGAATATTTGAACAAGTCAGATCGGAGTAGCGGCAGCAATGATGGGAGAAGATATGGATGAAGCCGTTAAAAGTGGAAGCTGTGAAATTGTTTACTGAAGTGTCAAATCGTGGTTGTCTAATGAATGGACAAAAGGACTTCAAAAAGAAAAGCTTGGAAAGCAAGTTGCCGCTATCGCTATTGATGAGGTCCACTCAATCACCGAATAGTAAATTTTCCCTTCAATTGTTGTGCATTTTCATTGCTTGAGTTAACGATCTGTATTGAAACGGCTTTCTATCGAAATGAGCGATATTTGTTTGTCACTTGATTCATAATTTTTTGTCACGTACACGTTGAAATCATGTTTTTAAAGCCGTAAATAAATTCATTATACATGAATACTTCTCCCGCCTTCTATTGTCTGAAAGTCTTACATTGGGTTTTTAGTAAGATTATGTATACATAATATTAATTTTTGATCTGACAAACTTCGATTTATTCGCAAGAAAAATAATAAATGCATCGGGCTGTAACACCAGTCTTGATTGACAAGTGAAGACCACCTACAGCTGATGCGGTCTGACTGGGCGGAAGAGTCTATTTAAAACAAATCTAACAGGCGTTCCCTCTCTCACCTCTCCTCCTCCCTCGCTTTTACTTTTTCGCGCTCCCTTTTACTTTGCACCGCTCCGCACTATCTGAAAGCCTGGAACAGGCTAATTGGGATGATCATATGGAAACAAGGCTTTATATGCCTATCTCCCCATAATAAACACTTAGAGATCTCCATCTTTGAGGTGATTGCTGCAGAGTTTCACCTACAGCTGTATACTAACATTAAAAGCCGGAGTCAAGCTTAATATTTTAATTAGAGAGCATCATAAAATATTTTCCTGGAGAAGATTTCAAAGGTGTATTTTGATGTGGCATGCGATTGAGTTACAATGTAGAGCATTTCAAACTCAAAAACCTGAATCTTTAACAAAAAGAGTTATAGAGAAGCTGGTAAATGATGAGGATGTTTTTGTAAACCAACTGAATCTGGATTGTATTATTTTCAATTCTGCACAAACAAAAATATTATTATACCACCAATTGTTAAAGAAACAAAAGAATGTTACTGTACTTACAGTAAACATGCACCCACTAATAAGAAACTGTGGTTTAAGAAGCTGCTGGAGAAAATAAAGTCCTGAATAAAGCAGCTAAAATAGTTCTAAAATAGGCTGGGCAAAAAGAAAAGGAAACTCAACAAGGCGGCTCTCAAAACAGTTAGCAAGCTAAGTCTGGGGCAGTTTCCTGGAAAGAGACGGTTGGAGGCCTGTGAGATGGCAAAAAAAACCTTGCTCAGTCCACCAAGCAACGTTCAGCTAGTCTCCTTGGCAAAGAAGTAAAAAAACCTTACTGCAGAGAGAGGCCGGGATGATTATATTTTGTTTACATGAATGCTTAAAATATTTTTTTGGCTGCCTAATCTAAAAAATGATATTGTTTGGGGATCAAAGTGGCTCCTGTGTACCAGGTGATGAAAAAGCTAAAAGTGGCTCTTATGGGGCTCTAGACGCTATGATGACTTATCCCACTCTATGCCATGTGCAACGGCTACAGAATGTGATAAGAAAAAAAGGGGGACCTGCAGCTTACTGAACTTCTGAATAGAATCATGTACTTGATAGAGCAATAAACATCTTTTAGAAATTTCATGTAAAAATAAAGTTTTGATCAAAAGTTAATACTGAGCATGAAATTAGAGGAACAAACTTTTGGGACACCCTGTACATCTCCTTCATAAAAATTAAGAACCTACAGTTGTACTTAGCCTTAATTACTCTGTAACGTACCCCAAAATAAATGAACCTTTTTTGCCAGACCTCAAAAAAAAAATGTAAGTTAGGTTCTTATTAGCGAGTGTTTACTGTACATGTATCGCATTGATTTTACCTGTTTTGGTTTCTTAGTTAGAGCGATAACACAAGATTTACTACAAACATCAGTGAACTTAAGCCAGTGTATGTGGCTTAATGCAGTCATGTCCAGTGATTCCAGTCAACTGCAGCATTAAATTTAAACATCTGCCTTGATGACATTTATTCATGAAAGTAAAATAAGAACTGTTGACTTGTGTCTTCGAATTTTTTAGTTTTAAACAACAATTACCTTTGCTTGGAGAGTACCTTCGTCTGTAATATCCTGTAAAGCCACAGCAATGTGACCCTCCACGGTCACTGTTATTCCATTTACCCATCCTTTTTCATCCAGCTGAATTCTGCGAACAAATTCGCCATTAACAGTGTATATAGCCAGCGTCAGGCGGTTTGTCTCTCGTTCATGACCAGCAAGGACAAAATGTTCACTTGCCTGGTGACATGCAATGCGATAATAGACATCTCTCTCATGTTTGATATTAAATTTGCCAAGCTGGTGTCCCTCCACATCAAATATGTACAAACTGTGATCGCCTTCGTCCACTATCATGACGCGACCATCACAAGTAGCAGTGATATCTGTTGCATGCTTGAACACTCCTCCACCAAAGCTACAAACGAACTCGCCACTCGCCTCATGAATATCAACAAGGTTCAACACGTCTGTCAACAGCAGAATTTTGCCGTGTTGTTTGCCGCTGGTCACTGTTAGTCTGTTGACCCAGACCCCGCTCCTCGCAGGAAACTTGTGCTGTAGGTCAGCGTTCTTGTTAAAAACCTGCACTTCCTTCTCCTTAGCCCAAGGCTCCTCCAGTCTGACCAGTAGATGAATCCTGTCGTCCTCGCCTGCAGTGGCGACATCCAAAATAACCAACTTTGTATCGGCGTTATCAGTTTGAGGATCAAACCTAAAATCAAACTTTCCGTTGCTATCAAACACCTTCACGGTTTTATCCCCATTGTCTGCTATCAGGAATTGTCCTCTATGGTTTGTAGCGATACCAAACGGATTCTTCAGCTTATGCTCCTCTTCACCCTCGTGACCAAATGACCATGGTGAAACAAAGCAGTGCTCCATATTAACTTTGTGCAACACCTTTGATATTCTTCCATCGCGCAGAGGATCAACTTTTTCTTCTCCAGTGTCGACAAGTGGCCAGACCAAGGCGTCTCCACCAACTGCTTGTGTCGCATTGTAGATGGCGCGATTTACCTGGCACACCGTGGAAATTATCCTTCTTCGCTCATCTTTACCAAACCGTCCTCTCAAATTTAGGAGACCTTTTTCCAGTCCAACTTTAAAACAGTCCTGAACAGCTGGAAGACAATGAAGTTTCTGAAGGCACTGATCGCACTCGTTTAATGCATTTTCCAATGCACTCTTTACAGTTTCTGGGGACAAGTCACCCGCGGTTCTCGCTGTCTCTACCACTGACTCTAATATTGCTGCCATGACACGACATCGAATGGCTGTGATCCGGTCAAAAACCTCAAGAGCTTCGTTGTTAGAGGCTTTTGTTGCTTCTTCACGGGCCATTTTGAATCTCTTTTCGGCTTGAGAAAATTTAATCTTTGTCGCCTCATCAAGATCAATCTTCTGAATCTTTTCCATCTCTGAGGCAAAGGGAACTATCTTTACGACATCTGTTAAGTCAACATTCTCTTCTTTGATTGCCACAGAGGTCTTTTCTGTTGCGGTACTGGCTTCCCCACTAGGTTTTACATCGAGTGCCTGAAAGAGAAACCTGACTCCTGTTTCAAAGGAATCCACAGCTGCCAGGAGATCCTTTCTTGATAATCCGTCCAACTTTGACTTGATATCTTCCACTTCACGCACTATCAAATCACGGACTTTTTTATCCGTCACGTCACCTTCTTTTAGCTTTTCTGCTGTCACATCTCTTCCTTTATTCACGAGCCAACCGATTGTGGCGTTAAATAAAAATGTTGCAATGGAAGACATGTGTGAACACCAAACAACGCTCTGTAAAGTAAAAAGAGAATTCTTTGTTAAACAGGAAAAAATCAGCACATTCCTGCCTAACAAAGACAACAGGAGAGAAGAGAAGAGAAGGAGACAAGGATAAAGGGGAAACATTAATTGATTGGCCCCTTGTACAAGTGGAAAGTCGAAGCTGTTCTACTATTAAGATTTCTGCGGTTTTTTCAGCAAAAACAAAGTATTTTACGATGCTCTACTCGATTTCAGTGGGCAACAATCTGATAACTCATAAAGGCTCTCCCAAAAACATTTAAGAGTTAATTCCAACAATTTTCACTAAATAAAGCATTAATGGTTTCTGGGAAGTGGTTTTCCCCAGATTTTCAGGCAAAGCATCTCTTTAACTCTAACGACACTAAGCAAATGATCCAACTTTGAAACTGTTACATGACTTACAGTGTATTATAAGGGGAGAGGACTGTCTTCAGTTGACAAGCATCCCTTAAAACTGCCTTTACGTAACTCTTATCAATCCTGCTCGTTAAAAATTCTTTTTGGGGGCTGGTTAAGTGTCTATTGGGCTAGCACATGCTCGGTACAGCTTGTCCAATGGCAAGCTGTAAAACTGACTTTATTAATAAACCCTGACAGATTCATCATTATTGTAACTTTATATTTGGTTACTTAACAATTTCTCTTTAAGGGACTTGTCAGAAATTAGCAGGGGGGAGAGGGGGTGGAAACAGAGGGAGGGTCACCACTTTTTGAGACTCCGAAAAGGGAGGGGTCATGAAAAATCTGCTGTTAAAAGGGTGAGGGTCATGCAAATATATGCTCATGCATGATCATGTAGAGGTTCGCCCACAGAAGAAAAAGGAAGTTCTTTATTTGATAAAAAAAAGAAAAAACAAAGAACAACGGAACATTATGGATATAAACTGTGAAGTACTATGGCAAGAATTAAACAAACATCTACTTTTCATTTATAACAATGGCATAGAGTCTTATTGCATTTTTATTATGAATAATGTTGTTATTAATGTTATTAGAGGTTCGGCTATCCTTTTCGTCACTGTCTTCAGCATCACCATCAATGCTGGTGTGAGCATCTTGATCATCATCATTTATGTCATCAGTATTGATACAATCACTTTCATCATCATCATGATTTTCATTTAAGTTCATTTTTCATTTAAGCGTAGATATTGCTTGATAATTTCCTGTGATTCATTGGTGAACAATCCCTTCTCAAAGGCATATTGAATATATGGCCTTTGTGTTTTGAGGAACCCACTTATTCCTTCATAATGAATGAAGAGATTAAATGGACCAATAGGCTCTGTAACATCATGCGACTCTTGCTGAGGTGCAATGGTTTGAATAACTCTTTTGCAGTTTACTTCCATTCTTTTTGTCCTAGCTTTTTTTGCTTTCCTTTTATTTTGTTTTTGTTTCCCTTTTTTTTTTCTTGTTGGCTTGGAATACTTTAAGAGCACCTGGAACATTTATGAACCTGGAACATTTTTCTTTCAATTCTGTAAGGTGGGGAGGGTCATGATATTTTAGGCCAAGCTCAAGGGGAGAGTTAGCAAATTTCACTCCCACTGCAGGGATGGGTCACCTGATTTCCGAACCCAAATTTAAAATTCCCACCCCCCTCCTCCCCTGCTAACTTCTGACAAGTCCCTAAACTGTACATGTTTTAGGTTTGGCTAATAATTTTCTGTAGACTAAATCAGAGTTAAACATACATGTACTTATGTGCTTGAAATAAGCGGGGTGGCATGAATCAAACAGTAAGATCGGCTTACCAATACCTGATTTCAAATCGCAGACATGAAAAGTAGTGGTGAGTTGCTCTCAGAGACAAATTGATCATATCGACGGGGACATTACTGAATCATTACAAACTAAAGAATAGTCACCTCGGTCAGAGTCGCATACTTCAAGTCTAAAAATTACTAAAACTCAAAACGACCAACCGTAGAAATGACATCCCCTCCTAAAACAAATCTATTAGTATTAATTAGTTTTTAAGCTACGCATGCATGTATTTTTTCCTGTTTCGGTCTCCATCGCTTCATTAGTAGTGGTAAAATGAAACTATTAGGATTTTAGTTTCGTTAGCGAAAATGTCATGTAAAGGGAATAAGTGAGGTATCGCGACAAGACGCTCAATTATTTAAGCTTCATCCTTGAAATATTCGACCAACCGTGGAAATCACATATAACAACACTCTCCTACTGAAAAACGTGCAATCAAATTTCAGCTTGTGCGGTACTTTTTTGTTCTGCAATCAGGCGTTAAAGCAAAGCCATTGCAAAAAGTTTTCGTCCCAAGTTTAGTTTCAGAAAGACCGGTAAGCGTGGGTTAATTTACTGAACTGAAAAAACTAAGGGCTTCTACAACTCGGCGAACGCTTCACACTTATATCTCGACATATATTTCAGGGTTTATTCGCTTTAGTTATGGGGGTTATTGTTTATTTCAGGGCAATGTTAAAGAAAATTTAGATATTTTTTCCCGAGTTCTGATTTGGAAATCGTAATGTGCTCTTCACTGATGTTATGTAATATTATATGCACCTGCATGTTTGTGCGTTTTAGTCAGTTTCAGAATTATCATACAAATATGAAGAGACTTGAATAACCTGAATAACATTGACAAAGTTTATAAAACTACATGACTGTATTCCTGTTAATTTTCGGTTTGCGGTTTATACTCAGAACTTTCTGAGTTTAAATGGCATGAGTTGGTATAAAACTGATAAAACTAACTTTTATACTGAAGATTCTTTTCGTTATACTCATCCTTTGCTCCTTCAGCTCCCTCCTCGTGAGCGAGGCACGTTATTTCAGGATCATGGTCGTTTTCAGTCTTAGTATTTCAACATTATTCTGTGTCAAAAAACTTAGTTTTTCCCCGAACTGAAAGGCGAACGATGTAAGTAACGAACTTCAATTGCTTTCTTAAGGAGAATTCGAGAGAATCATTTCGATATCCAGTCATCGCTCCTTAACTACCGTCACGTTAACACCACCCTCACTGAACTCTTTCACTGAGAGCTTTCCAGACAGTTGTGCCGTGAATACACTTTACGATAACTTAATACAACTCAGTGCTTTCAATGAATATATCTAAATCAATAAGCTCCTAATCAGAAATATTTTTTTGTTATTTTGAGACCACGGTGGTTCTCAACTGAGTTTCGATACTGTTTTCGTTAAATTGAAAGAACTACTGTTTGTTGTCTTAATTAAACGCTTTATTCAAGGTAAAAATCTGTCATCTTTCGTAGCTTTACTTCTAAACTTGCGAATTCGAAATTCGGCTTAAATTCGCTGATAGAATGCAGGGCCACTTGCACACTTTATCAGGCATCGAGCGGTTCGTTTGGCTCATTTGTTTCTTCGCCGTATACAAATTAAACAACAAACAAGTCCTCCACGGCTGAGTAAACCGAGCCACAACAAAAGCCCGCTGACGGCCACCAAAAATAAGTAAACTCCCTTCATCGTTCTCAATTGTATCTTCAGCCGTACTAATGACTTCATACATGGCCCTATTTCCTGTGTAGTCGCTCCCGAAAGGCGCATATATAAATTTTGCTTTTGCTTCAGAACTTTGCGCTTCAGTAAAGGAAGGGTGGCTTGAAGACCCAGCTTAAAGCCGGTGATCAGTGTTATCATACTTTGGGCACGTAAAAGTATTTACAGGAAAAAAGAAACTTGTTGTTGCTGATAGTTATCGAGAAAGTTTGATCAAGTGATTTTATGCAGACGGCAGTATCTCGTAGAAATTAGTGCTCAATAGTTTAAGACTAAACAAAAGAACGTGATGAAATTAGAGTGTAATACTGCGAAAAAGTGTCTGCTATCTATTTTACAAGTTAAGTGATATCAGACTATTAATGATAAAGCTAAGAGATACAACTTCCCCCAAAAGCTACTCAAGTTGGAAAGTAAACGTCAATCCAATATTAATAAATATATCTTGACTAACATTTCAGGGTTTATTCGCTTTAGTTATGGGGGTAATTGTTTATTTCAGGGCAGTGTTAAAGAAAATTCAGATATTTTTTCCCGAGTTCTGATTTGGAAAACGTAATGTGCCATTCAGGGATTTTACGTGATATTATATGCACCTGTTTGGGCGTTTCTGTCAGTTTCAGAATTATCATACAAATATGAAGAGACTTGACATAACATTGACAAAGTTTATAAAACTGCATGACTGTATTCCTGTTAATATAATGTTCGGTTTGCGGTTTATACTCCGAACTTTCTGAGTTTAAATGGCATGAGTTGGTATAAAACTAACCATTATACTGAAGATTCTTTTCGTACTCATCCTTTGCTCCTTCAGCTCCCTCCTCGTGAGCGAGGCACGTTTTTCAGGATCATGGTCGTTTTCAGTCTTAGAATTTCAACATTATTCTGTTTCAAAAAACTAAGTCTTTCTCCAAACTGAAAGGCGAGCGATGTAAGTAACGAATTTCAATTGCTTTCTTAGGGAGAATCATTTCGATACCCGGTCATCGCTCCTTAACTACTGTCACGTTAAGACCACCCTGAACTCTTTCACTGAGACCTTTCCAGTCAGTTGTACCGTGAACACACTTTAAGATAATATACGACTCAGTGCTTTCAATGAACTGATATATCTAAATCAATAAGCTCTCACGCAGAGATATTTTTTCTGTTATTTTGGGCCCAAGGTGATTCTCAACTGAATTTCGATACTGTTTTAGTTAAATTGAAAGAACTACTGTTAAACTCTATATTCCATGGAAAAATCTGTCATCTTTCTTAACTTCTATGCTTGCCAACTCGAAATTCGGCTTAAATTCACTGATAGAATGCAGGGCCACTTGCACACTTCACCAGGCATCGAGCGGTTCGTTTGGCTCATTTGTTTTTTCGCAGTATACAAACAACAAACAAGACCTCAGTTCCACTGCTGAGTAGACGATCCACAACAAAAGCCCGCTGACGGCCACCAAAAATAACCGCCTTCATCGTTCTTAATTCTAGTGTATCCACAACCGTAGCTTATGACTTCATACATGGCCCTATTTACTGTGTAACTGCTCCCCTCAAAAGGCATAAATATTGCTTTGCTTAAGATAGAACTTTGTGCTTCAGTAAAATGTGGGTGACTTGAAGACCCAGCTTAAAGACGGTAATAAATGTTGTCAGACTTCGGGCAGGTACAGAAGAGAATTTATAGGAAAAAAGAAACTTGCGATTGCCGATAGTTATCGAGATAGTTTGATCAAGTGATTTTATGTAACACGTAGTATCTCGTAACAATTAGTGCTCAATAGTTTACGACTAAGCAAAAGAAAGTAATGAAATTAGAGTGTAATACTGTGAAGAAGTGTCTGCTATCTATTTCACAAGTTAAGTGATATCAGACTATTAATGATAAAGCTAAGAGATACAACTTCCCCCAAAAGCTACTCAAGTTGGAAAGTAAACTTCAATCCAATATGAATAAATTCAGTCAGTAGTAACTCGTTAAAGTTTGCTAAGACTAGTCAGATCAGAAACTACGAGATATACATGTTTATATAAAAAAAAGAAGACTTTTAGATAGAGTTCTCGTCCTTATATACCTGCTCTGTATTGAAGAATTTACCCGGCTGCCGGACTAAATGGGAATAGACTGCGCGTTTAAATGGTGACGAAGAACGTTAACTGTGCTGAACTTCACTGACTGTTAGCTGTCCACTATTTTCTTTTATGGAGTTTCCAGACAAAAATATTCTTGGAATTTTGTTTTTATTCCGCGTTGGCCATTGTGTTTTTGCTGACTCACTAATGACAAAGATAACATTTATTGAATGGAAGAAAGACTAACAATTAACTTAAAAGACTATTATGTAAGCCCAGTGAGTCCATAAAAAGCGGAAGACTTAACAGGCACAGATCGTCATATCCTAACTGAGTTTCATCCCCCTTGATGGCTTCTTTGATATCTAGCGCCAGTTATATTAATGAATGTTGATTTCAGTCCCCAAGTGAGATAGTAGTTAACAATCCTCGTTACACTTTAATGATTGTACCTCAAGTGAATTACTAATCATAATTTCTCTGTCGACAACTTTTGAGTTTCCAGTGAATTCCGCGTTCGTGTGTCCTACAGTGAAACACGTGTTTGCTTGTTTTGGGTAAAAAAAACTTGATATAAATGTACGAAAAATAAAAACTTGATCATATCGACGGGGACGTGATTAAATCATTGCAAAGGAATTGAATAGTCACTGACCTCGATCAATCAAGTCATTCTTTAGTCTTATAATTATCAAAAAATTATCGACCAACCGTGGAAATAACATCCGCTCCTAAAACAAACCCATTTATTAGTTTTCAGCTGTTCCTGTTTCGGTCTCCATCGTAATGGTAAAAAGATGCTGTTAGGAATTTAGTTTTATGATGTGAAAATTTCACGGAAAAAGGTATTGAGATACAGTAGAAATCCGCGGCTTAGGAACCTTGTTTTTAAGAACCTTTTAGGCTAAATTTACCAGTTAGGCCCCTTCTATACAAGAACCTGTTAAGCCTAAAATTTGAAACAGGTTCTTATTTTCTAAAATCTATAAGAAGAAACGCGGTAAGATTGAACAAATGAGATAAGCCAGCAATCAAGATCCTCTTTGAAGAATTACCCGTCCAACTGCAATGTACAGCTGAATGTAATTGTATGCAGATTTTATTAGGGAATCAGAGCTGAATACCTATGCAGATTTTATTAGAGAATAAGCTGAATACCACTAAATACTCTTAGCTATAATCTATTTTTTCTTTAGAAAATAAGCACCTAAATAGCCCAAATTTGTGCTAATTACCATTTCTGTAAGAACTTGTTTAGGCTAACTTGGAAAAATACAGTTTCTTAGTTGCGGGTTTTTACTGTATACCACCCGTACAGAACAACTACAGTCACTTCACTAGACAATCGACTTGAAATCAAATTTAAACTTAATTGTGCAATACTATTTTCTTCTTCATTCAGGTCTTCATCAAGCAAAGCTAGAAAATTGCCCCACATTTAGATTTAGAATTAGTAGCAAGCGTGAGACCAGTCTATGAAGTCAAATTTAATTTAGGAGAACCGCCGGCTTTCACAACGACGCTTTACACCCGGGGAAGGGGGATTATGCGCTTCCTACAATAGCTAATACTTGGAGGTTCTGCCTGAAAAGGGGTACCCCGATTTTTGAGGCTTTAATTAGGGTTTATCAAAGACAGTGAAATCACTGTTGAAGTACATAAAGGTCTAAAAGGGTACAAACATTTTCATTTATTAAATTAACGTTACTCTAAAATGACATAAAGACTTCCTGTCTTAGCGATTCATTCTTATTAGGTAGACATTTAAAGGCCGGGCAGTATTTTCAATGGAACTGTATACGAAAGAGGTACCTTGTCAGTGAAAATGGTATATAAAACTATGTAAATGTTATCGTGAGTAGCCCCTTCTCCCTGCATTTACACCATAAAACATTCTGTTGACATGTGACGTGTTCCCTAAACCTCGATTTTGCTGCTTATTTTTAAAATTACACTCTATTTTGTGGGGAAACAAGGGGTCCAGACCTTCCGCCTCTTTTATCTTTCATTCCTCTCTCCGGTCCCTATTTTCTTGGCTTCTTCCTTTTAGCATTTTTGCATCAAAGACTGTTGGCATTAAAACGTATTTTTCCTGGAACACAAATTTGCCGCCTTTGTGTTTAATCTCCAGGCCCCAGTCGTTCAAAAGGCGGCTAACGCTATGCACTGGATAAATCTCATTATCAAACGAATAGTGCAGTTGGTGTCCCTAATACTTTATGTCCTTTGGATAACGATTTCTCCGGTGGATAAACAACTGGAGCCAGTTTCTCAGAGTTAAACTGGATTGTTTTCACCAGAAAGCGCAGGAATTTTGGGGGCTAGCGCAGTTACGAAATATTTTAGCCGTGAAGCTAGAAGACAATGATATTACATTTTCTGGCTTTATAGCATGTTGATATAAACAGACACGGACGACACCCTTTTATGGGTCAAAAGATTTCTATGATTTAGGTCACAATTAAAATAACGCGGTTTCGGAATATTGCTTGCTTACCGTTCCTCAAAGATTCTGGGACAGTTAATAACAGGTTAATGTAAATCCCCGGAGGCGTTAAAACATGAAAGACTTTTGATGCTTTCCGACAGCGTTTTATACTGCGTGTTGAAAAGTTGATCACGCAAATAAAAATCTGGATTGCTTTAACAGAAACAGGCAAACGATGCACCCCCAGCAACAGGGCACCCAGGCTATTTTAAGGATTATTAGCATGGCTGAATCCGCGAGCCGGCAATATGACACGAACCTGTGTACTGATTGGCTACTCGACTGAGCCTGAAAGATGTGCCCATCTTGCCTTTCCACATTTTCCGCCTTGGTCCAGCAAGAAAACGATATCTTTTTGACCATGAAATAAATCCTTTATTGACCCAGCTTGTTCGGGCAAGATGGCTGGATATTGGCCTCCTCGTTCTTTTTTGCGTTGTTATTATCGTCTTTTTTGATCCGTGAATGCTCAAACAAGAACTTGATCAATATCCAGCCTTCTTGATCTCACGCTTGGTCAATAACACATATCACGAGCCTGTACATGTGTATTAAAGGACTTCAAAGAAGCCCGAGCCCCCTGCGGCGTAACAACGCAAAACCGGCTCTAAGAGTTGGTTAATATATATAAGATTAAACACACATTGAATTAAAATACTTCATACTTGACTGGGTTCTTTCTCATTTTTACACTACTTCACATTTGATCGAATTACATGTATTTTAATGATGTTCTGTTCATTAGGACACTTTGTGATGGCTATGATAATGATAGTGCATCTCATTAGGGTTCGATCCTGGATATACTGTAACCAGCCGCTTATAAAGCTCCTAACCCCACACACCCAACCAGCTGTAGGCCTATCAACTAGCACTTCTGTAGATTGCTTCGAAGCGTTTTCTATTCCTGTGATAAGCTCCCCCGGATATAAGCCCCTCCGTTTATAAACCCTCCTAAAACCCCTTACCAAGATGTTGAAGCGGCAGTTTACCATAAGTAGACACCAAAAGGGAAAATTGATGCAAGTATGAAAGACAATAAATATGTCGTTAAAGGATAAGTCATGAATAAACGCCTGTTCTTCTCTCTTTAGACAGGAGATTGAATTAAAGTTTCAGAAAAGTTGGAAAAAGTTTAAACGGAAGTGAGTTTGTTTCTTATTTGTCTCAAGACATAACTTCCTTTTTCACGTTTTAGTGTCGTTTTCGACTGTTTCTACAGAGAAACGTACACAATATTGTACATTGAAAATTGAAGTGCTGTTTACGTTCACGATCTCACCGATGTTTGAGAAGTTTACACGCAGTTAAGTCAGTCACTTGAACTGTCCTGATCTTTCTCGGTCACGACAATGTTTCTTTCCGATTGCCTCGCGTCTCTTTTATGAAGGTGTCGATGATGATGATGACGATGATGATGACGACGATGGTGATGACGCGACTTCCGGTTCCGGTCACTCTCCTGAAAGCTGCTTCTGCGTCTATCAAAACTCCTACTGCGACTGCGCTGTCGACGACCAGTTTTACGTTCTGAGATACCCTGATGTTTAAACCTTCCTTCACCCTGAAGGAAAGCTCGTTTGTCCTCTTGTTCACTGCCTGCGCTTTCTTCGTTTGGAGAAATCGGTTCATCGTTATTTTTACCGCGAGATTGTAGACGTTCTCGGTTATTTTCACGTTCTTTGCTTAATGGAATGGGTGCATAACTTTGTGCCTCCAACGTTCCATGACCTTCTTCAAACTCATAATCATGAGCTAAGCTTCTCCATGTCTGTTCGTCACCGTTCGAGTATGAACTTGGTTTCCGGATGTCCCTGGTGTCTTCTTTACGCGCAAGATGGCTCTGTTTTTCCGATCTGTATAAAATGTCTCGACTTTCTTGTTCAAATTCCTCACTGTCGCAGTTACTGCTAGTTTTTTCTCCTCTCCTGTGACTGCCAGTTTCATTGATTGAAACAAACTTTGACCTTGCATAGCCTTCATTAGAAAAGGTCTTTCCCTCTTCTTCCCGTCGCCTTTCTTGAAAGCGCTCTTCAGTTGCAGGTGAACATTCGTTAGCTTTTTCATCATTCGAGTTCCTTTCACCTCGTGTTTCAACTGTTGCAAATTTATCACTGCTTTTACCATCTCTTACTGAGTAGCTCTGTTTCATTACTCTTTCCGCTGATTCACGGTCTTTCATATGCTGTTTGCTATCTGTTCTCTGAAGTAACTGTGATCGTGGGGACTTCGAATGTCTTCGTGGAGACCTCGAGCGTTGTCGCGGAGACCCCGAGTGTCTCCGTGGAGACGGCGAGCATTTCTGTGGGGAATTTGAGTGTTTTCGTGGGGACGTCGACCGTCGTCGAGAACACATCGGGGGTCTTTGAGGTGACAGCGAGCGTCTCTGTGAGGAATTTAATTGTTTTCGTGGAGACTTCGAGCATCTTCGAGAAGACATCGGGGGTCTTCGAGGAGAATTCGAGCGTCGACGGGGAGATCTAGAGCGTTCTCGAGAAGACCTCGACTGTCTAAATGATGATCGTGCACGACACATAGGAGACCTTGTACGCCTGCGTGGAGACCTTGACCGAGCCACCAAAGGTGGAGAAAAACGGCGCGAAATGTTCCGCGTTTCATCCGAAGAAGAAGGCGGGGGTGTGCGATACCGCTGAAAAATAAAAATCACGTGATTAAGTTCTGTTTCAAACCGATGGAGTAGCCTCGGGCCAGGCTCTTTGCTTATAGGGGCGGAAGGGGGAAGGGGGGGTACACTGTAAGTGGGTTTTCAGAGATGTGTTTTGCCTTGTCTTGTCTCCTGACCGCTTCTAAATGATTCATTACTTAGTGATATTTCCTTTTCTCATGGTGTATTGTTTTTTCGTAAGGAAGTTTAAACTAATACCCTGGGAATTTCCTCACCATATTTCCTCGTCCTCGTAGAATCCTTCCCGACCTGGAAACCTGCGGATAAGAAAAACAGACAGAGATAGATGACGAGGGTAAAACGTTTTATAATTGTATTAAAAGAAAGAAAAATAGTTACCCACAGAATCCGAGGTTCATTTTAAGAACCAAGAGACTCGGATGTAATTGTTTTATTAATAATTGTGGATATTTTCGGTTGAAGATATAGACCTTATTCACAACAACCACCATCTTTGATGGGATAAATGCAATGTCACGTGATTAATCAGTTCTGAAGTGCATGCGAAGATGGTGGATACAATGAAATAAGCTCTACTGATCTCCCAAACAATATCATTTTAGCAAGTGTACATACCCTGGTTCTTTCCTGTGAATTACTTTGAGGAGGAGCTTTATACCCTGGAGGAGACTTACTTTTCCTGTGGTCATACAAACAGAAAATAATATAAACAACTTGAAGATACTGCTGCCATCTATCTCTCAACATCTGAACAACTTTTTCTGAACCATTTGCCATCAGAATCAATTGAGCAGTGCTATCACATGGTACTATGTAGTTTTAATTTTTGAGTCTGTGGATGAAATCCTATGGTGTGACCATTCAAATGAAACCTCTTCCGTCAGTAGTACTTTCACATGGTACCATTTCCTTAGTGTGTAATCAGTCATGTTGGATGAAATGCACTTCTTAGTTTTGAGTCCGTGGATGAAATCTAGTTGTGTTGCCATTCCAAAGTACTTTTGTACGTCACAATTAATTTTCTTAGTATATACCTCAGAGCTTTGAACAAAGAAAGAGCTTTGCCTTTGGGAAAATTTATCATTGCAAATTTAGTATGGACTTACATGCTCAAAAATTCCTAATTCATGATAATTATGCACCGAAAAGGGAATGAGCCCAGCTCTCGTAGAAATGATTAAGGTCAGGTGTACCTCAGAGGAAACATACCTATTTTTTGCCTGCTAAAGCCTCTTTTCTCTGACAGGGGAGGGGGTGTGGCTTCTTCTCAACAGAAAAGAATTATTGGGAACATCTGGGATCTCATCCACAGCCACTGAACTAAAAGGTTCAGGACTCTTTGGTTTAACATCTCCTGGACTGGAATTCAAATTAATTGCTGATATTAGTGTCAATATTTCACCAGCAGGGAAGGGGGCGTAAAAGCAACATTATTATGTAATATGGGACCTCAAATGTAGCCACAGATTCCTTTGCTTATCACTTACTTGGCCCTGTTTGTTCAAAGCTGGGTTAAGATAACCCTGGGTTAGTGCGAGGTATGTGTAAGTACTCTCAGGGAAGCCAGCAATGCAGCCAAATTTTTAAGGTGGGCAAAAACTGCTTGTCTGCATTGCCATGGCTGCCATCTTTGATCACTGAGAAAGACAGGGGAGAGTAGAAATAGCAACCCTTGGGGTAGGCATGGGGTGAAAAAGGTAGTAAGAGGGGTGGGGGGGGGGGAAGAAAAAACAATACATGTATATTGTGTTCTGTGTTCTCTTCTTTCTCCCTAGCCTGCGTAGCAAGAGTTTGCTCTTGTTCCATTTTTGATGTGGCCAAAACCAAAAATCCTGTTCCATGTCATTCCTTCGTCTTTCTTTACTCTGAAACCACACAGAAACGCTTCCTATGACAGGCTACTTTCTCCCTAACCTCTTTGACCTCTTTGACCCCTTTGACTTGCCCTTACTCCTCAACTTCTTAGGAATTCAACATGTTGATTGCCATGGTTATGCTCTGCACTCGGCACAGTGGTTCTATCAGTCCTTTTTGCTACTCAACTAAATCTATCTACATGTACATGTTGTCATTTGAGTGTAATGAATGAATTATTGAATGCTGTACGTTTTGCGACCAATGTTAATTTTTGAAATTATATGTATATGCATTTTTTAATTAAATCATAAATTATTTTATTCACAGTATTCATTTTTATCATATTTGCATTTTTTGTATGTATTTATTAAATGTTTGTGTATTGATGTATTTTTATTCCATGTACAGTGGTGTAGTTACAGCCCCTTACCTGTCTTTTATCTCTTTCTTTTTCTTCTTTGCTTTCTTCTTGTCCTTGCATTTTACAGATTCACTCAACTTTTTTCTTCTTTTCTTTTTTATGTGTTTCTTCTTCTCCCGCTCATCAATTGATGACTGATCACTGTCTGATTCTGATCCAGAACTGGATGAAGAGACAGTATCTGAGGAACTGCTGTCAGAATGTCGCTTAGATTTCCTTCTTTTCATTTTGGCTTTCTTCTCTGCAGCTGAAAGTTAAAAAATAACAGTAAGACATCACCCAAGAGCTAAAGTATGATGCCAGGGATCAGCAGGCAGCACTGCTGCTAGAGCACTGAGCCCTGTACATAAATTTAGTCAATGGAAACATATCCTGTACCTTTAGCCTTTGCTTTTGGAATAAGTTCACCACAGTTGATAATCTTTACATCCACTAGGGGCCTACTCTTGTCATCAACTCTTTGAATCTCTATCTCTGATACTATTTCCTGACCTTGCAATACATGGCCAAATATCACATGAATCCTAGAAATAAAAAAAATATACCACAATATAAGCAAGAGAAACAATTGAAGTGTGGGTAATCATTGATCTGTGACTTGCTTTTGAGTGGCACTGCAACAAAGAAAAATCCATATGTATACAAGTCGTGTACAATGTCATTACTGTCTTAATTTCACATTTTTTTATTTCACGAAATTTGTTTGCGCAAATAAATATCCTCACAAAACGATAACATGCCAAAACTTTTAATATTTAATACATGTACCCATAGACAATTCAAATCATACAAAACAATTAAGATGTAATAACAACAACTGTTTCTACTGTAGAGCCTAGGTGTATCGACAAAAAATTATTAACTGGTTTTACTGGTAATTTTTATTCTGTTGTGGAATAATGTTAATATGCATTTTGTTTGTTACATTTATCTTGATATTTTTTAAAAATTCAGATGTTTGAAAAATAATATAGCAAAATTTGATGCACTTTTTTATATTTGTGTATTGAAATTGAAAACATGAAACCATGTGAAACACTGTCTTGTCTGTACCAATAATGTCATAATGCAAACAGAAATTTCCTTCCTGTCAGTAAGAACAGCTGAATCAAGTTGAAAGAAAACTTACCCATCAAGATGTGGGGCAGGCTGAGTTGTTCTGTGAAAAGCAAAATAAACACACTATAAAAACTTAAAACATTAAAACTTTGTCTTTATTCACACTACAATATTGTCATGTATCACAGAGATGCCGGTTGGAAGACCTGAAATCTGGCCCAAGTTATTGACTCCTTGGATCAGGTTGCTATTTAGAATATAAATTATATCCAGTGGATAAGTATTAATTAGGGAAAACAACTGGATCAACGACTGGATAGAGATTAATATTATCAAGTTGATACATTGAAGTACATAAACCCCCTTTTAAACTTGAACCTGGGGCCTTGAGAAAAGGAAGGAATTGAGAATTAAAGGAGGGGAAAATTAGACAACAGCAAGAAATTCAAAAAGAACTGAACCATTTTTGCCAGCGTAATTAAGTTAACAGTGCCCAGTTGCTCAGAAGGTGGGTAATGCTATTCATCAGGTAAATTACTATCCAGAGGGCAAGGCAATTGGATTTCATGACACTCTAACCACTCCATAGTGATAATTAATAATATTTATACAGTGGATAGCACTACATGCATCCAATCTTTGAGTGATCAGGACCTGACTTATACTACACATCTACATGCATGATGCAGTTGAATTTTATACTTGGTTTCAAATTTATAGGGTGGTTTCTATCTCTTAAAAGATCAAATACTTACATAAAAAACTGAGAACCATTAGTGTTAGGACCTCTGTTAGCCATGGACAACAACATTGCTGTCTCGTGCTTAAACAATTACATGTTTGTACTTCTCACAAGTTTCAGCCCCAGTTAACAAAAAACTTAATTATTTTCATAATTAGATTATTTAGATAAGCAGTTAAAAATATACACCCCATTAGATCAGCTTTATAATATTAATAATAAATTAAGGGTTTCCTGAAAAAGGGCGTAATTTGCTTAGTATCAGTAAGCAAATTAAGCCCTTTTTACTGTTATAGTTAAATGAAGATCAATAAGAGTGTCATTAAATGCTGAGATCTGTAATGTTATTACATAATCCAATATTGCACAACATTGTTTCATTCTCCACATCACGAACAAGCTGAATTATTAGCTGACAGATTAATATAAACCAATCAAAAGCTGAGAACGTATTGTGTAAAAGATAATAAATTGTAAGACACAGATTTGCATGAGGTGTAAGTTCACTGGAAGATACAGGGCTGTCACTATGAGCTGGGGGCCGGGGATTTTACCTGGGTACTATGAGTGTGAGCCCTGGCTTCTCTTATAGGAAACAAAACCAAAACAGAACCAAAAGAACTAATTCCTAGCTCAGTACAATTCCCCTCCTACTAACTGCATTTACCCAGCAACTTGAAATTTTAGCCACAGCCCTGAGATAAGAGTCATTGCAGAACAGTAGAACCTTGATATAATGAAGTCCTGGATACAATGAACGATTTTCTTTTAACCCCAGTAATAGTAAAATATATGGAAAATAAAACCAGTAAAATGTAGTTGTCAAGTTCAGCAAGCTCTAAGATGCATTGTATTCTAGTGTAGAACTTTACGGCCTTCTTGTCTTAAGCAGGCTAGTACGAGCCACAGCATTGGCCAGTATTTTGAAACCACTATTCATGGCTAAGAGTGTGCATGTGTAATGCTGAGCGGTCTTGTAGTACAGCCTTTTCTACCGGCTATGCCAGCAGACATTCGTCTGGCTATAAAAGCCAAGAACAACTGTTCAGAGTTCACTTGGGTTCCATTGTTCAGCAAGGTTTAAGTGCTCAGTATACTAATCGTGTAAAATTTTTCCCTCCCTCCCTCCCTTTGGAGACGATCAAGGTATGGGCTTTGTTTTGTGCTATGCCATCAAATAAACTAGAGACACTCCTTGGAGGTGCAATTAAGTCTGTGCAGTGACTTCCCCCATGCTCGTTGGCTGCATTGCTGTTTAATAATATTGCCTGCAAACCGGTACTCTTGTCCAATCCGGCACATGCAGTATTGCATTCAGCTCGTAGTGCTAGGGAGATAAGTGAGGTTCTTTGGTCACGCCATCGCTGGAAGTCGCACAGGCTAACCTAGCGCAAGGCAGTGCTCCCCCATTTAAGGCCAACTTCTCATTATTTGTTTAATAATTAAATTACTTTGTGTTTAACATGCATTATAAAGGATCAGAGACATTAACATATTTCGCCAGTCCCTTGGCTCTTCATTATAACAGGGTTTCACTGTAGTCAACTCAATTTTATGTTTACAACGAGGCCTGACAAACTACTGATAAAATTCCTGTTTGACTATAACACAAAATCAATTCAGATATTAAAGGTTCACTATACTCAATCCTCAGCAATTGCCCTTCTTCAATTTTTACAACTACAAATCTGACTCTAAGTACACATCCTGTTATTGAGATTAATACTGTGAAGCTACAAACCATTAAATGTGCCACCATAAATTGACTCTCCTCCAGTCCCATTTCCTGTGATAGACAAAATAATAGAAAAATTATAATTTATTTAACAAATTTTAAATGCATGCTCTAATTGATCAAAGGTTTGCAAAGAATGATTTGTACAGTACATGACATACGGTACCACTCAAAAGTAAGTTACCAGTCATGTCTCGTTTCCTGCGCAATGAGAATCTTGTCGCACACTACGTGATTATCATCACGCTACTAGAATCGCGTAGTGCAAGAATCATTGAAGCGGCAATTTTTGGCAAAAAATTATTGACACACATCCAGTGAGAAACCAACTAAAAATTTTGCTTAGTGTTACCTAGAAGACTGATGTAGTACATGTTTTACAGATCAAAAAAATATCTGATACGCACAGGGGGGGGGCCCACGACTCCAATAGCGCCTAGTACTTGTTTCGTGTACCTATGATCCACCGATTTATGACATCACATCCGGTTGCAAAGTTGCTGCTCTGTTTTCGCGCGAAGCACAAAGATAGACGCCCGGTGCTATTTGGTTTCTTCGTTATTTTAACCAACAGGCTAACGGAATTATGTATCTTGAATGCCGAGAATGTTGAGAAGATATCTAGCCGGCCTTTCAAGCAAATGTCATGACCAAACAAAGAAGATTTAGTATTATTTTAATGCTAAATATCATGCAGCTCTGTGGAATGTCATGGCGAGTTTTGCGATGATTCAAAACGAGTGTCGTTAACGCTTTTCGGCTGTTGCGGCCTATGATTTAGAGAAGTCATCAATCAAAATATAATTCCCTAAGCGGAATAGAATGGGGAAAACGCCGATGGCCACAGTTTAAAGTGTTCACCGCTGGAAGGCTGGATCACGCCCCGTAAAGTTGCAGAAACTTGCACTCAACTGCATGGTTTTGAGGAATGTCATGGCGAGTCTTTCGCTGTTTTTAATCGAGCGTCACTCAAGAGTTTGGCTTTCGCGACTTCTGATTCATCGAAGTCACCAATCACACTTGCCTATCCTGAGCGAAATACCGTGGAGGAAAAGCTTATGGTCACAGTTTAAAGTGTTAACAGCTGGAAGGCTTGGCACTCGACGTAAAGTTCCTTAAAGCTCTTCTCGACTTTACGGTTTGAGCAATGTAATGGTGAGTCTTTCTCTGTCTAATCGACCGTCACTCAAGACTTTGGCTTTTGCATCTTCTGATTCACCGAAGTCATCAATCAAAATACCCTATCCTGAGCGAAATACCGTGGAGAAAAAACCTATGGTCACAATTTAAGGTGTTAACAGCTGGAAGGCTTTGCCACTCGACGTAAAGTTGCTGAAAGCTCTTAGCTACTCAACTGATTTCGAAATAGTCACATGTTGCGTGCTTCTGGAAGGTTAGTGTTGGATTTTTAGCATTTAATTTGCCTTTGAAGATTTATGTTTAGAACAAGCCTTAAGCCCACGCGTTAGAAGTTTCCTGCAGCAAAACACATATTTTGGCTTGGTAATTACTTGTATTTCTTGATGTCAATTGCATGCTATGAATTAAGTGTCAGTTAGGGTTATTCATAATGCTGTACTGCACCTTATTTTATCTGACGATTATCTAAGGTATAAAAAATGAATTTTGTGTATTTTTAAAGACTTCAATATATGCTTACTTTTGAATTTATAAACAATATATATTTAAATCCTACACTGTAAGTCTGGTTGTCAGTGTAGCCTGTGTCGCAGACATAATCTATTGCCGGTTAGTAACATCTGCAAAGCCGTGCCAATATTCTGGGCTGCCAATCACAATGTGTTTCAATATTCCCTTCAACCTGACTGGCACACTGATAATGGTATTTTTAAGAGGCCAATCATAGCACATATGCAAGTGCTAGTTCACAGGTGGGCCACGGGGTGCCCAGAAGCAGGATTTCAGTGCTGTCTCACAGGGGGACTTAACCAGAAGTTTAGTTCTGTCTGTGGCACAGGCTAGTCTGCTGGGCATTAATGTTTAAATTATGTATTTTATGTTGCTTAGCTGGGAAGACAAAAATAGATGACAGAAGAGCACAAACAAGAGAATATCAAGAAGTATTAAAAAGTATATCTACCACACAACTCGTAAAGAGAGGTGAAAGTCTATGAGGACAGAAACGTTGTTACAGAGCCATAAAACATTAATGTTAAGTACAACTCACTGTCAAATAAGTTAAAAGGAAGGAAGAATGCTGACATTTCAAGGAATACACTTTCCTGGTTTATGGAAAATCTGCAGCAATAGAAGACACTGAAATCATGTTGAGCTGGTTCAGGATGTCAATTCTGTTTAGATGGAATCCTCTGACAGTGTCTAGGCCAGTGTACAGTAGTGTGCTTCGAAGCTGGTCCTTGGTAGGACATTTCTTGACTTTACACGCCAACTCTCCTTCAAGGACCCCAAGGCTAAGTGTCTGTTTCCCTGACATTCACTTTCTTGTCAGAGATCAGCAAATTTTAACTAGACAACTGTGTTAACTGTGTTAACTTCACAGGAAAGACTGAAACTAATGATCTTGCACTAAGCAGCTTTGAAGAAATCAAGGTTTCTTGTGGGGGGGGGGGGGGGGGGAAGCTGTGCTGCACATATTTCCCTTGGAGATACGAAGGCAAACACCCTAGATGCAACTATAGGAAACCAAACTAACCTTGAATTTAATAGAGAGTATTCACTCACTTGGCTTATTAGTTTGGGACACCAACATGGTCTCTGTTTCATTGTTTTGAGACACCAATATGGCCACCGTGACATCATGTGAATACTCTCTATACTTCAGTCAGTTTCTCATGTTTATTTTCCATCCCTAAGCATTCTGTTCCTCCTGTGGAAAGGAGTTGGTGGTTGTGTTATGACAACTTCATCCCTTAGTATTCTTCATCCCTCAATTAATCAGTCAGAGTAAAGGATAGTTAATATGATCCTGATTAGGAGAAGAAAGCTTTCAATTAAAGGCACCATGGTCTAGAAGACCAAATGTAAATCCCTATCTGACCTCATTGACATGGAGAAACAAAAAAGGGATGGGCGGACACCCAGCATAGTGATGTGCAGTATTAAGCTCAACAAGGATACAGGAAAAATCCACAACTGAAAAACTGGTTTTTAAGAACCTGTCAGGCTAAAATTTTCCAGTTAGGCTGTCTTTATAAAAGAGCACTCAAATTTGAAACAGGTTATTAATCATAACCATTACAATTTCCTCAAATTTGATTGGTGCATTAACTGTTTTATTTTTCTTTAATCATTGTGTATGGTTGCCTGTAATCAGACAGTTATGTTAGCCAATCATATTAAATGCACTCAGCTAAATCCACCAATCACAGAAGTTATCATGATAACCATAGCAACAATCACTTACCCAAACAAACTGGGGATTAATCCAAAATGGATGAATATGCAACATTTAGGCAGTGTCTCTACCAGTGATATTTTCTCTTACTTTGGACATTTGGTCTGAACAAACACTCTTTCACCAAAAAGGAATGCATCTATTTTCTTGGAAATTGTAACGGTTATAATTATTAATTGGTAACAGGACTCTGTGTCGTCCAATTCAATCTGTAATCATTTTCACGATTAAACAAATCTGACTCCCGCTTCGCGGTTGTCCAAGTTTGTAACACTTGTATGATTACAGACTGAATTGGACTCCCCTCAGTCCTATTACCATTATTTATAAAATCTCCTAGAAAAAGCTTCTGCACAGTGTACACTTGGGAACGTAAGATAAGTCAACATTCAGGGTCCTCTTTTGAGACACAGGTGTCTAATAATATTTATTATTACTCTGACTGCAATGTGATGGCATACAGGTTTTACATATACTAAGGAAAGAGCTGAATGCCACTAAATACTTTTAGCTCAAAGCTACAAAGTATTTTTTTTTCAGGAAATAAGGACCTATTTGAGACTGAATCTAAACAGCCTAAATTTGTGCTAATTAGTTTTTCTTTAAGAACCTGACTTGTTTAGGCTAACTTGGGAAAATACAGATTCTTGGTTGCAGGTCTTTACTAGTAATCAAATTTGATGGAAAAAAATATTATCAAGAATTAACATAGCTTATTTACAACTCCATTTTTCAGACCTGCAATTTATTTAAGGCTGTCTTTTACAGGAACCACAAGAACAGCATGTATTTTTATTTTCAGCTTTAATAAATTCCAGACTATTTTAATGATCTGGGGCCAGTTGCTCGAAGCCTGGTTAGCGCTAACCGTTGGTTAAGAGGTATCAAAATGTATAGTTTTCCATGGTATTTAACGCTGGTTAGCACTAACCGTGCGTCGAGCAACCCGGAACTGGTTAGAAAATCCTCTTAACAGATGGAATAGCAAAATGTGAATTAATAAATCTTTTGATCAAACTGTCTTCTGCTTTTCTCTTGCCAAACCATCTTTCCCTACAGAGGAACAAAGGTTGTAGCAAATCAGAAGAATAAAACAAAGACAAGAGGCTACACCTGAAACCCCTCTTTACTGTTACTTTAACACCCAGGGAGAAGGTTATGGTACTTCTATACTGGTAATTGTGCCATGGAATAGGGAATGGGTTTTGAGATGATCAGTCTTTATCCTACACTACTTGGCTTGGCTTTCTGATCCTTTGGTAGGGTTCCTTTGTAAAATTATACTAGTTCACTGTCAGTAGATAACCTTCAGGGGTCTCAAAATGTTTTAAAGTAGGCAGCTGAATCTGGAGGCTGGGGGCACCGGAATTGCTGGCAACATACAATCAAGTAGCCGATGGAACTCCGGTGGTCACTGGCTTGTTTTGAAACCACTGAAACCTCTGGTAAAAACTGGAGATACATTGATGGGATCAAGATATGAACTTGAGCCGAGAGCTACTGAACAATAAAAAAAACACTCTTTTTATGCAAATCAAGCCGTTTGAAGATTGAAATTTTTTTGGAACAATAATAATATCATTGATCATTCAAATAAAGTAGGTGAATGAAATTTCAGTATTTCCTTCAACACTAGAAGAAAAACTGTTGTATACATACTAATTATACACAGCTGTATATCATTACTATCATGGTTCAATTTTATCCCTGGATAATTTTAGTTTCCTTTGTGTCATACTCATTATCATACATTTTCATACCCAAAAACACAGGAAAAAATTTAAATTGAAGTATAAAGCAAAAAATAAAAATACTGTCCATGTATGGCCAAAAGAAAAAAAATGATCACTGGCTCACTCAAAGCTGCACTGGGTGACTGTTTCTCCTAAAAAGGTTTGAACTCTCTGTTGGATACTCCCTTTTGCCCCACCAGCTACAGGTACATACCCCTCCCCCTCAGGTATGCCATTCAACATTGCAATAAAAGAAGACCACTGTCAATGTTCCGCTACCTCGACCGATATTTGGTCTTGGCCGAGATAGGGCAGCATAACCAGCGAAGTTAAAATTACTTTTTATATGGTAAAAAAGGAAAGAACTTACATAGGCTTGGTTGATGTGAAAAAACTAGAGAGTAAATAAGACAATGACTATTATACTTTGCTAAAGGAAATCCGAGCGTAACAGATTGACCAATAATAAGGATTTACGACAGATACTATCTCTAAAATGACTAACCTACGTCTCAAGCGGAAATAATCACGAAACAGAAAAATGATTGTTTATATAATGTTCAGTGGCGTGACGGCACACTCCTCGCCTGGTATTCGAGAATACCACTACTGACTAAATTGTTCGGTAAAGTGAGACAAAAAATAAAGAGGGAAAAGTGTCAGTGATCCAGCTGGATTCATTGGGTCTCTGACGGCAGCAGGATGGTTTCTGTAACTGGGCGTTTATAATGCCTCCTTGAGCTCCCACGAACGGTTACTAAGTCTACCCTGCGCACCATTCCGTCACTGTCGGTGTGAGCTCTGGTGACCCTAGCGAGGGGCCAGTCGTTCCTTGGGGCGTCTTTGCAGCGGAGAATGACTAAGTCGCCCTTCTGCACGTTGCGGGTCTTGTTTTGCCACTTTCTACGCGGTTGCAGCGTTGGTAGGTACTCTCTCCTCCATCGCGACCAGAAAACATCGGCTAGGTGTTGGACGCGTTTCCATTGTTTGTGTGACAGGTTCGCAGCACTGAATTCCCCAGCTGGCGGTTTCAGGTGTTGCGGCTTATGAGTAAGCAATGTCGCTGGGGTCAAAACTTCAGGCGCGTCTGGATCGTTGGAGACTGGAATGAGCGGCCTAGCATTAACGATAGCCGATACCTCAGCCATCAGGGTTGTTAAGACTTCGTGTGTGAGGTTTTTCGGCGAGACATCCGCTAACATGGCTTCCAATACTCGTCTCGCCACGCCTATCATTCTTTCCCATGCACCGCCTGTGTGCGAAGCGTGGGGTGAATTAAATAGCCACTCGCAACCTTCCTTCAGCAGATATCTTTTAACAGAGCTAGCGTCGGAAGGTTTTAGCACTGCTTGAAGTTCGTTGCATGCTCCTACGAAGTTGGTGCCGCAGTCTGAGCGAAGCTGGATGACCGGTCCCCTTATAGCTAGGAATCTGCGGAGTGCATTAATAAAGCTCGAAGTATCCATAGACTCAATGACTTCAATGTGCACTGCACGGGTTGACATGCAGGCAAATAGTACGGCCCAGCGTTTGCTGTGAGCAAGGCCCCCTCTGGTCCTTCGGGCGCAAATCTGCCAGGGGCCAAATACATCGAGACCAACATAGCTGAACGGGGGCGCGGGACTAATTCGGTCCACAGGTAGGTCGGCCATTTTTTGGATCTGGCATTGACCTCTCAACTTCTTACATTTCACGCACTTCTCAATGATGCTGTTAATCAATCTCTTTCCTCCCAAGATCCAGTGCCCGCTTCTGCGAAGTGCACCGTGCGTTAGAACTCTTCCCTGGTGCTGTACTCTTTCGTGGTAATGTCTGATCAGAAGAGATGAGACGTGACTCGACTTGGGCAGGATAATGGGGTGCCGCTCCTCGTTGGCTAGGTCTGCTTGGTTAAGTCGTCCGCCTACTCGAAGGATTCCTTCTCCGTCTATTATGGGGCTCAGCTTCTCTAGAACGCTCAGTCTGGAAACCTTTCCTGAGCGTGTGATGCGTTCAATGTCTTCGCCAAAGGCTTGCCGTTGGACACTTTTGATGATGACAACCTTTGCTTTATGATAAGACTGGGTGGTGGTGACATTGTCCTGCGAGAGTGTTTCACTCTTTGATCGTGCAACGGTGATCAGCTTTGCGATTGCACCTTGAAGTTTGGACCATTCTGAAAACCTGCTGAAGCGCTCTGAGCCAATGGTCGAGCAGACTTCTACGTGAGTAGCCAAGACATTAGAATCTTTGCGCACCTCTGGATCGTCGGGAGAGATTTCTGCGTCCGTGTCCCTATCGTTGGTGACAGTTGTAAGGCTGTTGTACAGAAACTTTGGACCCCTATGCCACGTGCTCTCTTTTAATTTACTTGCTTCGATTGATCGTGTAGCTAGATCTGCAGGGTTCAGATTGGTAGCGACGTACTTCCATTGGTGTGGAGCTGACGACCTACGAATGCGCTCCACGCGGTTGCTGACGTAAACATAAAATCGGCGGGATTCATTTGAGATGTAACCCAAAACGACTTTGCTGTCCGAGTAGTAGGTCACTGAGTCCGGTTTCCGTTCTAGTTCTTCGTGGACAAGGTCAGTCATCTCAACCCCAAGAACGGCTGCGCAAAGTTCTAAGCGAGGTATTGTTGTGGCATGCGCTGGTGTCAACTTGGCTTTTCCGAGCACAAATGCTACTTGAACCTGGCAGGTGTTGTGGACAATTCGTAGGTATGATACTGCGCTGATTGCCATCTCGGAGGCATCGCAGAAGGTATGCAGTTCAATGCGAGCGGAACATTTTAACGCCTCTGTTCCGTAAGAGCGGGGAACCTTGATATCTTCTAGAGCTCGTAGAGAATGACACCATTCTTTCCATTCTGCCTCCCTTTCTGCAGGTAGAGGGTAGTCCCAGGCATCGGGGTGTGAGGCGCTAAATTCCTTACTCAGTGACCTGAGTAAGTGTTTCCCTTTAATGATGACTGGTGCTGCAAGGCCCAGGGGATCATACAGGCTGTTGGTAACCGACAGAACTCCTCGCCGTGTAAATGGTTTTTCTTCTAGCAGCACTTGGAAGGTGAAAGAATCGGACTGCAAGTCCCAGTAAATTCCTAATGATCGCTGCATGGGAACGGGGCCTTTGTTGAAGTCTAGGTTGTGGAGGCCACTTGCATGATCTTCAGGCGGGAAGGCGTCCATTACTTCAGCGTGACTTGAGGCAATTTTGTGCAGGCGAAGGTTTGCAGTGGCTAGCATGGCCTGAGTGCGACGTAGCAAATCTATCGCCGTGGTTGGATCCGGGGCGGAATGGAGGCCATCATCTACGTAAAAATTGTGGTGTACGAACGACTTTGCGTCTGAACCGAACTTCGCTTCTCCTACCTCGGCAGTCTTGCGTAGGGCGTAGTTAGCTACTGCTGGTGACGAAGTGTTCCCGAAGATATGAACTTTCATTCTGTACTCCGTTATCGCGCCGTTTGGGTCGTTATCCTTGTACCAAAGAAACCGTAGGAAGTCTCTGAATTCCTCTTTTACCTTGAAAGAGTGAAACATTTGCTCAATGTCGCCTACCAGAGCGACTGGATCCTGACGGAAACGTAACAGCACCCCAAGAAGGTTGTTAGTGAGGTCAGGACCCGACAATAACAGCTTGTTAAGAGACACCCCGTTAGATTCAGCAGCTGAATCGAAGACTACACGTATTTTGTCCTTCTTCTTAGGGTGATATACGCCGAAGTGAGGTAGGTACCAACAAAGTTTGTCTGGTCTCAGATCTTCCTGCGGAACGATTTCAGCGTGATCGTTATCGAAAATCTTCTGCATGAACGTAAAATACTGTTCCTTCATAACTGGGTTTTTATCTAGGGTTCGGCGTGTAGACGTAAGGCGTTTCATAGCATTCACTCGGCTACTGGGAAGATCCTTGACGTCGTGTCGGAAGGGCAGTGGAGCTTCCCAGCTTCCGTTTTCATTCTTTTTCATACCATCCTCCATGATTTTCAGGAACCTGCGATCCTCAGTAGAAATTCCGGGCTTATTGTCGTGATTTGTTCGTACGAACACGTGGCGCCCTAGGCCATCGTCAAAGGGGCTGCCTATGGGGGGTGTGTGTTCTTCTTGCCCGCCCCAGGCTGTAGGAGAGGTATCGTGTTTAAGGTAGAAGCGGTTTGGGCAGGGGATGAACAGCGAGGGTCGACCGTTGTAGAGGACTTGGGTCTTGAAAGTAGAGACTTCTACCGGTTTGTGGGCGCCATCGAGACAGGTATTTCCAAGTACTACCCAACCAAGGTCCAACCGCTGGCCCCAAGGCGCGTTTCTGGGTCCGTTGCGTGACTCATGAACCTTGTGCAGTGCGGGGATATCTCGCCCGACAAGCAGCAGAACCTCCGCTTCCTTATCAAGTGTGGGAATCTTGTTTGCTATCTGAAATAGGTGCGGGTGTGCTCGTGCAACCTCTGGTGTGGGAATTTCTTCTCGATTGTTTGGGATCTCATCGCATTCCGTTAGCGTTGGCAACTGATACCTTACTTGCTTGTCTAAGGATTCTATTACCAGTCCGTGCGCACGTCTCCCGAGGGTCTGCTTGACGCCAGAACAGGTCTTGAGGGTGTACGAAGTGGCTGAGCCTTTAATGTTTAGCTTGTCGAAAAGTTTGGCTCTAGCCAGGGAGTGATTGCTTTGGTCGTCTATAATAACGTAGGTTCTAATCGTTACATGGGGCGCGCTCAGGTCATAGACGTCAGCCAAACATATTTTGGCACAGGATCTGCCGATTCCAACGGTGTTTTGACCGCATACTTCGGTACACCTGTTAGTCACGTCCGGAGGCTCCGTTCTTTGGGAGGTCTCAGCTTCCTGCTCCTCGCCGTGCTTCTTTCCCGTCTTGCTGAATCGACTAGCATCTCGCTCTGCCCCATCAACATGAAGCGCAGTCACGTGTCTGTCGCTGTGGCATATCCCGCAGTTTGGGGTGAAGGTGCAGTCTTTCGCAGTGTGACTGGATGATGAAACGCAGCGAAAACAGATGTGGCGCCGTGCTAGTAAGTCCAGGCGCTCAGAATACGGTCTACTTCTTAGTTCGCGACAGACTCGTAAGGGATGAGGTCTTTCGTGAAGGAAACACCACTTGTCAGGACTCTCGACGGACTTTACTTTTTCAGGGATTTCGGGAGTTGTAACGGCAGTTTTAGCGGTCGATATGCCATGGAAACTGTCAGATTCATCACAATTTTCTAGCGTTAGGTAGGGGTCGTTTCTTTCTTTAGCGACTTCTTGAATAAATCGCGAAAATTCGGCAAAAGGGGGATAGTCTACCACTTGCTGTGTTTTGTACTTAAATGCGTGTTTTTGCCATCTCCCTTGTAGGTCGGCGGGGAGCTTGGCGACGATAGGCCTCAGATAGGCAGGTTCATCGAGAATTTGTAGGCCCTTTATTCTTCCATCATTTTTGGCGCATTGTAATTCTAGAAGCAAATCCCCAAACTCTTGAAGCTGTTTATTGTTTTGCATTCCTATCTTGGGGAACGAGTTTATTTTCTGGAGATGAACTTGCGTGACCACAGAGTTTGAGCCAAATCTCTCTCCTAATTTGCACCAAACTTCCTTTAACCCTTCCCCAGGGTTGTCAATATAAGCATTGCGGAGTCTTTGCGCAAGTCGTTTTGATTCGTTAGTGGTGTACTCGATAATTAAGGAAAGCTGTTCACTGGGGCTTATCTTCACTCCCGCGATCATATTCTCGAATGACCCTCTCCATGTGTGGTAATTCTCTGGGCGGTCGTCAAATTTTTCGATTTTGTTCGATATAAGCTCTCTACGGGCCATAAACTCAATGTAGGTACCCATGGTTGTTTGAACTGGATCGGGTGTAGGCGTAAAGGGTGGGGAGTTTGGGTTGAGCTCGCTGTAAAATGGGATTTTCTGCCTTGCGTCTGGTTCTTGTTTAACCTTTGCCCCAGGCTCGTTTTTAGGGTGGTGTTTTTGCTCCGAATGCAAATCTTCCCCTTTGGTGATGTCATGGGAGAGACAAAAGGGCTCTTCGTGTGAATCTAAATATTTTTGTACGCGTTCCTTAGGATTTACTTGTGGTAAATTTGGCAGGGAAGGCGTTTGAGAGTGAACAGAGGCATCTGACAATTGCAACTCGTCCTCGATGGCTTTAGCCTTTGCTAACGCGATCGCTGCCTCTTCGTCCAAGCGTAGCGCTTCGAGCCTGGCTTTTTCGCTTCTCTTACGCCTAGCAAGGGCGAGTTCTTCTTCTTCTATCAGCAGCGCTGAGCGCGATTCGATTTCAATCCTTTGTTTATGCAACTCGGCCTTTTTTACTGCAGCGGCGGCTTTCGCCTTGGCTTTTAGTCGCGTGGATGTCACGGAGTTGATAGATCCTGTCGTTGAACTTCTTATAGACTGCGCCTCTAATAACAAGCTTTTTATCTGTTCATCACTATCTTTTATCACACTGTCTAAAAATTCTTTGCGCTTGGCCGCAGTTTCCTCTAATTGTTTTCGTTCATCTATAATTTCGCTTGATTTCACGCTAGCGGTCAATTCTTGTACAGATAAAAGCGTTAATCGGTAGGCACTGAATAAAGATCTTGCTTCCTTGATCCCATTGCGAATTTCTTCAACAGACTGTTCTGGCGACTGTACGATTTCTATTTGATCTAAGCACTTCTTCCACTGGATTTCGAGTTGGTTTTCGATTTCAACTAATTTATTCTCGATTACCTTGTGCGACGGTTTCTTAACTCTCTTCGGGCGATTTGTCCCCACACCTTCTTCGGCAGGTTGAATATTATCAGCTACAGTGGAACTCGCGGCTCCCAATTCGTCCTCTGAGTCTGGCAGTGGGATTTGCTCGGGTGACTGAACTCCCAAATCATCTTCGTTGTGGTCCATAGCTTCTGGCGATCAGCTCTGTTTGCGTGCTGCGTAGTTCTCCTTTTTTACTGTTCCGCTACCTCGACCGATATTTGGTCTTGGCCGAGATAGGGCAGCATAACCAGCGAAGTTAAAATTACTTTTTATATGGTAAAAAAGGAAAGAACTTACATAGGCTTGGTTGATGTGAAAAAACTAGAGAGTAAATAAGACAATGACTATTATACTTTGCTAAAGGAAATCCGAGCGTAACAGATTGACCAATAATAAGGATTTACGACAGATACTATCTCTAAAATGACTAACCTACGTCTCAAGCGGAAATAATCACGAAACAGAAAAATGATTGTTTATATAATGTTCAGTGGCGTGACGGCACAGTCAACCTTATTAAAAAGTTACAGAGTAAAAACATTGTTATTAGGAAACAGAAAAACCATTCTACTGAAGTGAATTATTGCAGTAACCTTCGAATTTTGGTTCCATCGCTTACATGTATTGTTTCTAGTAACAAAAAGTGCAAGTCTTAAGATGAAATTTTCATATTACAGAACAAAACATATCCTTCCTTTTTCCAGGAAGGCCATTAACTCCCTACCAGGTAGAAATTCATTCAAGTTTCATATAAAATACTTTTTGTTTGTTTTGGCCACGAAGGCCCCCTCTCCTTACAACTTTTAAGGATCCTAGAATCAAATAATGCAAATATCCCTTATACACAACTGTCTTACAATATGGATTTTAAGGCTCGGCAAGGGAAAATTGGCAAAAAATATACTTCCAGTCCTTCACATGTAATTGAACTGTCTATCCCCTACCATGCACAGAGAGAAAATAACTGGCAATGCAATTTTGCTTATCTGTGCAAATTAAGTTTGCTGTCATTAAGTTTCACAATCCCCTGTAAGCAACAATGCACTCTGTCATACAGTGTAGGTGTGCTGTTACCACCCCTGAAATCGCCTAAGCAAAAACCTTGCATGCCTCCCTCTAAAACAATAAATTATGATCACAGCAATTGCAGGCATGTGGTATCTTTCTGATATACTATCATACTCAAAAAAGGCTACTAGCAATAATAATTGATCAACAAGATTATTGTTTTTCTTATAATATTGTTCTTCTTGGTGTAGGCCCTCTTAATGTCTCCACCTCTCCTGGGGCACCACCTCCCAAAGCAAACGGTCTATTTTCTGTCACATTTTTTCTATTTTATGCGTTTCTTACCCAATAAAATACAGTTTTAGAGATCCAGTAGAAAGTGCTGTGAGAAAAAGGGTAGTTCTTTCGGATGTTTTACTGACCTTTTCTAATAATAACCACCTGTTCTTTAAGAATTCCCCTTTCATCAATCATTTAAAAAATTATCTAATTCTCTTAACTATTAAAAGCTCACGCTCTAACATTGAATAACTCTAATATTTCGCTAGCTACGCTCCTTGTAATTCTCTCACGTGCACTAAAAGAAAAATCAGCAAACCTACTAACCTTATCTATGCGACATCATGCCAGAGGGTCTTCGAACAGCAGAAGACTGAGCCCTTGCAGTAACTTTACGTCGAGTTATAAAGCCTTCCACCTGTTAACCCTTTAAACTGTGACTATAAGCTTTTTCTTCACGGAATTTCGCTCAGGATAGGCAATTTTGATTGATGACTTTGATGAATCAGAAGCCGCGAAAACCAAACTCTTGAGTGACGCTCGATTACAAACAGCGAAAGACTCACCATGGCATTCCTCAAAACCATTCAGTTGAGTGCAAGTTTCTGCAACTTTACGGGGCGTGATCCAGCCTTCCAGCGGTGAACACTTTAAACTGTGGCCATCGGCGTTTTCCCCATTCTATTCCGCTTAGGGAATTATATTTTGATTGATGACTTCTCTAAATCAGAGACCGCAAAAGCCGCAAAACGTTAACGACACTCGTTTTGAAACATCGCAAGACTCGCCATGACATTCCTCGCAGCTGCATGATATTTATCGTTAAAATAGTACTAAAACTTCTTTGTTTGGTCATGACATTTGCTTGAAAGGCCGGCTATATACCTTCTTAATATTCTCGGAATTCAAGATACATAATTCCGTTAGCCTGTGGGTAAAAATAACGAGGAAACCAAATAGCATCGGGCATCCATCTTTGTGCTTCGCGCGAAAACAGAGCAGCAACTCTGCAACCGGATGTGATGTCATAAATCGGTGGATCATAGGTACACGAAATTTCGCTAAGTCGTGGCCCCCCCCCCTGGATACGCACATGAAAAGTAACAAGCACCTTGCATCAGTCAGCAGCTTTTAAAAACGCTGTGCAAAACTGCTGTTCTTGTTACAAAACCTCTCCTTCGCAACTCTCACAAAAAGATCTTACCAATGTAAGTAAAGATATAGAACCTACCGTTTATACATCAAAAAAGGTTTCATTGCAACAATCCCCAACTGCTTTTGCAAAAACTACACTTAGGCACACTTACAAGCCACTTACACATTGTGATGAAAACTCTTGTGTCAAAATAACATCAGTCACAACAAATTCCTAGGTAATAGTACAGCTATTAAAGGAGACTGTTTTCCAGCATCTTTGCTAATGACAATAGTTAAGGCTCTAACTCTGAAAAGTCCATTTGAGCCATCTTGATATGTGTGGTTAAGCGGTTAACACCTCAAACTCTGGATCTGGAGGTCTGTGGTTTAAAGTCACCCACAGCATTGTTTCCTTAGACAAGGAACTTTACTTCACTTGGCCTCTGTTCACCCAGGTGTATAAATGGGCACAGGTGACATACTGCTGGAGGGTAACCCAGCGATTATGTCCAAGGTGAGGGGGAGGGGGGTAGCAATACTCCTAGGCATGCTTCATGCTGAGGAAACCAGGAAAAGCTCCGGCCATCTGAGCCTTTAGCTTAAGTGTGCCTTTTCATTTACCATCTTGATATAAAAATAAAAGTACCTTTAGTAAAGTCTCCTCCTTGAATCATAAAATCCTTGATAACTCGATGGAACCCTGATCCTTTATAGTGAAGAGCCTTCCCAGAAGTCCTGCTTAAACCTTTTTCACCTAAAAAACAGGTTCAAAGTTAATCCAAAAAATCTTGTTTAAAGTTTCTATGAAATGTCAAGTTGATCACTTAAAAAATAGCCATTAATTTCCTTAAAAGTTCAGCAATTTACAGTACTATACACTATTGCATTAGTTTATCAGTAGTCTCTCATCATTATGTCAATTCTGGCATTTTTTTAGGCCTCTTATTCAGTGTTCCAGTTAATTATTTCACGAGGGGGGTCATGTAGACCATCTGAGGGGTCACCAAGACCACACGCTAATTTTTTTGCCATATTTAACTTAAAACTTATATGTCATCTGTCGGGTCAGGAAGCCTTCTTTGTCTGGTCATTGACCCAAGACCCATCTTTTACCTGGAACACTGTTATTACTTTTAGTTTTAGAATACACTTGCTAAAGTTTTTAATGTCTGCTTTTTGTTTTTTCTGTGTTATCATTTAAGTGTCCATGACTCCTTGTCTTAATGCATTGTAAGTCAGTGGAAGGAAGTAGCCATGAATTGAATATTATGACCCCATCCATCCCTGTTACAAGTGAGTACAGCCAACCACACATCAACTCTAAAACACTAACATTTACATGTAATATGTAACTGATGTGGTTACCATGTATGAAAAATGATATTATTGTTATTATCATTATTATCATTATTATTATTATTAATATTAATAAAGTAGTTGGTAGTGGTAGTAGTAGCACATGGATCTACATTAATACGTCCTTCCCTACCTGTGCACAATGCTCTAAAGTTGTCAGATGTCTTAGGACAGATGTCAGCAAACAGTTCAAAAATAATCCTGCCTGCTACAAAGAATGCAAAATTGATTCTTAATTTAAATCAAGCAAGATTTAAAAGTTTTAGATTTGAGGTTCTTTCAAACCTGCCTTCTTTTGTACCCACCTACTTCTCTTTCTATGTTACAAGAAGACTGAGGTTGCTCATTGGAAACCTTATTGATTTCAATCAAATTGCCAAAATAATCCATAAAAAAATTTAGATTATCACACTCCCCCAGTGTTCATAGGCTCAAATCATTAATTAAGAGAAGTAAGCATTCATAACCAATGCTACACAGTCACATTAATTTAAGTTTAAAATTATAGAAATTGATTAAAATCAAAGAAGCAAAACTTTTTCTATATTAAGCTTAATATAAGCTTAAGCTTCTAATTGATTATTTGACGTGTCTAGATACCCGGCAGCCGAGAACTGTTTTCAAAAATCTAGCTACCCAGCAGTCAGACACACTGAGTCAACTCCCGATGAATATCCACAGAAATTATCAACGAAACCTCACCATCATATTGTTGTGGACAAATTCTCCGAGCTTGCATTAAGCATATTCTTTAGAATCTTGACTCACCGGTACTTTCATGAAAATCTTTCTCGGCATCTGCTGAGTCTACTCGATTTGTGTGTAAAATTATAAAGAGTCTGTAGTCTTAACAGATATCCTCTGGAGACGTTCCTGTGAGTTACAAACAACGTGAAATTTGTCGACTCGGCAGAAGAGTGCCCTTCAACTTCCGGTGTAACACTATAATTGCTTGACACAAATGCTATAGCGACTTCACGATCCGGCGATGGCAAGGAGAACGGCAAAAATGGGTCAAGAAGGCTCGACGGTTGCCTCTACTTCAAGCCCAAAGCAGTATTTGAAATCGCTTGAGTTTTCTAAACAACTTCCTGAAGTTTTTACACAAAGTAAATAAGATATTTCGTGTAAATTGGACGTGAATTTCCGACTGCCGGGCATCTAGTATTTTGAAAACCATAGCCGTGAGTCAAGATTCTAAAGAATATGCTTACAATGCAAGCGCGGAGAATTTGTCCACAACAATACGAAACCTTTATTTAGAATCGCTTGGCATTTCTGAACAAACACTAAATACTCTGGTGAGGTTTCGTTGATAATTTCTGTGGATATTCATCGGGAGTTGACTTAGTGTGCCAGAACTTGAAATATTCTCTAAGTGTTGAAAACATTCAGATTTCACTCTATGCCCACGCTCGACAGTCACTTCCACTTTTAACCCACGGCAATATTTATAATCGCTTGAGATTTCTCAACAAATACCTTATGTTGTTAGAAGAATTAAACGAGCTATTTCGAGAAAATTGCTCAAAATTTCTGAATGCTGGGTATCTAGTGTTTTGAAAAAAGGTTCCCGGCTGGGTAGTTTCGAAAACGAAGCACTCGAAAACGAAGACCGAAGCACGAAGCACCCAAAACTCGAAAACGAAGCACCCAAAACACTCGACACCGGTCTGCCCTTTATAAACACGAGACCAATGTAAATACAGTGTCATAAATATCCAATATGGTAGACTGCAAAACAGTCGGTTTTTTTCTCAAAATCAGTAAAGAAGTCGGTAAAGCGTGGCGTAAGAGTAATACGCGCGAGCCTCACACTCCGTTTTCAGCCTCGTTTCAGACCTTTTGTGTTACTGCTCACGCGTACTTGAATACGCCAAAATCTGCTGACGGACAGTTTTGAAGTCTACTTAAACATGCATGTGTACCGAAAAAAAGCATATTAAGGTAAGATGTATCAAGTATAGCGAGACCAATAATAAAATTAATACATTATATCCCATCTAGAAACGTTCAGTTAAACAGTTGGCATGCAGGCTTTTATAAAACCTTGGGATGGATTTTGTGGACCTTTGGAGGTGCGGACGCATCCGCTGCCTCCACCTGATTCGGATTGCGTCATACAAGACGTACAGCCTACAGTGGTTTCGAGTTTTGGGTGCTTCGTTTTCGAGATTTTGGGGTCTTCGTTTTCGATCTAGAGTGCTTCGTTTTCGAGTTTTGGGTGCTTCGTGCTTCGTGCTTCGGTCTTCGTTTTCGAGTGCTTCGTTTTCGAAACTACCCTCCAAGTTGTGGCTTCGAAGACAATTTCCTGTGTTCCCATCTTTAAGCTTACATTTCTTTAATGAATAAGTTGAGAAAGTTAAAATAAAGGATCAAAGCATTTTTTCTCTTGATAATATGTTGATAATAAATGTTAATGTTGGTTTTTTTTGGAACTTACAAGATTAGAAGGAAGTGGCAAAGTTCCGAAAAGCGATCGATTTAAAAAATGTAGGTGCCAATAATTGTGTAAAAGAGGCGAGTGTAATTTGAAAAATTACATTATGTACGCGGACTTGACGTATGATATGTACTTTCAGCTGAACTTACTTCTAAAAACGAATAATCACTGTAGGAGATCAATAGAAATCGTAGTTCATAGTACAAAGGAATGTCACAATCCAAAAACACACAGGAAATGGCATAGTCAAATAACCAATTGTAATTTCAGTAATGATTTTATGTGTTTGAGGAATCATAACCTTGGTTTGCCCAGGCTTCACCAAGTCATCATATCATTTTGTCAGGCACAGGAATCATAACCCTGGTTTTTAAAGGCTTTATGAAATCATTTGAGGAATCATAACCTGTGTTGTCATAGCTAAGAATCATAACCACGATGTTGCAAGACTTATTAAATCATTTGAGGAATCATAACCCCCACTATCGCATTGTTAAAATCAAAGTATCACTCATTGTAGCTTGAGAGTATACTGTCAGTGGAATCATAACCCCCCCCCCCCCCCCCCTCCTCCCCAAATTAAAGAATTTCCCAAATCCTTTCATTTCAGATATGTGAATATACAGGAAATCATCGCAATGATTTTTGCTTTTGTTTATTTGGGTCTTAAAATTATGCTCAGATACAATTTTTTTTTTCAAACATTTCCCTTTTTAATAACAATTTGAAAAATGTTTGGTGAACTGAAGTAACATAACCAAAATTCCAGAGTCTCCCCACAAATTGCACTGTGAAGTGTGCGGATCAAAAATAATCCAATATGGAAAAATAACAATACACAAGGAATCAGTGTAGATAACAGCTGTCAGAGAAAACGTAAGTTTAATGGCGATGTTATATATACAAAACAAATGTTGTCTGAATGTTAATAATAGATAATCAAGTTCGTGTTTAAATTAATACACATTAATAGACCAGTGAAATCCAATTAATAATGAACAACTATCAATAAACAATGTAAAATAACAAATTTGTTTTTTGCTGCAATGCGCCAAATTGCGCGATTGTGGCAATCCTTACTATTGTGTGACAATGTTTGCGTTAATTGATTTGACTCAAGTTGAAAAATTTTTGGTCGACCAAAGGGGAGAAATTGCTCCTTCGAGAAGGGATTTTTGACGAAATATACATGGAAGTGCAAAATCCAGAAGAACTTATGAAAGTGTTACACAAATGTACTTGATAATCCTTCTGCTAAAAGCCAGTTGAATTCATTTGTTGAGCAAGCAATTATATCATGTCAGAATTAGAGAATTAAATAGGAGATCAAAACATATTCCCCTTGGACATCCTCTTTTTAGACTAGTGAAATCCAGTATTTACTCCTTAAGCCTGACAATATCAATAAACAAATTCTGTGAGACTGATCATGATATCCCATACATCTCATTATAGAAAATTTGATAGAGGATCAAAACTTATTCCCTTCGGAGATGACTATTTCTATGAAAGTTCTCAGAACCTTCTCTCTTGATGACATATTGATATTGCCAGTAGGAACTGATTGATGTTCAGGGTCACTATTAGGAATTGTAAGGTTCAATACTTATATACATGTATATTATAAATTATAACTACTTCTCTCCCAGAATGGCATGCAATTGTCAAAAGTATCTGACAAAATTTTTAAATTTCATTCTGTAAAGTGCTAAAAAAACAGATAGCGCCTAGAGTTATGCCAAAGAGGTTTCATTTGAATGGTCATACCACAGAATTTCATCAGCAGATTTTAAATCTAGTACAAGAGTCATTATTCATTCTGGGAATGAAGAGATAATTAATACATCATTCTGTTGTCGATCTACTGGTTTGTGTCAGTGACCTATACTAGCTGGAACACTACACTTTGTGTTTTGAATTTCAATATTTTGCGTCAGCCTAAAATATTAATGTTAGCTGGACTTTTGGGCTGCTATTCAAGGAACCTGAGTGATGCAGGAATTCAAATCCCATATAAAAATGACATGATGCTCAGTATATAACAAATTAGAGTGAAATCCCTAAAAGAGGACAATGCGGGTTTGATTCAGGCTTGAATTGAATCCTTACAGAGACTTATAATAAACTCCAACACATTTCATCAAATTATATAGAAATAATTAATTTCTTTACCCACAACATCAAGCAGTGCCTGTATGGGTAAAAATATTGGTTATTTGTCCTAAACACCCTTATGCGATGCGATCAAAGCCAGGGTTATCTCCTACCTGTCCCAGATTCTGGGATATACATGACCAGACTGGACCAGACCTGCCAGGGTCTCTCGACGGGTAGGAGAGAAAACGTGGGAACGAGATTGGATCAAAACCTGTAAATCCAACACCTAAGGAAAAAGTAACAATGAAGACCCTTATCAACAGGTGAGTTTTGTTTTTGTCACGCGGGGAGGGGGCGGTAAAAAAGGTGTATTGCATATAGCTGGAAATTTTTTCATAACAGTGCGCGCTCTCATTGGTTTCTCCGAGGTCACATCACCGTTACAGCGAGGGAAGCGAGGTTTAATGAATTTCCAGCTATATAGCCTCGGGAAACATTGAGATTCTCGGAAAACAAATTTAACTGTTTCCCTCGAGACCAGTCATTAAGTGTTTAAGTGTTTATTGCACTATGAAACGTTCAATAAGTTCCGAGCTTCAGGTGAGAATCAAACTTACGACCTTTCGAGTTCAAGATCAGGACGCTCTCCCCACTGAGCTGCTGGGAGCTCTATAGTGTGGAGGGTCGAAATTTTTATTGATTATACACCAGACCCGCTATAGTATATAGTACTTTTAAGAAAAAAATAGCAAAATGAATATGATATATGTCCGATAACCTTTCTCTTTTGCCTGACTAAAATGGTAACGTGGTTGGACTTAAGTCATTTCTAAATATCAAAATTATTTATATTCCTAGTGAATATAAAACAAGTTGAAGCAAAGTTTTTGTTTTTTTACTTGCCTACTTTCCGTGTCTAAACCGTGTTTACTACATTGATTTTTCCACCAACAGACCTGGAGATGGAATTATTTCCCTTAAGTTTATTTTATAACCGTTTATTTTCTGCTCATGTAGGCTTGTTTTGAGGCGTCACTACTGTCTGGCCATAAGAATCTGTGATTACTGGAAGATTCCTAACGGGGAGGGTGCCAGTGGCATCCTTGGACCCTTGGCTTGTTATAAAGTGAGTGTAACCAGCGGATACTGGTTGGCTGTTACCTATATGTAAGCAGGGGTCTTCCCGCAATCAGCTTATGGCTGGTAATTAATAAAATTGGTAATGGTGAATTATAGTTGTGGCAGTAGACATGACTGGAGTTGGGTGTCCGGTGGTTAGTTCATGTGCTGAATTTGGCTCATTTCTCTTCGTGTTTGTGTATTTATCAAAGATCACAAAATCAACCTATGAAAAGATCCAGATCAATTAGACTGGATTGTACACGGTGAAGACAGCGTGGCCAGGCGCCCATCGCGTTGTTTTCGCAATCCGCCCGTCCCGGGTTGGAGTCCCACTATAGCCACTTGCTGAAATTATTCGCGGTACGGTATTTCCAAGTTCAGATACCCAGTCACGCTTGTAAATAACCAACTGGTTGCCTCCTGCCAGTTGGGGTTTTTAATCCTGTTGTGTTCTATTTCCTCAATAAATAAACAGTTGGACTTTCACATGGCTGGGATGATCACATTGAAATTAGCTTCTCCGCCCTGGTAGAATACAATAGTGTCCGTAAATAGTTTTTCTTGTGTTGAATATGTTGACATCTCTTTCGATCCTACACCTCTTCAAAACTTGCTTTTCTTGTTTAAACAGGTTCAGCAAGCCAATGTTGATGACGAAGAGATTGCTCGTGCCATCAACTCCAAGCTTGGAGAGACTCCTGGGATATCGTACTCAGAAATAGCTTCAAAGGCAGTGGACTGTGGACGAACTCACCTGGCCATCAAGGTTAGTTGAGAGCATTCACATGTGAACAGTTTTATTATAGATTACGTTCCAAGCACAATTTGAGGCATAAAGCGGTGTCCTCCGTTAGTATTTCCTTGCTAAATGCACTGAGGCTTAAAATGACGTGGGTTGGTACAGAATGGGATTTTTTTACCTGCGAGATTGCTTTTACTGTCGGTAATCAAGAATTTTTTTTCAGTATCCGGAGTATGAGGACCGCGCTTTGTAATTAGTTCAGCGGTCCGCTTTATTATCAGCAACACCACTATGGTGAAATATTACTCAATTGTTAAAGGACTCATGTCGAGAAACAAAACGTACGGCTGCAAAGAAGACCAATGGGGGAATGGAATATGGAGAGATTTAACAAATGAGTTGATAAATTAAATACAAACAAGTTTCATGCTCTAGCCCGTCGTCAGAGCGAAGAAGGGAGAGCACTCGAAATGTTGCTACAATATGGCTCCGAGGCTTTCTGGTCATTTTTTCCTTATTGGGTTTGGTTTTTTTTTTGTGCTTAATTCTCTTCTGGGAATTTCGAGACAATTGAGTCGTGAAAAATTTTCAATTTTGACCCTAAAGCCTTGGAGTCATGTTAGAATTTTAATATATCGAACGTGGGCCATTGATCAATATAACTTCTTAACTTTCACCATTGTTCTGTCTAGGGGTTACCAACATGCTCGTCTCATAAGACGTCAACAAAACCTGGAACGGACCGGGTCAGATCAATCCCTGTAACTTACTGGATAACGAAAGATAAGGGATAGTGCCTCTGGGAATGATCTGATCCGGTTCTGCGGTCCAGGTTTTGCCTACGGCCTTTCTCGTGGCTTCGCCGCTTGTGCCTCCACGAGGAGACCTGCCTACAGCCTGGCTTAAAGCAAGCCTTGACCTCTAGCTGGGGCAATCTCACCATAAGTAAGTTCGTCGTTTGACAATCGGTAAACGAGCCTATCATAGCCATGCCATGATAGCCTGTTCAAAGTCCGTCGAGCGCGGGTGATAAAATATAAGCCGCAGGGGATTATATTTGAAATGAACGAAAAGAACAATAAAACAACGTCTGTGTACAGGCTATGCCATGATGCATAATGTAAGATACTCACATCTTCGTGGTCTGGTTTTTTACCTGTAGCTGTTGGACTATGAAGCAAAAGCCGCTGACCAAGTTCCACTGCTCATGCGTATCAATAAAGATGACCTAGCGCTCGAGAAGGCCATTATGACTGGAGACACGGATCTGGGTGAGTTTTAAGTGGGTACCATTGCGGAGAACTACAGCTAACTTTGAGTATAGTGGAGGGAACAATTTTTGAAGCGCGTTTTTGTTTCGTCGTAGTCGCAAGAGCCGACTTATAAAAAGATCTATCGTAATGTTGAAATTGTACCAAAGGTTCCAAAAATTTAGAATAAACTCTTTCTCAGCTTAAAAGTTGGCGTTACACTAGCGGCGTTACAAGCTGAGACAGAGTTTCAAACCTTAAAACATTTTTGAGATTGTTTTGTTTCTCATTATTTGGATATTCCCTTGCCGTTGACACAATTTCAAGTATATTTCAACCATCTTGATCCTTACATGCTCTCCTCCAATGGTAACAGCTTTCTCTGGTCAGGTGATCAAAATTGATGGATCCGAACTGCCGTTTTCCAAAACCCGCCTACTTGATTTTCCCCTGTATCTAGATGACATTTCATTTGTGTTGTCTTTTTTTTTCTGTCTAGTGTATATGGTTGTTATGCATTTGAAGGATAATCTAACTCTTGGTGAGTTCTTGATGGCCATACGTTACCATCCTGTGGCACATCAAGGTAAGTCTACGAAAAAAAGTTGTGTAAATGAGTGCGTATTTGTTCAAGGCTTCAACCAAGAGAAAATCCGCCATTATTTGCCAGGAGACATTTTTTCCTTTATCTGTTCATTCTTTAAGGCCATAAAAATGACGTTAAAATGTTTACAACTTAAGTGGAGGGGTGAGAGGTTTTACGGTAAAGTTTGGAGCATTTTTAATCTCATTTCTTTGAAATGTCGGAGTCGCGGCAGTGAAAAATGGCTACGTTTCTATTTGTTTTTTTCAAGGTCGCGGAGAATCGCACTCAAGAAACAGAGAAGAGAAGAACCTTCAGTTCTGTTTCTCTTCCCTGTACTGTCATAAGCAAAAGTTCTCGACCAATCGGGGCGCGTAAATCACTCGCTTATTGTAAATCATTAGACTGTGTGGCAGGCGTCTTAAGAGGTATTGAAAAAAGTGAAAAAAGGAGGGGTAAAGGGAAGAGAAAAAAAGGACACCTTTTTTCATTTCTGCTTCCTTTCCCTTCACTCCCCTGCCCCTCTTCTCTCGTTTTTGCACCTGTTACGCAAACTGCCGCGCAGGTTATTATGAAACCTATATATTCACTTTGGCATGACTGTGATTTGACTGCAGTACTGTAAGGATCAGGATCGCCGTACACTTCTGGACCTGTTCTACCAGGATGACCAGTTTATGAACAGTGGTAATGCCTTTGTGCAGGACAGCTATAGCGAGAAGGTATCATATATAGTAGCTTGAATGCTATCATGCTTAGGAAGGGATCTGGTCGAATGTTGTTTTATTATTTTATTTCTTTAATATGTAATTTCAATTCTGAGCAAAGGGGTGCGTACGCTTCACTCCGTTTCTTCATGGCGTCATAGATTATTTTTTGTTTCCGTGACTGTAGGTGACTACAAAGCTCCCCTCAACCTCATTGCCGGGACGTTTTCCGGTTAGAAAATGGGATAAACCCCTGTGAACGAATGGTCGACAGCAATCTTGTTTATTTTGAGCGTCAAGAAGAGCCAAGAATACGTGTAGCAACTCTTATTTGTAATTTAACTCGCCAATTCTCGTGTTTAAACTCGAAACCTTTAGCAAAATTCGTTCTATTCAACCAGTGATATCTACTACACATGCGCTAATTGTTGCCGTCTATTTCTTCGTTGTAAATAGTGGCCCTCAATACATGCAGCGACCACGTGACCAAAGGAGACATAAGACTACAAGTTATCTGTTATTTTTCACAGGGATCGTACAGCGAACAAAGCGCGCGCGCCTGAAAATCGCAGCTCTGCAGGAAAGGCCGTCACGCGAAGGGTTAATTGTTTAGTTGCGTAACGCCTTCCGGTCTCTCTCCCAATCTGCTCCGCAGAGCTTTTATTAACCTTGTCGGGCGGAGCGGTTACTTTTAGTCCTAAACCAAAAGGATCACATCCTTGAAAAAGAGATTGGCGCTCACATTTTTATTCCTTGAGAAATAAGAGGTAATTCGTTATCTATGAACTGTTGCCGGCCATAGAATAGAATCATCGTTTTGATATCTCTTGTTGGTACACTTGACATAAAATCTGATTTTCTTCTGTCATTATTTAGACAATAGAATCCAAGATGAACACATTGTCTAAAGCACAGATGTCTTACCAGCAAGGAGGATTTCAGTTCTACTCAAAGGTGTGTGCTCTTCACTTTGTTGCTTTGATTTAAAATACTTCAAACTCCTTCACGCTAGAGCCACTCATTCCTTACTATGTGAAGAAACGGAAGACGGACGTTATGTCTTGTCTAGTAATCTAGGATACGGGATAAACTTGCGACATTCGAACCAAAAGCACCCAGAAACTCTCCACTCCTCTCGCTGTGTTTCATTAACAAATACCTTGACTGTGCTCTGAACTGATATAAATTACGCAGGAGGAAGCGCCGGGCTAGTGTACGAAAGGCCGAGTGTAGGGGGAAGCACAAGACTTAGTCGAGAGTGTTTATCCCTAGTTCTTAAGTGCTTTGTAACCTAACAAAGCACAGTAAAGGTTTCTTTATTGGTTTTATGATAAAGAATCCGTTAAATTCGCCGCGCATTACTTTCTAATTTTCAAAACAAACTATTGGCAGATGGCGTGAAAGCTTAAGCTCCGTGTTTTATACCCTGATAAACAGGCTTTGTCATCCAATCAGAGTGCGCGTTAAAAGAGTGTTTTCACATAATGTCATGGTTTCCATATTGGTGTCCCAAACCAATCCTCTGGGAGTTGAACGCTTTTCTTTATATGCAAACGCTATCTTTTGTTCCAACAAATTTGCATAGATGCTGGCCACGTGAGTGAAAACACTCTATATCTGAGCTATATTATAAATATTAACAAAACATTTCTTGTCAGTGATGCATTGTAAGGACGCGCGATTCAATTTTCCAGGCAACAGAAGAACAAATGAAACTCATGGAATATCAAGTCAAACTAGAGGAGAAGTACAGAAAGACATTTATGGATCTGTCCTTGAGTGATACTATCTACCAGGTGCGATCAGTAACACAATCAACTGTGTTAGCTTTTACTGTGGATTGAGGCCGGTTAACTGACCACCTACCCCTCCCCTAAGTCAACATTAACCCCTACGTCTTATTTAGGGACAAATTGTAACTTAAGGGAGGGGTAGGTAGTCTGTTACTCAAAAATTTTAATTGATCCAAAAATCGTCTGAACCGTAGCTCTCGTTTGAGTGATCAAAATTAAGATGTCATCAATATGCTTAATAAACAGTACCGATACGTACAAGCTTTCATTGGAATGGCCAAAAAAGATTGCCTACAGAATCAAATCTTAGAACTTGGAATCAACAGTATATGCAGGAAATCTCTGTTCAGTAGCTTTCGTTCGAATTGTTGTTCTTAAAGATTTTATCCAGAACTTAAAGTAGTTAAACCCACCTTGCAAAGCACAGTAAACTGCTCTGGAAAGTACTATTAAGTAGCTTTCTTCAATGTCAATTAATTCCCGTACACTATCATACTGTCCTGGGGTTAGTTTCTAAGGATTACTTTACACTTTTCAGTGCATACTTCAAGGAGACCCAAAAGTCGCTGAGCAATTGAAAAAGGAATTCAAGGTTCCGGACAAAAGGTTTGTAACATCTTTTTTTTTTATCAGGGACCTCGTAAGACGGAAAAACGGCAGACAGGGATTCCCTCCCTTCGTCCTCGCGCGGCCATCACGTTGACGAGCACCTCAGTCATTCCTTCTTTTCCTACCCCTTCAAACTCCTGCCTCATAGTTCAGCTAATTTGCTGCAAGTCATGCATTGTGTTGTCTTCAGGTTTTATTGGCTGAAAGTCACAACTGGCTGGAACTCGACAAGTTTTCCAAAGCTCGTAAATCTCTAATTGGATACGAGGTAAGTTCATTGACAAGGTTTTCCGTAACCTGCCATCAGGCGTTACGTTCTTTTGGGAAGAAGGACCGCCGGATCGCAAGTTAGGTTTTCCCGAAACCGGAAACGGCTTTGTACCAGAGTCAAACCTTTCTACAACGGCTCCCTTGAGAACAAAGTGCCTTTCCTAGAGGAGTTGCCATTGTGGTGAAAAAGGGGGCATCTCGGAACGCTCCGGAACACCCCCCGGAACTTGGCAGTAGGTAAAATGAAAAACACAAAAAGAAACCCTAACCCCACTGTGTAAGATATTAAAGAGTGAATGTACGGACTGTTTGCCGGAATAAAAATGATAGTCGTCTTGGAAAGATGGCCGTTGGTACAGATTCGTCGGTTTTTATCAAAAAGCATTTAATTCTTTTTTTATTATTAAAGACTACGTTCATGAGTTTCCATAACTCAGTCAAACGTTGTAAATAAACATTCCAGTGTGAAGACGTTTTAAATTTTATGTACATTGCTTTCTTACAGCCATTTTTTGAAGCATGCCTGGAATCCAACAACAGAATAGAAGCGGAGAAATATGTCTCCAGAGTTCTTCCCGAAAACAAGGTGGCGTGTTATGTGAAACTCGGGTGAGTTTATCACTTCATTGAAGTTCTTACTGTGGTCAAAGTGCTGGCTAAACAAACTTACCTTGAGTAGTGGTCACTTGTGTTGCGACTATGCCGATCATCCTTTCCCCCCAGAACCAAGAAGCGCGCACTGACCACAAATTTCTGTTTATAATCCTGGGTGTATACAAATTCGTAAGTGACTGGGAACAATAACTCGAGTTCTGCACTGCTAATTGATGCTACCCTGAGAAAATAGCTGACATTTTGTGACACCACCACTGGTTTCCTCGCGAAATGAGGTCTGAAGAATGTTTGCAGATATTCCATACTGATGTGACGTGTAGCTTTCTATCAGTAAAAACAAAATTGACTGGTTTGTTGGCTAGGACTCGTGTTTTTATTCCTTTGATTTTGATTTAAATATTTGATTTCGGGCCCGAAAAGTTACCGGGACTTTCGAGAAACGAGGTAATCATATTCCACCTACTTATAAAAGACATTTTAATTTTTGTCCCAGGAAATACGAAGATGCGGCGGAAACAGCTTTTGCTCAGAAAAGCGAGGAGGGCCTGCATCTAGTCCTTGGAAAATGTGCAACTTCAAATCGTCCGTTGGTGAACCGCATTCAAGAAATGAAGGCTCAACTGCGGCAAAGACGATAAAATTCACAGATGGATTTAAATCTTAACTCCGAGATAAATTCCCAGTGGAACCTCTCAGTAGAAAAGCCTTGCCTGAGAATGTATTTTGAGCAAGTTTCGTCTCGTCAAGCCCACCTTGCGAGTTCATGGAAACCGAGTTCATGTTAATTGGATCTAGACAGAGGCTAGGTACTAAAACAGTTTCCCCAACACTTGCAATTAATGATTTTCGAGTTACCCAAGTCGCTACTGCTAAATCTCTTGGAGTGACCATCGATGATAATCTCGATTGGGGTAGCCATATGGAGAAGATAATTAAAAAAGTTATCTTCTGGCATCGGGGCCATAAAGCGAGTAAGGCACCTTGTCCCCCAAGCGACCTTACAACTAATTTACCAAGCTCTTATTCACCCTCACTTCAATTATTGCAATACTGTTTGTGCCGGAAACTGTGGGATAATCTTAAGGAACAAACTTCAAAAACTACAAAATAGAGCAGCCCGTTTTTTGACATTTTCAGACTACGATGAAGACGCTGGTTACCTGTTTGAACTCCTTGGATGCAAAAATCTAGCGCACCAGCATGAAATTGAAAAAGCCACGATGGTTTCTAAGTCTTTACACGGGTTGGCTCCAGAATATTTATGTTCTAGGTTTGCAGTACGAGAAACGTCATATAACCTTAGAGACTCTGAGAATAAACTTTCCATCCCTTTACCACGGACAAATTATTACAACAATAGCTTTAGCTATAGTGGCGCTATCCTATGGAACAAACTCCCGTGTAATGTGAGGCAAGCAGAGTCCCTTACGAAATTCAAATGTACGTCTTCTTAAACAAGTACTCAAGGGCACGGCATTCATGGAAAGCAGCTTTTTCTTTAATATTTTTTTATAAAGTAGATAGTTGCGTTCGAGGTACGAGAACGCAACCCCTATTCTCAGCGGTCCTACCTCGCGCGTATAAAAGGCAGAGTAGACAAAGGAGTTATGCCATTCTCTCGAAGCTGCTGAGCTGTTCAGATTACCATGGCTGACCCGCAGGTCCCTGCAGATGCAGTCCAACAAGCTCAAGTTGTCTTACAAAACCAAGCACAAGAAGGTCAAGCACCGGCGGCGTTAGCAGAACAAGCTCAAGCACCAGTAGCGCCAGAGGCAAGCTCAACCGCCTGCACAAGCGCCAGTGCAAGCAAACGAAGTTTCTTTGGAGGTTTGTGAAACTTTATTTTATCCGTTCGTTGCCACGTGTTTCGTTCTGGTTCTCTAGTATTTCGCTTCCAAACCTTGTAGGTTGTTTGCCCTACGCGAGCTGTTTTTCATTTCCACTTATATTTGCCCTGCTTCTTAACATTTGCCCGCTTTTCTACGGGCTGTGCGGGCTAAATTTTGTTGGATATATTATTCGCCCTGCTTCTTAACGTTTGCCCTCGTTTCGTATGGGCTGTGCGGGCTAAATTTTGTCTGATATGTTGTATGCCCGGCTTTTAACGTTTGCCCTCGTTTCGTGTGGGCTGTGCGGGCTAAATTTTGTCTGATATATTATTTGCCCTGCTCTTAACTTTTGCCCTCGTTTCGTGTGGGCTGTGCGGGCTACATTTTGTTTGATAAATTATTCGCCCTGCTTTTAACGTTTGCCCTCGTTTTATGTGGGCTGTGCGGGCTAAATTTTTATTTGTATATTCGTTCTGCTTCTAAAAGTTTACCTTCGTTTCGTGTGGGCTAGTGCGGCATATCATTTTGTTTTGTTTACCGTATTACACTGTATTTTAATTGCTTTTAAAGTTTACCCTCGTTTTGTGTGAGCTCAGCGGGCTAAATCTTGTTTTGCATATTATTTGCCCTGCTTTTAACGTTTGCCCTCTTTACGAGTGGGCTGTGCGGGCTAAAACTTTGTTTTGTAAAATATTCGCCCTGCTTTTAACGTTTGCCCTCGTTTGGTGTGAGCTGTGCGAGCCGTATTTTGTTTTGTATATTATTCGCCGTTATAAACTATTTGCCCCTTTATGTGGGCCTCGCGGGCTATAATTTTGTTTGGTTTGTTTTTCGCCCTGATTCTCAACCTTTGCCCTCTTTTCACGTGGGCTTCGCGGGCAATTCTGAATTCGTATGCTTGTTTATTTTCATCTTTAAAACCCCCTTTTACTTTTGCTCCGCCTACACTTCGTTTAGTTGTTGCGCCTCCTTGTTTGCCCTTTTGTTTTATTCATTTGCGTATTTACCGCTCGATTACACCGGCAGTCCCGCTGGGGCTAGTTTATTTTGCCTGTTGTATTTAATTTTGTTTGCTTTTTCTCTCCCGATCTTTTATTATAAAAGCTGTTTACTTATTATTGCCTTGAATTTATTCTTGGATTTTCTTATCGATGTTTTGTCGCTTTTAGGGCTTAGTTTTGACTGCCCATTTTTCTTTTTTAGGCCTTACAACAGCGTATTAAAGCTCTCGAAAGTGCCCAAGGCACCTCAGTCGAGTCATTGATACAGAGAATTTCATATTATGGTGGCAGAAGAGTTGAGGACTTCGACAAGTACGAAGCGCTTCGTTACGCCGAAGAATTAGCTTCTGTTGCAAAGTCCTCCAGTCACCCCAAGGCCGCCAGCTATGATGTTATCGCTTCGACTTTGAGAGAGAAGCTCCACGTCCCAGCTGAGCAGTTCAAGGCGTATTTCCTTGCTTTGTTAGCTGACAAGGATTTTTCCCGTGTTATCGAAACGATCTCGAAGGTTGACAAGTCTTTCCAGCGGTCCACACCATTTCGCACACAGACGCGTAGAGGAAGTTTGCCATATCGGCAACCGTATTTTCAAGCCTATCAGCGGCCACCCTCTCGCGTTATTTGTTACAAATGTGGTGAACCAGGGCATAAGTCACCCCAGTGTTGGAAGCGCGCTCCTTCTCGTCAGCCTTCTTCTGCTGCTCAGCCTCGATTTAACCATCCTTCAACATAATTTTGTTGTATCATCTTATGCAATAAAGATTTTCCTTTAGGCGAATAGTGCATTGTTTTTACTTGCCTTATGTTTTCTTTATTTTTTGTTATTTCGGGGTTACCGTCTTTAATCCTTCACCCTTTTATCCCTTAATACCGACTTATATTTTTTTATATATTTTATTTTGCCCACTCGCTATAGTGTTCTCCACTCGCTGTATTGTTGTCCACTCGCTATATTGTTCTCGCTCCTCTTTCTTCTTCCCTCGGGTGGCATTCTCAAGGGGAACGAATGTTCCCTCTCGGATTACCGGGGCTGAGTTTGCCATTCCCTGGGCCTTACCTATTCTTTCTTCTGTTCTAGTTTTTCAAGATGCCTTTTCATGACTGGGAAAAGACTCCCAACTTTGATCCTGCCAAGATTTCTGTTAACTCGCCACGTTGGGTCAATTATAAGGGATCTCTTCTTACTGAGGCCCAGGAAATGGCAGACAACGCCCATATTAGTCAAGATTTCATCTCCTCAGTTATCGCGGGAGAAGCGTTTGCCGACGCCTCCCTTTTGGCCTTCCGTGACTCAAGTTCCTTTAGAGCGGGTGAACTCCATCGCCATATAGATCAATGGGACAAGTTATTTCAATCGTCTGATAACAATTTCTCTGAAGTACTGGACTGGATTCATAACTTTGTCCACGTTGACAAGTTTTTTACCCATTATAAAGGAAGCTATAAGGGAGTCAATTATAACTGCGAAAGACCGCCTGCTCGCATTTTTGCTAATCATCCTTCTTGTAAGGTGTTTGCCCAGTTTATTTCTGATACTCTTATCGAGAGATTAGCTTCAGGCGCCATCTCCCTCTGGGGCAAGGTAGGGGAATGTCCACCTCCACACCTGGTCATGCCGCTTACAGTAGAACCTACCAAACCACGCCTTTGTAATGACGACAGATTTCTCAACCTTTGGACTCAAGACCGCCCTTTTAAATTGGACAGTGTTCAGCACTTACCCAAGTATGTTCTCCCTGGCTTCTTTCAAACTGTCTGCGATGACAAATCCGGTTACGACCATATCCAACTCTCAGTGGACAGCCGGACATTTTTTGGATTCGAGTGGGGCGGATGGTTTTTTGTCAGTTGTTGTATTCCATTTGGTTGGAAATCGTCCGCCTACATTTATCACTCCACTGGCCTCCTTGCCTCTCATTATCTACGGTCGCTTGGCATTCCATCTTCGCTGTACATCGACGACCGTCACAGTAGTCAGCTTTCTTTCCCTAATGGTTGTCTTCCGGTTGCTTATCAAAATTTGCCCTCCCAGGATAGCATTAATTTGGCTTTAGCCAACGCTGCTATCTTTCTTACGTGTTTTATCCTTTCCTCCCTCGGTTATTTTATTGGTTTGGATAAATCGACTTTGGTACCTTGCAAGCAAGTCCCTTACTTGGGTTTTATTTCCGATTCTGAGAAACAGGCCTTCATTTTATTGCCTCACAAGAAAAAAAAGTTTCTTACTCTTCTCAAGCAGGCTCTTAGTTCAGAATCCATCGACCTGGTTACTCTCCAAAGGTTAGGAGGGAAGTGCATTTCAATGGTTCTGGCCGTGCCAGGTGCAAGGCTTTATACAAACGAAATTAACTTGGCCCTTTCTCGTGCTGTGCGCTCATCTCGACCGGTCAAACTATCCGGGCCCTTGAGACAGGAGTTGGAGCATTGGCTCTTTTTGGAAACCTGGAACGGCTTCCTTCCTTGGCGTTCCGAGAAACACTGCCATTTTCGTTTGTTCTCGGATTCTTCCTCTTTTGCTTGGGGCGGTGTATTGAGTCCGGGTGCCATTACTGTTAGCACTTCCGACTACTGGGATTCTTCTGTTATTGGGGCCGACATTGCTACCAAGGAAACTCTTGCCCTCAACAATGCCTTACAATCCTTTGGGAATACGGTAAGAAACTCATGGGTGGATGCATTTGTTGACAGTCAGGTTTTGCTTCACTCTTGGAACAGGCGTGGTTCCCGTTCCCACTCTTTGGTGACCGCTCGTAAGTGCTTGTTTCAAACTACCATGCATCTTAACGTTGATCTGCATGTCTACTATGTTCCTGGCCCTGAGAACCCTGCGGATTCTCCCTCCCGTCGGCTAAGCTTTCAGGACTCTAGACTTAGTCCAAAAACGTGGGATTTGGTCCAAAGTCTGTATGGCGGTCCTAAAGGTCACTCCGTTGATCTTATGGCACGAGCTTCAAATGTCCAAACTGACCTATCTGGCAAACCTCTACCATTTTTTTCTGAAAGTCCCTTAGTTAATGCTTTGGGGGTTAATGTGTTTGCACAATCTCCTAACTTGTATCGACCTGAGATTTTTTCGAATCCTTACGTTTTCCCGCCCATTTGCCTTATTCCCAAGGTCTTTAAGTATCTTAATAGCCTTAAGTTGCCATACACCCTTGTTGTCCCAGACGTGATCCCACGTCGTTTTTGGTGGCCTTTGCTTCTGTCTGCATGCTCTTCCAGCTCCTTGCTAGCCTCTAAAGGGGCTAGTGGCGTTCTTCTCACCCCTTCCAGGGATGGTATCTTGGGTGACAGGCCGATCCCCTGGGACCTTTGGGTTTTCCGGATTTCAAATAATTAGACTCGCAGTATTTCATACTGTTTAAGGATTATTAAGCAAGCAAATCCATTTTGCTGTTGCATTTGATGTGTTTCTGTCATTAAGATGTAATTTCAATAAAGTCATCGAGTCTTGTACTTTTCGTCTCTCCTTGATTTTATTTAGTTATTTTCAACTATATTTGGTATTTATTCTCATTTAGTCTTTCATCTGTCTTCCCTATTAGGATCTCCCACAAGTACAGCGGTTTTTTATCCCCGCTGTAGCTTGCCCTTCATGTGCTTATGCCAACGACCATTTGTTTCGTTTTTGCCAAATGTGTGGCTACAAAAGAAAGTCAGCCTGCCTCGAAAATAAAAGTGGATCTCACAGCCATTGATGCTCGTTTGCAACAGCTTACACAAACGGCCAACACGTCTTCGTATTCAAAGCAAAAATCCTCTTTGCGCGTGGAGTTTGAAACCTTTTTAGCCTCTTTGCCTAATACAAAGTCTATCTATTCCGCCACCCCCGAAGATGTTTCGCGTTTTCTGATTTGGAAAGATCGTCACGGGAAAAGGGTTGTCCATGTAGCTGAATGTGTAAATGCCCCAAACCAAGATGCTTCTGATTGCGGTTGCCCCAAGCGACTCGCGTTTAAAACCGTGGATTCCTATATTGGAAAACTTCGTGCAATATTTAACGAGGCCGGCCGTTCTGGCGAATGGAATAGTATGCTAGGTTTTGGTAATCCTGCTGCTTCTTCTCCAGTCCAAGGTTATCTTAAGGCTGTATCTGAGGAACAATTGCGTGCTCATATCGTCCCCAAGCAAGCAGTCCCGTTTTTTCTACCGAAGCTCTTACTTCTGGCAAGGTTATGGGATAGAAAAATGGCGGATCCGGCAGTCAGCCCTTCCGCTCTCTTTATTCTGGCTCGAGATCAAGCATTCTTTAAAACTCTATTCTTCAGCGCGGATAGAGGTTCTGATCTGGGATGTGTGAAAACCGCAGAAATTATGCGTTTCCCTAAAGACGATGGCTTTTTATTTAATCATGTTTGCGGTAAAACTTTACGAGACGGCGCCTATAACGTCTTTGGAATTCGTCGCCATTCAAATCCCCAGCTTTGCCCGGTCAAGGCAATTGAAACATATGTGGCCGTCGCCTCAGAACTACGCATAACTCTCTCCAACGGCTACTTATTTCGCCCCACTAATCACCAGGGTCATATTGTCAATAAGCCCCTTACAAGTTCTTCCGCAGAAGCCCGCTTGAAATATTATTTAAAGGACGCGAAAATTGATGAAGGCGAGACTCTGAACGGTTTCCGCTCGGGCTCCGCTCACAGCTCGCTGATGTGATGTCCCACGTGGGTTGGTCCAACAAGGGTACTGCCCTTTACTACATGAAGTTAGCTGAAGTTCTTCGTGAAGGATCTCCTTCTGACTTATTGTCTTCAAACGAGTTGGCGGCCTCCGCCTCCACAACTTTATATGCGGATCTTAATCGCTTAAAAGACTTCGTTTCTGCGTTTCCTCGTTCCTAATTTTTGTTTTTGTTAGGATGGGGTTTTCAGTTTGGGGTTCTCGTTTTGAGGATGGGCATCCGTTTGTGCGGTTTTTGTGGTTTCCGCCGTGGTATTTTAGGGTTATCTTCAACACGAGACTGTTGGTGCCCATACTCAACAATAGGCGTGAGGGAGACAGGTGAGAATAGACTACTATTCTCAGCGGTCCTACCTCGCACGTATAAAAGGCAGAGTAGACAAAGGAGTTATGCCATTCTCTCGAAGCTGCTAAGCAGTTTATATTCAACATGTTGACCGTTCTCATTCGTTTCCTTTTACGCCTATCCTTCTCAGGTCTCGTTTCTGTGGCTTTTTCCCACCCTACCCACCTCAGTTTTATATTAGGATTATATTAGTCAACAGATCGAGACTGTTGGTGCCCATACTCAACAATAGGCGTGAGGGAGACAGGTGAGAATAGACTACTAATTTGTGTTGGGTGTTCTGTGCATTATTGGGTGTCCTGTGCAATTAATAAGGGAGGTTTTTTCGAGATTGCATTTTGGTTCGTCGTCGACACACATTTGCCTCGCTTTGAGGCGCTTGCTTAAGTTTTGCCTCACTTTGATGCGCTAACTCATGTGGTGATTCTTGTGTCCTCGGCGTTCATTTTTCAAAGGTTTGCTAAGGTCTGATATTCTTCGTAAAGCGTTCAATTTTAAAAAGTTTGCTGAATCTTCGTAAAGCGTACATCGATCTGTGATTGCTGACTCGTCCAAAGCGTTCATCTTTCAGGAGTTTGCTGTTAAATTTTACTTTGGATTAAGCCTTCATATTTTTCAGCATGGTTTGTCAACAAGTTGATGATTGGATACTTTTACAAATAACAGAGGAAATTATCCGAAGAAATGTTTTGGAAGAAAGAAAAAGAATCCCGGGTTAAGAACTAATCGGCCTTTGAGAAACTGCGCCCTGTAACTCGCGCCAGTAAAACAAAATGCTCCATTTACACGTCCGACGCTGGCCAATGTCTCCTCCGATTAAAAACACTTGACGCCGAACCTTACGATATCTTTTGAAAACGTTCTTAAAATGATACACAGTTTAAATTGAGGTTTCGCTGTACGCAACCCTTACGTTCAAAATATGCCATAATCATATTTATCTACATCGCAACCACCCTTCCGCCTCAACAAACATATCGAACGCACTCTACTAAGCTCCGATTACTCCTAGTTTATAATGTTTTCTTATTTGAATTGTAATTTTTTGGCTGATGAATTGACCGTGGATAGATAAAGATTATCTATCTATCTACCTCCGTGGCTGAGCCTCGGGTTCCGTTTTACCACACACGGACAAGATTACAAGATCTTATGCTATGACGGTGGCCGGTCGTTTCGATACAAAATTGTTTCGACACAAGTAAATTTGCTTGTCAAAATGATCTTCCTGGAAAACTACCTAATAAAGGTTTTGATGCAAATTACTTAGTGTTGCCGCCGTAGTACATGTGTGTTATTGGCACACAGGATTGTTGATTGTGTACTGGCCAATCACAATAAAGCAAGCAAAGCAAGCAAACCTCAAAACTACAAACTAATTACCATTTGTGTTTGCGTTTTAGTTATCTCGCGCCTTATTGGCTAATTTCTGGCAACACAATAACATTCCTTAAATATTTCTTGTGTTCACGGATTTGTGAGTTTCACAGTAAAAATTCGTTGTTTCTCACCTTTAACTACTGCAAATATAACATTATAACCCTTTTCAAGTAGTGAAAATTGTGAAATGTTTTCTTAATTTTATTTTATTAGATTCGCCAATAATTAGCAGGGTCACCGAAACAGCATGACGCCAATTACTGCGGGCCCGTAACAGTCCCTCCCCCCATGAGGGATAGACCACCACACCGGGGACTACGTCCCCTACTCTTTACGAACAGTGTGTGGGTTCTTTAACGTCCCACAGAATTTATATATGTAAGGGTTGTGAGACGGGGCCTACGGTTTATCGTCCTTATCCGACAAGACTAGAAAGTCTAACCGTTTGCAGATGTCTTTATATTACAAAGACAGCACTTTCTCGTCAGTTATTTAAAGACGCTGAGTGTTGGTCCGGCCGGGACTTGAACCAGCGGCCTCCCGCTCGGCAGACCGGCGCTTATCCCACTGAGCTAACCGGGCGGCGGTTATCAAGATCAATATTATTTACGGTTTTCTTTTATCGTTTGTTTCACGATAGTCGAATTACGATTTTCCGAGCGGGACTATTAGTAAACCACCGTAGTTCTTAGTGATTGGTGTGTCACGAACCTCACCCAGGACATGGTTGGTAGGGTTCGATCTAAAGCATTGTTGGCATTAGAGGAGATGACTGTTCCTTTAGCGGTCCGCTGTCCTTTTGTACTGATCGGTGTCTGACTGTAGGCATCCTCGTATCAGGATTCTCAATTCCACTGTCCCTATTGATGCTGTTAAGTGTTTCTTTAACCCTCCGAGAGTACCAGCGAAGGTCTCGGTTACTTTTAAAAATGACCTCGTCCCAGAGCTGATAATGCCTCGTCCCATTTCTGGAAAGACCTTTGCAATTTCAACACCAGAAATATTTATGGCATGTTATTGTGTTGCGAGAAATTACCCAATAAGGCGAGAGATAACTAAACCGCAAACACCAATGGTAATTAGTTTGTGGTTTTGAGGTTTTCTTTCGTATCCTAAACTTTATTGCGATTGGTCGCGCAGGGTTAGCTCAGTCGGTAGAGCGCTTAACTGCGGATCGGGAGGTCGCCGGTTCGATTCCCAAGGGCGGACCAATACTGAAGGTCTTAAAATAACTGAGATATGAAGGTACTCTTTTTACCTGTAAGCGGCTAGACCTTCGCGTGGCTCGGATGACCACGTAAAATGGCGGTCCCGTGTGAAAATAGTGTCCCCAAATAGTACTTTCCTTCTAAATACATTGACACTCAAATAAAGTGCATTTTTTTGGCCGCTACACAATCAACTTTCCCGAAATTTTTCATGTGTTCACGGTTTTCTGAGTTTCACAGTAATCTAGCCCGCTCGGGATTTCCTGCGGGATTTCTTGCTTATCTGTTCGCTCCTTAAAAATCTGTCATTTAAAATTATACGTCGCTTAGCTTCTTTGCTTCCAGGGAAAACTCGACGCCAGAGTTCCATAACAATGCTTTATTATTTTTTGCGGTAAAAAAATCAGGAAAGAAAATAGCCTTAACAATCTGACTACGAGTATTCTGTCATTTTCCTCATCACCCTCGAGAAAGGTGACGCGCGAAAGACAGAGAGCACCGCGCGCGGGTCACCTTCCTCGCGTGTGGCAATTTTCATTAATTTAGCGCGTTCATTGGTGGGTTCCCGAAACTGACCAGGTCCAAGGGACCAGTCAGTGTTTATCGCTGGGGGGGGGGGAGGATTTGGGGGCAAAACAAGGTGAAATTTAGCCGATACCCCCTTTGAATGTTACTTCACTGAAGTGATCCCCCCTAATAACTTCTGATGACTTTCACAATCTCCCCCACCCCCGTCTTCATTTTCCAAGCAAATTTAAGTGATCCTCCCTCTGAATCCTTCCAAAGTTTTCAGCGATCCCCGCTTTTGGGTTCTCAGTTACGACTGATCCCCATTTTGTTCTCCCAAAAATCTAGTGATCCCCCCTAAAATTCCCCTTCCCCATCCCCAAGCAATAAATAATGACCGGTCCCTAACCCATATATGGCGTACATAGCAAGACCTGAACCCAGGCCAAATTGATGGGAGTCGAGTGCTCTGACCACTGCCTCACCCCTCCCTCCTGTGTTCAGTTCAAAACAAAAAAACCATGTATTTTACAAAAAAGTAAACCAGTAACACATTTAATTTTAATGCAAATAAAACATAGGAATTAACAATCTTCTATTACAATGCTACAGTTCAATCATGATAAAGATACAATGTAAATGTTGAAAAAATATTAAGAATCCACCAGGATATTGAGTAATTTTGATTTTCAGAGGACAAAAATCTTGTACCATAATAATTTAAAGCATGTTGCATTCTTTCTTACATTTTTCAAGGGCTATAGATGTAATAAATCATCTGTAGTGACACCAAAAAAAATGGGAGCCCGAGAAAATGAATGTCAACTTTCACGGAATCACATCTTACTCATGAGATTTTCATAATTTTAAATGTGTAATCACAATTCTCGTGAAATTTGACATTCGTTTTCTCGGACTTCCATGAGAAATTTTCTTTGGTGTTCTTACAGATGATTTATTACATCTTCAGCCCTTGAAAAATATCAAAAAAAGAATGCAAAATTCTTTAAATTATTCTGGTTTTTTTGTTTTTGTCCACTGAAAATTAAAATTACTCAATTTCCTGGTGGATTCTGTCTTAAATTATCGGTATGCCTATGTAGAAATTCATTTTTTCATCCTTGGTTCATTTTATTTAAGAAAGGAAAAAAACTTTCATATTAAAACCAAGGAAAACTTGCAACAAAACACTGAGTTTCCAAGAACTTGTAGCCCGCACTGCAGCTGGCGGTTTGTTTGCTGTGTGCAGGGTGTTGTTTTCGTTTGTAGTTTCTAAAGTGAGAGATGTCTCTCAAACACACCAAACGAAACCGCGCCAGCTAGTCTAGGTAAGGTTTTAAAAAGAACTTGTTGATCACAAACTTTGTATCGTTTCATTAAAACATTGAAACCCCTAACAATTTCCAGCCATGTTGACCTACTTACGCTTGGGCACTATTAATAACGTGGCATACTTACAAAGCTTTCCGTTTATAAACCCACAAAGGGCTAACACTAATCAAGTGATAAGAAATATTAACTCCACTTACGTACATGTAGCTTTCTGTTAAACACACAAAGGCTAAGTGCAAATTAACTTTAACTCATAATTTGTGGTACAAAAGTTTGCATAATCTGGACACAAAAACCAACTTACGACCTGTTCCCTTTAAGGCCACTTTGCTTTGGGCACATGTAGACTCTAAAATGTTTAGGTAATAGTGAATCTAGAGATTGAAACTAAAGGCTGGTTATTAAAACAAAGTTTAGGTGGTGTTTAACAGAACTTTCGCATTCTAAGTCATTTTTCAATTATTTTACCATCCTTACCGCCCATATCTAGAAAACATTGTTTGTTGTTAAGAGCATCAAAAAGGCTTCCTGGCTAGGCTAAAAAATCATTTAATATCTATTTTGGGGACCCAGACAATTTTTTAAACCTCATTCTATTAGTAAGGCTCTGTTTTTTAATAACCAACCCTGAGTGTTTTGTGCAAAATACACATATACTCCGGCAGAGAAATCACATACTTTGCTATAAGGCCCGTTTAGAACCCAGAGTTGCACAAAATGACATTTGAATGACAAGAAAGACATCAAATCGTTCTGAAAAGCGCAAGTGAGCTATAATAATAACAATATATTTTTAATGGTTTTGAAAAGATTTTCTAATTGATGTAACTCCAGCAAACTTGAAAACGGATCGGCCCAACTTTTTTTAAGGATTTGTCCACTTAAGTTTTCTTTCTCTCTTTTTAATGACTCCTAGAGAGGCCATTAATGTTACTATATTCACTATTTTCACATAATTTAGGCACCTTGTTAACCCCGAAAATTTTGTAATTTTGTTTTCAGTTTCTCCTGGATATTACAGTTATCCCAAGAGAAATATTGAATATCGAAAAGAATGTTGATGCAAAATTTTGGGGGCAAACAAGGTGCATTATGGTCTTTGTGAAAACAGTGAATCAGGGGATTTCTATAATGATATAATTAAGCATTTGCTGGATTTTGATCGAAGTAGCACAAAACCTTGATGACACTGCCCCTATAAAGTAATTGGAAAGTTTGGCACTTGTATAAACTAACATCAGCTATTCAATAAAATCACCCTGCCATTTTCTTGTTGTCTTTCTCAACAAGGAATTTAGAATTCTTAATTGGCTTCTTGATTATGTTAATCTAGATATTGAAAATTGGTGTCCCAAGCCAAATGCATAGATTACTTAGTGTACGTTATATACATATTAATAAAAATTGCAGTCTGTCAAATCACAGGCATGAAAACCTAAAAATACCTAAAAATCTAAAAAAAAGTTATCAATTTTTTTTTCACTCAGCCTTTGATTATTAGTTGTTTAAATCAACTCGAAGACACAACAGTAAGTGAACAGTGCAAATTTTTTCGTGATGAATTTCATCAAAGGCAAAGTTTTGCATTTTGCTACATGTATACAGTTGGTTGGCTTCACTGGACGTGACCAGGCCAGGTTTATCCAATTAATAATAAACATCTATTGCTTATAACTTTATTAAATGAATAACAGACTAATAGGCATGTTTACATTAATATTTTTTATTTTTTCCACATATTTATCATGCAACAAAATCCTAGCAGTGGTTAAATAATGACCTTGTTAGCTGATTAAGATTTGGGCACAAGGCCATGATATCAATTTTACAGCATTTTATTATAGGCAATGATGTCATAGCTTCTTTTCAAGTTAATATGCAAAAAACAACTTTAAGTATTAACTCTCAGTCGACACCTTATTCGCTTTGTTTTGCTCCCTAAACAACTTTTTTTCCTGAGGTTTTGTTTGCTTGTTCAGATTCATAATTATGTTCAATAGAGTTTATGAATTCAGCAGCAGTTAAACTTCTAAAAAAATTTCCCGAAAAAAAAATTAAAATATTACTCTTCTCTTCGTTTTTGACTCTTTTAAAATGATTTTCACTGTGTTTTCTGAAAACTTTTTACCAGGAAATAAACTTCAGTTGTGGCTGACTTTTCACAGACCTTCACAACACCTATGTACTTTCATGACCACTTGCAAACTTTCCTGATTTTCCACTGGCCAAGAAAAATCACATTTCTTTTATAATCATATATATAACTATTTATATTATAGATTTTCCCTGATTATGTCTGTCCATGATAACACTGCAGTCATTGACACATTTTGGCTGTGCTGTGATTGTCCCAGATGCCTCAAATAATGTTCAGATGATCGGGACAATCATATGAAAACCCTACCCAGACGATGGTACATGACCTGGATGACTGAGATGACCTCTATCGATCGCTTGAGTAGAGTTGAGTTCTATGCGGACGATTGGGAGGATTGTGTAAATTTTGAAGTGATCTGGAAATGCTCTCAGATGGCTGAGACCATCAGGACGATCAGAGGCTATCCCAGAAATCATCACTATCATTCCATCAATTGAGAATATATTCGGCCTGGATGTCGATGAAGTCAAAAATAATTTAAAAAATGGCTGTTTCATCAAGTTCTAGACGTGTGGAACTGACTTCTAGCTTGTTGACGCCACAAAATAGAGAGAAACAGCAGATAGCAACGCTCAAGGTTTGCTCTCCATTTAAAATCCATCATTACATTATCTTTGCAAAACCCACACAAAAATTCTATTGTCTGACCCAGTGACGTCGCTGATGACCCCTTGTCTCGTCGTTGTCGAGGCACCCGGACGATCACACGGAAACGACCTATCGTCCCAGTTGTCCGGATCATCTCGAAACTTTTTTAAAAGACTGGGGCGATCGGGACGATCGTATGGAAACCAGGCTTTATATACCTATCTCCCCATAATAAACACTTAGAGATCTCCATCTTTAAGGTGATCACTGCAGAGTTTCACCTACAGCTGTATACTAACATTAAAAGCCAGAGTCAAGCTTAATATTTTAATTCAGGTCAACCAAATTAAAAACATCTGATTTAGCCTACAGAAAATTATTAGCCAAACCTAAAACAGTTTAAAGAGAAATTGTTAAGTTACCAAATATAAACTTAAGCAATAATATTTAATCATGCATTCTTTATTAATATAGCAGGCTATAGGCTCTGCAAAGCAGTCAAAGTTTTCATAAGCCAAACTTAATTTTAATTAAGGCCAACAGTATGTTTTTTGCCCGTGATTTATGCCAAACTTCATTATCAAAACAGTTCAAAGACATAACAAAATTGCCATTAATATTAAGTTACATTTCTATTGTTTCACATGCAAATCATGAATCTGTCAGGGTTTATTAAGAAAGTCAGTTTTACAGCTTGCTATTTGGACGAGCTGTACCTAGCATGTGCTAGCCCAATAGACACTTAAACGTGCCAAAAAAAAATTTTTAACTAGCAGGATTGATTACAGTTAAGCAAAAACAGTTTTGAGGGATGCTTGTCAACTGAAGGGAGCGCTATCATACACTGTATGTCATGTGGCAGTTTCAAATCTGGATCATTTGCTAAAAAGTGTCGTTAGGATTAAAGAAAGGCCGGTTTTGCCTGAAAATCTGGGGAAAACCACTGCCCAGAAACTATTTATGCTTTACTTAGTGAAAATTGTTGGAATAAAATCTTAATTATCTTACTAATAAGCTTGATTACCAGCCAATGTTTTTGGGAATGAGCCTGCACGCCTGTACCAAAAAGACGGCTGGTTGCATTGGGTTATTATGGGTTATCACATTATTGCCTGCTTAAATCAAGTAGAGAGTATCATAAAATATTTTTCCTGGAGAAGATTTCAAAGGTGTTTTTTGATGTGGTATGTGATTGAGTTACAATGTAGAGCATTTTAAGCTTAAAAACCTGAATCTTTAACGAAAAGAGTTATAGAGAAGCTGGTAAATGAGGAGGATGTTTTTGTAAACCAACTGAATCTGGATTGTATTATTTTCCATTCTGCACAAACAAAAGAAACAAATGAATGTTACTGTACTTACAGTAAACACCCACCCACTAATAAGAAACTGTGGTTTAAGAACCTGCTGGAGAACATTAAGTCCTGAATAAAGCAGCTACAATAGTTCTAAAATAGGCTGGGCAAAAAAAATGGAAACTCAACAAGGTGGCTCTCAAAACAGCTAGCAAACTAAGTCTGGGGCAGTAATTCCTGGAAAGTGATGGTTAGAGGCGAGTGAGACGGCAAAAAAAACCTTGCTCAGTCCAGAGGCCCTGCCAGGGTAAATTCCGACAAGCGACATGACCCAAAAAGTAGCGACAGAGCCTAAAATGAAATCATGACAAGCGACAACCTCCCTCGGCCAAATTGCGACAGTGACAGCAAAGCTGAGAATATGTGACAAAGAACGGTGGTTTGGCTAATTTATCACCAGTCTGAATGCCAAGAAGAAGTAATTTTCGTCAATTTTCCTTGCGCTTCAGAGATTGTCTCTCGTCAGGGATTTTCAGTGGACCCTCCTGAGCGCGCCGCATTGGCCTGTCGCGTAGACTTCATTTCCGCAACCCTGCACAACTCATGAGAGTCCTTAGAACTAGGCTGTCCGTCAAATAGCTTAATTTTACGCACCCTTTACATCTCTTGTAATCACTACTTTCATATAGACCATAATGCACCTTGTTTCCCCCCTCAGAATTTTGCGTAACCACTGTTTCCAAATTCTCCAGGGTATTACAGTCATCCCAAGAGAAATCGAAAACAATGGTTATGCAAAGTTTTTGGGGGCAAACAAGGTGACAGGGTTGTCACTAAGATTTCAAGTTGCCGGGTATTTGTTGTTAGTAGTCGGGGAAGTCGCAAGCAGTCATAGAGCCTCCCCCCTCCCTCCCCCAAGAAGTTTTTGAACTGCAACTTCTACCGTTTTCCAAACGGCAATACCGCCCCTAAAAAGCAATCTTCATCAAGAGTACAGCTATCATTAGCGGTTTTATGATGACCACGTCTTTATTAAAGAAAACTACAACATTCTGAGCCACTAAAAGAATAAGTTTTTACTTTACGTAAAGGCTCGTTGGAGGGTTTTTTTAGTGGCCGCCAAATGGGAATATACATGTAAGCACCGGGCCTGAAAAAATGACAGGTTGGCGCCGGTCACTTTATCTGAGAAAAGTTTGTCGTCGCTTGTTTTACGTCCTCTATAAAATGTGAAACTAAGCATTTTCACGTCGTAGTCGTGCAGTAACGGCAAAAAATGTACAAAAAAGCGTGATGCACGTTCAAAGTTGTTGTTTTGCTCAATAAACCAATTGCTTTTTTGACGTTCTCGTTGCCGTCGCCGTCGTCGTTGCTAAAACTCCCTACTGACATTTCGCGAACGGAGAGTTTTCGCGCGTGTGTACTAGTACCAAATCTAAGTCAGATGTCTTTTTCCGACATTTCTTAGTTTTTGCACCTCAGTATTTCAAAATTACTTCAACCTGCTGCAGATGAAACTTGCATTTAGTTTGATGGATAGTCTTTGTGTGTTTCAAAGGTGTGCTCTTTTGGTTTAATTTAACGACGAAAGTAGCCGGGGGAAATCCCCGGCCCCCGGCCCTTAGTGACAACCCTGTTAAATTAGGTGCATTATGGTCTGTGTGAAAATGGTGAATACTTTTCTTGTTCCTGAACTTCTCACATCCTTGTCGACCTCTGTCGGAGGGTGACGACGGTGGAGAGACCAGGGGCCAGGTAACTTAACCACCGACCTTCCAACCGCTCTCACAGAGTAGACCACCGCTAACCGGCCTTCACGTACGATTTATCAGGTCAGTTAGTCTTAAAAATGTTGAACGTGGATCACTTAGGGTGTGTTGACAGTGTTCCTTTAAGCGAATCCAAAAACAGATTTCTGATCCTAGATTTGCCGGATTTCGCGGTGGAAAGGAACGTGAAATCCGAAATTGGATTTGGGAGCTTGGAAACCTTTCGCAAACGTGTGCAATATGCATGACACTGAGTCTGAGCCTCTCAAGAAATGACATGTTTTCTCTGTTTGACAAATTATGCGATTATGCCGTGCAGAATTTTGTGGTCAGCAGTTCGAATAACAACGATGGAACATAAACAGATCAAGAAACGAGCGCGTTAAAGTTGAAAATTATCTAAAGGTTGTCGGCTCAGTTTGATCCAGTTTCGTAGCTCGGTTTTTTATGTAACACGATCGAGTGCCTATCGCTCCCACAAGGGAGTTTGTAGAAAGATAGTAGTTATTTGTCCCTTTCACTTATTTGTGTTTTTAAGAAAACTTTAGCGACAAATGGTCAGCACATGGATATTTTACTGTACCACTATGAACAATCTTCTAGTGTTCTCAGATGTTTTACGGCAAATGGCAGCAACTAGGAAATTCTACGGGAATACTTCAACTGGAAATACAGCTGGATCATCTGACTAATTTCGAATCCACTGTGAATGGAACAGCGTAGATTACTCATCCGTTAATCTGGATTCGGATTCTTCGGATTTCAAATCCAATGTTAATCGTTTTTCAAAAAGGATTCACCAGATCAAAAATCCGAATTTGGATTTGCCGAAAGGAACGCGAAATCCGTTTTAACATCGAAAATCCGTTTTTGGATTCACCGAAAGGAACACACCCTTAGTTATGAATGGCGATGTATAGCTGTTCTATACGCGAAAGGTTAACTGAGAAATTGCACAACTGTAATGGTTTCTTTACAATGCATCGCTATCCCCCTTTTCTAAAATTCCGACAAAGGCAAAGAATTTTCGTTCAATTTCCGACAGCGACATGAACCATTAATAAACACCGACACGAGACGTTTTAAATTTTAGAAGAGCGACATGGCAGCCCCCCCTTGGGAGGGCCTCAGTCCACCAAGCAACGTTCAGCTAGTCTCCTTGGCAAAGAAGTAAAAAAACGTTACTGCAAAGACAAATAATTTTTGTTCAATTTCCGACAGCGACGTGAAGCATTAATAAACATGGATGAGCTTGGCTGGGAAAGGCTAGAATATGTAAGACTTAAACAGTTGGCTGTGACAATGTATAAAATCCATAATAATCTTTCCCCATCGTATCTGAGGCGGATCTTTACCAACACCTCAAATGTACATTCCCACAATCTTAGAAATTCTGAGTTAAATTATTATGTCCCCAGACCCAGAACTGAGTCTGCAAAAGGGAGCCTACACTACAGAGGATCTGTTCTGTGGAACAAGATTCCCTCAGAGATTAGAAAACTGCCTAGTTTAAATGTTTTTAAAGCTTCAATTCATGGGAAAGATTTTTATAATACATCATGACCCATTGTAACTCTTATTATTCATAATGTAAGTTTTTGTATTTTTAATATTATAGTCAATAGTTCCTTAGAGTATTTTAGTCTAGTTTTAAACACGATTCCTAGGAAGACCATGTAAAATGATACGATTTCGTGTATAAATAAAGATTGATTGATGATGATCATGATGAAACATCGACACGTTTTAAAATTCAGACGAGCGACATGCCCCCCCCCCCCCCCCGGAAGGGCCTCAGTCCACCAAGCAACGTTCAGCTAGTCTCCTTGGCAAAGAAGTAAAAAAACCTTACTGCAGAGAGAGGCCGGGATGATTATCTTTTTTTTTTTTACATGAATGCTTAAAATATTTTTTTGGCTGCCTAATCTAAAAAAATGATATTGTTTGGGGGTCAAAGTGGCTCCTGTGCACCAGGTGATGAAAAAGTTAAAAGTGGCTCATATGGAGTTCTAAACGCTACAATGACTGATCCCACTCTATGCCACAACGGCTAAAGAATGTGATAAGAAAAAAAAGGGGACCTGCAGCTTACTGAACCTTCTGAATACAATCATGTACTTGATAGAGCAATAAACATCTTTTAGAAATTTCATGTAAAAATAAAGTTTTGATCAAAAGTTAATACTGAGCATGAAATTAGAGGAACAAACTTTTGGGACACCCTGTACATCTCCTTCATAGAAATTAAAAACCTAATTAAGAACCTGCAGTTGTACTTAGCCTTAATTACTCTGTAACGTACCCCAAAATAAATGAACCTTTTTTGCCAGACCTCAAAAAAAATGTAAGTTAGGTTCTTATTAGAGAGTGTTTACTGAACAAGTATCTCATTCATTTTACCTGTTTTGGTTTCTTTTTAAAGGTTAGAGCGATAACATAAGACTTACTACAACAAACATCAGTAAACTTAAGCCAGTGTATGTGGCTTAATCCAGTCATGTCCAGTGATTTCAATCAACTGCAGCATTAAATTTAAACATCTGCCTTGATGACATTTATTCATGAAAGTAAAATAAGAACTGTTGACTTGTGTCTTCGAATTTTTTAGTTTTAAACGTGAATTACCTTTCCTTTGTCAATTATACCCTCGTCTGCAATAGCCTGAAAAGCCACAGCAATGTGACCCTCCACGGTCACTGTTATTCCATTTACAGACCATCCTACTACTTCATCCAGCTGAATTCTGCGAACAAATTCGCCATTAACAGTGTATATAGCCAGCGTCACGCGAAGTGTCTCTCGTTCCCTACCAGCAAGGACAACATGGTCACTTGCCGGGTGACGTGCAATGCAACAATAGACATCTCTCTCATACTCGATATTAAATTTGCCAAGCTGGTGTCCTTCCACATCAAATAAGTACAGTATGTCATCGTCTCGGTCCACTATCATGACGCGACCATCACAAGTAGCAGTGATATCTCTTGCATACTTGAACACTCCTCCACCAAAGCTGCAAACAAACTCGCCACTCGGCTCGTCATGAACATCAACAACGTTACCTGCCAACAGCAGAATTTTGCCGCGTTGTTTGCCGCTGCTCACTGTTAGTCTGCCGCCCCAGCCCAAGCCCCCGCTCACAGGAAACTTGTGCTGTAGGTCAGCGGTTTTGTTAAAAACCTGCACTTCCCTCTCCCATTCCTCAGTCCCAGGCTTCTTCAGTCCGACTAGAAGATAGATCTTGTCGTCCTCGCCTGCAGTGGCGACATCCAAAATATTTAACTTTGTATCGGCGTCATCAGTTTGAGGATTAAACCTAAAAGCAAACTTTCCGTTGCTATCAAACACCTTCACGGTTTTATCCCCATTGTCTGCTATCAGGAATTGTCCTCTGGTGTTTGTAGCGATACCACACGGATCCTTCAGCTTATGCTCCTCTTCACCCTCCTGACCAAATGACCATGGTGTAACACAGCAGTACTCCATATTGACTTTGTGCAGTACCTTTGATATTCTTCTATCGCGGAGAGGATCAACTTTATCTTCTCCGGTGTCGACAGATGGCCAGACCAAGACATGCAAATCTCGGCCAACTGCTTGTGTCGCATTGTAGATGGCACGATTGACCTGGCACACCGTGGAAATTATCATTCTTCTTTCATCTTTACCATACCGACCTCTGACATTTAGGACGCCTTTATCTAGCTCCACTTTAAAGTTGCCCTGAACAGCTGGAAGACAATGAAGCTTCTGAAGGCACTGATCGCACTCGGGTAATGCATTCTCCAATGCACTCTTTACAGTTTCTGGGGACAAGTCACCCGCGGTTCTCGCTGTCTCTACCACTGACTCTAATATTGCTGCCATGACACGACATCGAATGGCTGTGATCCGGTCAAAAACCTCAAGAGCTTCGTTGTTGGAGGCTTCTGTTGCTTTTTCACGGGCCATTTTGAATCTCTCTTTGGCTTGAGAAAAAGTAATCTTTGTCGCCTCATCAAGATCAATCTTCTGAATCTTTTCCATCTCTGAGGCAAAGGAAACTATCCTTACGACATCTGCTAAGTCAATATTCTCTTCTTTGATTCCCACAGAGGTCTTTTCTGTTGCGGTACTGGCTTCCCCACTAGGTTTTACATCGAGTGCCTGAAAGAGAAACCTGACTCCTGTTTCAAAGGAATCCACAGCTGCCAGGAGATCCTTTCTTGATAATCCGTCCAACTTCGACTTGATATCTTCTACTTCACGCACTATCAAATCACGAACTTTTTTATTCGCCACGTCGCCTTCTTTTAGCTTTTCTGCTGTCACATCTCTTCCTTTATTCACGAGCCAGCCGATGGTGGCTTTAAATAAGAATGTTGCAATCGAAGACATGTGTGAACACCAAACAACGCTCTGTAAAGTAAAAAGAGGAGTTTTAGTTAAACAGAAAAAAAATCAGCACATTCCTGCCTAGCAAAGACAACAGAAGAGAAGAGAAGAGAAGGAGACAAGGATAACGGGGAAACATTAATTGATTGGCCCCTAGTTTGTACGAGTGGAAAGTCGAAGCTGTTCTACTATTAAGATTTCTGCGGTTTTTTCAGCAAAAACAGAGTATTTTATGATGCTCTCTACTCGATTTAAGCGGGCAACAATCTGATTACTCATAAAGGCTCTTCCAAAACATTTAAGAGTTAATTCCAACAATTTTCACTAAATAAAGCATTAATTAATAGTCTCTGGGCAGTGGTTTTCCCCAGATTTTCAGGCAAACCATCTCTTTAACCCTAACGACACTAAGCAAATGATCCAAATTTGAAACTGTTACATGACTTACAGTGTATTATAAGGGGAGAGGACTGTCTTCAGTTGACAAGCATCCCTTAAAACTGCCTTTATTTAACTCTTATCAATCCTGCTCGTTAAAAATTCTTTTTGGGGGCTAGTTAAGTGTCTATTGGGCTAGCACATGCTCAGTACAGGTGGTCCACTGGCAAGCTGTAAAACTGACTTTCTTAGTAAACCCTGACAGATTCATCATTATTGTAACTTTATATTTGGTAACTTAACAATTTCTCTTTAAACTGTACATGTTTTAGGTTTGGCTAATAATTTTCTGTAGACTAAATCAGAGGTAAACATACATGTAATTATGTGCTTGATATAAGCGGGGTGGCATGAATCAAACAGTAAGATCGGCTTACCAATACCTGATTTCAAATCGCAGACATAAAAAGTAGTGGTGAGTTGCTCTCAGTGACAAATTGATCATATCGACCTGGACATTATTGAATCATTACAAACTAAAGAATAGTCACCGCGGTCAGAGTCGCATTATTACTAAAACTCAAAACGACCAACCGTGGAAATATAACGTCCGCTCCTAAAACAAATCTACTAGTATTAATTAGTTTTTAAGCTACGCCTGCATGTATTTTTTCCTGTTTCGGTCTCCATCGCTTCATTAGTAGTGGTAAAATGAAACTGTTAGGATTTTAGTTTTGTTAGAGAAAATGTCATATAAAGGAAATAAGTGAGGTATCGCGACAAGACGCTCAATTATTAAAGCTTCATCCTTGAAATATTCGACCAACCGTGGAAATCACATATAACAACACTTTCCTACTGAACAATTTGCAATCAAATTGGAGTTTGTGCGGTACTTTTTTGTTCTGCAATCAGGTGTTAAAGCAAAGCTATTGAAAAACGTTTTCGTCCCAGTTTAGTTTCAGAAAGACCGACAAGCATGAGATCAATTTACTGAATTGAAAAAACTAAGGGCTTCTACAACCCGGCGAACGCTTAGTACTTATATCTTGACTAATATTTCAGGGTTTATTCGCTTTAGTTATTCATTGTTTATTTCAGGGCAATGTTTAAGAAAATTCAGATATTTTTTTCCCGAGTTCTGATTTGGAAATCGTAATGTGCTATTCAGTGATTTTACGTAATATTATATGCACCTGTTGGTGCGTTTTATTCAGTTTCAGAATTATCATACAAATATGAAGAGACTTAACATAACATTGACAAAGTTTATAAAACTACATGACTGTATTCCTGTTAATGTTCGGTTTGCGGTTTATACTAAGAACTTTCTGAGTTTAAATGGCATCAGTTGGTACAAAACTAACTATTATACTGAAGGTCCTTTTCGTACTCATCCTTTGCTCCTTCGGCTCCCTCCTCGTGAGCGAGGCACGTTATTTCAGGATCATGGTCTTTTTTAGTCTTAGAATTTCAACATCATTCTGTTTCAAAAAACTACGTCTTTCTCCAAACTGAAAGGCGAGCGATGTAAGTAACGAATTTCAATCGCTCCTTAACTACCGTCACGTTAAGACCACCCTCAACTCTTTCACTGAGACCTTTCCAGTCAGTTGTGCCGTGAACACACTTTAAGATAAAATACAACTCAGTGCATTCAATGAATATATCTAAATCAATAAGCTCCTACTCAGAAATATTTTTTCTGTTATTTTGAGCCCACTGTTATTCTCAACTGAGTTTCGATACTGTTTTCGTTAAATACTGTTAAACGCTTTATTCCAAGTAAAAATCTGTCATCTTTCTTAGCTTTACTTCTATATGCTGCGATGCGAATTCGAAATTCGGCTTAAATTCACTGATAGAATGCAGGGCCACTTGCACACTTCATCAGGCATCGAGCGGTTCGTTTGGCTCAGTTGTTTCTTCGCAGTGTACAAACAACACTAACAAGTCCTCCACTGCTGAGTAAAACGATCCACAACAAAAGCGCACTGACGGCCATCAAAAATAACTCCCTTCATCGTTCTTAATTTGTATCCACAGCCGTACTAATGACCTCGTACGTGGCCCTATTTCCTGTGTAGTCGCTCCCAAAAGGCATAAATTTTTCTTTTGCTTCAGCATTTTGTGCTTCAGAAAAGGAAGGGTGGCTTGAAGACCCAGCTTAAAGCCGGTAATCAGTGTTATCATGAACTTTTGGCACGTAAGAGAATTTACAGGAAAAAATTTGAGGTTGCTAATCGACTGAGATAGCTTGATGGCACAGAGTGATTTTATGTAACCCGTAGAGCACTATCTCGTAACAATTAGTGCTCAATAGTTTACGATTAAACAAAAGAAAGTAATGAAATTAGAGTGTACTTTGCTGTGAATTATAGTAGTTTCTGCTATCTGTTTCACAAGTTAAGTGAAATCAGAATTTTAATGATTTAAGAAATACAACTTCCCCCAACATTATCCATTACTCAAGATGGAAAGTAAACTTCAATTTAACATGAATAAATTCATTCGGCAGTAACTCGTTAAAGTTTGCCACGACTAGTCAGATCATAAACTATTAGATATACATGTTCATCTAGTTGGCCATTGTGTTTTCGCTGACTCACTTATAACAAAGATAACATTTATTGAATGGAAGAAACAAACAATTAACTTAAAAGACTCTTACGTAAGCCCACTGAGTTGATAAAAAGCGGAAGACTCAGCAGGCCCAGATCATCATATCCTTAATTTTTATTGTCCTTGATGGCTTCTTTGATATCTAGCACCAGTTATATTAATGAATGTTGATTTCAGTCCCCAAGTGAGATAGCAGTTAACGATCCTCGCTACACTTTAATGATTGTACCTCAAGTGAATTACTGTCAACATAATTTCTCTGTCGACAACTTTTTACTTTCCAGTGAATTCTCCCTGTGTCCTTCAGTGAAACACTTGTTTTCTTGTTTTGGGTAAAAAAATTAAAATGATATTGTACGAAAAATAAAAACTTAAAGACAGCGACGGGAATGAATCAATGCAAAGGAATTGAATAGTCACTGGAAATTCACCGTTGAAGTAAATAAAAGACGTTAAAAGGGTACAAAAATCTTTCATTAAAGTATTAAAATAAATTTGCTATATCATTTATATTTATTAAACGTTACTCTAATAAAATGACATAAAGACTAGAATTTTCAATGGAAGATATACGAAAGAGGTACCTTTTGAGTGAAAATGGTATATAAAGCTATGTAAATCTTATCGTGAGTAGCCCCTTCTCCCGGCATTTTACACCATCAAACATGTACTGTTGACATTTGACGTGTTCCGTAAAAGTCAATTTTGCTGCTTACTTAATTATTTTGTGGGGAAACAAGGGGTCCAGACCGCTCCCGCCTCCTCCATCTTGCATTCCTCTCTCCGATGCCTTTTTTCTTGGCTTCTTCCTTTTAGTATTTTTGCAACAAAGACTGTTGACATCAAAACGTGTATTTTCCTGGAACACAAATTTGCCGCCATTGTGTTTAAACTCCAGGTCCCAGTTCAAAAGGTGGCTAACGCTATGCACTGAATAAATCTCAAACGGATAGTGCAGTTGGTGTCCCTAATACTTCATGTCCTTTGGATAACGATTTTTCCGGTGGATAAACAACTGGGGCCAGTTTCTCAGAGTTAAACTGGATTGTTTTCACCAGAAAGCGCAGGAATCTTGGGGGCTAGTGCAGTTACGAAATATTTTAGCCGAGAAGCTAGAAAATAATGATATTATATTTTCTGGTTTTATAGCATGTTAATATAAAAAGACACCGACGACACCCTTTTATGGGTGAAAAGATTTCTATGTTTTGGGTCACAATTAAAATAACGCGGTTTGGGAATATTGCTTGCTTACCATTCCTTAAAGATTTTGGGACAGTTAACCACAGGTTAATAAAATTCCCCGGAGGCGTTAAAACATGAAAGACTTTTGATGCTTTCCGACAGTGTTTTATGCTGCGTGTTGAAAAGTTGATCACGCAAATAAAAATCTCGATTGCCTTGACAGAAACAGGCAAACGATGCACCCCCAGCAACAGGGCACCCAGGCTATTTAACGATTATTAGCCTGGCTGAATCCGCGAGCCGGCAATATGACGCGAAACCTGTGTACTGATTGGCTACTCGACTGAGCCTGAAAGATGTGCCCATCTTGCCTTTCGACATTTTCCGCCTTGGTCCAGCAAGTAAATGATATCTTTTTGGCCATGAAATAAATCCTTTATTGACCCAGCTTGTTCGGTCAAGATGGCTGGATATTGGCCTCCTCGTTCTTTTTTGCGTTTTTATTATCGTCTTTCTTGATCCGTGAATGCGAAAACAAGAACTTGATCAATATCCAGCCTTCTTGATCTCACGCTTGGTCAATAACACATATCAAGAGCAAACGCACATTGTATTAAAATACTTCATACTTGACTGGGTTCTCTCTCATTTTTACACCACTTCACATTTGATCGAATTACATGTATTTTGATGATATTCTGTTCATTAGGACACTTTGTGATGGCTATCATAAGGATAGTGCATCTCATTAGGGTTCGATCCTGGATATACTGCAACCAGCCGCTTATAAAGCGCCCAACGGCCCAATCCCTCACACCCAACCAGCTATAGGCCTATCTACCTGTAAACAAAAAATACATCCGATTATAAGCTTCCCTCCGAATGTATTGAAATGAATTCGATCTATTATGATCTTTTGACGCTTACTTAAAAACCAGTAAATACAAAATTATTTTGACTAGCACTTCTATAGATTGCTTCGAAGCGTTTTCTTTTCCTATGATAAGCTCCCTCGGATTTAAGTCCCTCCGTTTATAAACCCTCCAAAACCCCTTACTAAGATGTAGAAGCGGCAGTTTACGATAAGTGGGCACCAAAAGGGAAAATTGATGCAAGTATGAAAGACAATAAATATGTCGTTAAAGGATAAGTCATGAATAAATGCCTGTTCTTCTCTCTTTAGACAGGAGTTTGAATTAAAGTTTCAGAACAGTTGGAAAAAGTTTGAACGGATGTGAGTTCGTTTCTTATTTGTCTCAGGACATAACTTCCTTTTTCACGTTTTAGTGTCGTTTTCGACTGTTTCTACAGAGAAACGTACAAAATATTGTATATTGAAAGTTGAAGTGCTGTTTACCTTTACGATCTTACCGATGTTTGAGAAGTTTACACACGATTAAGTCAGTCACTTGAACTGTCCTGATCTTTCTCGGTCACGACAATGTTTCTTTCCGATTGCCTCGCGTCTCTTTTATGATGGTGTCGATGATGATGACGACGATGACGATGATGACGATGGTGATGGCGTGACTTCCGGTTTCGGTCACTCTCCTGAGAGCTGCTTCTGCGTCTATCAAAACTCCTCCTGCGCTGTCGACGACCAGTTTTACGTTCTGAGATACCCTGTCGTTTAAACCTTCCTTCACCCTGAAGGAAAGCTCGTTTGTCCTCTTGTTCACTGCCTGCGCTTTCTTCGTTTGCAGGAATCTGTTCATCGTTATTTTTATCGCGAGATTGTAGACGTTTTCGGTTATTTTCACGTTCTTTGCTTAATGCAATGGTACATAATTTTGTGGCTCCAAAGTTCCATGACCTTCTCTTTCATCAAGAGCTAAGCTTCCCCATGTCTGTTCGTCACCTTTCGAGTATGATCTTGGTTTCCGTATGGTTCTGGTGTCTTCTTTACGCGCAAGATGGCTCTGTTTTTCCAATCTGTGTAAAATGTCTCGACTTTCTTGTTCAAATTCCTCACTGTCGCGGTTACTGTTAGTTTTTTTCGCTAATGGGAACGAAAAAAATGTCTGCTGTGTTTCGAAACTCCTGTCCTTCACAGTCGGGTGTTATCGTCGACGCGAAGGTGAGCGATCAACAGCGACGGTGTTGCGCGCCTTGTTGAAATATCATCGGTTGTAAAAGTAGTTTTACTTTCCTTATCAGGGGCACCCAACGACAATTTTCGGAAAATATCTGTTCGGAAGACGATTTGATATCTAGAATTTTCGGAACATTTGTTGTAAAATTTCTTGCTTGCCTGCCTCTCGTAGGATTTTCGAACATCTAAAAATTGGTATAATTGCCTATTTTTAACGGATTTTTACCCTAAAAAGGTCACCTAGAATTTTCGGGAGCCTTTTTTCTGGCTGGAATTTTCGAACAGGTAAGTTTTGATCCCTATAATTTTCGGATCACTAGACTTTCAGCTAGGAAGTCCGAACAGATGAAAATTTTTTAGGGGATAAAAATATGCCTATATCTACCGTTTAAATACTAAAATACGTGCTCGGTGCTCGGCCGAAACAGCCAAAATAAACCTAATGGTTTTCTATTCATGTTGTACTGCGTAGTGGAGCCGAAATCGATACTTGATAGACGACACATTAATTTCCGCTTTTTAATCAAACAAGACGCTGTGTGAGCGTATATTTGGGCGTGGTCGTACTAGGGGTATGATACTTTGAACATGCCTTATTGCAGCTAAAGAACTGCCATCATATGTTACCAGAGAAGACAAATCCTTTACTCCACGTGTTTGCTGAACCACACAGCTTATCCAGTATGTTCCAATCCACAACAAAAATAGTGTCATTTCACGACAATGTTTGAAAATATGCACATCTTCAATGCAGACATGCTTGGAGCCAAATTGCAACATTGGACATAAGTGGTTACAGCCCGGAGAGTAAGGTTTATCTCAGCTCCACTGGTACTGACAAATGTGTTTTCACACCCATAACTTTGTACAGTGTATTCCGGTTACTAACAAGGGCAAATAAAGTTCCTTAAGTCCAGTATCCACAAGGATTAATAAGAGAGTAACACATTGCATAAACTGCTATAGGGCAGCACTGTTTACAGGAACATTGGTAACTATTAACATTTGATATACTACAATTTTCAACATTGCTTGAGAAAAGATGAGGTTCAAAGGTGGCAATATGTGCACCTTTAAGTTCATATATATCCTCATTCCTATCCAGAGTCTGAAAATATTGTACTAATTTATGCATGGATGGTATTTCCAACAATACAAATGTCCCTTCACTATGACTGTTATGATACATATCTCTAGCATGAGAATCAAATACATAATATACCCCAGCCTCAGTGCTGTAGATACCAACACCAATAATTGCCACCGTTAAAATGAATGAGTTGTAATTCAGTGCCAAGAGTGCTTGGAATACTGTAACCTGTGAGTGGCATATGCAGTAGTGATGGATGTTACAAGTATAACTGTCACTGTATTCAAGGTGGAAAAATTGCTCAAACACTGTAACCATTCCCGGCAATTCTGTTAACATTGACATAGATTGTCTTGCAAGCAGTGACAGACAAGAATATAATTGAATACCAACAATCATTATTTGAGCCATATCATCAACTGAAGTCATCTTTGTTATCTTACTGTAAATTAAAGAGCACAGACTCATTGCGACACATCGTTATCCACCATTTTCCCCAAATCCTGTAACATTTCCTTGACAGCATGGAGTATTAATTGTTTTTGTAGCATCCTGATATAAACTGAAGGTCCTGGATTCTTCTCTATATCAGTACAAAGCTTAAATTGGCCAAAATTAACCCGGTGATTCAAACCGTTTTAAGCACTATAAAATGGATAATTACATGTACAGAGGGGCAAATTCTTACTTAGAAGCCTATTTGGATATCTCATTCCACCTAAATCGCCTGTGCTCTGCTGCTTGCACGACAGATACACCTTCCCTCGTTTACGAACTACAATGAGGGACAAAAGTGTAGACACACTTCCGTAAAATGGCCCCCTTTTGCATAGTGGATATACTTATCCCCTTCCACTGTCTACCCCAACCCCTTCCCTCCAAAATCAATGTTGAATTTTGGACCCTCAAGTCTTTTTTTTACTTCAGACAACATTGATTCGGGGGGTCGGGGGATTTACGACCTTTAAACGGAATGAAATAATAAATGAATTAAATGTTTGTTAAAAGCACCCCTTTTAAACAAGTGTGTCAACTACTTTTGTCCCTGATTGTCTGAAATATGTATTTGTGTTTTCCGGCTAGACTTTTGACCCTGCTGAATTTTTGTGCGATGACGTTACTCTATGGGCCAAATTGGTTGTTTTTAAACATCAGTTTATAAAGTTTCGTCCTGATTTGTAGTATACGTAGAGTAAAATGTACGAGGCGTATGTCATTACTTAATGTTGTACTCCCGCGCGCGTTCCTGATACCCTGTCGGGTCGAGACGAAATGATTTGTGTTGTGATCAATGCCGTTGCTGCGGATGTAATGTTTTCACAAGTATTATCAATAGTGGAAAAAGGATGGAAACATTAAGGTACCATGAAAATTGTTCTGGTAAATGGTTAACTTAAGCGAATGAAGTACTGCAGAGTAACAGAGGGGACATGCATTATTTTTGACATTGACCTTTTCCATCAGTGAAAGGACCTGAACAATATACAAGTTATGAACCTCATAAATGATGGGCCAGCCGTTTGTGCTATGCCCTATATATAGATGTGTTTTTTATTTTTTTGACACCTTTTCTAACCTAACTGATCCAAACCTTTAGCGTAGGTAGGCGTCGAACTGGCTAGACCAGGTTAGGAAGGGTTAGGAATGTACTTTTGTAATGATTTTACATGACCGCCTGCTGATTGTTTATTGATGTTGGACGGACAACTATTTCATTTCCCAGCTCGCAAATCACAGAATGCCAAAGAAATTGTTTTCAAGATAGACACACCAGTTTGTATCATCGCCAAAACAGCAATTACTTTGGCCCAGAAGTTCACTTGATGACAAGCAAAGCGGGATAACACGTGATCGATGACGGCCGTGCGCTGGAAAATTTTCCTTTTTTATGCGCTAATTCCTCACAAAAGGCAAAAGAAGATTCCGCTATGTAGATAGTGCTTCGCAATACGTATTCTTGGCGAGAAAAATTCCAGCGATGTGGTGCAAATAAGGAGTTTCAACGGTTAACCACGAGAATAATGTATATCGACATTAAAGGGACTGGCTCACGATATTGCACATGCGCGCCGTATGTCTCTTCAGAATAAATTTGTCGGGTCAACACTAAATTCGAAATCGCAATTATCGGTACAATCATTGAAAATCCTTCGTTTTATTTCGGCATCCGTCGCTTTGGCTGGTCCAGTTATACTTCGGTGGTGGTGATTAACGTGTGGTTGTGTCGTTTGACTGGTTACGTTTTAAGAAGACGCAAAAAATAATGTTTTGATCATGGAGATTCAGAAGAGCATCGTGGCCGTCCGGCAACAGGACGTTCTCAAGAGTCTCTGGAGATAGAGAAGCTTAGCCTATCGATCTGGTATGGTTCTAGGAGTAGTGTGTGGTATACAAAAAGAATACAGGACACTTGGAAAGTGCTTAAAGGCATGAGTTCGTTCAACTTTGATTTGATTTTTGACTCCGACCTGTAGTTATGGTCAGTTATACCGCAACCGGCCGCGCGATCTTCACCGATCTGGTACACTTGAAATGTTCCTTGTATCTTTGCTTTACGATCGTATATGTTTAAGAATTGATGTTTTTAAAATAAATTATTGCCTGAATATTCTGTTTATAATCTAGTTTCTTTATGTGTGCTACTCGATAACATTTGTTTTGCGGAACACTGACCCGATGCAACGCGAATGAATTTGTTCATTTGCTGATAAGCAATTGAAATTTATGCTCAATTAAGGATAATCTTTATACTCATACGTTGCGTGTTTTTGTCACCGGTCAGGCGCTATTTGTAGGTATTTCTGGGTTTATATAAGGCGAACTGAGAGAACAGTAAGAAGATGTTTGTTAACAAATTTTGTTTGCCGATCGGTGACTGTTTTGTTAGCGTGGGTACGACCTCGTAAAAATACACGTTGGTAAATGTTTGTTTCAAAGCAGGACAGGGCTGTAAATCTTATTCTTATGGGCTGCAACACATATCTGAGGAGTAGCAAAGAATAAACTTGAATTATGGGGATAAATAATTTCAAACCAAATGCCCGGAAATACTCTCGCGTCGGGAACAATTAATTTCAATTTTGTAAATTTACTTGCGTGCATCTAACTCGCTTCCGATTGGTTGAAAAACAATCAGCTACTGTCAGAACTCACACATGCGCATTATCGTGAACCAGTCCCTTTAACCGTTGTAACACGAAGGAAGCAGTGTTTTCCTCAGTTTGAGCTGTCGTTTCCTTTGAGATTCAAATACCAGTTCACGTTTCAAAGCTCTCTTTTCATTTTCTCTGCCGACAATAGACAAAAACACGGGGTTTCGCTTGAGAAATGCAGTCGAAATACACAGACATATGCGCTAATGTCACGCTATTTGCGTTGCGTTATCATGTCACACAGGGTGTCACGAGGTGGGATTGAAAGTAGTTGTTTTCGTGTACACTTGCAATGTTTGCTACGCTGTCCTTAGTTTTTTATTGAATTGGCCATGAATTTACCTTCGCTTTTCCGTAGTTTCGATATTCAACGCAGTGACGGCCGCTCCTCACTAACGCTCCATTTAGTTCCGTGGCCGGCCAGTGACTATCCCCAATACGTGTCAATCCTTACCCTATCCGTGACTGTTTGGGCCTTAACAATCGGATAAAGTGAAGAACGAGAAATATTCACTTTATTAAAAATATTTTCAGTACGCACCCCCTTGAAATTCATCAAAAGTTGTACATAGGCGCGAGTTTCAGCGTCAGTTTTTAGCTTGTAAACCATATCGACGTTAATTCTGGATATCGCAGCCCTTTTATTACGTCATCGCGTAATTCGAATTGGCCCTATAATTCGGTCGTGAATAAGTCTATGTCACCCCCACCACCAATAACATAATTCTGTCATTGATTCCTTTAATCTCAGTTAAAATCAGTGTCATACACGGCTCAACTTGTGTGCAGTAGCACAATTTTGCATTCAGACAATGAGGGACAAAAGTGTTGACACACTTCCGTAAAATGGCCCCTTTTTGCATGGTGGATATACTTATCCCCTTCCACTGTCTACCCCAACCCCTTCCCCCCAAAATCAATGTTGAATTTTGGACCCTCAAGTCTTTTTTTTTACTTCAGACAACATTGATTCGGGGGGTCGGGGGATTTACGACCTTTAAACGGAATGAAATAATAAATGAATTAAATGTTTGTTAAAAGCACCCCTTTTAAACAAGTGTGTCAACTACTTTTGTCCCTGATTGTAGTTTTGTAGTTGTCCCTTAAGTAAAAACCTCACACTGTTACTGTTACTTCTGTACCTGTTTAAGTGTAAACCTTTTCTACTTTTAACGTAACAATGAATTTCAGAAGGTTGAGTTTGATCGTCCGGGTGAACGTAGTCCTGAATAGGACTGTTGTTGTTGACAGTGACTGACGTTTCGACAACCTGTGCGGTAGTCATCTTCAGAGTCAAAGTGAGTTGTGTCACGTCAGTTGATGGTATTATACTCTGGTTATTGATCTGATTGGTCAATTATGTCGCGATGTTATCGGTCGTCTGTCAGTTAAGCCGTGATGTTATTGGCTATGAAGACTCGTAATCAGTGATTGGTGCGTTTCGATCCGTCTATTGTCACAGTTAAACAGTCGTCTATTGTTAGTCAAATTGTCAGTTCTCCAGTTGTTCTCTCGTAGTTAGTTTTCTTTGATCTCGTCAATAAGTCGTTTGTACGGCGCTGGTAACTGTTGGCTACGATTCAGTGGCGTTTGTTCTAAGTTAGTAAACCAGCTTTCTAAAGTAAGACGTTAATAGTAGTCTGTAGAATACGTTATACATGTCGCAGAGTCCCAGTCAATTTGATGTTTCGTCTTTAAATGGTGCTCAGCAATGTGATTGTTGCTCGCGACAACAACAAACTAAAACCGACTATTTACAGAAAACCGACACATACCGACCGATTACTAGACCAGTCTTCGTACAACCCGACCTCTCACAAGGCTACTACTATCCGGACTCTGACGAGACGAGCGCAACTAGTTTGCGACTCACATGACAGCCTAAAAGACGAGACTGATTATCTTAACAACGTTTTTAGTAAGAACAATTACAACACGGACTTTGTTAGACGGAACACTCACAGTAACACTGATTCCAACTCTCAGACAAACTCTGGCCCTGTTACGACAGCGACTATACCGTACATCAGAGGCACCTCTGAAACTATTGCACGTATATTACAACCTTACACTATACGTGTTGCGCACAAACCGATAACCACTTTACGGCGACTGCTTACTAATGTCAAGGACAAAGACAAACCGGAGGACAGACAGGGAGCAGTATACAAGATCAAATGCTGCGACTGCCAGGCTTCTTACATTGGTGAAACCGGCAGAAACCTAAGCACGCGACTGACCGAACACAAACGCGCGACGAGGAATGGTGACGTCAACAATCACATTGCTGAGCACCATTTAAAGACGAAACATCAAATTGACTGGGACTCTGCGACATGTATAACGTATTCTACAGACTACTATCAACGTCTTACTTTAGAAAGCTGGTTTACTAACTTAGAACAAACGCCACTGAATCGTAGCCAACAGTTACCAGCGCCGTACAAACGACTTATTGACGAGATCAAAGAAAACTAACTACGAGAGAACAACTGGAGAACTGACAATTTGACTAACAATAGACGACTGTTTAACTGTGACAATAGACGGATCGAAACGCACCAATCACTGATTACGAGTCTTCGTAGCCAATAACATCACGGCTTAACTGACAGACGACCAATAACATCGCGACATAATTGACTAATCAGATCAATAACCAGAGTATAATACCATCAACTGACGTGACACAACTCACTTTGACTCTGAAGATGACTACCGCACAGGTTGTCGAAACGTCAGTCACTGTCAACAACAACAGTCCTATTCAGGACTACGTTCACCCGGACGATCAAACTCAACCTTTTGATATGACTCCTGGGTTCAAACCTTTCACAATGAATTTCAGACGACAATGGTGTATTTTTCCGAATACTCTTCCATACAAAAAGGGTCACTTTCCGTGTTTTCTGTAACAAAGATTTTAATTTGTTCATTGGTAGTCTGCTAGGGGCATGACGGTAACCGGTCATTTTGTTCCATGGTCAGATCGTTGACATTGTTCCAAGTCAGATCACAGGTAGCCCAAGCTCGAAATATGAGCATCGGCATTGTTGTGTAACATTCAAAATAGAAGGATTTGTATGCGAAAACCGAAAACCTATCGTTTCTGTAACCTACGAAAATGAAAGGATTTCAATAAAGAACAGCTTACCTTACTTAAAATGTGTGTTACGTCCCTCCTTTGTGGTCCACGGGCTGATTTATGGGTTTTTATGTAAACGGTTTTCTCTCTATATAAAGGTTTACCATAAATCGGCCCATGGACCACAAAGGAGAGACGTAACACACATTTTAAGTAAGGTAAGCTGTTCTTTATTGAAATCCTTTCATTTTCGTAGGTTAGAGAAACGATAGGTTTTCGGTTTTCCTATACAAATCCTTCTATTTTGAATGTTACACAACAATGCCGATGCTCATATTTCGAGCTTGGGCTACCTGTGGTTCGATCCATAAACAAACAAGAGACGATTTCAACCAGCCACGGGCTTTAACATTTAAACCGCTGCTTTGAGAGTTTTGAGCTAGAATCGATCGATAGTTTTGAAAGATATAGCACAACAAGTAAAAGCTATGCCGCTCTGAAGGTATAGTATTTCGAAGCGCTTGTAACCTGAATGTCCTGAATATTTCTTTGCAGCGGCCGATTTATGCAAATTTTGAAAACAACGCGAGTTTCGAATTACAATCTCGATTTTATGGTAATTTGTCATGCCGAAAATATAATGGACTAACCTGGTTTAAACCAATGAAATTGCAGGTTCTGTTATAAATAAATTTCCCACGACGACATCTCAATTCAACTTCTTTTATTTCCTCCACAACACAATTTTCCTTCTGTACAACTAGCTCATTACCTTCTCTTGTCGTCACCTCGCTGCCATCAAAACACTAACACAAAACTTGCTGATAATGCAAAATCCTGACGCACAGCATCGTATGAAAAAACACAACACGCAATACAAAAACAAGTACATTAACCGTCACCCTGCTAAACAAAATTGAAATAATAAAAAGAATTGTTGCAGTTATCACAGTAGTTCCAAAAGAAGCCTCAGTCCCTTTTGGTTTCAACTGTTGACAATCGTCTCTTCCTTCATCGGAACAGATTTTTATCACGGGCAACTCGTTGTGCTCCGTAATGCATAAATCAAAATCACTATTGTCACAGTGATAACCAGCTACACAAACCTTGCGACTCTCACACTTGTTAATCATTCCTCTGTCAAAACTCCTATCCATTTTATACGTACACTCCTGATATTCCGATTTGTTATTAGGTCTATGGGGTCCATGAGTCTTTCATGCCATTGAATGTCTTGATAATTTCCTTTGTTTTTCTTTGAGTTCGCGGACCAGCCCATTCCGAAAACACTCAGTGTTATTTTTTTAGTGTGGGCCTACTGCGAACAGTGTGTGCATTTGTAAGTTTAACCCGGGATAACATGGCTGAACAATATATTAACACGTCCCCCGAAACGCCGCGGTCAAATGTTATCCAAACTGCTTCTCACTGCTGCTTCGAAAAATTTCGGATCAAACAATATCCAAATCTTCCTTCATTGGATCATCCATTCGACCTAAAAAAATCGACCAATCACAAAAAATGGGCATAAAATAAAGAAAACAGCAAATTCAGATGAACTCTTAGGAAACATGCAATTAAAACTGTCTTTCTATGATTGGTGCATTTCGATCCTCTCGTCAAAAAAATGTCAAACGTCAATCATCTTAGCGGACCTCTTAGGAAACGAAAGTTTTCTTCAACGGGTTCCAAAAGGTCATTGTTTATGATTTGTGATTGGTGGATTTCGATCCGTTTTTTGTGTTTCTGTTTTTCAAGGTTCGTTGCTTGCGATCTTATTGGGACCAAAACCCGACGTTCATATTCCAAATAGTTTTGATAGATTTCATCCCTGGACTTCAGACTTCCAACTTTCGATGAGGCAAAAATACTGAAGATTCAGATTAACTTTAGAACTCGTAAAAGTGCGATTAAGTGCCGTGTGCAAGCAGAGCTTTCTTTCCCACATGCCTCTTACCTTGTACAAGACGTTCGCATGGCAGACATTCGCCTCGCTTCGCTTGTTTACTTGCCTTGTTTACGTTAGCACGTATTGCGTGCCTATTGCACATTTGCGTCAAAACAAGCCGTTTCCATTACTCTATTTGGGCCACGCCCAAATAATAACTCAAAGGGTGGGAATGGTTGAGTTTAACAGGCTTAATTAAGTGTCCCGTTTGAGCAATCACGTGCTTAAAGCATGGAATTCTGCAACCCCGGCCGTGCAAAGATCAGGGTCCTTGCTATTACTAGTCAAGACTATATACAGATTATTTCTCAAGACATCGTTGGTTATTGTTTTTTTTTTCGCCCGTTACAACATTATCCTAATTTGACATACGATGTGTGGGGAATAAAATACATATCGTTAAATCTTGTACGCTACGCCGTTTAAGAAAAATAATCGTACGAGAACACAGTCGACAAAACCATTTTCATTATTATATTAATATTCAAAATCTTCGCTTCTCAAGTAAACTTTTTCCGGGAGGGTACAGTAGGAGATCACCAGCCGGTCCGTGACGTGAGTAAATTTGGGACTAACGTCTGCGTTCTTAACACAAATTAATACTTATGGACGGGTCAAGGCAGCATCGAATTGAGTCATTGATTGAATACAACACAACAGAAATGAGTCTAAGTCAGTTGGTTTGTGAGTCTGGTAAGGCTACAGTAGGGTCTAATGCAGTCAGTGGACAAGTGCTTATTCTATGGTATCTAGTCTAGCTGCAATATGTCGGGTCAGCAATAGAACCAATAGTCTCGACCCCCGGTCTCGACAAGGACAAGAAGAAAATACGCCTACTCGTCACACATCGTTGTGCTAAAAGAGGTATATCTATATTTGAACCCATTTTGGTACACAGCTACGCCAAATCATTGCCCTGGTTTCAGGAACCTGAGACAGCCTATTAACTAAAAAACCTAATGCATACGAAACTAGTTTTGCTGACAATTCCCGGAATAACAGAAGTACGTGTATTTTGAAAAAGTAGCAAGGCATAAAGTTTGATGAACAATAGAAACAACACTCATTGATTAAAAATAAAAAAATCAATTATATGCACTTACTTTTGGCAGCTTTGCTTGAAGGACAACAAACGGCCCACAGCGAGACTGTAAATGAAAAGCGAGTCTGAGCCGCAGGGGAAGTCGAATTGAAAGTAATGTATATCCTTGTACGTGCAGGAATTTTACAAACATGACATGATGTACTTGACCTCTGTGTGTATATTTTCATTAGTTTTAAGAAAAGTTATGAGTGGGGTGGGGAGGGAAAGGGGAAGACGGTTTTTGAAGTACAAAATGATATCCATGTAAGACTATTAAGAAAACCAAAATCTTGCACAGCAATCAGTTTAGCCTGGAAACGGGCTCCACAGTTGGAGAAACACTCAAATGAGAGAAAAAAAAAAACAAAGCCAGCCAAGCCAAGCGGTATAGTCTGGGGAGGGAAAAGGGCCCGCGGTCCAAGCATTCCACGCGATTTTTTATGCCGTTTCAGTCCGTTTTTTGCCATTTTTTCCCCGCAGCGGAGCCTGGTTTTAGGGTACGATCCGCTTGGAAACAATTCTTCTGCAGCCAGAAAATCCTTTGGAATGTCGATGCAAGTAGCAATTAATAGCTTAAGGCCCTTAAGCCGAGTTCACTCAGGGCTGCCCGCCATAAGACCTACTAATACTCCCTGGGGGTGGGGGGTGGGGGGTTAGGTGACAAATATTAGGTAAACGTCGGATCCGCTGAGGGTTTGAAGATCTTGAAATAAGGGTGGCATGGATGAAAACACTAAGATCGGCTTCATTATCGATACCTTTACACGATACCTTTACATGCATGTAATAGGATTTCAAACCAGACAAAAGTCTAAAAAGACGGGGGCTTAAGGAGGGTACGAACACCGCAAAACCGCACAGAAATACCGGTATATAAACACCGCACAAAATAACATAACAAAACCGCATTGAAATTACCCGAAATGTCTACACACCGCAAACCGCTAGGTTTTAACCTTATTACCGCAACTTAAACAAAAAATCCTCGCAAAACCGCACCAAAAATCAAGCAAAACCGCTTCACTGCTACCCTGCTAGCAGAGTCGCTTCGATCTTTCCTAGATAAGTCGGGAAAGAGGAAGCGACTCTGCCGACATCTTCAAGTTCCTTTGATCTGCCGATCATCCAGCTGTTTGGACGAGTCAGACAAGTTTTATGCTGGATAAACCAGTTTTATCTGTGCACGCACGCATATTCTGGAATTTTGCTGACTCTTTCTGCGCCCACGCTCCATACGAAAACAAATAGCTGCCGCTTCAATTTCATGCGGGAATTTGAGAAAATTACAGATTGAACGTTCAGTTTTAGAAAATTGGAAAATGTACCCAGATTCGAGATGGATTTTGTTTTGGATTTAACCATGTACTTAGTCGATTTTACTTGCGTGAACGGATCGACAATCCAGTAAGTGTTACGCGAAGTTTTTGGAAGGATAAACAAATGGGTTTTGAATAAAAATATTTAAGAAACAATATCTATGCTTATTCTTCTATGTTTGCTATAACATTAATTCAAAATAAGATCATGAGGCTACAGAATCCATGTTGCAGTTAAATGATCGATGCTTTTACAGCTGTTTGTGGATAACACTCGACTCACGGTGCCAAAAACGTCTTTGGATTTTGTATTTCATAACGACGTCAATCAAAATCTGAAGAAGCGGCGCTTTCTTCGCTTTCTCGCTTTTTATACATCTTAGCGAACCTCTTAGGAAACAAAAGGTCGTCGCTCGTGATTTGTGATTGGTGGTTTTCGATCCGTTTTGTGTGTTTCTGTGTTTCAAGGTTAGATGCTTTGTTTTTGAAAAGCACCGTAAGTTTTACCTTAGCTCTAAGATTTTTTTATCTTCTTTACACTAAAACATGGCAAGTTTAGATTCCAAAGGTGAAATTGTTCCTATAGAGCTTTGAAATCCAGAGGAAACACAGCTACAGAAGGGTGAAAACGAACCGGTACGTTCCCGCTAACATTTACGTTTGCTGACAAACACAGTGGATGCTACGGTAACGGTTTGATTGACGTCGCAGAAAAATTTGAATTTGGAGCATGCTCAATATGAATTGTCGAGGATGTCGGCAGAGGTTCCTTCCTCTTCCCGACTTATCTAGGAAGATCGAAGGAGACTCTGTTCGCAGGGTACTTCACTGCAAACCCTTACTCCCTCCTCTAAAAATTGCTAAAACTTATCGACCAACCGTGGTCAAATAACATCTGCTCCTAAAACAAATCTATACTATTAATTAGTTTTGAGCAGTATTTTTCCTTGTGTTTCGGGTGAATTCGCTTCATTAGTAGTAGTAAAAATTAATGAAACTGTTAGGATTTTAGGTTTACCAGACAAAATGTCATGGAAAGCGAAGTATATTCGACCAATCGTGGAAATCATAACAACACTTTCTAATACTGAATTGAAACTTGAGCTAAGCGGAAATAAAATTTCATAAAGGAAAGCTACTGAAAAAACGTTTTGTCCCACGTTTAGTCACAGAAAAACTCAAGCGTGAGATCAATCTAAATGAAATAAAGTACGCGCTCAGTCTACAACAACGAACGCAATCAATGCTGCAATCAATGCAATGAACGCTATCAATGTCTCGCCCAGCACTCTACAGTGGTTCAAGTCTTACCTGAATCATCGTAAACAGCGGACTGCCTGTAGCGATGCTGTGTCTGACCCTCTCCCGATGACCTTTGGGGTGCCACAGGGGAGCATTCTAGGACCGCTTCTCTTCTTGGTTTATATTAATGACCTTCCGCTGGTTATAAAGAATTGCGAAGTGACTTTGTATGCTGATGACACGGTCCTGTACTACTTTGCTAAAGAGCCACACCTGTTAGAAGAGGCACTAAATGATGATCTCTTGAAAGTTGCCCAGTGGTTACATGGAAATAAGTTAACTTTAAATCTTACTAAGACGAAATCCATGATTATAGGCAGTAATAGGAAACTTGTTGGTATTTCCTCTTTCACGTTATCTATTTTTGACACTGATATAAATTCTGTAAGTAGTTTTAAATATTTGGGAGTTATGTTGTCTTCAACTTTCACATGGTCCGACCATATTGAGTATATTTCATGTAAGGTTAATAAAAACCTTGGTCTTCTACGTAGGATTAAGTATTATTTACCTTATGATGCCCGGTTACTTTTTTATAATAGCTTAGTGCTACCTATTTTTGATTATGCTGATTTAGTCTGGGGTGACAAGGACAATGTCTCACTTATGAAGGAATTGCAAATTCTCCAAAACAAAGCAGCTAAGTTGATATTAGATAGATCACCTCACTCCTCATCCACCGATGCATTGATTGTCTTGAGATGGCTGAATCTTGAAGAACGTAGGAAATGTCATCGATGTATATATGCATACAAGTGTATTAATGGCCAACTTAATCATTCTTTGGACATTGTAAGAAAGAGTGATATACATTCCTACAATACGCGCAATAACGATACTATCAAGCTCCCCAAAATTAAATATAATTGGGGAAAACAACGTTCGCGGTACCACTGTTTCAAAGACTTTAATGAATTAGAGAGAACTGTAAGAAACTCAGCAAGTTTTCCAATTTTTAAGAAGTGTCTTTTTTCTGCTTTTTATAATTGAGTACTTGTAGTGTGTATGTTTTAATTATTTCTGTAACTCGATTTTAGCTTGATTTTTTTTTTTTTTTTTTTTTTTTTTTGTATCATATATATCGATTTTAGCTTAACCTTTTTATATTTTAATTGTATTATATAATATACATCTCGTAATTAGGACCTCTATGTAAACCACTCTTGTGATGGAGCATCCTATTAAAAGATTGTTATTATTATTAACGCTTCAATTTACTTGTATCTTGACTAATATTTCAGGGTTTGCTCGCTTATTTGTTG
>OZ037995.1:30487082-30564582 GCA_964035705.1 Porites rus
GAAAAACTTTGAACGGATGTGAGTTTGTTTCTTATTTGTCTCAAGACATAACTTCCTTTTTCACGTTTTAGTGTCGTTTTCGACTGTTTCTACAGAGAAACGTACAAAATATTGTACATTGGAAATTGAAGTGCTGTTTACGTTCACGATCTCACCGATGTTTGAGAAGTTTACACGCAATTAAGTCAGTCACTTGAACTGTCCTGATCTTTCTTGGTCACGACAATGTTTCTTTCCGATTGCCTCGCGTCTCTTTTATGATGGTGTCGATGATGATGATGATGACGATGATGATGACAACGATGGTGATGAGGTGACTTCCGGTTCCGGTCACTCTCTTGAGAGCCACTTCTGCGTCTATCAAAACTCCTACTGCGCTGTCGACGACCAGTTTTACGTTCTGAGATAACCTGATGTTTAAACCTTCCTTCACCCTGAAGGAAAGCTCGTTTGTCCTCTTGTTCACTGCCTGCGCTTTCCTCGTTTGGAGAAATCTGTTCATCGTTATTTTTACCGCGAGACTGTAGACGTTCTCGGTTATTTTCACGTTCTTTGCTTAATGGAATGGGTGCATAACTTTGTGCCTCCAAAGTTCCATGACCTTCTTCAGACTCATAATCACGGGCTAAGCTTCTCCATGTCTGTTCGTCACCGTTCGAGTATGAAGTTGGTTTCCGTATGTCCCTGGTGTCTTCTTTACGCGCAAGATGGCTCTGTTTTTCCAATCTGTACAAAATGTCTCGACTTTCTTGTTCAAATTCCTCACTGTTGCTGTTACTGCTAGTTTTTTCTCCTCTCCTGTGTCTGCCAGTTTCATTGATTGAAGCAAACTTTGACCTTGCACAGCCTTCATTTGCAAAGGTCTTTCCCTCTTCTTCCTGTCGCCTTTCTGGAAAGTGCTCTTCAGTTGTAGGTGAACATTCGTTAGCTTTTTCATCATTTGAGTTCCTTTCACCTCGTGTTTCAACTGTTGCAAATTTATCACTGCTTTTACCATCTCTTACCGAGTAGCTCTGTTTCATTACTCTTTCCGCTGATTCACGGTCTTTCATATGCTGTTTGCTATCTGTTCTCTGAAGTAACTGTGATCGTGGGGACTTCGAATGTCTTCGTGGAGACCTCGAGCGTTGTCGCGGAGACCCCGAGTGTCTCCGTGGAGACGGCGAGCATCTCTGTGGGGAATTTGAGTGTTTTCGTGGGGACCTCGACCGTCGCCGAGAATATATCGGGGGTCTTTGAGGTGACAGCGAGCGTCTCTGTGAGGAATTTAATTGTTTTCGTGGAGACTTCGAGCGTCTTCGAGAAGACATCGGGGGTCTTCGAGGAGAATTCGAGCGTCGACGGGGAGATCTAGAGCGTTCTCGAGAAGACCTCGACTGTCTAAATGGTGATCGTGCACGACGCATAGGAGACCTTGTACGCCTGCGTGGAGACCTTGACCGAGCCACCAAAGGTGGGGGAAAACGGCGCGAAATGTTCCGCGTTTCATCCGGAGAAGAAGGTGGGGGTGTGCGATACCGCTGAAAAATAAAAATCACGCGATTAAGTTCTGTTTCAAACCGATGGAGTAGCCTCGGGCCAGGCTCTTTGCTTAGGGGGGCGGAAGGGGGAAGGGGGAAGGGGGAAGGGGGAAGGGGGAAGGGGGAAGGGGAAAGGGGGAAGGGGGAAGGGGGAAGGGGGAAGGGGGGTACACTGTAAGTGGGTTTTCAGAGATGTGTTTTGCCTTGTTTTGTTCCTAAATGATTCATTAGTTGGTGATTTCCTTTTCTACTGGTGTATTGCTTTTCTCGTGAGGAAGTTTAAACTAATACCCGGGGAATTTCCTCACCATATTTCCTCGTCCTCGTAGAATCCTTCCCGACCTGGAAACCTGCCGATAAGAAAAACAGACAGAGATAGATGATAGAGGGTAAAAAGTTTTATAATTGTGTTAAAAGAAAGAAAAATAGTTACCCGCAGAATCGATGCTTCATTTTAAGAACCAAAAGACTCGGATGTAATTGTTTTATTAATAATTGTGGATATTTTCTATTGAAGGTATAGACCTTATTCACAACAACCACCATCTTCGCACGCGTTCAAGGGTTGATGGGATAAATGCAATGTCACGTGATTTATCAGTCCTAAAGTGCATGCGAAGATGGTGGATACAATGAAATAAGGTCTACTGATCTCCCAAACAATATCATTTCAGCAGGTGTACATACCCTAGTTCTTTCCTGTGAATTACTTTGAGGCGGAGCTTTATACCCTGGAGGAGACTTACTTTTCCTGTGGTCATACAAACAGAAAATAATATAAACAACTTGAAGATACTGCTGCCATCTATCTCTCAACATCTGAACAACTTTTTCTGAACCATTTGCCATCAGAATCAATTCAGCAGTGCTATCACATGGTACTATGTAGGTTTCATTTTTGAGTCTGTGGATGAAATCCTATGGTGTGACCATTCAAATGAAACCTCTTCCATCAGTAGTACTTTCACATGGTACCATTACCTTAGTGTGTAATCAGGCATGTTGGATGAAATGCAGTTCTTAGTTTTGAGTCCGTAGATGAAATCTAGTTGTCTTGCCATTCCAAAGTATTTTTGTGTGTCACAATAAATTTTATTAGTATATGCCTCACAGCTTTGAACAAAGAAACAGCTTTGCCTTGGGCAAAATTTATCATTGCAAATTTAGTACGGACTTACATGCTCAAAAATTCCTAATTCATGATAATTATGCACCGAAAAGGGAATGAGTCCAGCTCTCGTAGTAATGATTAAGGTCAGGTGTACCTCGGAGGAAACATACCTATTTTTTGCCTGCTGAAGCCTCTTTTCCCTGACAGGGGAGGGGGTGCGGCTTCTTCTCAATAGAAAAGAATTATTGGGAACATCTGGGATCTCATCCACAGCCACTGAACTAAAAGGTTCAGGACTCTTTGGTTTAGCATCTCCTGGACTGGAATTCAAATTAATTGCTGATATTAGTGTCAATATTTCACTAACAGGGAAGGGGGCATAAAAGCAACATTATTATGTAATATGGGACCTCAAATGTAGCCAGAGATTCCTTTGCTTATCACTTACTTGGCCAGGTTTGTTCAAAGCTGGGTTAAGATAACCCTGGGTTAGTGCGAGGTATGTGTAAATACTCTCAGGGGAGCCAGCAATGCAGACAAATTTTTAAGGTGGGCAAAAAATGCTTGTCTGCATTGCCATGGCTGCCATCTTTGACCACTGAGAAAGACAGGGGAGAATAGAAATAGCAACTCTTGGACTAGTCATGGGGTAAAAAAAGGATGCAAGAAGGGGGAGGGGAGAAAAAATAATATATTGTTTTCCCTTCTTTCTCCCTAGCCTGCGTAGCAAGAGTTTGCTCTTGTTCTATTTTTGGTGCGGCCAAAACCAAAAATCCTGTTCCATGTCATTCCTCCATCTTTCTTTGCTCTGAAACCACACAAAAACGCTTGCTACACAGGCTACTTTCTCCCTAACCTCTTTGACTTGCCCTTACTCCTCAACTTGTTTGGAATTCAACATGTTGATTGCCATGGTTATGCTCTGCACTCGGCACAGTGGCTCTATCAGTCCTTTTTGCTACTCAACCAAATCTATCTACAAGTACATGTTGTCATTTGAGTGTAATGAATGAATTATTGAATGCTGTACTTTTTGCGAACAATGTTAATTTTTGAAATTATAAGTCTATGCATTTTTTTATTAAGTCATTAATTATTTTATTCACAGTATTCATTTTTACCAGATTTGCATTTTTTGTATGTATTTGTTAAATGTTTGTGTATTGATGTATTTGTGGTGTAGTTACAGCCACTTACCTGTCTTTTATCTCTTTCTTTTTCTTCTTTGCTTTCTTCTTGTCCTTGCGTTTTACAGATTCACTCATCTTTTTTCTCCTTTTCTTTTTTATGCGTTTCTTTTTCTCCCGCTCATCAGTTGATGACTGATCACTGTCTGATTCTGATCCAGAACTGGATGAAGAGTCAGTATCTGAGGAGCTGCTGTCAGAATGTCACTTAGATTTCCTTCTTTTCTTTTCAGCTTTCTTCTCTGCAGTTGAAAGTTAACAAATAACAGTAAGACATCACCCAAGAGCTAAAGTATGATGCCAGGGGTCAGCGGGCAACACTGCTGCTAGAGCACAGTTCTGTACATAAATTTAGTCAATGGAAACATATCGTGTACCTTTAGCCTTTGCTTTTGGAATAAGTTCACCACAGTTGATAATCTTTACATCCACTAGGGGCCTACTCTTGTCATCAACTCTTTGAATCTCTATCTCTGATACTATTTCCTGACCTTGCAATACTTGGCCAAATATCACATGAATCCTACAAATAAAATAAATATACCACAATATAAGCAAGAGCAACATTGTTGAAGTGTGGGTAATCATTGATCTGTGACTTGCTTTTGAGTGGCAACAAACAAAAATGCATTATGTGTACAAGTCATGTACAACGCCATTACCTAATTTCACATTTTTTTTTTATTTCACAAAATTTGTTTCGGGAATTAATATCCTCACAAAACGAAAACACGCAAAAAATTTTAATTTAATACCCATAGAAAATTCAAATCATATAAAAATGATTAAGATTTAATAACAACAACTGTTTCTACTGTAGAGCCTAGGTGTATCGACAACAAAATTTAATTATTAACTGGTTTCACTGGTAATTTTTATTCTGTTGTGGAATAATGTTAATATGCATTTTGTTTGTTACATTTATCTTGATATCTTTGAAAAATTCAGATGTTTGAAAAATAATATAGCAAAATTTGATCCCCTTTTTTATATTTGTGTATTGAAATTGAAAAAATGAAACCATGTGAAACACTGTCCTGTCTGTACCAATTACATCATAATGCTAACAGAAATTTCCTTTCTGTCAGTAAGAACAGCTGAATCAAGTTAAAAGAAAACTTACCCATCAAGATGTGGGGCAGGCTGAGTTGTTCTGTGAAAAGCAAAATAAACACACTATAAAAACTTAAAACATTAAAACTTTGTCTTTATTCACACTACAATATTGTTATGTATCACGGAGATGCCAGTTGGAAGACCTGAAATCTGGCCCAAGTTGTTCACTCCTTCGATCAGGTGCTATTTAGCAGATAAATTAATATCCAGTGGATAAACATTAATTAGGGAAAACAACTGGATCATCTACTGGATAGAGATTAATATTATCAAGTTGATACATTGAAGTACATAAACCCTCTTTTAAACTTGAACCTGGGGCCTTGAGAAAAGGAAGGAATTGAGAATTAAAGGAGGGGAAAATTAGACAACAGCAGGAAATTAAAAAAGAACTGAACCATTTTTGCCAGCGTAATTAAGTTAATAGTGCCCAGTTGCTCAGAAGGTAGGTAATGCTATTCATCAGGTAAATTACTATCCAGAGGGCAAGGCAATTGGATTTCATGACACTCTAACCACTCCATAGTGATAATTAATAATATTTATACAGTGGATAGCACTACATGCATCCAATCTTTGAGTGATCAGGACCTGACTTATACTACACATCTACATGCATGATGCAGTTGAATTTCATACTTAGTTTCAAATTTATAGGGTGGTTTCTATCTCTTAAAAGATCAAATACTTACATAAAAAAACTGAGAACCATTAGTGTTAGGACCTCTGTTAGCCATGGACAACAACATTGCTGTCTCGTGCTTAAGAGGGAATCCTTCATCTGTTATAGGGAAAACAAAAAAAATGAGAAACTTAATATGACAAGCAAATCACTGCAGTTATCACAATTACATGTTTGTACTTCTCACAAGTTTCAGCCCCAGTTAACAAAAAACTTAATTATTTTCATAATTAGATTATTTAGATAAGCAGTTAAAAATATACACCCCATAAGATCAGCTTTATAATATTAATAATAAATTAAGGGTTTCCTGAAAAAGGGCGTAATTTGCTTAGTATCAGTAAGCAAATTAAGCCCTTTTTACTGTTATAGTTAAATGAAGATCAATAAGAGTGTCATTAAATGCTGAGATCTGTAATGTTATTACATAATCCAATATTGCACAACATTGTTTCATTCTCCACATCACGAACAAGCTGAATTATTAGCTGACAGATTAATATAAACCAATCAAAAGCTGAGAACGTCTTGTGTAAAAGATAATAAATTGTAAGACACAGATTTGCATGAGGTGTAAGTTCACTGGAAGATACAGGGCTGTCACTATCAGCTGGGGGCCGGGGATTTTACCTGGGTACTATGAGTGTGAGCCCTGGCTTCTCTTATAGGAAACAAAACGAAAACAGAACCAAAAGAACTAATTCCTAGCTCAGTACAATTCCCCTCCTACTAACTGCATTTACCCAGCAACTTGAAATTTTAGCCACAGCCCTGAGATAAGAGTCATTGCAGAACAGTAGAACCTTGATATAATGAAGTCCTGGATACAATGAACGATTTTCTTTTAACCCCAGTAATAGTAAAATATATGGAAAATAACACCAGTAAAATGTAGTTGTCAAGTTCAGCAAGCTCTAAGATGCATTGTATTCTAGTGTAGAACTTTACGGCCTTCTTGTCTTAAGTAGGCTAGTACGAGCCACAGCATTGGCCAGTATTTTGAAACCACTATTCATGGCTAAGAGTGTGCATGTGTAATGCTGAGCGGTCTTGTAGTACAGCCTTTTCCACTGGCTATGCCAGCAGACATTCGTCTGGCTATAAAAGCCAAGAACAACTGTTCAGAGTTCACGTGGGTTCCATTGTTCAGCAAGGTTTAAGTGCTCAGTACACTAATCGTGTAAAATTTTTCCTCCCTCCCTCCCTTTGGAGACGATCAAGGTATGGGCTTTGTTTTGTGCTATGCAATCAAATAAACTAGAGACACTCCTTGGAGGTGCAATTAAGTCTGTGCAGTGACTTCCCCCATGCTTGTTGGCTGCATTGCTGTTTAATAATATTGCCTGCAAACCGGTACTCTTGTCCAATCCGGCACATGCTGTATTGCATTCAGCTCGTAGTGCTAGGGAGATAAGTGAGGTTCTTTGGTCACGCCATCGCTGGAAGTCGCACAGGCTAACCTAGTGCAAGGCAGTGCTCCCCCATTTAAAGCCAACTTCTCATTATTTGTTTAATAATTAAATTACTTTGTGTTTAACATGCATTATAAAGGATCAGAGACATTAACATATTTCACCAGTCCCTTGGCTCTTCATTATATCAGGGTTTCACTGTAGTCAACTCAATTTTATGTTTACAACGAGGCCTGACAAACTACTGATAAAATTGCTGTTTGACTATAACACAAAGTCAATTCAGATATTAAAGGTTCACTATACTCAATCCTCAGCAATTGCACTTCTTCAATTTTTACAACTACAAATCTGACTCTAAGTACACATCCTGTTATTGAGATTAATACTGTGAAGCTACAAACCATTAAATGTGCCACCATAAATTGACTTTCCTCCAGTTCCATTTCCTGTGATAGACAAAATAATAGAAAAATTATAATTTATTTAACAAATTTTAAATGCATGCTCTAATTGATCAAAGGGTTGCAAAGAATGATTTGTACAGCACATGACATACAGTACTGCTCAAAAGTAGGTTACCAGTCATGTCTCGTTTCCTGCGCAATGAGAATCTTGTGGCACACTACATGATTATCATCACGCTACTAGAATCGCGTAGTGCAAGAATAATTGAAGCGGCAATTTTTGGCAAAAAATTATTGACACACATCCAGTGAGAAACCAAGGAAAAAGTTTGCTTAGTGTTACCTACAAGACTGATGTAGTACATGTTTTACAGATCAAAAAAATATCTGATACGCACATGAAAAGTAACAAGCACCTTGCATCAGGTGTTAATAGTCAGAAGCTTTTAAAAACTCTGTGAAACACTGCTGTCCTTGTTACAAAACCTCTCCCTCGCAACTCTCACAAAAAGAATGATCTTATTAATGCAAGTAAAGATACAGAACCTACCGTTTATACATCAAAAATGGTTTCATTGCAACAATCCGCAACTGCTTTTGCAAAAACTACACTTAGGCACACTTACAAGCCACTTACACATTGTGATGAAAACTCTTGTGTCAAAATAACACCAGTCACAACAAATTCCTAGGTAATAGTACAGCTATTAAAGGAGACTGTTTTCCAGCATCTTTGCTAATGACAATAGTTAAGGCTCTAACTCTGAAAAGTCCATTTGAGCCATCTTGATATGTGTGGTTAAGCGGTTAACACCTCAAACTCTGGATCTGGAGGTCTGTGGTTTAAAGTCACCCACAGCATTGTTTCCTTAGACAAGGAACTTTACTCCACTTGGCCTCTCTTCACCCAGGTGTATAAATGGGCACAGGTGACATACTGCTGGAGGGTAACCCAGCGATTATGTCCAAGGTGAGGGGGAGGGGGGTAGCAATACTACTAGGCATGTTTCATGCTGAGGAAACCAGGAAAAGCTCCGGCCATCTGAGCCTTTAGCTTAAGTGCGCCTTTTCATTTACCATCTTGATATAAAAATAAAAGTACCTTTAGTAAAGTCTCCTCCTTGAATCATAAAATCCTTGATAACTCTATGGAACCCTGATCCTTTATAGTGAAGAGGCTTCCCAGAAGTCCTGCTTAAACCTTTTTCTCCTAAAAAACAGGTTCAAAGTTAATCCAAAAAATCTTGTCTAAAGTTTCCATGAAATGTCATGTTTATCACTTAAAAAATAGCCATTGATTTCCTTAAGAGTTCAGCAATTTCATAACACTATGCACTATTGCATTAGTTTTTCAGTAGTCTCAAGTCATTATGTCAATTCCGGCATTTTTTTAGGCCTCTTATTCAGCGTTCCAGTTAATTATTTCAAGAGGGAGGTCATGTAGACCATCTGAGGGGTCACCAAGACCACATGCTAAATTGTTTGATTATATTAAACTTACAGTGTAATACTTAAATGTCATCTATTGGGTCAGAAAGCCTTATTTGTCGGGTGATTGACACGAGACCCATCTCTTATCTGTAACACTGTTATTACTTTTAGTTGTATTTGTTTCCTGAAAACAGGACCCCTCTAGATTAGCATAGCTACCCAAGGCGGGGTATGTTACAATAGTGCTTCAATCTTAAAATGCAAATAAAATGGATATACGTGTGTAACAAATAAAATGTATGTATGTGTGTATGTATGTATGCACTAGTAAAATAGACAAAAAAAGGAAGTCACCATGAATTTAATATTATGACTCCATCCCACTTACGAGTGAGTATATGGCCAACCACACATCAACTGATCTCAACTCTAAAACACTAATGTTTACATGTAATATGAAAAAAGATATTCTTATTATTATCATGATCATTTTTACTATTATTATTAATATTAATAAAGTTGTTGGTAGTGGTACTAGTAGTACATGTATCTACATTAATACGTACTTCCTTACCTGTGCACAATGCTCTAAAGTTGTCAGATGTCTTAGGACAGATGTCAGCAAACAGTTCAAAAATAATCCTGCCAGCTACAAAGAATGCAAAATTGATTCTTAAATCAAGCAAAATTTAAGAGTTTTAGATTTGAAGTTCTTTCAAACCAGTCTTCCTTTCTACCCACCTACTCCTCTTTCTATGTTATAAGCAGACTGAGGTTGCTCATTGGAAACCTTATTGATTTAAATTAATTAGCCAAAATAATCCATAAAAAAGATTAGATTATCCCAGTGTTAACACATTAGGCTCACATCATTAATCAAGAGAAGTAAGCATTCATAACCAATACTGCACAGCCATATTGATTTAAGTTTAAAATTATAGAAATTGATTAAAATCAAAGAATCAAACTTCTGCTATATTAAACTTAATATAAGCTTGAATAAGCTTATAATTATTTCCATATTATTAAGAGTTATAGTCTGAATTTCAGCCGCTTCTCTTCCCAAGTGACTTCATAAATTAAATTTTGAAAAACAGCAACCAATGCAAACATTTAATCAAAGGAATTTAACGTTTCGTACCTGGAGATCCATTTATTTGAACATCAAAGAAGCATCTTGGCCGATAGCCCTTCGCTTTGGGGACAGCCATCTTGAACACTTCCAGCATTTTCATGTACGCTTACACGAACAGAATTAGTACCCGAGAGGAAACATGGGATTTTCTACATGAATTACCTACCACTTGTTACAGGGTCTGCTGACCAGTTGATGTGCAGATGCAAAAACAAAATGGTGGATCTGCGGTCACGAGGATTTTACAAATGTTGCACTTATTAGATCCTGGTTAAACTACACCGATTACACTTGCTACTCGTTTCATTCACTCTTAGAGAATAACATGGCTCACGTAACAGTTGATTGGAATCCACTTGGAAAAGTATTTTATAGGTAAGTGGTTCTTTTCAGATCAGTCTGTCTCCAAGTTCTGGCTCGGCCCATAATTATAAAATGCTACCTATTATTGTTTTATTATTCCTTCAAAATATTTCCTCCAAGCTGAAGACATCCTTACCTTTATGTAAAATTCCAGTAGTCAAACATCTGCCTGTTTTTTGCCAGTCCCAGATTATGAGGGGATATAATATTCTTGCTGATATTCTTCAAATGGTAGTTTTCAGTGTCTTTTTGTGTTAGTTCAAAGTTTTTGAGGGAGAAGTTCAGGAAATTTAATGAGGTTAAATATAGTTACTTAACTTAGTTAACGATGAGGAGCTCCAGTAGCTTCTCAGTAGTTAGCTTGGCATTAGCGTGGCAATGGCGTGGCGTGTCGTTGACGTTTGTTAGGGTTTTATATTAGTACGCTTTGGCGAGCTGGCAGTTATCCTATGCTCTTTTGTTTTCTCCGGGGTTCATGTTACTGTACTAGGCCCGTTGCAGGATAATTTCCAGTGCCCCCTGTGTCAGTGGTTTCCATTGCGTTTTATGCGTCTGCGTTTGCAATGATGTGCTCGTAGTTTTAAAGTGCATGGTGTTCAGGGCGTTTTGCTCAGTGTTGCTCAGTTTTAGTGTTTTTTCCCCTTTCGTCCTTACCCCTTATTATTATTTATTAGTATTATTGTGGTCCTTATTTCTCCACTGAACTCTCAGTTCAGTATGATGGGTGCTTGGACTGGGGCTGGCTGTGGCTGACGGGGCTCGTGGCTGGGTTGCAGGTAAGGCAGGCTTTTAGGATGTTCTTGCTTCAGGCATTAATCTACCCATAACATGTGAAATCTTCTACCATTTACTCTTGGTCTTCAACACCAAAACAGCCAAACCATCACTCTGCTTCTTTGTTTGATTTCTGTGCATCCTTTTCCACTTTGGAGGTGTGTCTGACAGAATGGTTAACACCTTGAACTCTGGATCTGGAGGTCCAGGGTTCAATCCTTTTTGAATGGTTTCAATCCGTTTCGAATGGTTTCCTTTGACAAGGAACTTTACACCACTTTGCCTCTCTTCACCCAGGTGTATTTAACAATATTATTCCTCGAGCCCGAATGGGCTATTGACTCAGAGGCCATGAGGGCGAGAGGAATAATAATTGTTTTAGTAAAATCCGACTAGTTGGTCAAAACTATCAAGACAAAACAACTTTAGCTAGCATAACGCGATTCAGCCGCCATCGTTTTGGTTTTCAAAGCTGGCGCTTTCCGCTACTAGTGGGCTATAACATATAGCCTAGTAGTAGCTCAACCAATCAGAATGCAGCATTGATCATAGACCACTAGTTGGATTTTACTAAAAATGGATACCCGCAAAATACTGCTCGGGGGTAACCCTCCGATGGACTAGCATCCCATCTAGGGGGGAACAGGGAATGGCAAGACTCCTATAGTCATCCTTCATGGTAAGGAAGCCGGGATAAGCTCCAGCCTTTTTGGGCCTTTGGCTTGCGTGCACCTGTAATCTTTTTTTTACCTTTTCCAGTCTGAGACTTTACTTTTGACAGCAGCCTTTAAATCAAAGCAAACATCTTTCAATTTTGGCAAATAACCAGCAGGCTCAGGAAAGAAATACCGGGGCAGGCATAAAAAATTTAAGCCAATCAGTCAGGGATGGAGAAATATTTTAAATGTACACACTGTAGCTATAATTGAATTACAGCAGAAGTTTTCTTCACAAAATGTGTTTGTCTTGAACAGGAAAGTAGAGCTGTACAGTATGGAGTGGCAAGATGCTGTGGATCTATCCCGGTTTATTGTGAGTGCAGCACCTTTTGGTGGTCCAATAGGTAAGTACATCAGACTTCTTCTAAGTGTTGTTTAACTTTTACAGGGAGTACAAGTTTCATTTCCCTCATTATTGTAGGGTAAATAGGACTCACCATGGAAATGTTTAAGAGCCAGAATCAAAGAAATGCTCTTAACAGCACTGTAAGTTCCGGCATTAATTTGTAAGTTACAGTACCATTCAAAAGTAAGTTGACAGTCCATTGCGAGTCTCGATTCTCGACTCAATTCACGATTCTCGATTCCTGTGCGAGTTGAGAATCGAGAATCGAAAACAAGCTATCGAGAATCGAGTTGAGAATCGAGTCTCACAGGACAGAAAACAAAAGATTCACCCATGGCTGATTTCTCTAATTTTACAATTTTGCGGCCTGGTTACATTCCCACAAGCGACTGTATGCGTGAAACAAGACCAATTCAAATTATAAAGCAAATGTTTCTTCAAGGGCATCTGTATCAAGCTTCATTTCCTCAACTAAAGTTTCAAATACCTGCTCCAAATGCAAACAAACAGCACGTTTATTTTGTAACGTCAAACGATTCTGGGCTTATTCGGCCGCTTGGCTTGATAAAGATCAGCTGTAACATACACGTCCGTCCGTAACATGACTAATCTTTTGCTCTGAAATTGTGTTCATGATCCTTGAAAACTTTCGAGAAACAATGGTTTTGATTCTACTTTTAATTTAGCGCTTTCTTAGTTTGAGGTAATCACTCATAAAATTGGGATGCTTTTTTCCGTGATGGAACAGGATACGAGTGAACTTTTTCGTTGCCTAGCAGGTGACTGCAGCTACAGTGATGAAAAATAATTTTTGCGCAAGCGGTTCGTATTATACGCTACTAAAAATTGTTTTCAAAGCTCTTGGAGGTTTCTGAAGTTTTCTGGCATGTATATTCAAATCGAAACTTTCATGTACGCAATCACGTCCCATAAAAAGCAAAGGGCAAAATATCAAACTGAGATGCTTTCACGTGCACGTATCACAAAAACAGCAATTCTGGTCAAGAGGTCAAGTTACAAGCAGAATTAATTACAAGTAAAGTTTCCAGCAAAAAAACACCCTAAGTTTGGACACCGATGAGCAGACATTCAACCACGATAATGCTGATGGGCATTCACAAACAGGCAATCGAAAAAAAATTGGTAAGTAGAATTCGAAAGACAAGCTGAAGAACAAAAGCAACAAGACTTTGTTTACATACCATCGCGTATTAAACATTTATTTACACAAGCTTCCTTTTATTTTGGATTTTAAAAACAAAAGGTCATGGATTGCTTTTCAAGTTTAACTAGTGAACTGGCAACTTTTGCTATTTGAATGATGCAAAATGCCGTTCAAACAATTTAAAGGTTTCAACACAAAGTAGCACACGAGCCGTGCGAACGAATGCAAATTTCCTTAAGAGTTCTCCCCGAGACAGCTGTCAACTGCTATTTGCATAGTTCAGGAATTTCTCACAAGAATCAAACGCTGAGTAGAGTTTGTTATTTTATAGAGTACAAAGACTTTTCTGACGTGAGAGAAGTTAGAAGATTACTCAAAACTTGAACAAAGGTTGTTACTTGTAGACTCTCACAGCAGTCGGGTATCAAGAGTAGAGAGCGAGTTACTTGAAACTAAACAAAGGCCGTTCCAGTTTGATGGGTCTTGCGGGAATGAAGAATCGAGAATTGAGACGCAACAATTGAGAATCAAGTCTCGATTCTCAACTCGAATCTCTATTCTCAATTCTCGCAAGGATCGAGAATCAAGTGTCAACTTACTTTTGAACGGTACTGTATGTCTATATCAGCAAGAGTCCATTATACTGTACCAGAATTTTGTTTCAGTCAACTGTCTTTACATGTCAAGGGATTTGGCTGAAAAAGTTTAAAGGAAGAAAACAACTCTGAAGAACATCCTGCTTCTAATTACCGGGACCAAGCCGAAGGCTGGCACCGGTCATAAAATGCAACGCGTTTCTGTGTTTTCAAAGTTACACTGTTAGGGATATATCGCTGACTGAGATATATCGCTGGCTCGTTACTTTTGGAAGTGTTCGCTGAGATATATCGCTGGTTCAGAAATTTGAAGTAGGGAGCAACAACTGTAACCGTGTAAATATTAATTCGATTAGTTTGCACACGGAATGGTTTAATGCGACTATATTTACCACTTATCAATAAATGAGATCCCTGTCTATTGCAAAATATTGTTAAAGTATTCATCCTAGCGATGACAAAGCTTGGTCGACGTAGAACTGTGTACACTACGACAGAGCAAAAATCTTAACTTATTAAACTTGCATGCGCCAAGCTTTGTTTATGCGTTTCAGTACCTTACAATTCGCACTCCCAACAGGAAACTTCGTCAGATATTTTCCGACAAACAATTAAAACTCATTAGGAGGAAGTCTATCACTGCTTTGACTTATGAAGCAACAAAACAAAATATTTTCAAATAACCTTTGTCACACAATATTTACGTTAGCGAGATGCGCAAATTCTCAGCTGTTCAAAATTCGGGATTCCCTAACATTTTGCCTTTTCACATTATTCATTACACCTTGTTTTCATCTCTAAAGAATATTTGCAATAAAAAAGATTTTCATGTCACCCGACAGACTTGTTGATGAAAACGACCCTTCCACGTGGGTTGCCAAGACAAAAGTGGCCCCGGTAAAATTCACGAAGTGATTCTTGTTATTTTAGAACAGCTAGTGCATAAAACATGCAATTGATACAATATTAAAAAATTTCATTACTTTCAACCTGCAGTCCAGCTGTGTTGTATCTAGATGCTTAACTGTCAGTAATAGTTAAAAAAATATATAATTGAACGGCTCCATGCTAAATTGCCTAATGTCCCCGTGGTGTATTTTTGGGATGATTGGGATTTAAGCACCGCGGTAGGTTTAATCGCTAATGCACACCATTGGTAACTCATGTACTCTTCTACATACATGGGGGGTCATGTAGCAGCTGCTCAGAATAGAAGTCACCAATGGTGCCTAACCCGACCCCAAGCAATACTGAAACAATTGAAAGAATGACGTCATTGTTTTCTGCAACCAAGAAGAAGAGACCTTACGAGCAGCTCCTGCACAACTGTACATGGGGGTGAATATAAATAAATATTTACATGTCCTGCAGCCCCCCACATTGAGATTTCCTTTTTGGAGGAAGGGTTTGTATTTGTTGTATTTAAAATTTTCAGCTCTGATAAGAGATGACAAGCATTTTGCTCGAGTCCAAGGATCAGCTATTAATAAACCCATCATTCACATTTTTTCCTCTGCTGGAAAAGAACTTGCCACAGTTAAGGTATGTGTCTTTTTTTAAGGTCTACTGCTGCTTGTTGTTTAACCTGGGAACACAGACAAAGAGGATTGTCGATCAGGCCGAGCAGGCTACTTGTTGTTTAATATTGACAAATTTTGTGAATATTGTTCTTGGCTAGAAGACTAACTGTCAACTTTTTTTGTTATTGCTTTGGAAAAGGGCAGGAACTTGTATTATCATATGGTTGGTTCTGTGAGCAGGAAAGATGAAGTAATATTCTGACTGGTTACTGAAGCAGGCAGAATGGATCTATCTTAGTCCATCACTAGTCTGCTTCACAGCCGTTTTTAGTGTTGTCACACAATGCTCCTACCCACCTCCCTTGTGGGGAGGAGTGTTGCGTGACAACGGTAAAAGCAGCACTGAAGAAGACTAGTCCATCACTGCATGGGAACAAGAACAAAAGCAAAAATGTTCTGCTTCTGTAGGCTATTGATCAAGTGTTCTTTTTTATTCTTAGTGGGATGGAGGCCCCATAGTTCAGATGGGATGGTCCGTCACAGAGGACCTACTTTGCGTAGCTGATGATGGTACGGTGATGGTGTATGACATTCATGGCGCAATCAAGAAAACCTTGTCAATGGGACAGGTAAGTGTTAAATCATTTTGTGTCATGAAAAGGCTGAAAAAGAAGACATGATGCATGTATGTTTGTAAAGCACCACAGCTTGACAACTTCTAGTCAACTTGAAGCTCATCTTAGCCCATTGATGCCATATCTTATGTCAGTAAATTCTTTAACCACCCCAAGTAAATAAATTTTCTGACAAATTAAATAATCATTAATTTTTCCATAACTATGAGCAAAATGAATGTAATCAGTTATAATATATTATCATCAAAAACATAAGTCATAGACTGTTTGCTACTTTATTAAAGGTGTTGTACAAAAATAGAGTATACTCATACATATACTTTTTGTAGCAAAGGCATAGCCATTGAATAATATTACCCATATGTCGTGTATGTTTCAGGTCAAAATTTCAATTCAGGTTAAAAGCTTTTAGCCTTGGTTGATTCTCTATCTCCTTTGTCCCCTAGTCCTAATTTATTCGTGAATTAACTCTATGAGACAAAGGAAATCAAGAATCAACCTGGATATGATTTTAACCCATAACAGACATTGTATTTATGTCGTTTTTTGCATGTGGCCTTATCAAATACACAGCAACTTCATAGATCTGGTGCTTTTAAGTTGGGTGCAGGAGACGAAACTCGTAATTTTTATCTGTATTATTTTGTAGGATGCCAAGGAATCCAAAGTTATTGACTGCAAAACCTATAATTTTGCTGGAAGGACTGGCATAGCTATCCTGACTAGTAATTACCACTTTTATGTTGCAAACAACGTGGAAGAGGTCAGGAGTCGACGGTATTATGACCCACCCGGTAAAAAAAATAATCATAAAGTTCAGTGTTTCAGAGAGATTAATAATGTTTTCTTTTGAAGTTACATGTTCATCTCACGTGCTTTTGTGATCCATAGAACTCAATATCTGCTTGTGCCTCACTTTCCTTTTGTGATAACTTTGAATTTGATGAGAGTTAAAGTGTTGTTCAACAGGCAATAAAGAAATCTTGTCACGCATTATTCCTTGTAGCATTTGACTGACTTCAAGTGGGCTTGAATTCTAACTTTTTTTTTGCGGCGTGAATATTTTTCAGGCTTTCTTCTCTTAAATATTTACAATGATCTGTCTTAGTTAAATGTGTATTTTGCCACATTTTTCACAAGGAAAACAATAACTGCTCTCGATCCCAACTCGTTAAAATTCTGTCACCTAACTACCTGAGGGCTGTCCCTATCTGAGAAAACTAGAAAGTCAAGTCGTTTGCAGATGTCTTTAGAAAGGCAGCACTTTCTGCTTAGCATTAAAAGACCCCTGCCTAAGTGTTGATCCGGCCGGTGTGTTGAACCAGCGACCTCTCGCTCAGCAGACCGGCGCCTATCCAGCTGAGCTAACTGGACGGCAAAAAATGACCAGTTGTGAATCTTAAGAAACATAGGGCCAGTTATTTAAACGTAGTTTAGCCAATGTTTAACAAAACCGCGTTCTGAGCCATTTTTCAATTTGCCTAACGGTTTTATCTAAACACCGTTTATTGTGAAGTGTTTTATGAAAGCATTTAGAGTAGATTAGAAAAGCATTTAACGCACTAAGGAAGAGATCTGGAGGTCAGAAGATTCGTTAAACCCCGACTTAAATTAAACTTCGTTTAAATAACCGACCCGTAATTTTTTTAACCAGGTTTGGATGCTCCACCCAGCAGCTGGGTCATTATGCCGCATGACAGAGGTTCATCGTTGCTAGTGGCAATTGATAATCTGTTATACCTTACAGAAAAGGGACAGTGTAATAGACTGGTGAGCTGTAGTATACAGTAGAACTGTTATCGTCAGTGATACAACCACTTATAATCCAATTATTGTTTTTTCTTCATCCATGAAAAATATCGCCAAGCTCGAGACGTGCTTGCTTTTTCACTAAGTTCCCATCTTTAAAACGTTTGCCTTTTCGTCGGCAGTTTTAGGATTTTAAGAAACGTGTATCTAGCAGATATTCGCACACCGATTGCAACTCAGCAACGGTGGTGAAAACGTCTCTTAAAAAGAGAATTCGCGTTGTTTGAAACTTCATTGCGATGAATCCAACACGCATAATTTGTCAAATGCAGGCGAGTCCTGGACTTGTCTAGGACGGAGTTAAATTCTTAGGGACTGTTTACATGGAGATGGGGGACCACAGATAGGTGAGGTAACATGCGGTAGGTCACCCCACCTATCATGTAAACGTGATCAAATTGAAGTGAGAGATTACAATTATGGACAGGGAGGTTACCCCACCTAAGCGGAAAAGAGAAAAATTGATAATCGTGTTCACGTTTTCCATAAAACGTGAAATTATTTCGTTGTTCACATGGAACTTTGAACGGCTATGCCTCTGAATTTTCGTACGGTTAAGGTGATGTTATACTCAGGGGCACCCAATGGCAATTTTCGGGAAAATATCTGTTCGGAAGACGATTTGAGATCTAGAATTTTCGGAGCATTTGTTGTAAAATTTCTTGCTTGCCTGCCTCTCCTAGGATTTTCGAACATCTACAAAATGGTATAATTAACCATTTTTAACGGATTTTGACCATAAAAAAGGCCACCTAGAATTTTCGGGAGCCTTTTCTTGGCTGAAGCTTTCGAGAAGGTAAGTTTTTATCCCTATAATTTTCGGATCACTAGACTTTCAGCTAGGAAATCCGAACAGATGAAAAGTTTTTAGGGGATAAAAATATGCCTATATCTAGGGTTGCAATGTTGGAACAATGTTGCAACCATTCGAAACAATATCGCAACAATGTTGCAACGCCGTGTTACGGCTTGCACTAAAAATGGTTGTTGCGAGTCGTCTCGTGTAATATCACCTTTAAGGCTGTTTCGAGTGAACGTTCGAATTCAAGTTCAGCCGGTCGAAAATTCGCCCTGTTGCCTTTTTGACTTTCTCTTTGCTGTCGCTGTCTGGACATCGTAAACTTCCTCTTGAGTGCCAAGTGTATGAAAGGTTGCTACTTTTTACCAATCCTGAATCAGCCACAGGTCGTAGCAAAGCAGTGGGTGCGGGGTGAAGGAAGGAATGGAGGGGAAAAAATAGAGAAGTGTGTTGAGTTGTCGCAATGAGAATATTACATCTCTGGCTTTATCAGTGTCACAACTTTAAATATGAAATAGCGAAGTCTTGATCGTTTATATTGATCACAAAATCTTCCCCGAACTCACACAAGTGAGTATGCTCGCCGGCTGCTGTTGTTGTTGAATAGTTTTGATATTCTTCAACTTTCAGACTGTTTCATTCAGCGCTGGGGCCACGGTCACTTCCATCATACAAATGGCCATATCTTACAATTATGAATACCTAGCAATGTTTACAGACACTGGTTTGTTATGGATAGGATCAGCAGATTTACAGGTGGGTATAACACTGTCACATTTGTTCAGCCCGCAAATTTAGCTATCAGAGGACGAGTTCCAGTAGCTAGCGCCGAGTTGACTCGGATTCTTACAAAATGAGAACGAGTGGCGGTCTAATTCAACTGGCAGTACTAACTTTGATTCTACATCAAGGTTTGAAGAAGGCGTGTAAAAAGGCTTTTGTTTATACTACTCGAATTTGAGGTATCTTTTCTTGTAACAAATGAAGACCCGTATCTCCTTAGTTCTACATGGTGAGATATCATCATTAATTTAGTCTAGCCACTTCTTCCTCGGAAATCTTGCAGAAACAATTTCATGTCATCGCAAAGTTGATTTTAATTGTGTTCATTTAACTTGCTGACGTCTCCGCAAAGCGAGTAAGCTTAGCAACCCGGACCGCTAGGCCAGGCCCCTAAGAGCTCAACTTAAGTACGCCTGTATTTTGCAGTTCTTTGAATTTTGCAGTTATTGTTGTATTTCTGTCTTCTTTAGAAAGTCTACTGTGAGATCAACACGTCTTGTCCATCAAGACCCAAGCAACTAACCTGGTAAGGAGGGAGCAATTGTTGTTTCTAGAATGAAGGCTCTCGTCTTTTATGACAAATTCTCGCCCGGTTGGCCGGGCCATTCTTTTGAATTCAAACTAAGACCCATCGGTGTTTTTCTTTCTTCCGCCACCCATCTAACGATGTATCGCCGCAACGTGTTGCTGCAACTAATCTCCTGACCTCTACACAGGGAGTAATCTGTCGCCGACACGTGTTGCTGCAACTTGTCTCCTTGGGTGTTCCGATCTTTACTTATTTCAACTTACCTTACAGGTGTGCAATGGGCGCTGTCATATGTTACTGGGATGATTATTTGGATGTCGTTGGACCGACAATGGACACTATTAGATATCCTTTGATCAACAAGGTCATTCTTCATATCCGACTAGCTTTCCAACTATTTGCGGGGCAAGCTATCTTACTGCTAGAGCATACTAAAATTAAAAATTGTTCTTGTTGTTGTTGCAAATGTTGGCTTGGCCAAGTTGGCAATTCTGTTGTCATGCTGCAATTATATATTGATCGTGTTACTAAAAACACCCTTGATTTGAACTGACAATTGTTACTAGTGTAGATATGAGTAGTTTTTTTTTATTGAGCACGCTATTGCCATATATTTAACAATTATTGCACGAGTGCGCGTTGGATATGAGTGGAATAATTGTTTATTAAAAACGCCCACAAAATATCGAGAATTCTTCCCGACTTTATTTGTAAGAACAACCGATTTTCAAATTTTGGTATGTGGCTCATATACTATGATGGCTAAGCCAATCAGAGTTCTTACTGCATTACCCAATGGTTCAGTTTTAATAAATATGCATATGCTACGGATAGCACACTTTCTTAACATATTTCACATATCAGATGGACAGTGTTGTACATTTAGTTCAAGAGTTAGATGGCGTAAGAATCATTGGTAATGAGACTCATGAACTGCTTCAGCGAGTTCCAGGTTGGTAAATATGATTACGTTGATTGCGGGCGGTTTCTCCTCCTGGCGAAACCTCCTTAGCAACGAGGAGCAAGGTGAAACGGCTGTATCGGCGCAGGGGGGGCTTTAGCCCCCCCACTTTTTTGGCTGTTGATGTTAGAACATTGAATGTTCAACTGGAAATTTTTAAGCTCTTGATGAAGGACGGAGAATTTACCTGTTTTGATGACATTTTAGCCAAGATCAAGCAGCTTTCTGAAGCCGAAAAGTGTATGATAACTGAAATCATAACCCTATGTAAACTTCTTGTAAATCCAGCAACCAGTGCAGCAGGCGAGAGATCCTTTTCTTCTGCTCGGAGACTGAAAACGTGGCTACGCTCGACGATGACACAAACAAGATTTAGCAATCTGACAATACTTAATACCCAAAAGCAGAGAACAGACAAACTTTGTCTTACAGATGTTGCCAATGAGTTTGCAGCTCTCAATGAAAATCGAAAAAGCAACTTTGGCATCTTCAAAGAATCCGACTTAAAAATGTCCGGGTGGCACTCATCCGTTGCGTCTGTTGGGTTTAGCTTAGAAGTTAATCTATTCATTTAAATTTGGTCAGACGTGAAGGACAGTTTGTTACTCGTTGTTTTATAAGAATTAAAAATTAACTTCACTTTTGGCAGTTTTAAATCCATTTCAAGCCATTTCAGAAGACTTCAATTTCAAATTTCCCCGGGGGAACATGCCCCCGGACCCCCCTAGTTGGCTCACGCTAACGCGTTCGCATTAACCCCCCCACTTGAAAATCCGCTCCACGGTCCCTATTCGCAGACTACAAGTGAAAGGTTTCAAAATGCTCGCAGATATTCTCTCTGTTTCTCGATTCATAAAGCTATCCAAATATAGCCAAAAGTAACAATCCCTGTTGGTGGCCGGGATGTCCTTGAGATTTATTTCTTCTCCACAGACATTTGATGCTTTTCCAAATTACCTTCTATTAAAACGTGTCATTGCCTGTAGGTGCTTAAAGCGAAATAAACTCTTGAGACTGTTGACTTAAACCTTCAGCTCAGTGTGGTCTTGCTGTGGCTTATGTATGATTTTTTAACTTACTCCCCGGAAGCAGATTGGACTCTACGTTCAGTATTCCCCCCTCCAAAGAAAATGGGTACCCTGTTGTCACGAACAAGCAAAAAGCCCTAAACTTTATTCCAGTCGACGTATTCAATCGGTTTACGGTCAAGTCGCCCCAAACCAGAGTCCTGTCTCTCGAAATAAACAGCGATATTTGCGTCTTTGTTTAACTTCACATTTGCATAGGTTACCGGACACAGTTGAGTCAACATTTTTCGACTAAATTCCTTGCGATATACTTCAGATGATACTTTTGTTCAAGTTTATACACTCGATAAAATTTTAGGCGACATGACTTAGGATTTCGGGCGACATTACTCTGGTTTCAGGCGCTATGACTTCGGGCGAGATGACTTTCTAGCGACTTGACCGGTTACCGTTCAACCAGAACCACTTCTTATCACGAATGTGAATAATTATGTCCGATACTAGAGCAACTATTTCTATTAATCTTTCAGCTGCTGTGGAACAAGTGTTTAAAATCGGTTCAATGGAACCAGGTGCGATGCTGTTTGATGCATCAAAGGAATTTGAGGCAAGCAATGTTTCACTCTCTCTGGGAAAAAGTTGTCTCGGGTAAAAGGCTCAGCCGCCTACCCAAGCCAGTAGCGGATCTAGAGAAGGGGCCAAGGGGGCTCGCCCCCTCCCCCTTTATTGTTAGACCGCCACTGCGAGCCACCCTGGGCGAGCCTGTTGTTGGGTGACCTGTTTTCCTTGGTAAGGTCACCATCCTAGCTGAGCCAACTTTTCTCCATATAATAAAAAATAATCAACTTTATTTATATAGCGCTATTTCAGTCCAAAAGCTCAATAGCGCTTTACAGAATTCATAAGAAAGAACAATAATGAAAATAAAAAGAATACCTGACGAACAACATTAAAGTTTCAACTTAAAGATTCTAAACTACACCAAAAACTAAATCCCTAAAATTAAGCTGTCGTTACGATTCTTTCGTGTATATTCCTGTAAACAGAAAAAGAGCGCCCGAGCAGAGGAGTACATTCGGATGATCAAAGAACGTCTTCCTGAGGCTGTCCAGCAATGTATCCACGCCGCTGCCGCGGAACATGAGCCTGCAATACAAAGAGGACTGCTGAGGGTGAGTATAATTTCAGAGGTAGTCATGGTAACCACATGATCCTTATGTTCAGTTGCTACGTTTTGATTCTCACAGCAACCCGCCCCCAGGGGATGGGGGAGTTGTTGAAAAGTTTAAGGTTTCTTACACTGTGATTTGTGCTCTGTAAACTGCCAGATAAATTTAGCTTTGTTTGAAAAAATACATTATCTGTCTTCCGTTTCAAAATCATCACCTCCTACTGAAAAAGTTTTAGTTAATCTGCTGAAGTTCCTTCAAATTCGCTTGGGCATAAATCGTTGAACGTGATGCCGTGAAAAGAAAATCTGTACTCAGTATATCTGGGTAATTTGAACTGAAAGCGAAAGAGCGCAAATAGTTCGTCCATTATGTTTCTATTTGAGGAGTGTAGTAAGAGACATAAAGGACTTCATTAATGCTTTCGACGAACGCGTCATTCAGTGATTTTTTCAGTTATACAGGATAAATTGAAAGTATAGCAAATCTCAGCGAGTGGACAACATTCGCCGATAACACTGCTCTGTTACCATCTACCAGCGAAGTTTGCAACGTCGCTTGGTCAGAGATTTTAGGCGGGAAGTAGTTCTCGTGTAACATGTCATGTGTCCTTGTAGTAACCAATAAGAGCGCTCCGGCGGTCGATGTTGGGGAAAATTCCACCTATAGTACAACCGTTTTTTTCACTGATCTCCACTGTAATCTTTTCTTCTCTTTGCTAGGCTGCTTCCTTTGGTAAGAGTTTTCTAACTGATATGCCGCCACACGCGTTTGTTTCGATGTGCCGGAATCTTAGAGTGTTAAACGCCGTGCGGGACTACATGGTTGGAATTCCACTTACATATGGAGAGTATCCTTTATCTTAATTCAAGAGTGAACCAAATTTTCAGTTGTTGCAAAAGCGTCGTCTCACAGGTTACATTTTGCCCAATTGCAGCGTGTGTTGCAGCAAGTCTACACTATGCTAGCCTCCATAGCAAGACGAAAAATTTTTTTTATTTTTCGGGTTAATTTACAATTGCTCAAATTGCAATTTCCGCTGGGAAGATCATATCTTCATTCAAACTTGCATTTCCGCAGTTCACATCATCTTCAACTAAGTTATCATTGCTCTGATCCCAACTTTTTCGACGAACTTGCGCGGAAACCTTTTCTACGCAGGCTAACACTATGCCAGATAGCTCTTGCGTCGGCACGGAAACCATACCGGAGAGTGTTTCTGTCCACACGAGAGAACGGTGATTTCGGTGCGATTTATGTAACGGAGCAAAGCTGTGGGGTTTAAATTACATTTTTGTACAGGGAACGAACGAGATATGTTCCTTTTTCTCTTTTTTGAAACGGATACGTTAAAATTACTTTAACACAGTTTTCAATTTTGTGGCTCTTATCAAGTTCTTAAAGTGGGCTCCATTTTGCTTTTTTGTCCTCTGAGAGTACTCTTTGATTATTTTTCAAAAATTATCCAATTTTGATGCCTTGACGATCATCTTAGACTGGAAAAACTAACAATGAAAACCCTTCTCGACAGGTGAGTTTTGTTTTTGTCACCCTGTTTGTTGTCGTTTTAAAAAAGGTAAAACGTGCAATGCTTATGCATTTTTTTGAGGGGGAGGGGGGAGGGGGCGGTAAACAGGGTGTATTGCTACGTAGCTGGAAATTTTTTCATAACAGTGCGCGCTCTCATTGGTTTCTTCGAGGTCACATGACATCCAACAATGAAACTGTTTCCCGCCAAAATCTGTGAGCAGACAACATTGCAAAAAATCTATGACGTCATAGGGGAACAGCCCTGAGAGAGAATCAAACTTACGACCTTTCGAGTTCGAGATCAGACGCTCTACCCACTAAGCTGCTGGGAGCTCTATAGTGTGCAGGGTCGAAATTTTTATTGATTATACACCAGACCTGCTATAGTACATAGTACGAAATAGTACTTATAAGGAAAAAATAACAAAATGAATATGATCTTTGTCCGATAATCTTTCTCTTTTGCCCGATTAAAATGGTGACGTGGTTGGACATAAATCATTTCTAAATATCACAATTATTTGCATTCCTACTGAATATAAAACAAGTTGAAGCAGAGTTCTTGTTTTTTTTACTTGCCCACTTTTAATTTCGTGTTTAAACCGTGTTTACTAAATTGATTTTCCCGCCGTCAGATCTGGAGCAGGAATTCTTTGCCTTAAGTTCATGTTACTACTTTCTGCTCCTTTAGGCTTGTTTTCAGGCGTCACTACTGTCTGGCCATAAGAATCTGTGATTACTTGAAGATTCCTAAGGGGGAGGGTGCCAGTCGCATCCTTGGACACTGGGCTTGTTATAAAGTTAGTTTAACCACCGGATACCGGTTGGCTGTTACCTATATGTAAGCAGGGGTCTTCCTGCCATCAGCTTATTGCTGGTAATTTGCTAAAATTGTTAATGGTAAATTATGGTTGTGGCAGTAGACATAACTGGGGTTGGGTGTCCGGTGGTTGTTTCATCTGCTGAATTTGCACATTGCTCTTCGTGTTTGTGTACTTATCAAAGATCACCAAATTAACCTATGAAAAAATCTAGATCAATTAGACTGGATTGTACGCGGTGAAGACAGCGTGGCCAGGCGCCCATCGCGTTGTTTTCCAATCCGCTGGTCCCAGGTTGGAGTCCCACTCTGGCCACTTGCTGAATTTATTCGCGGTATTTCCAAGTTCAGATAACCGGTCATGCTTGTAAATAGCCAACTGGTTGCCTCCTGCCAGTTGGGGTTTTAAATCCTGTTGTGTTCTATTTCGTCAATAAATAAACAGTTGGACTTTCACATGGCTGGGATGATCACATTGAAATTAACTTGTCCGCCCTTGTAGAATACAATAGTGTCCGTAAATAGTTTTTCTTGTGTTGAATATATTGACATCTCTTTCAATCCTTCACTTCTTCAAAACTTGCTTCTCTTGTTTAAACAGGTTCAGCAAGCCAATGTTGATGACGAAGAGATTGCTCGTGCCATCAACTCCAAGCTCGGAGAGACTCCTGGGATATCTTACTCAGAAATAGCTTCAAAGGCAGTGGACTGTGGACGAACTCACCTGGCCATCAAGGTTAGTTGAGAGCATTCACATGTGAACAGTTTTATTATAGATTACGTTCCAAGCACAATTTTGAGGCATAAAGCGTTGTCGTCCGTTAGTATTTGCTTGCTAAATGCACTGAGGCTTAAAATAAGGTGGGTTGGTATAGAATGGGATTTTTTTACCTACGAGATTACTTTTACTGTCGGTAATCAAGAATTTTTTTCAGTATTCGGAGTATGAGGACCGCGCTTTGTAATTAGTTCGGCGGCCCGCTTTATTATCAACAACACCACTATGATGAAATATTACTCAATTGTTAAAGGACTCATGTCGAGAAACAAAACGTACGGCTGCAAAGAAGACCAATGGGAGAATGAAATATGGAGAGATTTAACAAATGAGTTGATAAATTAAATACAAACAAGTTTCATGCTCTAGCCCTTCGTCAGAGCGAAGAAGGGACCCTAAAGCCTCGGAATCATGTTAGAATTTTAATATATCGAACGTGGGCCATTGATCAATATAACTTCTTAACTTTCACCATTGTTCTGTTCGGGGGTTACCAACATGCTCGTCTCATAAGACGTCAACAAAACCTGGAACGGACCGGGTCAGATCAATCCCTGTAACTTACTGAATAACGAAAGATAAGGGATAGTGCCTCTGGGAATGATCTGATCCGGTTCTGCGGTCCAGGTTTTGCCTACGGCCTTTCTCGTGGCTTCGCCGCTTGTGCCTCCCCGAGGATACCTGCTTACAGCCTGGCTTAAAGCCAGCCTTGACCTCTAGCTGGGGTAATCTCACCATAGTTAGTTCGTCGTTTGACAATCGGTAAACGAGCCTATCATAGCCATGCCATGATAGCCTGTTCACAGACCCGCTATTTTCTCTTCAAAGTCCGTCGAGCACGGGTGATAAAGTATAAACCGCAGGGGATTATATTTGAAAAGAACGAAAAGAAAAATAAAACAACGTCTGTGTACAGGCTATGCCATGATGCATAATGTATCTTTGAAGATACTCACATCTTCGTGGTCTGATTTTTTACCGGTAGCTGTTGGACTATGAAGCAAAAGCCGCTGACCAAGTTCCACTGCTCATGCGCATGAATAAAGATGACCTAGCGCTCGAGAAGGCCATTATGAGTGGGGACACGGATCTGGGTGAGTTATAATTGGGTACCACTGCGGAGAACTACAGCTAACTTAAAGTATAGTGGATGGGAACAATTTTTGAAGCCCGTTTTTGTTTCGTCGTAGTCGCAAGAGCCGACTTATAGAAGGATCTATCGTAATGTTGAAATTGTACCAAAAGTTCCAAAAATTTAGAATGAACTTTTTCTCAGCTTAAAAGTTGGCGTTACACCAGCGGCGTTACAAGCTGAGACAGAGTTAACCATCTTGATCCTTACATGCTCTCCTCCAATGGTAACAGCTTTCTCTGGTCAGGTGATCAAAATTGATGGATCCGAACCGCCGTCATCCAAAACCAGCCTACGTGATTTTCCCCTGTATCTAGATCACATTTCATTTGTGTTGTCTTTTTTTCTTTCTTTCTTTCTAGTGTATATGGTTGTTATGCATTTGAAGGATAATCTAACTCTTGGTGAGTTCTTGATGGTCATACGTTATCGTCCTGTGGCACTAAGCCTCTACATCAAGGTAAGTCTATGAAAAAAAGTTGTGTAAACGAGTGCGTATTTGTTCAAGGCTTCAACCAAGAGAAAATCCGGCATTATTTGCCAGGAGACATTTTTTCCTTTATCTGTTCATTCTTTAAGGTCATAAAAATGACGTTAAAAAGTTTTAAACTTAAGTGGAGGAGTGAGAGGTTTTACGGTAAAGTTTGGAGCATTTTTAATGTCATTTCTTTGAATTGTCGGAGTCGCGGCAGTGAAAAATAGCTACGTTTCTCTTTGTTATTTACAATGTCCCGGAGAATCGCACACAAGAAACAGAGAAGAGAAGAACCTTCAGTTCTGTTTCTTTCCTCTGTACTGTCATAAGCAAAAGTTCTCGACCAATCGGGGCGCGTAAATTACTCGGTTATTGTAAATCATTAGACTGTGTGGCAGGCGTCTTAAGAGGTATTGAAAAAAGTGAAAAGGGGAGGGGTAAAGGGAAGAGAAAAAAAAAGGACACCTTTTTTCATTTCTGCTTCTTTTCCCTTCACTCCCCTCCCCTCTTCTCTCGTTTTTGCACCTGTTACGCAAACTGCCACGCAGGCTATTATGAAACCTATATATTCACTTTGGCATGACTGTGATTTGACTGCAGTACTGTAAGGATCAGGATCGCCGTACACTTGTGGACCTGTTCTACCAGGATGACCAGTTTATGAACAGTGGTAATGCCTTTGTGCAGGACAGCTATAGCGAGAAGGCATCATATAAAGTAGCTTGAATGCTATCATGCTTAGGAGGGGATCTGGTCGAATGTTGTTTTATTATTTTTTTCTTTAGTTTGTAATTTCAATTCTGAGCCAAGGGGTGTGACGCTTCACTCCGTTTCTTCATGGCGTCAGAGATTATTTTTGTTTCCGTGACTTTAGGTGACTACAAAGCTCCCCTCAACCTCATTGTCGGGACGTTTTCCCGTTAGAAAATGGGATAAACCCCTGTGAACGAATGGTCGGCAGCAATCTTGTTTATTTTGAGCGTCAAGAAGAGCCAAGAATACGTGGAGCAACTCTTATTTGTAATTTAACTCGCACATTTCTCGTGTTTAAACTCGAAACCTTTACCAAAATTCGTTCTAATCATAACCAGTGACATCTACTACACATGCGCTAATTGTTGCCGTCCATTTCTTCGTTGTAAATAGTGGCCCTCAATACATGCAGCGACCACGTCACCTTAGCAGACATAAGACTACAAGTTATCTGTTATTTTTCACAGGGATCGTACAGCGAACAAAGCGCGCGCGCCTGAAAATCGCAGCTCTGCAGGAAAGGCCGTCACGCGAAGGGTTTAAATTGTTTAGTTGCGTTACGCCTTCCGGTCTCTCTCCCAATCTGTTCCGCAGAGCTTTTACTAACCTTGTCTGGCGGAGCGGTTACTTTTAGTCCTAAACCAAAAGGATCACATCCTTGGAAAAGAGATTGGCGCTCACCTTTTTATTCCTTGAGAAATAAGAGGTAATTCGTTATCTATGAAATGTTGCCGGCCATAGAATAGAATCATCGTTTTGATATCTCTTGTTAGTACACTTGACATAAAATCTGATTTTCTTCTATTTTTATTATTTAGACAATAGAATCCAAGATGAACACATTGTCCAAAGCACAGATGTCTTACCAGCAAGGAGGATTTCAGTTCTACTCAAAGGTGTGTGCTCTTCACTTTGTTGCTTTTATTTAAAATACTTCAAACTCCTTCAACACTAGAGCCACTCATTCCTTCATGTGAAGAAACGGAAGACGGACGTTATGTCTTGTCTAGTAATCTAGAATATGGGATAAACTTGCGATATTCGAATCAAAAGTACCCACATGACGTCATGGCGGCCATATTGGTGTCCCAAACCAATCCCTGGGAGTTGAACTCTTTTCTTTATATGCAAACGCTATCTTTTGTTCCAACAAATTTGCATAGATGCTGGCCACGTGAGTGAAAACACTCTATACTGATCTGAACTATATTATAAATATTATAACAAAACATTTCTTGTCAGTGATGCATTGTATGCATGTGCGATTCAATTTTCCAGGCAACAGAAGAACAAATGAAACTCATGGAATATCAAGTCAAACTAGAAGAGAAGTACAAAAAGACATTTATGGATCTGTCCTTGAGTGATACTATCTACCAGGTACGATCATTAACACACCCAGCTGTGTTAGCCTTTACTGTGGATTGAGGCCAGTTAACTGACCACCTACCCCTCCCCTAAGTCAACATTAACCCTTACTTCTAATTTAGGGACAAATTGTGACTTAAGGGAGGGGTAGGTAGTCAGTTACTCAAAAATCTCAATTGATTGGTCTGAACCGTAGCTCTTGTTTGAATGATCAAAATTAAGATGTCATCAATATGCTTAATAAACAGTACCGCTGGAAATCTCTGCCAAGTACAAGCTTTCATTGGAATGGCCATACTAAAAGATTGCATCTACAGAATCAAATCTTAGAACTTGGAATCAACAGTATATTCAGGAAATCTCTGTTCAGTAGCTTACGTTCGAATTGTTGTTCTTAAGGATTTTATCCAGACTTAAAGTAGTGAAAACCACCTTGTAAAGCACAGTAAACCGCTTCAATGTTAATTAATTCCCATACACTATCATACTTTCCTGGGGTTAGTTTCTAAGGATTACTTTATACTTTTCAGTGCATACTTCCAGGAGACCTCAAAGTCTCTGAGCAACTGAAAAAGGAATTCAAGGTTCCGGACAAAAGGTTTGTAACATTTTTTTTTTAATCAGAGACCGCGTAAACAACGAGACCTTTGACATCCAAGGACCCTTTTTTGAAACAGCCTCTAGGTGCACCACGTTAAGCTAAGGCTTGCTTCTTCACACCGCTGATTTGTAGCCTGTGCGTTTGAAGGGGAAGAGAAATGTGGGAATTAGGGCGCGTGAGGGAGGAGGAAAGAAAGGGTTTCCGTCCTTTCATATCCTCACGCGTCCATCGCGTTCTTTTTCGCGTTCTCAGCCCGTTATTGAAACAGCCTTTAGTTGCACCGTGTAGTGTTAAGTTTTGTTTGTTTACCCCCCTGATTTGTAGCCTGTGTCAAGCATTTGAAAGGGAGTAAAGGGGGGGGGGGAAAGGGCGCGTCAGTATGTTAAGGGAGCGCGATTAGGAAGGGAACAAAGGGTTTTCGTCCTTTCTTGCTCACGCGTTCATCGCGTTCTCTTTCTCACACGGCCCGTTTTCGAAATAGCCTTTAGTTGCACCACGCGGAGCTAAAGTTTGCTGGTTGACACCACTGAATTGTAGCCTGTATAGCAGTCATTTCAACGAGTAGTGAAAGGGGGGAGGGAATAAGGACGCGCGAGGAAAAACGGCAGACAGGGATTCCTTCCCTTCGTCCTCGCGCGGCCCTCACGTTGACGCGCACCTCAGTCATTCATTCTTTTCCTACCCCTTCAAACTCCTGCCTCATAGTTCAGCTCATTTGCTGCAAGTCATGCATTGTGTTGTCTTCAGGTTTTATTCGCTGAAAGTAAGATCCTTGGCTGAAAGTCACAACTGGCTGGAACTCGACAAGTTTTCCAAGGCTCGTAAATCTCTAATTGGATACGAGGTAACTTCATTGACAAGGTTTTCCGTAACCTGACATCAGGCGTTACGTTCTTTTGGGAAGAAGGACCGCCGGATCGCAAGTTAGGTTTTCCCGAAACAGGAAACGGCTTTGTACCAGTGTCAAACCTTTCTACAACGGCGCCCTTGAGAGCAAAGTGCCTTTTCTGGAGGAGTTGCCATTGTGGGGAATAAGAGGGCATCTCGGAACACTCCGGAATACCCCCCGGAACATCCACCGGAACATCCCCCGGAACCTGGCAGAAGGTAAAATGAAAAACACAAAAAGAAACCCTAACCCCACCATGTAAGATATTAAATGTTCAAGAGTGAATGTACGGACTGTCTGCCGGAATAAGAATGATGGTCGTCTCGGAAAGATGGCCGGTATTTATCAAAAAGCCGATTTATTTCTTTTTTTATTATTCAAGACTACGTTTTTGAGTTTCCATAACTCAGTGAAACATTGTGAATAAACATTCCAGTGTGAAGACGTGGCAAATTTTATATACATTGCTTTCTTACAGCCATTTTTTGAAGCATGCCTGGAATCCAACAACATAATAGAAGCGGAGAAATATGTCTCCAGAGTTCTTCCCGAAAATAAAGTGACGTGTTATGTGAAACTCGGGTGAGTTTATCAGTTCATTGAAGTTTTTACTTTGCTCAAAGTGCTGGCTAAACAAACTTTAACTTGAGCAGCGGTCACTTGTGTTGCGACTATGCCGTTCATCCTTTCACCCCAGAACAAAGAAGCGCGCACTGACCACAAAATTCTATTCATAACCCTGGGTGAATACAAATTCGTAAGGAATTGGGAACAACGACTCGAGTTCTGCACTGCTAATTGATGCCACCCTGAGAAAATAGCTGGCATTTTGTGACACCACCACTGGTTTCCTCGCGAACTGGTCTGAAGAATGTTTGCAGATATTCCATACTGATGTGACGTGTAGCTTTCTATCAGTAAAAACAAAATTGACTAGTTTGTTGGCTAGGACTCGTGTTTTTATTCCTTTGATTTTGATTTAATTATTTGATTTCGGGCCCGAAAAGTTACCGGGACTTTCGAGAAACGAGCTAATCATATTGCACCTAGTTATAAACGACATTTTAATTTTTGTCCCAGGAACAGGAAATACAAAGATGCGGCGGAAACAGCTTTTGCTCATAAAAGCGAGGAGGGCCTGGATCTAGTCCTTGGAAAATGTGCAACTTCAAATCGTCCGTTGGTGAACCGCATTCAAGAAATGAAGGCGCAACTGCGGCAAAGACGATAAAATTCACAGATGGATTGAAATCTTAACTCCGAAATAAATGCTCAGTCGAAGTTCTCAGTAGAAATGCCTTGCTAGAATGTACTTTGAGCAAGTTTCGTCTCATCAAGCGCACCTTGCGAGTTCATGAAAACCGAGTTCGTGTTAATTGGATCTAGGTAGAGGCTAAGTACTGTAACAGTTTCCCCAGCACTTGCAATTAATGATTTTCGAGTTACCCAAGTCGCTACTGCTAAATCCACTTGGAATCACCATGGATGATAATCTCGAATGGCGTAGCCATATGGAGAAGATAATAAAGAAAGTATCTTCTGGCATCGGGGCCATAAAGCGACTGAGTAAGGCACCTTGTCCCCCAAGCGACCTTGCAACTAATTTACCAAGCTCTTATTCACCCTCACTTCAATTATTGCAATACTGTTTGGGCCGGAAACTGTGGGATAACCTTAAGGAACAAACTTCAAAAACTACAAAATAGAGCAGCCCGTTTTTTGACATTTTCAGAGCACGGTGAAGACGCTGGTTACCTGTTTGAACTCCCAGGATGGAAAAATCTAGCGCGCCAGCATGAAATTGAAAAAGCCACGATGGTTTCTAAGTCTTTACACGAGTTGGCTCCAGAATATTTATGTTCTAGGTTTGCAATACGAGAAACGGCATATAACCTTAGAGACTCTGAGAATAAACTAATTGCATCCTTTACCACGGACAAATTATTACAACAATAGCTTTAGCTATAGTGGCGCCATCCTATGGAACAAACTCTAGTGTAATGTGAGATAAGCAGACTCCCTTACGAAATTCAAATGTCTTCTTAAACAAGTACTCAAGGGCACGGCATTCATGGAAAGCAGCTTTTTCTTTAATATTTTTATTATAATGTAGATAGTTTATACTGTTTTCTTATTTGAGTTGTAATGAATTGTATTTAACAATTATTCCTCGAGCCCGAATGAGCTCTGAGTCAATAGCCCATTCGGCCTTCGGCCTAATGGGCTATTGACTTAGAGGCCATGAGGGTGAGAGGAATAATTGTTTTAGTAAAATCCAACTAGTTGGTCAAAAATATCGAGACAAAACAACTTTAGCTAGTTAAAGCTAGACTTTTCGCTACTAGTGCGCTATAACATATAGCCTAGTATTAGTTCAACCAATCAGAATGCAACATTGATAATAGACCACTAGTTGGATTTTACTAACTACTTATATCTACCTATCTATTTATCTACCTACCTACCTACCTCCATGGCTGAGCCTCGGGTTCCGTTTTACCACACACGGACAAGATTACAAGATCTTATGCTATGACGGTGGCCGGTCGTTTCGATACAAAATTGTTTCGATACAAGTAAATTTGCTTGTCAAAATGATCTTCCTGGAAAACTACCTAATAAAGGTTTTGATGCAAATTACTTAGTGTTGCAGCTGTAGTACATGTGTGTTATCGGCACACAGGATTGTTGATTGTGTACTGGCCAATCACAATAAAGCAAGCAAAGCAAGCAAACCTCAAAACTACAAACTAATTACCATTACTGTTTGCGTTTTAGTTATCTCGCGCCTTATTGGCTAATTTCTGTATCACGAACCTCACCCAGGACATAGTTGGTAGGGCTCGATCTAAAGCATTGTTGGCATTAGAGGAGATGAATGTTCCTTCAGCGGTCCGCTGTCCTGTTGTACTGATCGGTGTCTGACTGTAGGCATCCTCGTATCAGCCGAGAATTCTCAATTCCACTGTCCCTATTGATGCTGTTAAGTGTTTCTTTAACCCTCCGAGAGTACCAGCGAGGGTCTCGGTTACTGTTAAAAGTGACCTCGTCCCAGAGCTGATAATGCCTCGTCTTATTGGCGTGTCCAGAAACGGCTTGAAGTTTAAGTTCGTGAAAGCGGTATGTCCCTATCGTACTCACTTTCCCATTATAGGGAAGACCTTTCCAATTTCAACACCAGAAATATTTATGGCATGTTATTGTGTTGCGAGAAATTAGCCAATAAGGCGCGAGATAACTAAACCGCAAACACCAATGGTAATTAGTTTGTGGTTTTGAGGATTCCTTTCGTATCCTAAACTTTATTGTGATTGGCCGCGCAGGGTTAGCTCAGTAGTTTGAATTTTAGTGACGTCATGTGAAAACCAACAATACTCAAGGTCTTAAAATAACTGAGATATGAAGGTACTTTTTTAACCTGTAAGCGGCTAGACCTTCGCGTGCCTCGGATGACCACGTAAAATGGCGGTCCCGTGTAAAAATAGTGTCCCCAAAAAGTACTCTCCTGCTAAATACATTGACACTCAAATAAATTGCATTTTTTTTGCCGCTACACAGTCAACTTTCCCGAAATTTTTCATGTGTTCACGGTTTTCTGAGTTTCACAGTAATCTAGCCCGCTTGGGATTTCCTGCGGGATTTCTTGCTTTTTTGTTAACTCCTGAAAAATCTGTCATTTAAAATAATTTTAAATGACAGATTTTATACGTCGCTTAGCTTCTTTGCTTCCAGGGAAAACTCGACGCCAGAGTTCCATAACAATGCTTTATTATTTTTTGCGGTAAAAAAATCAGGAAAGAAAATAGCCTTAACAATCTGACTACGAGTATTCTGTCATTTTCCTCACCACCCGCGAGAAAGGTGACGCGCGAAAGAAAGAGAGCACCGCGCGTGGGACACCTTCCTCGCGGGTGGCGATTTTCATTAATTTAGCGCGTTCATTGCTAACCAGGTCTAAGGGACAGGTCATTGTTTATCTCCGGGAGGGGGGAGGAGGATTTGGGGAAAAACAAGAGGAAAGTTAGCCGATACCCCCTTTGAGTGTTACTTCACTGAAGTGATCCCCCCTAAAACCTTTTGATGACTTTCACGATCTCCCCCCGCCCCCTCACTACGTCTTCATTTTCCAAGCAAATTTGAGGGTCCTCACTCTGAATCCTTCCGAGGTTTTCAGCGATCCCCGCTTTTGGATTCTCAGTTACAACTGATCCCCCCTTTTGTTCTCCCAAAAATCAAGTAATCCCCTCTAAAATCCTCCGACCCCGCACCCAGGCGATAAATAATGACCGGTCCCTAAGCCATATATGGCGTACATAGCAAGACCTGAACCCAGGCCAAATTGATGGGAGTCGAGTGCTCTGACCACTGCCTCACCCCTACCCCTGTGTTCAGTTCAAAACAAAAAACTATGTATTTTATAAAAAAAGTAAGCCAGTAACACATTTAATTGTATTTTGCAAATAAAACATACGAATTAACAAAATACTAATGGTATTACAATGCTACAGTTCGGTCATGATAAAGATACAATGTAAATGTTGAGGAATTTTGATTTTCAGAGGACAAAAATCTTGTACCTTATTAATTTAAAGCATGCTGCATTCTTTCTTACATTTTTCAAGGGCTAAAGATGTAATAATTAATCTGTAGTGACACCAAAAAAAATGGGAGCCCAAGAAAATGAATGTCAAATTTTTCAGAATTTTAAATGTAATCACAATTCTCGTAAAATTTGACATTCATTTTCTCGGACTTCCATGAGAAATTTTCTCTGGTGTTACTACAGATGATTTATTACATCTTCAGCCCTTGAAAAATGTAAAACAAAGAATGCAAAATTCTTTAAATTATTCTGGGTTTTTTTGTTTTGTCCACTGAAAATTAAAATTACTCAATTTCCTGGTGGATTCTGTCTTAAATTATCGGTATGCCTATGTAGAAATTCATTTTCATCCTTGGTTCGTTTTATTTAAGAAAGAAAAAAACTTTCATATTAAAACCAAGGAAAACTTACAACAAAACACTGAGTTTCCAAGAACTTGTAGCCCGCACTGCAGCTGGCGGTTTGTTTGCTGTGTGCAGGGTGTTGTTTTCGTTCGAATGAAAAATGAAACCGCCAGCTAGTCTACGTAGGTTAAAGAACTTGTTGATCACAAACTTTGTATTGTTTCATTAAAACATTGAAACCCCTAACAATTCCAGCCATCTTGACCTACTTACGCTTGGGCAGTATTAATAACGTGGCATATTTACAAAGCTTTCCATTTATAAACCCACAAAGGGCTAACACTAATTAAGAGATAAGAAATATTAACTCCATTTATGTACATGTAGCTTTCTGTTAAACACACAAAGGCAACTTTAACTCATAATTTGTGGTCCAAAGTTTGCATAATATGGACACAAAAACCAACTTACGACCTGTTCCCTTTAAGGCCACTTTGCTTTGGGCACAATGTAGACTCTAAAATTTTTAGGTAATTGCGAATCTAGAAATTGAAACTAAAGGCTGGTTATTAAAACAAAGTTTAGGTAGTGTTTAACAGATCTTGCGCATTCTAAGTCATTTTTTTAATTTCAGTTATTGTACCATCCTTACCGCCCATATCTAGAAAACATTGTTTGTTGTTAAGAGCATCAAAAAGGCTTCAAGGCTAGGCTGAAAAAATCATTTAATATCTATTTTGGTAGTCTGCTACACAGCCGTTTTTAGTGTCGTCACGCAACGCTCCTCCCCACTAACGGCTGCTGAAAACCGAACTACATTCCTTTCCCGTGATTAGCCAATTAAAATTCAGTTCCCATTTTCTGGAAAGTGTTCGCGCCACCTTTGCGGTACTGTGACTCCTTCAATCACAGCTTTGCTTTTATCGTTGCCCCATGTGTGAATGACAGAATAATCAAAATCGTCGCGTGAAAACAAGCAATTAACTACAGTGTTGTCGTAGTCGAGTCCTATTCAAAATTTAGGAGATAAGCAGCAACAGCAAGAAAGTCGAGCAAATTGCGATTCACAACATGGATGTGCTCATAAAGTTGCCAGGTATAGTTTCGGGAAATCGCTCATCGATAATTTATAAGATTGCTTTTTGACTTAGTACCCTTGAGAGTTTAGTCTTCACAGAACACAATGAGCACATCCGGTACATTAAGTTCTTCACCACATATCAACACATATGCACGTTAAATGAAGAACCAACCGATCCTGGTAAAAGTTTTCTAGGCCTATCAAACCTTCTTTTCACTTGGAACTTTCTTGACCGCTTAAAACAACCTTTTTTGCAAATTAACCTTTTCGTTGCTTGAAAACAGAGAGCCCGTCTAAATTCAGCGACGATTGATTGATTTGTCGAAAACTGAGAAGCGTGCTCGCTGCCTAGCGCCCTGCGGCTCACGTATTGTCAAATTTCTTGTACATGATTGGTTTGTTCGTTAGACCACAAACACAAAGGGAAAGGAATGTAGTTCGGTTTTCAGCAGCCGTTAGTGGGGAGGAGCGTTGCGTGACGACACTAAAAACGGCTGTGTAGCAGACTACTATTTTGGGGGCTGAGACATTTTTTTAAACCTCATTATATTAGTAAAGCTCTGTTTTAATAACCAACCCTGAGTGTTTTGTGCAAAAAATACATGTATACTCCGGAAGAGAAATCACATACTTTGCTATAAGGCCCGTTTAGAACCCAGAGTTGCACAACATGACATTTGAATGACGGGAAAGACATCAAATCGTTCTGAAAAGCACAAGCGAACTATAATAATAACAATATCTTTTTAATGGTTTTGAAAAGATTTTCCAATTGATGTAACTCCAGCAAACTTGAAAATGGATCGGCCCAACTTTTTTAAGGATTTGTCCACTTAAGTTTTCTTATGGCGTAAACTCTCTTTTTAATGACTCCTAGAGAGGCCATTAATGTTACCATATTCACCATTTTCACATAGACCATAATTTATGCACCTTGTTTACCCCCAAATTTTGCATTTTGTTTTCAGTTTCTCCTGGATATTACAGTCAGCCCAAGAGAAATATTGAATATTGAAAAGAATGTTAATTGATGCAAAATTTTGGGGGCAAACAAGGTGCATTATGGTCTATGTGAAAATAGAGAATCAGTGGATTTCCATACTGATATAATTATGCATTTGTTGGATTTTGAAGTAACACAAAACCTTGATGACACTGCCCCTAAAAGTAATTGGAAAGTTTGGCACTTGTATAAACTAACATCAACTATTTAATAAAATCACCCTGCCATTTTCTTGTTGTCTTAATTGCTCAACAAGGAATTTAGACCTTCCTAACTGGCTTCTTGATTATGTTAATCTAGATATTGAAAATTCGTGTCCCACCCAAATGCATAGACTATTTAGTGTTATATACATGTTGATAAAAATTGCAGTCTATCAAATCACATGCATGAAAACCTAAAAATACCTAAAAATCTAAAAAATGTTACTATTTTTTTTTTCACACACCCCTTCATTATCAATTGTTGCTTAAAACTAATAAACTCAAAGACACAACAGTAAGTGAACAGTGCAGATTTTTTCGTACTGAATGTCATCAAACGCAAAGTTTTGCATTTTTCTACATGTATACAGTTGGTTGGCTTCACTGGACGTGACCAGGCTAGGTTTATCCAATTAATAATGAACATCTATTGCTTATAACTTTATTAAATGAATAACAGACTAATAGGCATGTTTACATTAATATTTTTCATTTTTTCCACACAGTGTTTTCAAAATCAGCCGTCGGCCGTCGCATCCGACGGCAACTTTTTGATTTGCGACGCCTATTTTCCCTTAGGTAAATTATATGATAAATAAAACTTTTGATAAAAAGTGGTAAGTGTTCACAAAGCTGTTGCGAGCAAGCAAACTTGAAATTTTTCTGGAGAATTTCGCCAAAACATCGCTTGAGTCTGCTTTTAAAATACGTTCTCTGCGTAATACGTTGAGTAAACGTTGAGGACGAGTCGAAGACTGGGTCTCAGTTACAGGGAACATTGTAGTTAGCGGTTTCTGAAGCCACTATAGAAAACGCCACATTTCGTCTCCAAGAACACGGCAAAATGGCAGAAAAGCGACAGCGTGGTTTACGGGAGATGTGGTCGCTGACAGTGACAAACAGGAAAAAGAAAAAGGATGCTGCAGGTAACAATGTTATGTTTTCCCGAAGATTACCCAAGCAGATGCCGGTACGCAAACGGAAGAGGAAATAGTTCAAATTGAAGAGAAAGAACAAGAAGAAGTGGTGGCAGGGGCACCCAACGAGAACATAGTTCAAAATCACTTAAACATACCATAGTTAAACGTATTTTAGTATTTAAACGGCAGCATTTTGTTATAGGCAATGATGTCATAGCAACTTTTCAAGTTAATGTGCAAAAAAACAACTTGAAGTATAAACTCTCAGTCAACACCTTATTCGCTTTGTTTTGCTCCCTAAACAACTTTTTTTCCTGAGGTTTTGTTTTTGGTTGTTGTTCATAATTATATTCAATAGAGTTTATTAGAGTTTATCAGCAGCTGAGAAACTCCTAAAAAAATTTCCCGCAAAAAAAATCTATATTACTCTACTCTTCGTTTTTGACTTTTTTAAAATGATTTTGACTGCGTTTTCTGAAAACATTTTACCAGAAAATAAACTTTGCGGCTCGACACTCTTTACAGACCTTCACAACACCTATGTCTTTTCCTGACCACTTGCAAAGTTTTCTGATTTTCCCCTGGCCAAGAAAAATCACATTTCTTTTATAATCATATATATAACTATTTTTATTAAAAACTGAATCATTGGATAATGCAATTCTAGCATTTTGATTGGCTTAGCCGTTATGGTATATGAGCTAATATACCATGTTCTCCATATATAGTCAGTTTAAAATTGGAAGCTAGCTGAGATCTTTTTTCACGAAGGATAAAACGGCGCCCGAAGCAAATCGTTTTAATTCATTTCTTAGAATACTAGAAATGCAATTTCAACGAAAGACAAAAACAAACAAAAAAGCCACAAGAGCTTGTTTGAAAGTTTGTCGAAAAACACATGGAACTAAAGTACCTTGACCAGCTACGAAAGAAGACAAGTGTTGTTTCTTCATGATCGCGAAGCCATTCGCCGATCGAGTCACTCGCCGATAGATAACTGCAGCTTATTTATCCGACATCAAGAACATAAATCACAAGTAACGAGCTACAAATACAGGCTATGCAGCCATTCACTAGAGCAATCGAGGCGGCAGTATAGCTTCTTTTCTCGTTCAGCAAAACCAGCTTGTGGCTTCAAACAACTTCATAACAAGCGACCGAGGTAATACTGGTAGTTTTTCTCCGTTGTTCTTACTTTTATAACTGCACCGAAAATCCAAATTCATAGTAATTTCGACGGCTTTCACTTAAAAATTCCTTTCCTTCACATTATCTGCCAGGTTTTTTAAGCTGTTCTGCTGTGTAAAATCCTAGAATTACGATGAGTTTTTAAAAAACTAATGTTCATCGCTACAATGTTTTGATTTTTCATTCATGCAGTCTAGGCGAGTCCGTTCGCGCGTTGACAGTTTTGATAGACGTGTGACATGAGAATAGCGGAAGTCCCTTGTCTTTTCCGGTTTGTTCTAGTCGGGGCGATTCAACGAGATTTTGTGGGCGTTTTTAATAAAACAATTATTCCACTCGGGCTTGTTGGATATGAAATGATTATAGCCAACTCGGCGCTATGCGCCTCGTTGGCTATCTATCATCTCATATCCAACGTGCCCTCGTGGAATAATTGTTAAATATTATAGCTTTTCCATGATTATGTCTGTCCGTGATAACACTGTCATTAACACATTTTGGCTGTGCTGTGATTGTCGCAGTTGACTCAAATAATGTTCAGACAATCCGGACAATCATGTGAAAATGCTACCCAGACGATCGCAAATGACCCGGATGACTGAGACAATCTCTATTGGGAGGATCATGTAAATTTTGAAGTGATCTGGAAATGCTCTCAGATGACTGTGACTATCAGGACGATCGAAGGCTATCCCAGAAATCATCACTATTATTCCATTAATTTAGAATATATTCGGCCTGGATGCCGCTGAAGTCAAAAATAATTCAAAAATGTTCACATCACGTATGGGCGCTATTTGAAACTAAAGAGAAAATCTGTTTCATCAAGTTCTAGATGTGATACTGTGTCTTTGTGGAACTGACTTCAAGCTTGTTGACGCCACAAAATAGAGAGAAAAAGCAGATAGCAAAGCTTGAGGTTTGCTCTCCATTTAAAATCCATCATTACATGTAAGTATAGCTTGTTTGCGACACCCACACAAAAATTCTATTGTCTAACCAAGAGACATCGCTGATGACACCCCGTGTCTCTTGTTGTTGAGGCACCCAGACGATCACATGGAAACCACCTATCGTCCCACTTGTCCGGATTATCTCCAAACTTTTTTAAATGACTGGGGCGATCGGGACGATCATATGGAAACCAGGCTTTATATACCTATCTCCCCACAATAAACACTTAAGAGATCTCCATCTTTAAGGTGATCACTGGAGAGTTTCACTTACAGCTGTATACTAACATTAAAAGCCAGTACAGTCAAGCTTAATATTTCAATTCAGGTCAACCAAATTAAAAGACAATGTATGTATATCTCTGATTTAGCCTACAGAAAATTTAAAGCCAAACCTAAAACAGTTTAAAGAGAAATTGTTAAGTTACCAAATAATATTTAATCATGCATTCTTTACTAATATAGCAGGCTACCGGCCGATCTGCAAAGCAGTCGAAGTTTTCATAAGCCAAACTTAATTTTAATTAAGGCCAACAGTGTGTTTTTTTGCCTGTGATTTAGATGCCAAACTTTATTATTAAAACAGTTCAAAGACAGAACAAAATTGTCATTAATATTAAGTTACATTTCTATTACTTCACATGCAAATCATGAATCTGTCAGGGTTTATTAAGAAAGTCAGTTTTGTCACAGCTTACCATTTGGACAAGCCGTACCTAGCATGTGCTAGCCCAATAGACACTTTAACCTGCCCAAAAAGAATTTTTAACGAGCAGGATTGATTACAGTTAAGCAAAAACAGTTTTGAGGAATGCTTGTCAACGGAAAGGAGCCCTCTCTCCTTATCACTGTACGTATGTCATGTGGCAGTTTCAAATCTGGATCACTTGCTTAGTGTCATTAGGATTAAAGAGAGAGGCAGGCTTTGCCTGAAAATCTGGGGAAAACCACAGCCCAGAAACTATTTATGCTTTATTTAGTGAAAATTGTTGGAATAAAATCTTAATTATCTTACTAATAGGCTTGATTACCAGCCGATGTTTTGGGGAATGAGCCTGCACGCCTGTACCAAAAGACGGCTGGTTGCATGGGTTATTATGGGTTATCACATTATTGGCTGCTTAAATCAAGTGGGGAGCATCATAAAATATTTTTCCTGGAGAAGATTTCAAAGGTGTTTTTTGATGTGGCATGCAATTGAGTTACAATGTAGAGCATTTTAAGCTTAAAAACCTGAATCTTTAACGAAAAGAGTTATAGAGAAGCTGGTAAATGATGAGGATGTTTTTGTAAACCAACTGAATCTGGATTGTATTATTTTCCATTCTGCACAAACAAAAATATTATTATACCACCAACTGTTAAAGAAACAAAAGAATGTTACTGTACTCACAGTAAACACACACCCACTAATAAGAAACTGTGGTTTAAGAAGCTGCTGGAGAACATAAAGTCCTGAATAAAGCAGCTAAAACATCCTCGGAGACCCAGGGGCTCTTCTCACCGTTCTTTACTTTTCTTCGTGCCATATTTTTCCGCCCGTTTAGACTTTCCCTCGTCCCCACTATCTGCCCCTGGGTCTCCGAGGATGCAGCTAAAATAGTTCTAAAATAGGTTGGAAAAAAAAAAGGAAACTTAAGGAGCTATGTCACGACCTGCGCATGTGCAGCGTTTTAGGCTGTTCTGCTGATTTTCTCAACTTTCCGCCATATTGGATTTAACAAACCTGGTCGATTTTTGGCAGCAAACCTCTATTTTCTACATCTTTTGAGGACTTAAAGAGAAACTACAATACCATGTCAGTCTTTCGCCGTTTTAGTAAGCCATGGAGGCGCACGATTCTAGTCAGGTTAGTAATCGCTTCCTATCTATCGATAGATCGCCATGTCACAATGTCTCCAGTACGGAGATTTCCTGAGAGTTTTTCTTATTTTGGGCAACATTTAAGAATACTAGTCTTGACAAACTTGTCGTGTATGTTCTCTTTTGTAGCCGAATCGTATTTACTGCACATGCAAGAGCACTTGCTCGACAAAAAGAACAAGTACTGAAGTGTCATGTGGGCAGGACTGTAAATGTGGGTCTCAGTCAAAGCCGTGTCGAAACAAGGTAATCTGTTCTCGAAAGGTTGATAAAATGTTGGATCTATTGTTGATTTTTATACAAATTTCTTAAAAGAGGTGCAAATTTGCAATCTTTGGAGAGAAAACGTTTGTTGTTTTAGCAAAGGAAATGTGCTGTAATCCCCACGATCTGTCCTGCAGAATTATTATGAGGTCCTGTACTGTGTTAATATATTTTTGGATAAATGCTCACCGATTGTTTTTTTTGGTATGGCAGTATACCTTGTCAGTCTACATTTTAGTGTCACACTTCTCCTCTACAAATGTAGTCATTATACTGAACAAAAATATACACTATTGTTTGTTTTCCTGATATTTTACCTCTCTTTGACAGGACTGTATTCAAACTTTGGATGAGCCAATGGTGCACAAACTGTGTGTCAGAAGTCTACAATGTGGATTAGGGAGCATGGACTACATACATAGTCTGCTAATTATGGACGATGACAATGATAGTGACACTGAAAGTGAGCATTTTGATGTGTACAGAGAAACCCCACAGGAGTCTGAATCCACTGATAGCCAACATGCTTCAGCAGTTGCGGGACCAGCACCTAACCCTTCTGCTGCATCAAACTCACTTCCCTGGTGTAAATGTAGTTTTTGTATTGTTGTGGTCAGAGAAGATGTGTTACAACATTTGCAAGGTTCAGCAAGCTTTGTCTCGACCCAGATGTGTTAGAAATCGAGCAGCAGCACAGTGATGATAACAGTACAAGGGCCTTCAGGAAGGCTGCATACAGGCAATTTATTCTTGATCGTTATGGACATCTAGGGAAGGGTAACAGAAAGGTCTGTCCTTTGTATGTGGTCAAAACTGTGCGCAGACATTATCCTTCGCAGACAGGTGTGTACATGGGGTACAGACCCGAATGAGACAACCACCATGGAACTGTGTTCTGCATCTCACGAGAATAGCTAGACTTGTATTTCCCCAGTTTGTTCTTTCTCTAGTTCTTCAGAACTTTATTATAATATTTTGTTATTTCTAAGTCATGAACGGAGTCGGCAACCATCTTTTTCATGTTTCCATAACATATCCATTTCCACCCCAAGAAAGGTCAATAATAGGCTTATTTCATGTGGAGGGTGGTTGTAAAGGCCAAATTTTGAAAAGAGAGTAGGGGGAAAACCTAAAAACCTTCACTCAGGGGATTATAGATTATTTTTCTTGATCCACTCCTTTAGTTTGTTACAATGTTATGCTTTTATTGTAAGACATTTACATCATTTTGTGAAGTAAAGAAATCAAAGTGTTACATCAGCATGAATTTCAGACGATTGCTGAGAGGAGATGACTCGAAGTAATCGTCTGAAATTCAGGTTAAGTTATGATTTACAAAATTTGCAATCAACTTAGTTGTGGTTGTTTCATGAACTGATTTCAAAAATAACAATGCAATGAAATTGTTGTTAGAAAATGTCATCTACAATGGAGGTCAAAAGTGTTGGGACCTTTTCAGTGATATTAGTAAAACTAGCAAACCCTCTCCCCTCCCACCCCAAATAAAGTTGAATTTTGAGCAAATGGGTGGAATTGACTGCTTTATTTGGCCACAACATTGCTGGGGGGGGGAGTGGGGGGATGACGGAATTAGCCCAAAGCTGATCAAAAAATTGTCATTAGGAGCAGAGTCCTATGTAACAGTTACTTGGAAGGGCTTTTTCACACAGTCCCAAGTTCTTTTCTCCTTCATTGTAGTTCTTTGTACTATAATACAGTAGCCTGCAAAGAAAGTAGTGTCCCATAGCCCAGGGCCTATGGGTAAGTCAAGTTTTTTGAGGAATTCTCATGACAGAATAACAGTGTTAAATCAATTCTGCTCACCAAAAGTGTTGGGGCTAGTTGAAATGACATCTGGGCTACTAAATGCTACCTTCAGCTTCCCCGAAGCTGTGAAACTGACTTTCTTTGCACTCTGTACATGTACGTAAAGTATGCAAACATTATTTGTACCATTTTATTTCGTACATCTAAACTTGTTGGTGTTAATAAGGACTGTTAAGTCAGTGACTGACTTAAACATCTGTAGTGGCCGAGCCACTCAGGCTATCCTCGGTGCAAAATTGCAATCACATAATCATTCATTTTAACATACCCCCCAAAACAAAAGAAAAATTAATAACCTTTCAACTTATAAATAAACATGAACAAATTACCCATTATCAGCAATTACAGCAAAGTGAGCAAGACGATTGAAAAAGACACATTTCAGCCTTTAGGGCAATATCCTACTGATGAAAAGTTCCAACTTAGTTTTAGATATTTTGAGCAACAACAATTTTCCGTCTGTCCTCTTTGAATTTTTATTACTACTTGAGGAATTCTCTGAATGATCTTCAGTACCAGATTGAAATCTGCTCTTACGTGCCATAAAAAGTTCCTTTGAAGGGGGTGCCTGTTTTTCAGCGATGGTGAGAGCCAGCAAAGCAGGGTCGCTTTCATTCAAAGACAGCCGCCTTGTAACACTATCAGTATCTTCTTTTCTCATGTTAAAAATCTTCACCATCATCACTGGAATGTACTCAAACTTTTTCTTGACTTTGATAATTTTCACGTCCCAATCATTTGTTCGCTGATTGTACTTTCTGGTTACTATCTGCTCTCCTGCTTTTGTTGTTGCTGCTTCAAGGTTCATATGGAAATTCCAATAAATGGCTGCAAGCTGTTTGCATGATTTGTGAACTTTGTTACTGTAACACAAGTATGATAACAAAAAGATTACTATTCACAGTCCCTTTATTATTTTTGTTTCATAATCTGCATTGTAAAATCAGTCTCAATAAAAGTCGTTTCAAATTTTGGAAATTCTTCCCTTTGTTGCTGAGTAGTAAGTGCAGCTGAATCCCAATCTGGTAGGTTAGGTTCTAGACTTGATCTTACCAGTCACTGGTTTTGAACCATAAAACTGCCACGCTTTAATCAAAAAACCTAAAAATGGCCTTTTACCAACTTTTTCACCTGATTTTACATGAAATAGACAGATTTGGTTGTTTTATGCTGAAAAGTGGATTTTTTTCAAAAAGCTTGGTACTCTGCGTAACCCATTCGCTCCTGGAGATTTTACCGAAAAACGCGTTTTGAAGCTAGTCGAGTGGTTTTCTGGTCACCGTCGTGCTATAAAGAGCTAAAACTTACCACAAACCGGTTTACAGGTCGTACACTTGGCGGCCTTCTGATCCAGATGCAAAATATCAGCTTACGAAGTTCGGGCATGCGCAGAAAGCAAAATTTCGACATAGTTTTTGGGTTTAAAAGTGACACAGCAGTCTTGACTTTTACTTTTCGCTTTCTCTCCTCCCTTCTTTTTTCGCTTTTCTTGCCTCATTTTTTTTTTCCTCTTGCTGGGCATTTAGTAGGCTTCATTTTGGTGGGAAGAGTTTTTAGGAAAGCTTTTAGGATCTTAGGATTAGGTGAAAGGAAAGGTAGGTGGGTAATGGAACAAGATTTTCATGGAGATTTTCAGGTCCTTGTCACGTGGTTTTTTGCTTCTTTCTCCGGTGTCCTTGACTGAACTGTGCTCATTCTGGTATGGTTTGAAAGATCTCTTCACCCTGCACAAGTTAGCGAAGAAAGTTGTCCTTGACCGTTAAAACTGATGACGTCACAAAGGGTAGAAAGGACCTGGATCCGCACGGGCGGTTACGGGCGGTTCAGGGGCGAATGGGTTAATAGCTAGCTGGTTGCAGCATGCCAGGTGGGATTCTTTCTTGTCATGTTTACATGTACATTGTCTATATATTATTATTAGTTCAACTGGATCAAAAAGGTCTCGCATGACATTTGACGAAGTGTCAAATTTTCCTCGTTTCACAGGCGTTAACATAATAAACAAACCTGTAAGAGCATGGTTTTGAAGTATAAACCAGTGAAAAGCTGTTGGCACACTTGAGTTTGCCTGTGTGTCTGCAATCAAAGGTAAAAGAACCACTAACCATGAAAAATTTATTGTAATATAATGCATGCAAGGCATTATTGCCATGGAAATGAATGGAAATGCTACTAGGATTAGCATGCAGTCTCCTTTTTAATGACCAATTTCTATTCTCCAAGTAACTGCAAGGAACTGTGATACATTGTATGACTCAATAAAAGTCTCCAGAGACACCACAGGAACTGCAATAAATTATGAAAAACTGGAAAAACAATGTGCATTATCTTGGATGACTCTGGTCAATGCTTAATTAAAAATTGATCAATAAATGAATCAATCAAAAAATTTATCAATCAATGAATATATTAAAAATTAAAAATTAAAATTAAAAAAAAAATTGAATATCAACATGCCAAGAACTGGTTTTATTTAGTTGGTAGTAATATCCTAAGTAAATAAGCTCCCACATCTTGAGAGCCAAAGATTAGACATAAGGGTTGCCTCTCAGCCAGTGTCACATTTATTGGCAAGAATGTTGTCTCAATAACTAATAATTTCTCAGGAAAAACAATCATTACCAAGGTTTGGTATTTTACCTGAATCGCACATAATATTTAAACTATTAAGAAGCTTTGGTTCCAGGATAATTTTCTGGAGGGCCGCAAAATAATAGTAATGTGAAGACATTTATTCAATCTAGAATCAAGTACAGCTGCAGTCTCACCTTCAATGTGGCTTCGTTTTGAGGAAGGAACTGGTTTGTGGATGATGCCTCTCTCTCTCCTTTTTTACAAACGGTAGATGCACTATCCCTGTAAAAGAAAATAGATACATACATTCAAAACAACTGATTAACTCAAAATAAGACCGCCAGCAAACAGATTGAACAGACATTTTATGCATTTACCTTCTTCTTGTCTCGAGCGATAGAGGATGGGCAGCAAACATGGAATCGTTGTCGTATCCGCACTTGATCCTCGTAGAAACCCAAGATTAGAAAAGTGTTCCATCCAACGAAATCCTTTTACGAGTCTTACGCCAGAACTGAAGCCTCGCTGAGTTGCTAGCGAAGATTTTCTTGCGGCCGCTTCCTGATCGGCGACCGCCATGAGAGGACATTTGTTACCTCCAAACAGTTGACCTCAAATAAGCCGTTGATCAGAGTCATTGAAACAAAAACACACAGGAACCTTCTAAAAGGGCTGTACAATAGTAACTAACGTTTAACTATGCGAACTGTTAACGGATGGCTGCGATAAATAACGATAAACTCCTGATATTGAATCACCCGCAGAACTTGAAAAAGTTGGCGAACGTTTTCAAGATGTAACGCTTCATCGCGCACATGCGCAGTGTGTGACATAGCTCCTTTAACAAGGTGGTTCTCGCAGCAGTTAGTAAGCTAAGTCTGGGGCAGTTTCCTGAAAAATGACGGTTGGAGGCAAGTTAGATGGCAAAAAAAAGCCTTGCTCAGTCCACCAAGCAACGTTCAGCTAGTCTCCTTGGCAAAGAAGTAAAAAAACCTTCCTGCAGAGAGAGGCCGGGATGATTATGTTTTTTTTACATGAATGCTTAAAACATTTTTTTGGCTGCCTAAATTAGGCAGCCAAAAAAATATTTTAGATTATCTAAAAAAATGATATTGTTTTGGGGGTCGAAGTGGCTCCTCTGTACCAGGTGATGAAAAAGCTAAAAGTGGCTCATATGGGGCTCTAGACGCTACGATGACTCATCCCACTCTATGCCACGACGGCTACAGAATGTGATAAGAAAAAAAAGAGGACCTGCAGCTTACTGAACTTCTGAATACAATCATCTACTTGATAGAGCAATAAACATCTTTGAGAAATTTCATGTAAAAATAAAGTTTTGATCAAAAGTTAATACTGAGCATGAAATTAGAGGAACAAACTTTTGGGACACCCTGTACATCTCCTTCATAGCGGAGCTCTGGCGCGCGAAGCGCGCCTGCGGAGCACCATGGGTAAGTAAATCTACCCATCCCAGAAAATTTGGTAATCACGTGACCGTACACCGCCCGCAGCCCGCCCGTCCGTCCGCACCACAGGGAAACCAATGTTAAATCTCACACTTTCTAGCCAGTTTGGGAGCAGAGGAAGACTGATATTGCACACATCTTGCACATCAATGTTGTGATCAATTGACAGCTGTCAAAACAGGGTATCCGCTCAGCAGTATCACCTGACCGTATCGCGGGCTCAGGTGTCGACCCATCGAGGTCTAGTATCTTTTTTAAGTTATCCGCTGACAAGTTACTAGTTTTCAAATGATCGCAGGCTCAAGTTTAATATGTGCCGCACAATTAAAATTTTGATTTTAAACTGACCTCGGAAGCTAAAATTCAGCCAGTTTTTACAGGCAGGGAAGACATGCCAGTTGCTTTTGACTTTTCTCACCAAGGTCACGCGTTGGTCACGCTCTACGTCCAAATTTTTATGCTCTGATTGGTCAAAATTTGACAGCTGAGTTCATGCGCAAAATTTATGCAGCATCTTGAAACTTGTTCACTTTGACAGCTGAAGCTGACAGAGTTTTGTGTCAACTTGTGATGTTTTTAACTGTCTTTTTCCATTGAATGTACAAAATGAAATTCAGCTGCTATCAAGAGTCTTCTGTTATTCATGGCTAGTTTGTTTGTTGGGTTTTTGGTTGAGACATACGTCGCTTGTCAAAGTTGAAAATCCGATTTCGGATGGCATCGTTTTCGTTTTTCACCTTGCTTGATGCGTAAGAGGGTTGAAAAGTCTGAAGCGATTCTGGCCTTACTTGATAGTTTTCAGTGCACCTCGAGAGGTAAGCTTGAGTAATTGTTGTATTTGATGTTTGTTTTTTATATCTAATTTAATGAAGTCGAGCGTAGTTTATGGGGCTATTTCGTTTATGCATGTTTGTAAGATTTGAGACAATGATCTGACCGAGTATCAGGTTTGATTATAAGCTTATAAAACTTTAAAAAGCCTTTAGACATTTTCTCACCGAAAATAGAAAGAAAACGTTCCAAAGAATATTTAGTTATAATTCTGGCTGTAAAAGAAAGCTTTGAGCAATTTTCTTGCCTCGAGTTCATCTTTGAAAAAAGCAAACACCGGGAAGCCGGCTTAAAACATAAACAAGGATTTTCAGGAGAATGAAAAGAGTTGTCTCTGTATATGTTTCACCGAATTATTTTCCTTTTATTGATTGTTAGTAGTCTCTTTTGCAATTTTAATCGTTGTACCGTTTGTTTTTAGTCGCTCATAAACATCGCTTGCATGCAGTAGTCAAAATGCCACGCGTATCAAACGCTTTTGAAGAGTACACATCGTTATAAAACCATTAAATAAATAAAAAACAAACATAACAAATTCTTTATTATGTTGAAGCGTACAACTCTATTAGTCTTAATTTAAACAGTCGACTTTGGCGCTTGTCAAAAGTGAGAACCGGCTAGCCAAGTAGGTGATTTTGGAAATTTTTTAACGGTTTAAATTCGCTAAAAGCCCACGCGTGCTTCGATCGTCCTGAATATTGAAAGAGTGCAATATTTGTATTGCAAAATTGCGAAATACTGCACTCTGTCCGAGGTCTGTATGATAAAAACAGCGCCTCATGGTACTGTTTCACCTCAGATGTGATGTATAAAAAGTATAAAAGGATGGTTTACACGTCCCAGACTTGTTGGAAAGATTTTGTAAAGTAAACTTAATTGTCGAACGCAAACAATTCGGCCTGATTTGTTTTCCTGCAAATTATTTTTCTCTAAAATCACTAAACCTTTCCCTCAAAAGTCACATGAATGTGCTCTAAAGTTAACTGAATTGTGGAATACAAGTATGTTGTTTGATTTAAATTATAAATTGGAGTTAATAGGAGCTTCGCTTTTAGCCCTGGCTAAATGTATATATTAGAAATTAAAAACCTAATTAAGAAACTACAGTTGTACTTAGCCTTAATTACTCTGTAACGTACCCACAAAAAATGAACCTTTTTTGTCAGACCTCCAAAAAAAAAATGTAAGTTAGGTTCTTATTAGCGAGTGTTTACTGTACATGTATCGCATTCATTTTACCTGTTTTGGTTTCTTTTGGTTAGAGGGTTAGAGCGATAACACAAGACCTACTACAAACATCAGTAAACTTAAGCCAGTGTATGTGGCTTAATCCAGTCATGTCCAGTGATTCCAATCAACTGCAGCATTAAATTTAAACATCTGCCTTGATGACATTTATTCATGAAAGTAAAATAAGAACTGTTGACTTGTGTCTTCGAATTTTTTAGTTTTAAACAACAATTACCTTTCCTTGGAGAGTATCTTCGTCTTTAATATCCTGTAAAGCCACAGCAATGTGACCCTCCACGGTCACTGTTATTCCATTTACAAAACCCAATTTTTCATCCAGCTGAATTCTGCGAACAAATTCGCCATTAACAGTGTATATAGCCAGCGTCAGGCGGTCTGTCTCTCGTTCCTGACCAGCAAGGACAACATGGTCACTTGCGGGGTGACATGCAATGCGATAATAGCCATCTCTCTCATATTTGATCTTAAATTTGCCAAGCTGGTGTCCCTCCACATCAAATATGTACAAACTGTCATCGCCTCGGTGTACTATCATGACGCGACCATCACAAGTAGCAGTGATATCTGATGCCCACTTGAACACTCTTCGACCAAAGCTACAAACAAGCTTGCCACTCGGCTCCTCGTAAACATGAACATCGTCACGTGCCAACAGGAGAATTTTGCCGCGTTGTTTGCCGCTGCTCAATTCGCTGCTCACTGTTAGTCTGTTCCAGTTCCCTCTCCTCACAGGAAACTTGTGCTGTAGGTCAGCAGTTTTGTTAAAAACCTGCACTTCCCTCTCCCATTCCTCAGCCCCAGGCTTCTTCAGTCTGACCAGAAGATAAATCCTTTCGTCCTCGCCTGCAGTGGCGACATCCAAAATATCTAACTCTGTATCGGCGTCATCAGTTTGAGGATTAAACCTAAAATCAAACTTTCCGTTGCTATCAAACACCTTCACGGTTTTATCCCCATCGTCTGCTATCAGGAATTGTCCTCTATGGTTTGTAGCGATACCACACGGCCTCTTCAGCTTGTGCTCCTCTTCACCCTCCTGACCTAATGACCATGGTTTAACACAACAGTGCTCCATATAAACTTTTCGCAATACCTTTGGTATTCTTCTATCGCGTAGAGGGTCAACTTTATCTTCTCCGGTGTCGACAAATGGCCAGATCAAGGCGTCTCTGCCAACTGCTTGTGTCGCATTGTAGATGGCGCGATTTACCTGGCATACCGTGGAAATTACCCTTCTTCGCTCATCCTTACCAAACCGTCGTCTCAAATTTAGGAGACCTTTTTCCAGTCCAACTTTAAAACAGTCCTGAACAGCTGGAAGACAATGAAGTTTCTGAAGGCACTGATCGCACTCGTTTAATGCATTTTCCAATGCACTCTTTACAGTTTCTGGGGACAAGACACCCGCGATTCTCGCTGTCTCTACCACTGACTCTAATATTGCTGCCATGACACGAAATTGAATGGCTGTGATCCGGTCAAAAACCTCAAGAGCTTCGTTGTTGGAGGCTTTTGTTGCTTCTTCACGGGCCATTTTGAATCTCTTTTCGGCTTGAGAAAATTTAATCTTTGTCGCCTCATCAAGATCAATCTTCTGAATCTTTTCCATCTCTGAGGCAAAGGAAACTACCTTTACGACATCTGTTAAGTCAACGTTCTCTTCTTTGATTGCCACAGAGGTCTTTTCTGTTGCGGTACTGGCTCCACCAGTAGGTTTTACATCGAGTGCCTGAAAGAAAAACCTGACTCCTGTTTCAAAGGAATCAACAGCTACCAGGAGATCCTTTCTTGATAATCCGTCCAACTTTGACTTGATATCTTTCACTTCACGCACGATCAAATCACGTACTTTTTTATCCGTCACGTCGCCTTCTTTTAGCTTTTCTGCTGTCACATCTCTTCCTTTATTCACGAGCCAACCGATGGTGGCTTTAAATAAAAATGTTTCAATCGAAGACATGTGTGAACACCAAACAACGCTCTGTAAAGTAAAAAGAGGATTCTTTCTTAAACAGGAAAAAATCAGCACATTCCTGCCTAGCAAAGACAACAGAAGAGAAGAGAAGAGAAGGAGACAAGGATAAAGGGGAAACATTAATTGATTGGCCGCTTGTACAAGTGGAAAGTCGAAGCTGTTGTACTATTAAGATTTCTGCGGTTTTTTCAGCAAAAACAAAGTATTTTTTAGCATCATTAAAATGATGCTATACTCGATTTCAGCGGGCAACAATCTGATAACTCATAAAGGCTCTCCCAAAAACATTTAAGAGTTAATTCCAACAATTTCAACTAAATAAAGCATTACTAGTTTCTGGGCAGTGGTTTTCCCCAGATTTTCAGGCAAAGCATCTCTTTAACCCTAACGACACTAAGCAAATGATCCAACTTTGAAACTGTTACATGACCTACAGTGTATTATAAGGGGAGAGGACTGTCTTCAGTTGACAAGCATCCCTTAAAACTGCCTTTATTTAACTCTTATCAATCCTGCTCGTTAAAAATTCTTTTTCGGGGCTAGTTAAGTGTCTATTGGGCTAGTACATGTTCGGTACAGCTTGTCCACTGGCAAGCTGTAAAACTGACTTTCTTAGTAAACCCTGACAGATTCATCATTATTGTAACTTTATATTTGGTAACTTAACAATTTCTCTTTAAACTGTACATGTTTTAGGTTTGGCTAATAATTTTTTGTAGGCTAAATCAGAGTTAAACATACATGTACTTATGTGCTTTAAATAAGCGCGGTGGCATGAATCAAACAGTAAGATCGGCTTACCAATACCTGATTTCAAATCGCAGACATGAAAAGTAGTGGTGAGTTGCTCTCAGAGACAAATTGATCATATCGACGGGGACGTTATTGAATCATTACAAACTAAAGAATAGTCACCTCGGTCAGAGTCGCATACTTAAGTCTAAAAATTACTAAAACTCAAAGCGACCAACCGTGGAAATAACATCCCCTCCTAAAACAAATCTACTATATTAATTAGTTTTTAAGCTACGCATGCATGTATTTTTTCCTGTTTCGGTATCTATCGCTTCATTAGTAGTGGTAAAATGAAACTATTAGGATTTTAGTTTTGTTAGAGAAAATGTCATGTAAAGGGAATAAGTGAGGTATCGCGACAACACGCTCAATTATTTAAGTTTCATCCTTGAAATATTCGACCAACCGTGGAAATCACATATAACAACACTTTCCTACTGAAAAACGTGCAATCAAATTTCAGCTTGAGCGGCACTTTTTTGTTCTGCAATCAGGTGTTAAAGCAAAGCTATTGAAAAAGGTTTTCGTCCCAAGTTTAGTTTCAGAAAGACCGGCAAGCGTGAGATCAGTTTACTGAATTGACAAAACGAAGGGCTTCTACAACCCGGCGAACGCTTCATACTTTTATCTTGACTAATATTTCAGGGTTTATTCGCTTTAGTTATTTATTGTTTATTTCAGGGCAATGTTGAAGAAAATTCAGATATTTTTCCCGAGTTCTGATTTGGAAAACGTAATGTGCCTTTCACTGATTTTACGTAATATTATATGCACCTGTTTGTGCGGTTTAGTCAGTTTCAGAATTATCATACAAATATGAAAAGACTTGACATAACATTGACAAAGTTTATAAAACTACATGACTGTACTCCCGTTAATGTTCGGTTTGCGGTTTATACTCAGAACTTTCTGAGTTTAAATGGCATAAGTTGGTATAAAACTAACCATTATACTGAAGATCCTTTTCGTACTCATCCTTTGCTCCTTCAGCTCCATCCTCGTGAGCGAGGCACGTTATTTCAGGATCATGGTCGTTTTCAGTCTTAGCATTTCAACATTGTTCTGTTTCAAGAAACTTAGTCTTTCTCCAAACTGAAAGGCGAGCGATGTAAGGAACGAATTTCAATTGCCTGCTACTGAAAAATTAGAATCATTTCGATATCCGGTCATCGCTCCTTAATTACCGTCACGTTAAGACCACCCTAAACTCTTTCACTGAGACTTTTCCAGTTGTGCAGTGAATACACTTAAAGATAATATACAACTCAGTGCTTTCAATAAATATATCTAAATCAATAAGCTCCTTACTCAGAAATAGTTTTTGTTATTTTGAGCCCACGGTGATTCTCAACTGAGTTTCGATACTGTTTTCGTTAAATTGAAAGAACTACTGTTAAACGCCTTATTCCAAGTAAAAATCTGTCATCTTTCTTAGCCTTACTTCTATGCTTGCGAATAGAAATTCGGCTTAAATTCACTGATAGAAGGCAGGGCCACTTGCACACTTCATCAGTTAATCCTCCTCTTTTTTCCTACACTGTTTCAAATGAAATCAAACCACTATGAGATGAAACTGCATTTCCATACCTCATGATTGTTTCTTTTACATATTTAATAGCCAATGAAGTCGATAGCATGTTTATCCACTGTTTTTATGACCCTTAAAATTCGTTCAAAATATTTCCAAAATGCTCTCATAGCATTTGTTCAAACTTTGCCATAATCGAGGCAACTAAGGGAGGTACGTGAGTGACATCTGCCATGGCAATGAAACATGGATCACAACAAATTTTCATCTTTTCATAGTAGGGCTGTGGTAACCGCTCAGTTCCGATGTCTTTGTTATTGCACGCCAACGTGGTAAATACTCAAACTTAAGAGGTATCCAACTTAAAAAATCCAGTCTTGCCAACTTAAGGCAATAATTAAAAGCGTGTGGATTCTCACAGGTCGAGAATCTGTACTCTTTGATGAAAAATGGGGACCAAACATGATCTAAGCATAGAAAACTATCCCTGAAAGGAAGCTGTTAAATAAACTATTGGGTCTTTGAGCCTTTCTGAAATGGTGGTACCCAAGCTGAAAAAATCTAAAAATGAACTGTATTATTTTCCTTGTTGACTTCCTCACTGACTTATTGTAAACTTCTCTGTTCACCACAAAGCGTCGCTTTTGTTATAATTAAAACGTGTTAAAATAAGGTTTCTACATACCTCACCAGTCCGTTTATGTGACAGTTTGGCGCTTTAAATTATGCCTCTCTTTTGCTAGTCACTGTTTAAATCTTGCAGGGAAACCCAGTTGAACCACCCGAACAGTTTGGGACTTAAAATAGAAATGTGACACAAAATTTGGCTTACTATGAGAAAAGGAAGTCTAGGTTTTGAAATAAACGTGACTCATCTCATAAATATATATTGATAAAAACATATTGTATTTTAGCACGTAAAAGTCATTTTTCTTATGTAACGCTAAGCAACGGTTTTAAAGTAAATTTTCTTCTCCGTATACTTGTCAGTTCTAGGTAACGTCATGTTCATGACATTTCAGTTTTGTTTATTGAAAGAACAGGGAAGTTTATGATTATAAACAAAGAACATTTTAAAGAAAGTGGCAGGTTGATTGCGAGGCAAGGAGCAATGAAGAGCGGTTGTATTCGCAGGCTTCTGATGTGCAATGGTCTCTTTAAAGACACATAGCATTAAGCGGTTTTCTTGAACATTTAAGTTAGTGTTTAAATCTTGAGAAATGCAGTTGGACCAGAGGAATAGTTTAGGACTTTAAATACAAAAACATATAATAATGTTAATAAAAAAGAAAGGTTTCGTGTATTTCAGCACTTAAACGTCATTTTTCTCATGTAACTCGCAGTTAAAAGAGCAGGAGCAGGAGCCCATCAAACAGAGCCTCCATCTCCCATACAAACCCTTGGAGTCAACCCTTGTCCGAGTAATGTTTATACTGAATTAGAACGGTTCCCAGAGGAGACTTCGGGCGCCGACGGTGGGAAGAGCCAATCACAGTGACGAAATGACAGTGCTATTGTACTTCATCAAACAGCAGGTAATTCGGCGTTGACAGGCCAAACACCATCATAAGCTAGTGAAACTTGACTTAAGCGTTTTCATCCCTCAGAGATTTTTTTTCTTTTCTTTCTAGCGGGTAGATTATGCTGTTGAGAGTTTTAAACTCTGACTATGTCAATCTTAATTTTGGTAATTAACATTTTGGTTAATCATCATGCATGGAACAGACCAGCTTCATGGCCTCTTACTGTGAGACAAGCAGCTCCATTTGATGGGCTCCTGGCGAAAACTTTGAAACACACTTTTGGAAGCGTATTTTTTAAGGAGCGGAGCAAAAAGTTTCCGTTTTCAAAAATATCGCGATACGTGACGATGGGGCTTTTGTTTATAATTTACCAAAGATAACCTGTGCAAATAATTATAACCTATGAAGACTAGTTATTTTTAATTTTTCGTGGATCTGTCTTGTAAAAGCAAGCCCAGCTTTTCATGTCCTATGATTGTTAACATGTAATTGTTTTGACTTTTTAGTTTTGTTTTTTGTTCAACCATAGTAACTATGGTTCAACAGAAAAGAGCAAATTGATAACAAATAACATTTTAAACATGTACAAGCGCATGTAGTGAAATTGGTAGCTTGATCGCGAGGTAAGAAGCAATGAAGAGCGGATGTATTCGTAGATTAACGCAATGATAAAGACGGACAACTTTAAAGAGGTCTTTTTTAGTCGAGATAGGTCAGTATCCGATAAGTTTTTTTCGCTTATGAGAACTGCGAATGCTCTGCAATCTAAACTAGCGGATAGTAACAAAAAAAATCCGATTTCAGGTGAGGATGACATGGGATCAAACATGTTCTGAGCATAGAAAACTATCCCTGAAAGGCAACTGTTAATAAACTATTGGGTCTTTGAGCCTTTCGGCGATAGTGGTACCCAAAGCTGAAAAGTTCGAAAAAAACCTATATTTTCCTCGTTGACTTCCTCAGCGACTTTAACTTCTCCGTTCACAACAAAGGACCGCTTTTGTTATAACTTAAACGCATGGAAATAAAGTTCCTACGTTATGTAATTACCAGTTTTATGTTTGGCGCTCACTTCTTTAAGGGTCACTGTTCAAATCTTGCGAAACGCAGTTGGACCACCAAAATACTTTGGGACTTTAACTACAAATGTGAGGCAAATTATGGCTTACTGTAAGAAAAGCAGGTCTAGGTTTTGAAATGAACGTGACTCATCCCTAAATTTATGTTAATATAAACATTATATATGTGTTTTATGACATAAATGTCACTTTTCTAATGTAACCCTTAGCAACGGCTTTAAAGCAAATTTTCTTCACCATATAATTGTTCTAGATAACGATGTTCAGTGTTCATGACATTTTAATTTTTTTTGGAAGAACAGGTAAGTTCATTTTGATAACAAAGACTATTTGAAAGAAGCTGGTTGCTTGATTGCGATCCAAGGAGCAACGAGGAGCGGCTGTATTAATAGCGTATAGGCTTTAATATGCAGTGGTCTCTTTAAAGACAGATATATGGCTAGCCATAAGGGGCTTCCTTTAACTTGACTCACTGTTCAGATCTTGAGAAATAAAGTTAGGCTTGCAGAATAATTTGGTACTTTAATTACAAGAAAGGGAAGTTTAGGTTTTGAAACGTGACTCATCGCATGGATATATGTTAATACATTCTCGTTCCCAGATCCTCCTGTTCCTTAGCCGGCGAGGCTTTGAGCACGAGGATTAGGATGTTCTGGGGACACAGGATTTGAAGTCCTAGATTTTAGGACTTCCAGTCATTTTTGATTTTCTACAACGTTTCTAATAGCGTTCACTTGATCTTGCCGAAGTGTCATGTAAGTTTAGGTGATTCAAAGCTTTTAAAAGAGAATCCTCCAACTTTCTTTTGAAACGGATATGACCGGAAGTCCAAAATCTAGGGCATCAAATCTTGTGTCCCTAGAGCTTCCTGGTCCTCGTGCTCAGGCCTGGCCGGCTGAGGGAAAAGGAGGATCTGGGGACGAGAATGATGTTAATAAAAACAAACGTTTCGTGCAACCTCGTTCCCAGGTGCTCTCTCCTACCCGTCTCTCGCTCTATAGGGACGGGTCCGTAGAGAACCCTGGGAACGAGGTTGACATTTCGTGCATCTTAGCACTAAAACGTCATTTTTCTAATGTAACTTGCATTTAAGTTAAGTTGAATAGTGATTTACGATACAATTCTCCTTTATGCTTATACCAAAGTATTAAAATCGCCAAATTTGGCAGTTTAAAATATAGGATCTGTTTATCATTATATCGCTTGCTCCGAGACTTAATTAACGGGTAGCAACGTGAAGCGAATCCTGTTATGATCTGATTGGCTACTCAATCGAGCCCGCTCGGGATCAACTACTTTGTCTCGGTGAAAATGGCTAAATGGTAGCCTTGTTCCTTTCCTGCGTTAAAAACGAAACTCGTCATTTATTTCTTGTTGTTGTCTTCTATCGTTTTATGACTCATCAGTGCGATAAATTCAACCAGCGACGTGCTTTAACTTTGAAACGGCCTCTTTTAAGTTCAGTTAACTATTAAGTGTATTATACCGACGAGGAATCGATCGATGTTTTTCGAAGATATAGCACAAAAGAGTAAAAGCTATAGAGTAAAATCCTAAACTGTGATTATCAATAACTTTTTCAAGTGGTGAAAACTGTCAAATATCTGTAGATCAACATTATTTATTTTTTCTGGAAGTGTCAGTTTAATTATTCTTAAAATATCCTTTAGAAGTTGTTACATCTTTTGGATGAACAAAGTGACCGCGCCGCGGCTCAGTGAAAACAAAATTGATACTTTCCTGTAGAACAAAATATATTACGAACAGTAGTGGTGCAACAGTAACGAGGTGGTTTTAACTGTGGAGGCTGCAGTGTGGCCGAGCGGTTAGAGCGCTGGACTTGTAGTCCGGAGGACCTGAGTTCAAGTACAAACCCTGACCACTAGAGTTCCGAGTTCAAATCCTCGGCCAACAACAGAAAAGCTTACAACAGTAGGAAGTGGTTTTAACTTTAGATGTTATCCTATGTTTAATAATCGTGACCATTAAAATGAACGTTTGAACCAAGCAGGTGGTGCTATAAATGACAATTTTGCTTTGTTACTAAAACATCTCTTCCTGTTGTGATATTAATAATTTTGCTCTTTTTGGAGTCTAAAGAATGATTATCAAATCAGGAAACTGCGAAGAGGAAACATGGCCAACATCCACTGCCAAGCCATCGTACGTGAGCTTACGCGTGGTCAGTAACGCATATTAGTTCGGCAAAACTAAGCAATACTGTCAGGCCACTTTCCATAGAGATAAAAAGAATGGTAAAATTTGACCAGAAGCATATGCATATTAATAGTTAAAGGCATCATTGTTGAATCGCACCTTCAGGCAAACGTTGGCCCCGTTCACATGTATCCGTTATTTGAAAACGATTTATTTTTTTGTTATTCGATTTATTGGTTTTGTTTTGTTTTCTCCGGTTTGGCCTATCGTTCACTCGTATCCGGCGGTGACAACAGTAACCGAAAACGCATCTTTTCAAAACGCTTTTCAAAGTGCAGACTTTTGATTACTTTTAATTCTCGTTTACGTGTGAACGGACGAAAACGGTGGTTTTCGAATACTGTACCATGATGTCATACATCATATACCACGAGAGTTATGCATGCTCAGTAAGGGAGTGCTATCGTATTTCCATCGTTTTTTAAATTGGGTAGATGAGCGAAAACTTTGAATACGCTACATGTGGAAGCGTATTTTTCGGGGAGCGGGGATAAAGTTTCCGTTTTCAAAAATACCCTCTTTTTTTTTCTATCAGAATATATTTTATAAGATTATCGAGGCCGAAACTTGTAAGATTTTAAGATTATTTTAAGAATAAATCTGAGGCTGAGATTTCGAAAAGAATGATTATTTCGAGTGATGAAAATCTGAAAAATATGTTTTTAACTTAACCGTATCAAATTATTGCTTATAACCTTTTAAGACTGGCTATTTTTAATTTTCCGTATCTCCATGTCTTGTAGAGGCAAGCCCAGCTTTTACATTTTTTTTAAAAAATTATTTTCTCCCAGTCATAAAAATCCACGAAATAGTCCAACTTCTAGAAAAAAATTAATTAAATAACTGAACAAGGTTAGGCAAATTTTCATGTCCTATGATTGCTCACATGTTATTTTTATTTATTTATTTTTTTTACTCTTTTGTTTTGTTTCTTGTTTAACACGGAAGAGCAAATTGATAACAAATAACATTTTCAGCAAGCGCATTGGTAGCTTGATCGCCAGGCAAGAAGCAATGAGGAGCGGATGTATTCGTAGGTTAATGCAACGGTAAAGACGGACAGCTTTCAGGTGGTCTTTTTTAGTCGAGATAGGTCAGCATCCGATATCAGTTTTTTTCGCTTGAGAACTGCGAATTGTCTACAATCTAAACCAGCGGATAGTACCAAACTGAAAATAAAATCCGATTTCAGCAATGATATGGGATAAAAAATGTTCTAAGCGTAGAAAACTATCCCTGAAAGGCAACTTTTAAATAAACCATTGGGTCTTTGAGCCTTTCTGAGATAGTGTGATCTCGGGATTCTTTTTTATTATTTTTTTAATATAGAATGGTTCTATCGTAAAATTTTTAGGCGTGAGCCAAAGTACATAAAAGAATGGTAAAAAGGCAGCCAAACGCAAGCTAACCAAATTCTTCTTCCTCGCAATCGGCCGAAGCAATCCTCCTCTTTTTTCATACCCTGTTTCAAATGGAATCAAACCACTGTGAGATGAAACTGCATTTTTCCAGACCTCATCATTTTCCCTTTACATTTTAATTAGCCAATGATGTCGATAGCATGTTTATCCACTGTTTTTATGACTCTTAAAATTTTGTTTCGAAATATTTACAAAATACTCTCATAGAATTTATTTAAACTTTGCCATAATCGAGGCAACTAAGAGAGGTAGGTACATGAGAACCCCCGTGTCAATGAAATATGGATCACAACAAATTTTCATCTCAAATACTCAAACTAGTAAAGAAATAAAAATAAAGTATCTCACACATATTTCACCAGTCACTTAATGTTATAAAATTTGGTGCTTATGAGTCTCAGATCGGTCTCCTTTAGGGGTTTAATTCGAAATTTCCGAAGAGCATACCCACCCCTTTCATATGCGGAGTCCACCCCCCCCCCCCCCCCCCGCCGGGTTACGGACACTGCGGTGATCAGGTGAATCCCGAATCCCGATCAGGTGAATCTGCACAGGGTGAATCCCATCTAGTCTGGCTGGTGAGCTATGCAAGGTGATATAAAGCCCAGTCACTGTATACCAAACAATGATTTGCGAAAGGTGTACAGAGTAACATTTATAACCGACTTTTTGAAGGCTTCAATAATTACAGATAGCATAAAGATCTTTTCTATTACATTTCGTACTCTAGTTACTGTTTACTGCACTTACAAAATCAGTAGCGAAAGACGCTTTCAGAATTGTGCTTTACGTTACAACTTTTCACATGTGGCATTGCGCTGTAGTTCGTTTCGTGTTAAAACAGTAGTTTGTCTGCAGCAAAGATGTACCATGTTGTATGCTACTGAAAGACAGCGTCTTCGTGCTGTGAATTATTAACGGTTAAATGCAGTTTAAAGACGAGTGTGAGCCTGGTTTTGGCTACTAAACACTTAAAACTCTAAGTGGAGTCATATAAGTGATGTCGTTATAGTGACCTCTTTTATACGGACACCTCTTCACCTTCGCTCTGTCCCTTCGGTGTCCGTATTAGACGGGTTCGACTGCTGTACCTAAACAGCCCTACCTATTCTAGACTACGAGTAGTCCCCCATTTTTCCTCAGGGATAGTAGAGCGTGCGAAACGCGAGCGCGCGTGAAAATCACCCCACGCGAGAAAAGCTCTCCCCGCCGCGTGTCGCCTTTTCTCGGGTGGGGTGATTTTCACGCGCGCTCGCGTTTCGCATGCTCTACTATCCCTGAGGAAAAATGGGGGAGTATATACTCGTAGTCTATACCTATTCATCGCTCTTACATGCTGATCAATGTAAACATTATAACACCACAGTTGTCATCAGTGTGGGAGTGATTAAGTGTGTTTGCCCTTATTACCATACATATACTTCTTGGCAAGAGAGGACTTTATCCTCTCTTGTTCCTTGGCATTTCATCATTCTGCTCGATCTTTTCTTTTGCTTTCCCAATTCAGACCACGTGATGTTCTCCAGGGAATTTTTGTCTTTTTATTAATTATACATACATATGCACGTGGACCCACGTGCATAAGAACCAACACGTGTTCTGAAACGAGAAAACAAAACATACATGCAAGCAGAAAGAGTCTATTGCCTAATAAAGGTTTTGATGCATATTACTTAGTGTTACCGCTACAGTACATTAGCCTGCATAACAGGCGCTTTATGAGCCGAGCGAGGCGAACGCGGCATTTTGCACGAAGGGCAAAACGAGTGCGAAGCGCGAAACAAGAGGAGGATAAAAATAAAGCATAAAGCTCCTTCCCTCGTCTCGCGCTTCGCACTCCTTTCGCGCTTCGCTCAAAATGCTGCGTTCGCCTCTCGTGTCTCATAAAGCGACTGTTATGCAGGCTACAGTACATGTGCGTTATTGGCTAAGCCAGGGGTAAAGATGGCTCGTTATTACACAAGTTCTTTTAAACGCAGACTTTAAAAAGAGAGAGAACAAGGCTAATATTCAGCCAAGTTTGTTACCGAACTGGCTTGGACTACAAAGAACACATTAATATATGGACAAAACACACTATTTTTGGCGACACAAAGCAGGAAAACCCGAGCGGGCTAGATTACTGTCAAATTCAGAAAACCGTGAACACCTGAAATTTTTCAGGAATGTTAATTGTGTACTGGCCAGTTACAATGAAGTTCAGGAATACGCAAGTAAACCTTAAAACCACAAACTACTAATTACCATTGCTCAGTTTTCGTGTTGATTTCGCGCCTTAATTATTGGCTAATTTCTCGCAACACAATAACATTCCATAAATATTTCTGGTGTTTACGGTTCGTGAGTTTCACAGTAAAATACGTTATTTCTCACCCTTAACTACTGCAAATATAACACAAAACTGTTTTCAAGTGGTGAAAATTGTGAAACATCTGAACATCAATATCATTTATATCAAGGTTTTCTTTTATCGTTTGTTTCACGATAGTCGAATTACGATTTACCGAGCGGGAATATTAGTAAACCACCGTAGTTCTTAGTGATTGGTGTATCACGAACCTCATCCAGGACATGGTTGGTAGGGTTCGATCTAAAGTATTGTTGGCATTAGAGGAGATGACTGTTCCTTCAGCGGTCCGCTGTCCTGTTGTACTTACTGCTCGGTGTCTGACTGTAGGCATCGTCGTATCAGGATTCTCAATTCCACTGTCCCTATTGATGCTGTTAAGTGTTTCTTTAACCCTCCGAGAGTACCAGCGAGGGTCTCGGTTACTGTTAAAAGTGACCTCGTCCCAGGGCTGATAATGCCTCGTCTTATTGGCGTGTTCAGAAACGGCTTGAAGTTTAAGTTCGTGAAAGCGGTATGTCCCTATCGTGCTCACTTTGCCATTATAGGGAAGAGCTTTCCAATTTCAACACCAGAAATATTTATGGCATGTTATTGTGTTGCGAGAAATTACCCAATAAGGCGCGAGATAACTAAACCGCAAACACCAATGGTAATTAGTTTGTGGTTTTGAGGATTCCTTTCGTATCCTAAACTTTATTGTGATTGGCCGCGCAGGGTTAGCTCAGTAGTTTGAATTTTAGTGACGTCATGTGAAAACCAACAATACTCAAGGTCTTAAAATAACTGAGATATGAAGGTACTTTTTTAAGCTGTAAGCGGCTAGACCTTCGCGTGCCTCGGATGACCACGTAAAATGGCAGTCCCGTGTAAAAATAGTGTCCCCAAATAGTACTCTCCTGCTAAATACATTGACACGCAAATAAAGTGCATTTTTTTGCCGCTACACAGTCAACTTTCCCGAAATTTTTCATGTGTTCACGGTTTTCTGAGTTTCACAGTAATCTAGCCCGCTTGGGGTTTCCTTCGGGATTTCTTGCTTTTCTGTTAACTCCTGAAAAATCTGTCATTTAAAATAATTTTAAATGACAGATTTTATACGTCGCTTAGCTTCTTTGCCTCCAGGGAAAACTCGACGCCAGAGTTCCATAACAATGCTTTATTATTTTTTTTGCGGTAAAAAAGTCAGGAAAGAAAATAGCCTTAACAATCTGACTACGAGTATTCTGTCATTTTCCTCACCACCCGCGAGAAAGGTGACGCGCGAAAGAAACAGAGCACCGCGCGTGGGACACCTTCCTCGCGGGTTGCGATTTTCAATAATTTAGCGCGTTCATTGCTAACCAGGTCTAAGGGACAGGTCATTGTTTATCTCCGGGGGTGGGGGGAGGATTCGAGGCAAAACAAGAGGAAAGTTAGCCGATACCCCCTTTGAGTGTTGAGTGATCCCCCCTAATAACTTTTGATGACTTTCACGATCTCCCCCCCCCCCCCCCCACCATGTCTTCATTTTCCAAGCAAATTTGAGTGGTCCCCACTCTGAATCCTTCCGAAGTTTTCAGCGATCCCCGCTTTTGGATTCTCAGTTACAACTGATCCCCCCTTTTGTTCTCCCAAAAATCAAGTAATCCCCTCTAAAATCCTCCGACCCCGCACCCAAGCGACCGGTCCCTAACCCATATATGGCATACATAGCAAGACCCGAAACCAGGCCAAATTGATGGGAGTCGAGTGCTCTGACCACTGCCTCACCCCTCCCCCACGTGTTCAGTTCAAAACAAAAAACTATGTATTTTCTAAAAAATTGAACCAGTAACACATTTAATTTTATTTTGCAAATAAAACATAGGAATTAACAAAATACCAATGCTATTACAATGCTACAGTTCAGTCATGATAAAGATACAATGTAAATGTTGAAAAAAAATTTGAATCCACCAGGATATTGAGGAATTTTGATTTTCAGAGGACAAAAATCTTGTAACTTAATAATTTAAAGCATGTTGCATTCTTTCTTACATTTTTCAAGGGCTAAAGATGTAATAAATCATCTGTAGTGACAACAAAAAAAAATGGGAGCCCAAGAAAATGAATGTCAAATTTTTCAGAATTTTAAATGTGTAGTCACAATTCTCGTAGAATTTGACATTCATAATTCTCGAACTTCCATGAGAAATTTTCTTTGGTGTTACTACAGAATCTGATGATTTATTACATCTTCAGCCCTTGAAAAATGTAAAACAAAGAATGAAAAATTCTTTAAATTATTCTGTTTTTTTTGTTTTTGTCCACTGAAAATTAAAATTACTCAATTTCCTGGTGGATTCTGTCTTAAATTATCGGTATGCCTATGTAGAAATTCATTTTCATCCTTGGTTCATTTTATTTAAGAAAGAAAAAAACTTTCAACCAAGGAAAACTTGCAACAAAACACTGAGTTTCCAAGAACTTGTAGCCCGCACTGCAGCTGGCGGTTTGTTTGCTGTGTGCAGGGTGTTGTTTTCGTTTGTAGTTTGTAAAGTGAGAGATGTCTCTTAGACACCCCAAATGAAACCGCCAGCTAGTCTACGTAGGTTAAAGAACTTGTTGATCACAAACTTTGTATTGTTTCATTAAAACATTGAAACCACTAACAATTCCAGCCATCTTGACCTACTTACGCTTGGGCAGTATTAATAATGTGGCATATTTACATAAAGCTTTCCATTTATAAACCCACAAAGGGCTAAAACTAATTAAGAGATAAGAAATATTAACTCCATTTATGTACATGTAGCTTTCTGTTAAACACACAAAGGCAACTTTAACTCATAATTTGTGGTCCAAAGTTTGCATAATCTGGACACAGAAACCAACTTACGACCTGTTCCCTTAAAGGCCACTTTGCTTTGGGCACAATGTAGACTCTAAAATTTTTAGGTAATTGTGAATCTAGAAATTGAAACTAAAGGCTGGTTATTAAAACAAAGTTTAGGTGGTGTTTAACAGAACTTGCGCATTCTAAGTCATTTTTCAATTATTTTACCATCCTTACCGGCCATATCTAGAAAACATTGTTTGTTGTTAAGAGCATCAAAAAGCCTTCCAGACTAGGCTGAAAAGATCATTTAATATCTATTTGGGGGCCCAGACATTTTTTTAAACCTCATTCTATCAGTAAGGCTCTGTTTTAATAACCAACTCTGACTGTTTTGTGCAAAATACACATATACTCCGGCAGAGAAATCACATACTTTGCTATAAGGCCCGTTTAGAACCCTATATAGAGTTACACAAAATGACATTTGAATGATGAGAAAGACATCGAATCATTCTGAAAAGCGCAAGTGAACTATAATAATAACAATATCTTTTCAATGGTTTTGAAAAGATTTTCCAATTGATGTAACTCCAGCAAACTTGAAAACGGATCGACCCAACTTTTATAAGGATTTGTCCATGCACTTAAGTTTTCTTATGGCGTAAACTCTCTTTTTAATGATGCCTAGAGAGGCCATTAAGGTTACTATATTCACCATTTTCACATAGACCATAATTTATGCACCTTGTTTACCCCGAAAATTTTGCATTAATTTTTGTTTTCAGTTTCTCCTGGATATTACAGTCACATATCTCAAGAGAAATATTGAATATTGAAAAGAATGTTTATGCAAAATTTTGAGGGCAAACAAGGTGCATTATGGTCTATGTGAAAATAGTGAATCGGTGAATAATGCATTTGTTGGATTTTGAAGTACGTAGCACAAAACCTTGATGACACTGCCCCTAAAAAGCAATTGGAAAGTTTGGCACTTGTATAAACTAACAACGAGCTATTCAATGAAATCACCCTGCCATTTTCTTGTTGTCTTGCTCAACAAGGAATTTAGACCTTCTTATTTGGCTTCTTGATTATGTTAATCTCGATATTGAAAATTCGTGTCCCAAAACAAATTGCATAGATTCTTTAGTGTTATATAGAGGATATTACACGGTGGCGCGAAGATAATGCGCTCGTTCATAAAATATTGTTTTTGCCACGAGAAAATAAAATTCATATCTTCAAGCCGCCGTGTAATGTTCTTTTTATTATATAGACAAAAAGACATGGATAAAATAATAGAGGGAAATTACCGACATTACATCATCGATAAACTCACTTGTGAGATTATGGAAAATAAACTACTCGGGTCCCGGATGTAGTTTTTATGAATTTTACGAGTGGTATATTTTCCAGTAAAACACTCGTGTCGATATAGTAAATGTTAATAAAAATTGCAGACTGTCAAATCACAGGCATGAAAACCTAAAAATACCGGCCTGCATTTTTGTAAAAATCTAAAAAAAAGTTACGAATTTTTTTCCACACACCCTTTCATTATAAATTGTTGATTAAAACTAATAAACTCGAAGACACAACAGTAAGTGAACAGTGCAGATTTTTTCGTGATGAATATCATCAAAGGCAAAGTTTTGCATTTTTCTACATGTATACAGTTGGTTGGCTTCACTGGACATGACCAGGCTAGGTTTATCCAATTAATAATAAACATCTATTGCTTATAACTTTATTGAATAACAGATTAATAGGCATGTTTACATTAATATTTTTCATTTTTTCCACACATTTATCATGCAACAAAATCCTAGCAGTGGTTAAATAATGACCTTGTTAGCTGATTAAGATTTGGGCACAAGGCCATTAATATTAATTTTACAGCATTTTGTTATAGGCAATGATGTCATAGCTTCTTTTCAAGTTAATATGCAAAAAACAACTTGAAGTATAAACTCTAGATCTCAGTCAACACCTTATTTGCTTTGTTTTGCTCCGTAAACAACTTTTTTTTCCTGAGGTTTTGTTTGCTTGTTTTTCATATGGAGTTTATTAATTCAGCAGCAGAAACTTATAAAAAAATTTCCCCCCCAAAAAAATCAGTATTACTCGATCTACTCTTCGTTTTTGACTTTTTTAAAATGATTTTCACTGCGTTTTCTGAAAACTTTTTACCAGAAAATAAACTTGCGGCTGACTTTTCACAGACCTTCACATTAACTGCCTTTTCCTGACCACCTGCAAACTTCCTCTGGCCAAGAAAAATCCCATTTCTTTTATAATCATATGTATAACTATTTATATTATAGATTTTCCCTGATTATGTCTGTCCATGATAACCCTGTCATTGACACATTTTGGCTGTGCTGTGATTGTCCCAGATGCCTCAAATAATGTTCAGATGATCGGGACAATCATATGAAAACCCTACCCAGACGATCGCAAATGACCTGGATGACTGAGATGACCTCTATCGATCGCGTGAATAGAGTTGAGTTCTATGCGGACGATTGGGAGCATCGTGTAAATTTTGAAGTGATCTGGAAATAATCTCAGATGACTGAGACTATCAGGACAATCAAAGGCTATCCCAGAAATCATCACTATCATTCCATTAATTGAGAATATATTCGGCCTGGATGCCGCTGAAGTAAAAAATAATTAAAAATGTTCACATTACGTATGGGTGCTATTTGAATTAAAGAGAAAGTCTGTTTCATCAAGTTCTATACGTGATACAATATCTTTGTGGAACTGACTTCTAGTTTGTTGACACCACAAAATAGAGACAAAAAGAAGGTAGCATAGCTCGAGATTTGCTCACCATTTAAAATCCATCATTACATGTATGTTTGGCTTGTTTGTGAAACCCACACAAAAATTCTATTGTCTGACTCAGAGACATCGCTGATGACACCCCGTGTCTCTTGTCGTTGAGGCACCCGTACGATCACATGGAAACCACCTATCGTCCCAGTTGTCTGGATCATCTCAAAACTTTTTTAAACGACTGGGGTGATCGGGATGATCATATGGAAACAAGGCTTTATATACCTATCTCCCCATAATAAACACTTAGAGATCTCCATCTTTAAGGTGATTGCTGCAGAGTTTCATCTACAGCTGTATACTAACATTAAAAGCCGGAGTCAAGCTTAATATTTTAATTAGAGAGCATCATAAAATATTTTTCCTGGAGAAGATTTCAAAGGTGTATTTTGATGTGGCATGCGATTGAGTTACAATGTAGAGCATTTCAAACTTAAAAACTTGAATCTTTAACAAAAAGAGTTATAGAGAAGCTGGTAAATGATGAGGATGTTTTTGTAAACCAACTGAATTTGGATTGTATTATTTTCCATTCTGCACAAACAAAAATATTATTATACCACCAATTGTTAAAGAAACAAAAGAATGTTACTGTACTTACAGTAAACACCCACTCACTAATAAGAAACTGTGGTTTAAGAACCTGCTGGAGAACATAAAGTCCTGAATAAAGCAGCTAAAATAGTTCTAAAATAGGCTGGGCAAAAAGAAAAGGAAACTCAACAAGGCGGCTCTCAAAACAGTTAGCAAGCTAAGTCTGGGGCAGTTTCCTGGAAAGAGACGGTTGGAGGCCTGTGAGATGGCAAAAAAAAACCTTGCTCAGTCCACCAAGCAACGTTCAGCTAGTCTCCTTGGCAAAGAAGTACAAAAACCTTACTGCAGAGAGAGGCCGGGATGATTATATTTTGTTTACATGAATGCTTAAAATATTTTTTTGGCTGCCTAATCTAAAAAAATGATATTGTTTGGGGGTCAAAGTGGCTCCTGTGTACCAGGTGATGAAAAAGCTAAAAGTGGCTCATATGGGGCTCTAGACGCTATGATGACTTATCCCACTTTATGCCATGTGCAATGGCTACAGAATGTGATAAGAAAAAAAAGGGGACCTGCAGCTTACTGAACTTCTGAATACAATCATGTACTTGATAGAGCAATAAACATCTTTTAGAAATTTCATGTAAAAATAAAGTTTTGATCAGTAGTTAATACTGAGCATGAAATTAGAGGAACAAACTTTTGGGACACCCTGTTACGTTCATCTCCTTCACAGAAATTAAAACCTAATTAAGAACCTACAGCTGTACTTAGCCTTAATTACTCTGTAACGTACCCCAAAATAAATGAACCTTTTTTGCCAGACCTCAAAAAAAATTTAAGTTAGGTTCTTATTACCGAGTGTTTACTGTACATGTATCTCATTCATTCTACCCGTTTTGGTTTCTTAGTTAGAACGATAACACAAGATTTACTACAAACATCAGTGAACTTAAGCCAGTGTATGTGGCTTAATGCAGTCATGTCCAGTGATTCCAATCAACTGCAGCATTAAATTTAAACATTTGCCTTGATGACATTTATTCATGAAAGTAAAATAAAAACTGTTGACTTGTGTCTTCGAATTTTTTAGTTTTAAACAACAATTACCTTTACTTGGTGAATACCCTCGTATGTAATAGCCTGTAAAGCCACAGCAATGTGACCCTCCACGGTCACTGTTATTCCACCTAATCCAAAGACTTTTTCATCCAGCTGAATTCTGCGAACAAATTCGCCATTAACAGTGTATATAGCCAGCGTCAGGCGGCGTGTCTCTCGTTCATAACCAGCAAGGACAACATGGTCTGCACTTGCCGGGTGATATGCAATGCGATAATAGTCATCTTTCTCATGTTCGATATTAAATTTGCCAAGCTGGTGTCCCTCCACATCAAATATGTACAAACTGTCATCGCCTAGGTCCACTATCATGACGCGACCATCACAAGTAGCAGTGATATCTGTTTCCAACCTGAACACTCCTCCACCAAAGCTACAAACGAACTCGCCACTCGGCTCATGAATATCAACAACGTTATCTGCCAACAGCAGAATTTTGCCGCGTTTTTTGCCGCGTTGTTTGCTCACTGTTAGTTTGTCCCAGTCCCCGCTCCTCCTCACAGGAAACTTGTGCTGTTCAGGGCGGAAAAACGTTCTGCGCAAGCTTCTGCGCATCCTTTATCGCAGGCTCAAGGCGGGCTTTTCTGTGTGTTGACTGTGTTCGACAGTTTGTTTGTTTGTCACTGAGAGAGTTCTGACTAAGACTGAATGAAATGCACAAGGTGTGAACGTTTGCTCCTCGAAAAGCCTTTTTACTTTTGTGTGGTTTTTGTTTTTCGTCACTTGAAAATTACTTTGGACTCGGAACAACCAATGTTAAAGGAAAAACGGATCATTCCGTCAGTCTGAGGTGGAATAAAGAGTTTTGAACATTTCCAAAGAGGCGAGTATTTTTTTGATTGTTCATTCGATTTATTTGTGAGTTGATTTCGCCTTCTTTCGCCGGGCTGAATTAAAACCCACTCTTTTTTTAAATTAGTAAATACTTTTTCACATGCCCAGATTTATTCCCTTTGTAGAACCAGCTTTATCCTTCTCTTCAGTCAAAGAACTATTTTGTGCGCCGTAAAACTTTCTCGGAAATACCGGTAGAAGGCCAGTAAACTTACTCTAGAAGAAAAGAATCATTTTTCTGTTGCTCAAACACTATAAGTAGTCAGAGTTCTCTTCACTTTTGATTACATAGTTTTGTTTTCCACTGCAATGTGAAAGTTTCTGTTCTTTATAAGAAATAACTTTCTGTACGCAAATTTTCCATTTCACTCGCTGTGAAGTAGAGGACAACTGCCGGCAGTCACTTCAAAGCAATTGACTCTGCCCGTAACACTGAATTGCTGGAGCTGGATTTGTCTGAAGCGAGCAAAACAAATACCCTTATGTGCAGTTTTCTGAATTTTGGAACGATTGGCTGAGTTTAATTTGTTTGAATGAAGACCCTCACATGGACCAGTTATTCACTGAGTTATTAAAGCGACGAGAAGAGCTACACGGTGAATCATGGTTTAGCTGCGAAGCTCACTGCAACTGATCTTTTGCTTTTAAGATCTTTAGGTAGGTTGTTTTCGTACAAAAAATTCATTTCTTCATTGTCAGCAAGAAGTTTTTGCAATAATGTAATTTTAACTTTGTTTGAAGGAAATCCTACTTACGTGTAGGTTTTTGACAGATGTTATGTATTTTCAACTTGACAACACAAAGCATAATTTATATTTATCTCTTAGTACGCGAAGCGATCAAGTAATAAACTATAGTTGCTTTAAAACCGATTTTTGGGAAGATTTTACTAGATAAAGACTGACCTTTTTTCTGCCCGCATATCAACGCAATAACTTCTACATTGAGGATTTTGTTTATATTTTAGTGATCTGCGAAACTACAAGTGTCCGATCGAGCGAGGGTTTTAAAATATCAGCTCGAGTGCGACAAAGTTCAGTGACTTCAAACACATTGTGGGCAAGCGTTAATTTTTTTGGGCAAATCACTGTTCAAAGATATGTTGTTTTTGTGTCCACAGTGGAGCTCCGGACCTTATATATCCAGGAACTTCCTTATATGAGCACATTTTGTGAATGCATCTCGAAAAAAATCGGACTTACGCATGCACATTTCCAGTACAACGCAAGGAAATCAATGTCGTTAAAGTCCGTTTTACTATGAGGTATTCTTCGAGAAAATTTACTAACGACAAGGTTATAACCACAGCTTGCAACTTTTGAAGACAAATTGCCTGTTCTTTCCAGGTTATGAGTGGAAACATCTTATTTTTAGGCAATAAATTATTTGAAATCCCGCCATTTTTTCAAACCCGGCCAGGGGATCTGGGGTAAAAAGTTCACGCATGCTCATTACGTTTTTCCGCCCTGAACTTGTGCTGTAGGTCACCAGTCTTGTTAAAAACCTGCACTTCACTCTCCCATTTCCAAGCCCCAGGCTTCTTCACTCTGACCAGAAGATAAATCCTGTCGTCCTCGCCTGCAGTGGCGACATCCAAAATAACTAACTTTGTATCGGCGTTATCAGTTTGAGGATCAAACCTAAAATCAAACTTTCCGTTGCTATCAAACACCTTCACGGTTTTATCCCCATAGTCTGCTATCAGGAATTGTCCTCTATGGTTTGTAGCGATACCAAGCGGAAACTTCAGCTTGTGCTCCTCTTCACCCTGCTGACCAAATGACCATAGTAAACTGCAGTGCTCCATCTTAACTTTGTGCAGTACCTTTGATATTCTTCCATCGCGCAGAGGATCAACTTTGTCTTCTCCAGTGTCGACAAATGGCCAGACCAAGGCGTCTCTTCCAAGTGCTCGTGTTGCATTGTAGATGGCACGATTTATCTGGCATACCGTGGAAATTATCTTTCTTCGTTCATCTTTACCATACCGACCTCTGACATTAAGGACAGCTTTATCTAGCTCCACTTTAAAGTTATCCTGAACAGCTGGAAAGGAGTGGAGTTTCTGAAGACATTCTTCGCACTCAGGTAATGCATTGGTCAATGCAGTTTTTAAGGATGAAGGCGACATGTCGCCCGCAGTTCCCACCGTCTCTACCACTGACTCTAATACGGTTGCCATGACACGATATCGAATGGCTGTGATCCGATCGAAGATCTTCAGAGCTTCGTTGTTGGAGGCTTTTGTTGCTTCGTTACGAGCCGTTTCGAATCTCTTTTTGGCTTGAAAAAAGAAGTTTTTCATCGTTTCGTTGAAATCCTTTTTTTCTAACTTTCCCATTTTCGCGGCGACAGAAACTGTCTTCATTGCTTCTTCTAAGTCATGTTCGCTAAGATTCTCGTCTGTGATTCCCACATTGGCTTGGCTACTGGGTTTTACATCGAATGCTTCAAATAAATACCTGATCCCTGTTTGAAAGGAGTCTACAGCTGTCAGAAGATCCTTTCTTGATAATCCTTCCAACTTCGACTTGATATCTTCCACTTCACGAACGATTAAATCACGGATTTTTTGATCCGCCACGTCCCCTTCTTTCAGCCTCTCTGCTGTCACATCTCTTCCTTTATTCACGAGCCAACCGATGGTGGCATTAAATACAGATGTTACAATCGAGGACATGTCTGAACTCCAAACAACGCTCTGTAAAATAAAAAGATAAGTTTTTGTTGAACAGGAAAAAATCAGCACATTTCTGCCGGACAAAAACAAGCAGAAAACCCGTGTAAAGTAGTCAAGCGCGATCAAGTCAATTCAATTCAATTCAATTTTATTATTCACACTTTATAAAATATTTACATTATAAAGAGTAAGGTAGGAATACACTAATAAAGGAGAAGAAGAAGGAAAAAAAAGAAAATTAATGGCTTGGGTAGAAGTGTACGGTGGTCAGCGGAGCTTAGCTTTCGAGCTAATCACTGCTATATTATGATTGGAAATACATAATAAATATGCGCTTTGTGCCATGGCAATTATGGACGATTATGCCAGCAGTCAGGTTATGTGAGACAGTCATATTACAATATTGTTACCTTTGAGAGTTAACTAGAATTCGCTTATATTCTTTTTTGAACTTATGGTAGCTAAGTGTTTTTATCTTAGTAGGAATCTCTTCCCAAGTTTTGGTTATGGCAAACTTAAATGTGTGTTTGCCGTAATTTGACCTTACACGTGGTACATGAAAGTTGAGATTTGAGGCATATCTGGTATTGTGTGAGTGAATATCAGACACCTTTACGAAGTAGTTTTGAAACACTTCAGGGATATTGGCTTCATTTTGTGAGATTTTGTGAGCTAGCAAGGAGATTTTGAGTTAAAAAATGCTATCTATGTTAAGTATATCTAGAAGTTTGAGGTAGGGTTCACTACTTTCTCTATAATTTATGGGTAAAAAATATGCAGCGTGTTTTGTTTGAACTTTAGTTAATCTACTTGGATGTGTTTCCCCAACTCATAATTCCATAATGAAGGTAGGGGTAAATAAGTGAGTAATATGTTAATTTTGTTTGAGGGTGTTTAAAGTTAAGAAATGGGGTAATCTGAAAAGGATTCCCATGTTTTTAGATATTTTGTTGTTTATGTGCTGAATGTGGGGAGCCCAATTTAGATTTTTGTCAATGTAGATACCTAGGTATTTGATGTAGTTCTTTTCTTCAACGTTGCATAAATTAAGCTTAAGTTTATTTGCTTTTGGGGGGGAGGAGATTGTCATATGTTGGGTTTTCTTAAAGTTTACAGAAAGTTTATTAGCTGAGCAGTAGCTAAGAAGATGGTTGAATTCCTCATTTATAGTTTTTTCAAGGTCCTGTAGAGAATTGGAAGAGTAGAAGAGAGTGGTGTCATCAGCAAATGTTCTAATATTTGCCTTTTCTAAACAATTGGGCATGTCATTGATGTGTATCAAAAACGGAAGTGGGCCAAGGGCAGAACCTTGCTGTACACCACATTGGTTTCAACTTCAACATACTGTGTTCTGCCTTCATGATAGCTTTTAAACCACTGCAGAGGGATACCACGGATCCCGTATCTGTATAATTTCTGTAGTAGGATCTGATGGTTGACAGTATCAAAGGCTTTAGATAGGTCAAAAATACTGCATATAGCTTCATTGCTGTCAATTTTCATTTTAAGATTGTCAGTGAGTTCAACAATTGCTTGCTCATTAGAATAATTTTTCCTGAAGCCAAATTGGTGTTTAAAAAGAATGTTTTCCTTTTCTAGGAAATGACTTAGCTGATTGTACACTAGTCTTTCAAGGATTTTAGCAAACGGAGAGAGGACAGCAATGGGACGGTAATTGCCAGGGTCTGTCACTGTACCAGTCTTAAAGACTGGGGTAACCTATGAGATCTTGAAAATATCTGGGACAATACCTGATTCAATTGATTCATTAAATAAGTTTGTGAGGGGAGTTGAAAGCAGATTGCTGGCAATCTTGATTAGATAGTTAGGGATATCTATAGTGGCTTTGTGTCTATCAAGGCCAGATAGTGCTAACTCGACAAC
>OZ037995.1:30569582-30669582 GCA_964035705.1 Porites rus
CCATCACTTCCTTAGTAGCCAATGGTAGAAAAAGTACTGTTAGGACTTCAGTTTTATAAAAAGAACATTTCGTGTAAAGAGTAATGATCGATATTGGGATATATATGAGGGTCTCAATGGGTTAACCGATAGGCGTAAAACGGCCAAAAATTTAGTCGATAGCCGTAAAAATGGAAAATTTTTAACCGTTAGCCGTAATTGGGGTAAAAACAGTTAACGGTAAAAAAGCATTTGTTTCCTAGCTAGATTTGTTAATTTTAAGGAAGGTGCTAAACTCACCTATGACCGGTTGCGTTTCTTTTTTTCACGGCTACTTTGACTCCGTACGCTAGCGCGTCTGCTTTTGCTTTTTTACGATCTCTTTCAAATGAACTGTGATGTCTGTTATCAGGAATGATCCTTTTCATGTTACTTGACGAGGGTGACGTTGGGATTTTCGGTTTTGGCCATTTTTTTAGGTCGGTTTTTCGGTTTTTGTACTGAAAAACTTCGGTTTTTAGGTTTTGTTGGCGGTTGCGGTTTCCGGTTTTTCGGTTTTTTAGCACCCGGTTTTTTGGCAAAGATAAAGCAGGTTAGATTCCTCTCTGGGTCTCTGCGCAGTCCGGATGTTAGGCTATTTTATATGTTTCTATTTTACTGTCAATCCAGGTCAAATTGCAATATGGGATTCTGGATTTTTGATTGAGGTTTACAGTAGCCTGTGCCAGGCTCTCGGTCAGTGTAGATGAGCGAAAAAAGTGAACGAGAAGCGAAAGAAGCACGGGAGAAGCGAAAACGTGAGTGAGCGAAAAACGGCGGGAAGGGAGAAGGGGAGAGCTTGTGGCATCTTCTTAAATACCTTAATCCGCCCACTACCCCGCCCACCTCGCGTAAACATAATTTGCAAGGGCGGATTCGCGCGAGTTCGCGGGCTAAAATGCTTTCCAAGGTGACGTTCTAGATTCAATATCTAGGCCATCTTTCAAAGACCGACCGGCTTTGAAGGAATTATACGACACGTCCCCTGATGTCTTGGGACGAAGGTTCCTAGAGCTTCTTTTTTTACAGCAAAATTCGTTGAATAGCTCTGTGCGTTTTGCAAACTCTGAAGGGATTTAGGGTTTCCAAATAACAACCTAATTTGCCGCAAAAGCAAAACTGAGAATAAGTCTTGACTGTTCAAAAAAGCAAAGGAAATTGCGATGGTATTTTTGTCAAGGAAAGGAGGTAGACTTTGACTGTTACAAGTTAGGCCGAGGAAGACATTTCCAGGGCTGGCAACTTCCCACGTCATCAAATATTGAGAATTGATAGGGGAGATATGATAGATGACGTCATATCGCACGACAAATGACCTCATTTGTGCCAAAAATGCTCGCTGATTCCGATCGACGTATATAGCACATAAACAGTTCATATTTAGCACATCATCGCTTAAATTACACTGGCATACCAGAATTTACGGGGAAACGTTTCATGTTACAGAAGCTCAAACAACGCAAAATATTTGAAAATTTATGGTCGGAAAGTCGAGTCTACAAGAAATAGCAACTTTTGTGATTATCCGGGAGATATCAGACTCTAATCTGGAGACCGTGAGATACAGTAAAACAGTGTTTGAGAATTTTTAATTAATTTTCTATGTTAGACTCAGATGTTTTTAACCGTATGTAAATAAAGTTATCATTCATTCAAATAGCAAAGGAAAGGAGGTAGACTTTGCTTTAGTGTTACAAGTTAGGCCGAGGAAGTCATTTCGTAAGAAAGATCAGAGCCACAGCAGACAAGTCGATAATTGCCCGAAACAGGACGCTCACAAGCATGAATCTTGAAATAAAAACGGATCGAAATCCAGCAGGCACAAATTACAAACCATGACCTTTTGAACTCTTTAAAATGAACATCTGTTGCCTAAGAGGTAGGCTAAGATGATTGACAGAGCAGAAAAACCTAAAATTCCATCGAAGTTTGCAAAACGCGATACAAATAATTTGCCTGTAATATTGTACGAAACAATGAGCTGGTTGCCTACACAGACAGGGAATCTCTTGTCTGAGGTTCTCAATGGGTTTAACCGATAGGCGTAAAACGGCCAAAAACTTAGTCGATAGCCGTAAAAATTGAAAAATTTTAACCGTTAGCCGTAATTAGGGTATACAAAGTTAACCGTAAAAAAGCATTTGTTTCCTAGCCAGATTTGTTAATTTTAAAGAAGGTGCAAAATAAACTCACCTATGACCGGTTGCGTTTCTTTTTTTCACGGCTACTTTGACTCCGTAAGCTAGCGTGTCTGCTTTTGCTTTTTCACGACTCTTTTTCAAATGAACTATTATGTCTGTTATCAGGAATGATCCTTTTCATCCCTTACAAAATAATGTTACTTGACGAGGGTGACGTTGGGATTTTCGGTTTTGGCCATTTTTTAGGTCGGTTTTTCGGTTTTTGTACTGAAAAACTTCGATTTTTAAGTTTCGTTGGCCATTGCGGTTTCCGGTTTTTCGGTTTTTTAGCACCCGGATTTTTGGCAAAAATAAAGCAGGTTAGATTCCTCTCTGGGTCTCTGTACAGTCCGGATGTTAGGCTATTTTATATGTTTCTATTTTACTGTCAATTCAGGTCAAATTGCAATGTGGGATTCTGGATTTTTGATTGGGGTCTACAGTAAGCTGTACCAGGCTCTCGGTCAGTGTAGATGAGCGAAAAAAGTGAACGAGAAGCGAAAGAAGCACGGGAGCAGCGAAAACGAGAGTGAGCGAAAAACGGCGGGAAGGGAGAAGGGGAGAGCCTCTAAGCATCTTTTCCGCCCACTACCCCGCCCACCTCACGTAAACATGTCAAAATTTGCAAGGGTGGATTCGCGCGAGTTCGCGGGCTGAACTTCATATGAACAATGCTTTCCAAGGTGGGCCATCGTATCTTTCGAAGACCGGCAGGCTTTGAAGGAATTATATGACATGTCCCCTGATGTCTTAAGACGAAAGTTCCTAGGGTTTCTTTGTTTACAGCAAAATTCGTTGTATCGCGCTGCGCGTTTTGCAAACTCTGAAGGGATTTTGGGTTTCCAGATCACAATTCAATTTGCCGCAAAAACAAAACTGAGAATAACTCTTGACTGTTCAAATATATAAAACAGTTTTTGAGAATTTTTAATTAATTTTCTATGTTAGACTGATGTTTTTAACCCTGTATAAATAAAGTTATCATTCATTCAAATAGCAAAGGAAATTGCGATGGTATGTTTGGAATGATCCCTTTCATCCCTTACAAAATAATGTTACTTGACGAAGGTGACGTTGGGATTTTCGGTTTTGGCCATTTTTTAGGTCGGTTTTTCGATTTTGTACTGAAAAACTTCGGTTTTTAGGCTTTGTTGGCCGTTGCGGTTTCCGGTTTTTCGGTTTTTTGGCAAAAATAAAGCAGGTTAGATTCCTCTCTGGGTCTCTGCGCAGTCCGGATGTTAGGCTATTTTATATGTTTCTATTTTACTGTCAATCCAGGTCAAATTGCAATGTGGGATTACCTCAATCCGCCCACTACCCCGCCCACCTCGCCTAAACATGATTTGCAAGGGCTGATTCGCGCGAGTTCGCGGGCTAAAATGCTTTCCAAGGTTGCGTTCTAGATTCCATATATATCTAGGCTATCTTTCAAAGACCAGCCGGCTTTGAAGGAATTATACGACATGTTTCCTGATGTCTTGGGACGAAGGTTCCTACAGTTTCTTTGTTTACTGCAAAATTCGTTGTATCGGGCTGTGCGTTTTGCAAACTCTGAAGGGATTTAGGGTTTCCAAATAACAACCTAATTTGCCGCAAAAGCAAAACTGAGAATAAGTCTTGACTGTTCAAAATAGCAAAGGAAATTGCGATTTTATTTTTGTCAAGGGAAGGAGGTAGACTTTGACTGTTACAAGTTAGGCCGAGAAAGACATTTCCAGGGCTGGCAACTTCCCACGTCATCAAATATTGAGAATTGATAGGGGAGATATGATAGATGACGTCATATCGCACGACAAATGACCTCATTTGTGCCAAAAATGCTCGCTGATTTCGATCGACGTATATAGCACACAAACAGTTCATATTTAGCACATTATCGCTTAAATTACACTAGCATACTAGAATTTTGGGGGAAAGTCGAACTACAAGAAATAGCAACTTTGACGATTATCTAAACTGTTCACAGTCCCGTATTTTTTTGTGGTGAGATCGTTTAGATATACTTCGTCTTACCGTCACGGGTATCTTGATTTTCAGATGTACCGAGTTGGCGGGCGTCAGGGATTATAGCTCTAGGGAGGGGGGGGGGGGGGGGGCGAGAAAAATAGAGGGACTGTAATAACATCACTGCAGCTCGCGTTCACGGAGCGCGTTGTACCAGCAACGCAGGTATTTGATTGGTCATTAGACAATGTTAATTTGCGTTGACAACGGGTTTAGTATAAGTTACTGACATTAACAAGTCGTTGACAAGTCGACTTTTCCATAAAACGTACCCTTTCATACCATAAGGCACATCTTGAACAAACACATTTTTGGTATTTTGATCAGGAAAATGTTTTCTTGTGCATGTTTGCCGATTTTATTTCGAGGAAAGTCCCAAAAACATTATGAAGTCACTGTTTTAAAAGGAGATATTTGTAAACACGCGTAATTGATGCTAAATGTGTCAGGCATGTTTGTCATCACCAGTGGAGTTTCTTAATTAATGAATGATAAAAGGCATGAAATTCCTGTCACGCCTCCTGAATGCGAGCTGCAGTGATGTTATTACAGTCCCTCTATTTTTCTCGCTTCCTCCCAAACCGCCCTAGCCCCTTAAGTAGTTTTGACACTCGTTATGCAAGATGGCAACCCGTAACGCAAAGCGCTCGATCTCGATGATCTTACGGAAAAATAGAGGACTGTGAACAGTCTAGCGATCATCCGGAAGATATCAGACTCTAATCTGGAGACCGGGAGATACAGTCCAAAATCTGGAGTCTCAGATTATCCGGGAGAGTTGACAGCGTTGCATTTCGTAAGAAAGATTTCCCGAAACGGAACCCTCACAAGTAACGATTCTTGAAATAAAAACGGATCGCAATCCCCCAATCACAAATTACAAACCATGACCTTTTGAACTCTTTGAAATGACCATCTATTGCCTAACAGGTAGGCTAAGATGATTGACAGAACTGACAGAAAAACCTAAAATTCCTTCGAAGTTTGCAAAACGCGATACAAATAATTTGCCTGTCACAGTATTGTACGAAACAATGAGCTAGTTGCCTACACAGACAGGGAGTCTCTTGTCTCAGCCAATGTTTTTGGTTTCTTGTGCGAAACTAAAAAACTTTTGTCTGTCTGGAGAAATAATGCCGGTCACTGTTGGACCAGTTTTTCCACACATTTTCTGTAATTTTGACACTGTCGAATTACAGAAAATGTATGGGAAAATCAAGGTTTTCTAAAAACTGATGACGGACTTCTTTACGCTCCAGATTTATTGTATTGTTTCTTTGAACTCGTAAGTTACTCTTTTCAAAGAGAAAGCATCGAACATATGAATTCAGGTAGAAATAGCGGGCTTTGTATTCTAATACAAATCTTCGAATTTCCCGCCATCTTGCCCTGATTACCCATGATGCACTCCTCTATTGGTGTGTTATATGAAACGCCTGAGCTAAGACAACAACAAATAATAGTACTTTGAAATAGTAAAAGAGCTCTCATTCCCACTTCTGCATGTCTTCTCCCACTTATGACCCCTTCGGGAAAGAAATGATCGTGTCTTCTAGACTTGCTTTGACGATCAATCTCTTATATTAGGACCTATTAGCAGCTGAAGTGGCATTTGCAGACGGGTTTTACCATCCTGCGACTACGAAGAAGGACCTGCATTTGGCATAAGAAGTACTTTCCTTAATCTTCTTACAAAATTTAATCAATCCATTAGTTATCACAATCGTTCACACTGAAACCTTGAAACTTAGGGTAATCCCATACCCTGTCTAAAAAAGAATGCGTCACAAAACAAACTTTCTGTTTCTTTTCTTCATTAACTCAATAAGCACAACGTGTACCGCAGAAATCAAGGTTAATGGTGCAGATGTCGACGTTGGTACTAATGCTACTACCTTGGTACTACTCACGGACAGTGACTTAAAATCAGTATATGCAGTTTTGTTCAGTTGTACATATTCAATGATTTGTCTTCCTGATCCTGGGCTGTAAGAAATAACATTTTAAGGTGAAAGATAAACGGAACGTTTTGTTACTCTATCTGCTGGATAGGCAAATTCAATTGCAAATAACAGCCGCAGCCTGGTGACTTTTTCGGCGTGAAAATACCTTCCGTCGACTTTGCTGGTGGGAGGGGTGGGGGGAAGGGGAATTGACATCGTTGTTTTAAGCACTTTGTTTTCGAGATTGGTAAAGGTCATTATTAGGATATTACAACCATTTTTATGTTTTTTTCTTTCATTAGGATTTATTTATTTATTTTTTTAACCTCTTGAATTTGTATCCCGTTACTCGTTTTCTCGTTACTCGTTACTGCGTTACTCTGTTTAGTAACACCTTCCTATTTCGATGGTTGCAGCCCAGAACCCTGGTTGTTTTAACTGTTCGACTCGTTCTCTCATGATCGAAAACAAAGGTGAAAGTACAATTTTTGATGACAAAGATCGTAAGGCTTTGCAGATGTAAGGACATGTAAAAACAAGAGGAAATAACTGAAAAATTATGCTCTTGCCAAAACCAGTGGGTAGCATCGCAAAAACGTCTTTCCTCCTAGTCAAATAAAGCGCTAGCGGCCCTACTTTTGCTCAAATAAACGCATTATTTGGAAATCTTGGAGACAATAAATTATCCAGAATTCGAACCACTCGCGGCTGATCTGCTCGCGATGTTTTTTTATTCAGCGCGCGCGAGGCCAAGTGAATGACGTAAGTGTTGAAGTAAACTGTCAAAAATAAACCAATCAGAGGGTATACCAGGAACTGGTACGTGCCTCTCCTCACTCTCTCTCTTCCCAGCTCTCACGCGGTTTTTCGCACCTTTTTTCCATCCGTTTTCCCCACTATCTTGGAGCCTGAAACTGATCAGGTTTACAGCTATAGGAGAGCTTTTTGCGAACGCAAAATTTTCCCCCTTGTCCTCTATTGCTATTCAATCGAGGATCATTGTGAATTCTCCTAGACAATCCTAGGGCAGATATGCTGGTTTTACGACCATACCATCCATAGATAGTGCTGATACTGTGACGATATTAAAATCTTGATGATGTGATATTGTTTAGACGGCAAAATTGAAGAACAGCTTCCCAAATCTACCGACAGACGGCCGACAGATTTTTTTTGGGAACTGTTTTTCAAATTTACCGTTTCGTCCCTATGTTCCACATATCATTACCGTTTGACATCTAGACTAGGGTTTTGAAAATTGAGCTGTATAAATCTTCGGTTGTGATGGTTTTGTATTCGGTTTTCGGTTATGATCGATCCATCGCGGTTTTTCGGTTTAGGGTATTTTTTAATCCAGCATGTACAGCAGGGAAATCTTTAACACGCTGAATATTCTCTCAGGGTCATTTATAATTTACAGTTTGAAGAGAGCAATTTCTGGTTTGATATTTATTCTTTTATTAGTCTTTTATTATTCAACAAAAATAACACTTGGCGTCCTACTTGCTTTATTGTACAAACGAGCGGTTTCAATAGACCGGCGAAATTTCTCATTTTATTAAAGCACTGAGATAACGACAACTTCGAGTTAAACTGATTTCACTGGTTGTCAAAGAGTCCAGCGATACTCTTTTCCCAGGTGAGTGCCGACTCATTTCGCTTCAATATTGAGAAATGCTCTCGATCTCTTTACGATTTCATTGCCTTTCGCCCGACATGTTTTGCACGGCGTTTAGTCATGCGAAACCTCCACGAAACATCCACGCAGCGCGCGAGGTAACTTTATCCCGATTCCAAAAATAACTCGAGACGAATTACCTGTGGAATAGGGTGTGTATGGGGGATGCCTTCTCTGTCCCCTTTATCCTCTCTTGCTCAGAGCCCATTCGGGCTCGAGGAATAATTGTTAAATACGTCGAGTTCGCTATGACCGATAAAAAAGCACTCAAAACACATTTCAATCCCCACCTGAGTGTGTATATATTGATTTATAGTTTCCAGCGAGGACCTGACCCGTTTACAAATCAGTGTGTTTTAAAAAAGAGTTAAAATGGTCCATAGGGAGCTTTAAGCAAGAGTCATTGAACCACGAACAACGGGAAGTAAGGCCTTTTCCCTTTTAATACGCCTGAACGTAGCCTGCGGACCGCAGACTTATTTCCGGTGAAATTAAAGCCGAAAAAACCGGATGCTCTCGCAGGCTAGCCTTAACGCTACCACATTCAAATTGCTAAGAAGTCGAAACAAGGATTTGACATCTATTCACACCAGGGAGTCATTATAGGAATACTATTGGTACAACGGAAGCAATGAGGGAGTGGTCATATAGTACAGGAGGGGGTGGGCCGGAAAAAAGTGGAGGTGGGTCATCATTTTTGTGTACATGAAAAGGGGTGGGTCAAAAAAAGCCATGCAAAAAATTGGAGGTGGGTTATGAATAATTATGCTAAAATTTTATTAATTGCAGATACACCTAATTGCAATAAGGTTGTCATAGAAAAAAGCAAAAAGCCAAATAGGAATTAATTAGGATTAAATTACCATTGCTAGCAACATTCACAACACACACGCTTATAGCTGAATATTAATCACGTAATATGAAAGCCAAATCATTTGCATCAGTTTCTTGGTGTCATTCTAATGCAATTCGAGGCTGATTCATCTAGCGGATTTCAAACTTGCTCTAATTACAAACGTACATCGGATAACTACTAAAGAAAAAATAAATATAAATAAATAAATAATAATAAATAAAGCCTGGGGTAAATTCCAGGAACGCGACGCGTCTTTTCGTTTAATGCTAAATAGAAAAGCTAGTCTGCATATGGTTTGTAATGCACAACACCATCAGATCACAATTTTCAAGCAACAAATCAGGGGTGTAGGCAGGACTTTCCATCGCGGAGAGGGTGAGGCGTTCCTCCGCCAGTTTCTCTCCCGCGCCACAAACCAAGCTTCGTTTGTCAGGACCCTTTTGTTACACACATCAGTGTTTCATGTGCGGAATATTGCAGCCCGGAATTACAGAATTATTTCTTGTTATTGTGAATGACTTCTTAAATAATTGTTAAATTATTAAAATACGCAAATGTAAATCACATGGCTAATTAATTCCTATTTGGCTTTCTGCTTTTTGCTTTTTGCTTTTTTCTATGACAACGTTATTGCAATTAGGTGTATGTATACATTCAAAATTTAACACTTATATTGACAGTAATGTAACTTTATAGATGTCTAGGCTTTAATGCTAACTTGCTGTTTTGACAAGATTATGACAATAAGGAATATTCATGTGAAACAAATATTTTAAAAAAAGCAACAAAATGAAAGCAAAGATTATAAAACATTGCATGTAATAGTGTTCAGTCTTCCTCAATGAAATCATCATCAGTGAAGTCATTATCAGTATCTGTGTCACTGTCAACTTCTATAGCTTCTCTTGTGAACATCTTTTTTTCAAAAAGCAATTATAACCATTTGGCATCCCTTTTCCCCAGTTTTGATATGGCATCTTTATTTAGGAGATGTGGTTCAACTATTTTATCTCCATATGAACATTAGCTTGCAACAGCTAGTGAAAAAACTATTTGACAATTTTTCTTTTCACACTCAATTTGGCGCTTTTTTGATTTGATTCTATTTTCTTTTTGCCTTCTCGTATTGGAAGCAAATCCTCCTTTGGCTGTTCGGTACATCCTCTTTCTTTTATCTTCAAGAGTTTGCATTTTTGTTAAGCTTTCCAGTAATTTTGTTTTGAGGGTGGTAACAACCACAGAACATTTCTCATTAAATTTGTGAGCACATTCTTGCATGGCCAGATTTAAGTTTGCCAGGTTTTGTGAATGTACTTGCATCATCCTGCTCAACAGCATTTCTCAATTTCTGAACTTTATTCCATAAAGTTTTGCAACTGAAGAATTCTAAATTTTATACTCTTGAGGTCTGTTGGCTTCTGGCAATTCATCTTCTGTCCAAGAGTGAAGCGTTCTTGTGTCTCCTTAAGTTTAGTGTGATGGTCGTATTGTCTTTTACCCCTGTACATGGAAGTTTTGTTGAAATGACCTTGCATTCTTTGACCACTTCCGGTGGCATTCATAAAAGGAGGGTAGTACCAAGAAAAGTAAGGTTAAGGGTACATTATATATTGTTTAGTATTGAAGACGCCCTTGGTAAGGGGATGAGGGGTTGGGTCACTCATTTTTATGTTGGATGAAAGAGTGGGCTACATTTTTTGTGTTAACTAGAAAGGGTGGGCCCACCCACCCCTTCCTGTGACCAGTCCCTAATACGAATGCAGTCTTTTAGGATCACAGGAACACCAGTCTCATTACTCTTCTATTATCAGCATCAAATTAGGAATACACCTTAGCAGATTTCTAACTTTCAAGTCTGTGGACCAAACCCTGTGGTGTGTCCATTTTACAGAAATGAAGGTACTGCCTTTGCCCTGCTGCAAGCGGCTAGACCTTCGCGTTGCTCGGATGACTAGGAGACGTAAAAATAGTGTCCCCAATCAGTACTTCCGTGCTAAATAAATTGACACTCAAATAAAGTGCTTTCTCTTGGCCAGTACACGATCAACATTCCTGAAATTTGTCATGTCTTCACAGTTTTCTGAGTTTGACAATAATCTAGTCCGCTCGGGATTTCCCGCGGGGATCGCACTTCATTTTTAGGCCTCAGCTGAAACCTGCAGTCCCCTCCCCCCCGTTTATCTTAGGTCTGGATGAGCGGTGCCCTACTTCCTAGAGCATCTGTATCCGCCAGAAAGTCTCATTGTACTTTTTGTTCACCAGAGAAGTTAGCACGATCACTTACTTCAGCATCTGAATCCGCCAGTGGGGGGTTCGTATCAACGTGGAGGGTTTTGATATAACGAGGTGGTCGTATGGCGGGGCTATACTATAACCTCGCGGTAAAAGTTATGCTTATTGTAAAAATGCAGCTTATCTGTTCACTCATCTGAATTTATACGTTGCTTAGCTTCTTTGCTTCCAGGGAAAACTCGACGCCAGAGTTACATAACAATGCTTATTTTTTTGCGGTAAAAAAATCAGGAAAGAAAATAGCCTTAACAATCTGACTACGAGTATTCTGTTATTTTCCTTACCACCCGCGAGAAAAGTGACGCGCGACAGAGAGAGAGCACCGCGCGCGGGACACCTTCCTCGCCCTTGAGGGGGGGGGGGGGAATTGGGGGCTAAACAAGGTGAAATCTAGCCAATCCCCCCCCCTTTGAATGTTACTTCACTGCAGTGATCCCCCCTAATAACTTTTGATGACTTTTGTGATTCCCCCCCGTCTTCATTTTCCAAGAAGATTTGAGTGATCCCCTCTCTGAATCCTTCCAAACTTTTGAGCGATCCCCCCTTTTGGGTTCTCAGTTACGACTGATCCCCCCTTTTGTTCTCCCTAAAACCTAGTGATCCCCCCCTAAACTCCTCCACCCCCACCCTGCGGGCAATAATTATTGACCGGTCTCTAACTCATATATGGTGTACATAGCAAGACCTCAACCCAGGCCAAATTAGTGGGAGTCGAGTGCTCTGACCACTGCCTCACCCTTCCCCCCTGTGTTCAGTTCAAAACAAAAAACCATGTATTTTACAAAAAAAAGTAAACCAGTAACACATTTAATTTTATTGCAAATAAAACAAAGAAATTAACAAAATACCAATGCTATTACAATGCTACAGTTCAGTCATGATAAAGATACAATGTAAATGTTAAAAAAAATTTAAAGGGAATCCACCAGGACATTCAGTAATTTTGATTTTCAGTGCACAAAAATCTTGTACCAGAATAACTTAAAGCATATTGCATTCTTTCTTACATTTTTCAAGGGTTAAAGATGTAATAAATCATCTGTAGTGACACCAAAAAAAAAAAATTCTCATGGGTGCCCGAGAAAATGAATGCCAAATTTCACAGAATTACACCTTACACATGAAATTTTCAGAATTTTAACTCTGTAATCATAATTCTTGTGAAATTTGACATTGATTTTCTCGGACTTCCATGAGAAATTTTCTTTGGTGTTACTACAGATGATTTATTACATCTTAAGCCGTTGAAAAACAAGGCTTTTGTCCACTGAGAATTAAAATCACTCAATTTCCTTGCGGATTCCGTCTTAAATTATCAGTATGCCTATTTAGAAATTCATTTTCATCCTTGGTTCATTTTATTTAAGAAAGGAAAAAAATTTCATATTAAAACCAAGGAAAACATGCAACAAAAGACTGAGTTTCCAAGAACTTGTAGCCCGCACTGCAGCTGGCGGTTTGTTTGCTGTGTGCAGGGTGTTGTTTTCGTTTGTAGTTTGTAAAGTGAGAGATGTCTCTCAAACACCCCAAATGAAACCGCCAGCTAGTCTACGTAGGTTAAAGAACTTGTTGATCACAAACTTTGTATTGTTTCATTAAAACATTGAAACTCCTAACAATTTCCAGCCATCTTGACCTACTTACGCTTGGGAAGTATTTTAACGTGGCATTATTATTTACAAAGCTTTCCGTTTATAAACCCACAAAGGGCTAACACTAATTAAGAGATAAGAAAAAAATATTAACTCCATTAATGCACAGGTAGCTTTCTGTTAAACACACAAAGGCTAAGTACAAATTAACTTTAACTTATATTAATTTGTGGTACAAAAGTTTGCATAATCTGGACACAAAAACCAACTTATGACCTGTTCCCTTTAAGGCCACTTTAATGCTTTGGGCACATGTACTAGACTCCAAAATTTTTAGGTAATTGTGAATCAAGAGATTGAAGCTAAAGTCTGGTTGTTAAAAAAAAGTTCAGTTGGTGTTTAACAGAACTTTCGCATTCTAAGTCATTTTTCAATTATTTTACCATCCTTACCGCTCATATCTAAAAAAAATTGTTTGTTAAGAACATAAAAAACCCAGGGGGGGGGGGGGGGTGCTCGGGATTTCAAGTGACGGGAATGATCGAATGGAGCCAAAAGTCAAGACCCAAAAAAAATCCCTAGGGCTTCCAGCAAAACCCCCAAAAAATCCCTGGACCAAAAATTAACCCCCCCCCCCCCCAAAAAAAAAAAAAATCCTGGCACCAAGGGACAATGCAGACTATTGTATAACACGTGCGATATAAAGCGACACCATAGTTAACTATCAAACAACAGCAAAACACGTTTGTTTGTACTTTATTCGCAGAACTAAGCAGCCAGGGCACTAACGATTCTTTTTAACACCCTAAAAACATCCCTATACTCAAATCAAGCTACCCAAAAAAATACTTGCCAAATTTTCGTACCCAAAAAAAAGCGGAATCAAAAATTTTAACCCAAAAAAATCCTTTGATCATCCCCGTTACTTGAAATCCCGAGTACCCCCCCTGGGATCAAAAAGGCTTCCAGGCTAGGCTAAAAAATCATTTAATAGTGAACTTACGCAACAGGACGGGAGAGGAAAGAAGACGGCAAACCTTGTGTGACAAGCGTGACAATAATTTTGTTTGAAAAAACTTTTCGCCAAAATTCACTTTCCTTTAAACAGATCTTTTTGTAAAAGACCAGAAAACATTGATGTTAAGTGAAGATCACGACAAAACACGTAAGAAATAGCCTTGTCACGTTTGTCACACACGAGCGTTCTGCCGTCTTCTTCTTCCTGCCGTCCTGTTGCGTAAACTCACTACTATCTCTTCTACAGGCCCAGACATCTTTTAAAATGTCATTCTATTAGTAAGGTTCTGTTTTAATAACGTCAACCCTGACGGTTTTGTGCATAAAATACACGACTTATATACTCCCGCAGGGAAATCACATACTTTCCCATTAAGGCCCATTTAGGACTCAGGAGTTGCACAAAATGACATTTGAATGACGAGAAAGACATCAAATCGTTCTGAAAAGTGCAAGTGAACTATAATAATAACAATATATTTTTAATGGTTTTGAAAAGATTTTCCAATTGATGTAACTCCAGAAAACTTGAAAACGGATCGGCCCACCTTTTTTAAGGATTTATCCATGCACTTAAGTTTGCTTATGGCGTAAACTCTCTTTTTAATGATGCCTAGAGAGGCCATTAAGGTTACTATATTCACCATTTTCACATAGACCATAATTTATGCACCTTCAATTGTTTACCCCGAAAATTTTGCATTTTGTTTTCAGTTTCTCCTGGATATTACAGTCATCCCAAGAGAAATATTGAATATTGAAAAGAATGTTTATGCAAATTTTGGGGGCAAACAAGGTGCATTATGGTCTATGTGAAAATAGTGAATCAGTGGATTTCCATAATGATATAATTATGCATTTGTTGGATTTTGAAGTAGCTCAAAACCTTGATGACACTGCCCCTAAAAAGTAATTGGAAAGGTTGGCACTTGTATAAACTAACATCAGCTATTCAATAAAATCACCCTGCCATTTTCTTGTTGTCTTGCTCAAAAGGAATTTAGACCTTCTTATTCTTATTCGGCTTCTTGATTATGTTAATCTCGATATTGAAAATTCGTGTCCCAAACCAAATGCATAGATTATTAAGTTATATACATGTTAATAAAAATTGCAGTCTGTCAAATCACAGGCATGAAAACCTGAAAATACCTAGAAATCTAAAAAAAAGTTACCAGTTATTTTTCCACACACCCTTTCATTATAAATTGTTGATTAAAACTAATAAACTCGAAGACACAACAGTAAGTGAACAGTGCAGATTTTTTCGTGATGAATGTCATCAAAGGCAAAGTTTTGCATTTTGCTACATGTATACAGTTGGTTGGCTTCACTGGACATGCATGACCAATGGCTAGGTTTATCCAATTAATAATAAACATGGCTTATAACTTTATTAAATGAATAACAGACTAATAAAAATAGGCATGTTTACATTAATATTTTTCATTTTTTCCACATGTTTATCATACGACAAAATCCTTAAAGCAGTGGTTAAATAATGACCTTGTTAGCTGATTAAGATTTGGGCACAAGGCCATAATAATACTTTTACAGCATTTTGTTATAGGCTGTAATGATGTCAAATAGCTTCTTTTCAAGTTAATATGCAAAAAACAACTTGAAGTATAAACTCTCAGTCGACACCTTATTTGTTTTGTTTTGCTCCCTAAACAACTTTTTTTCCTGAGGTTTTGTTTGCTTGTTGTTCATAATTATGTTCAATAGAGTTTATTAATTCAGCAGCAGAAACTTCTAAACCCCCCCCCCCCCAAAAAAAATCAATATTACTCTATTCTTCGTTTTCAACTTTTTTAAAATGATTTTCACTGCATTTTCTGAAAACTTTTTACCAGAAAATAAACTTTGCGGCTCACTTTTCACAGACCTTCACAACACCTGTAGATGCCTTTTCCTGACCTGCACTTGCAAACTTTTCCTGATTTTCCTCTGGCCAAGAAAAATCACATTTCTTTTATAATCATATATATAGCTATTTAATTATTTATAGATTTTCCCTGATTATGTCTGTCCATGATAACACTGTCATTGACACATTTTAGCTGTGCTGTGATTGTCCCAGATGCCTCAAATAATGTTCAGACGATCGAGACAATCATATGAAAACGCTTCCAGACGATGGCGAATGACCCAGATGACTGAGGTGACCTCTATCGATTGCTTGAATAGAGTTGAGTTCTATGCGGACGATTGGGAGGATTGTGTAAATTTTGAAGTGATCTGGAAATGCTCTCAGATGACTGAGACTATCAGGACGATCAAAGGCTATCCCAAAAATCATCACTATCATTCCATTAATTGAGAATATATTCGGTCTGGATGCCGTTGAAGTCAAATATAATTTTAAAATGTTCACATCACGTATGGGTGCTATTTGAAACTAAAGAGAAAGTCTGTTTCATCAAGTTCTAGACATGATACTATGTCTTTGTGGAACTGACTTCTAGCTTGTTGACGCCACAAAATAGAGAGAAGAAGCAGATAGCAAAGCTCCAGGTTTCCTCTCCATTTAAAATCCATCATTACATGTATGTCTGGCTTGTTTGTGAAACCCACGCAAAAATTCTATTGTCTGACCCAGAGACATTGCTGATGACCCCGTGTCTCTTGTCGTTGAGGCAATCACCTGGACGCGATCACATGGAAACTACCAATTGTCCCAGTTGTCCGGATCATCTCGAAACTTTTTGAAACGACTGGGGTGATTGGGACGATCATATGGAAACCAGGCTTTATATACCTATCTCCCCATAATAAACTGCACCTACAGCTGTACACTTACATTAAAAGCAGGACTGTCAAGCTTAATATTTTAATTCAGGTCAACCAAATTAAAAGAAGATGTATGTATACCTCTGACTTAGCCTACAGAAAATTATTAGCCAAACCTAAAACAGTTTAAAGAGAAATTGCGAAGTTATCAAATATAAACTTACGATAATATTTTATCATGCATTCTTTATTAATATAGCAGGGTACAGGCTCTGCAAAGCAGTCAAAGTTTTCATGAGCCAAACTTAATTTTAATTAAGGCTAACAGTATGTTTTTTGCCTGTGATTTAGATGCCAAACTTCATTATTAAAACTGTTTAAAGACATAACAAAATTGCCATTAATATTAAGTTACATTTCTATTATTTCACATGCAAATTATGAATCTGTCACAATTTATTAACAAAGTCAGTTTTACAGCTTGCCATATGGACAAGCTGCACCTAGCATGTGCTAGCCCAACAGACACTTTAACCTGCCCAAAAAGAATTTTTAATGAGCAAGATTGATTGCAGTTAAGCAAAAAAAGTTTTGAGGGATGCTTGTCAACTGAAGGGAGCCCTCTCCCCTTATCATACACTGTATGTCATTGTGGCAGTTTTAAATCTGGATCATTTGCTTAAGTGTCGTTAGGATTAAAGAGAGGCCGGCTTTGCCTGAAAATCTGGGGGAAACCACTGCCCAGAAACTATTTATGCTTTATTTAGTGAAAATTGTTGGAATAAAATCTTAATTGTCTTACTAATAGGCTTGATTACCAGCCGATGTTTTTGAGAATGAGCCTGCACGCCTGTACCAAGAAGACGGCTGGTTCCATGGGTTGCTATGGGTTATCACATTATTACCTGCTTAAATCAAGTGGGAGCATCATAAAATATTTTTCCTGGAGAAGATTTCAAAGGTGTTTTTTGATGTGGCATGCAACTGAGTTACAATGAAGAGCATTTTAAGCTTAAAAACCTGAATCTTTAATTAATGAAAAGAGTTATAGGGAAGCTGGTAAATGATGAGGATGTTTTTGTAACCCAACTGCGCCAATGTTGAAGACACAGGAGCGTCACAACGAAGGAACTCTGACAGCTTTAATGTCAACGAAATCGCTCGTACAACAAGATGGAGGCGATAATCACACACACGAGGGAAAACCGGCGCGCGCATATAATATAACACAATGCCGCAGGCACTGCCTGTTGGCCCAACCTCTTCTTCCGCGTAAGTGAATGCAAGCTACCTAAAAGGTTAGAACCGAGACGAAAGATATAGTGCCATAATTGGGAACAAAACTTGATAACAGACAGACTACGGCCTAACAGTCACTGTGTGATAAAACGTATCGCGGCAGGATAAAACTTAACGACGAAAAGGCTAAAATCTAACATAGTCATTTAAGTACGAAGGTGGTTTGCGCTGTCTTTGAGGTCTTGGACCAGGAGTCTCAGACGGAGAACTGGGACAGGACGGCAGGGCCTGATCTGGAGCTGTCGCACTGGTGCTGGGCTCCTCCTGTAGAACAGGTAGTGAGGGAACGCCGATAGGGGCATAAAGGGTAGTGTCATCACACGTGCACGACGGGAATTGCTCCTCGTCAGACGGCACGGAGGTAAGCTCAGGCGGCGCGGGAGGAGGAGACTCTGGTGATACTGAGACTGCAGGCACAGCGGGGGTTACCGGAGAAGGCTCGTCATCCAGGTCTTGAGAAGCCGGAGGACCGGAATGATCGGACACTATAACGGAGGGAGAAGTAGCGTAACACTCGGACAACTTGACTTTGTAGGAGGTGGCCCTCAGTTGTGAACCACTGAACTTCTTAACGAAGCACCAAGGTAAGTCAATGGAAACCACGATATAGCGATCACGCGCGCGAGGCTTGTCCTTATCGGAAATGAGGTATACGATGTCGCCAACCTGTAGTGAAGGCGGGTTTGGAACAAGACCGCGGGGGTTCTTAGACTTCTCACTGGAGGCATGGTTAGTGGAACGTTGCCCGTGTTTACCAAGTATGAGTTCGTAATCAGACAACGGCAACTGTTCGTGGGTGAACTGATTGCGTTGAGTCCACAACTCTCGAGATGATAGGCCAGGAAGGCGAAGACGGGAGTTAAGACGGGCAGTGGCGAGAACAAGGCCAACTGTACTTACTGGTCTGCCACCGGGCTCTTGTCTGATGAGCTCTTCCTCAAGTTCACGTACAGCCTTCTCACCGACTGGGTTCTTGTTTTTGTTCTTAACGCGACCGACATCGATTGTGACGTTCAGGTGGTTGAGAGAGTCATTGTTGGCCATGGACTGAAAGCCAGGGGAGGGATCTACACGTATAATTGCTCTTGGGCCGTCAAGTGGGTGGAGACCGACAATTAGTTGTGTGCAGGCGTCACGGAGGGTATCGTGCTTCTCGTCATGTACCAAGCAGGAAGCAGTGAAGGACTTGGTGCATTCTCGCAGTACTAGGATCAGCTGACGGTAGCGTCTGATCACGTCGGCAGCGAAGGAGACGCCTACGACCTCTGGGGGATCGTTAGACGACTGCTTGACCAAGGAGCTTGGAAACGACTTCAGGGAGGTGCAAGTGTGGCAGGCAGAAGTTACGCGAGAGATAGCATCGTTCATGTCCAGAGCGAAGAACTGGCGTTGGAGTACCATTTGAAACTGATGGCGGGTCGGATGGTTGAGTTTAATATGAAGGGCGGTAAGAAGGCCGTCCAGGACGGACCTCGGGACAACAATTGCTTCCGCCACAAGAACGAAAGGCTGAGTGTGCTTGACCACAAGAAGTCCGTCACTAGCAATAGAAACATAACTGAGAGAGCTCTTAACATCCCGAATATTAGTAAGCTTCTTGGACGGGCGTGTGCCTTGATTAAGGTGGGCGTGTACTCTACGAAGGTCGGGACAGTCGTGTTGGATCTGTCGCCAGGCTGATCTGGTTGTGAACGGGAGACTAGACTTGCTGTTGAGGATATCATGAATTGAGATGCTCCGTACAACGGAATCCTCCATTTCGTGTACAAAGTTGCAGATCTGGCAATTGGGTTCACTGCAGTCAGGAGCGTTACGGCTGGTAAAGTCAGACGGTAAGTTGGCCTTCCCAGCCAGGTGTTGAAGATTGACTTGGGAACGGCTGACGGTCGTGAGGAACGAAGTCACACGAGGGCTTGCCGAGAATTCGCCTCGACAAAGTTTGTCAATCGCTTGAACACAGGATTTGCTATCTGTTAATACGGTCGTGGGGTGCGGAGACTGGGTAATAAAAGGGGAGAAATGCTTGACGGATGCAGCAATTGACAGTGCTTCTACTTCGCAGGGAAGCCAAGTGACTTGGTGTTTCCGCAACTTGGCACTGAAGAATCCAGCTAAGTGGAGTTGATTGGAACGTGAGACGTACAATGTGGCACCGAGGCCTCTCCTGGTAACGGATCCATCCGTAGCTATCCAGAGGGTGTCTGAAGGGCGAGGGAGAACTATGGCTTTGTGGTTGGATAGGAAATCCTGTGCGGATTTGAACCTGGAGGTTAGGTTCTCATCCCACAGTAGTCTGTCGGAAAACTGAAGGCCAGTGAGAGCGCACTCCAGGGGAGAGATGACGTTTGAGCAGTTGGGAAGCACGCGACTGAGGACTTTGTAGGCGCCGATAAAAGACGTGAGACCTTTCACGGTTGAAGGAGGAGGACACGATGCCAAGGCGGCGATACGATGCGGGTTAGCTGATAACCTGCCTTGGGACCATATCCAGCCGAGAACAGAGATGGTCTTGGGACAAATGACGATCTTTGTGGGAGAAAGACGAAGGTTACAACGATCAAGGGCCTGAAGGACGTGTCGCCAGTTGCTCAGGAGGGCTTCGGGGGAATCGCCACCGCAGTAGAGGTCATCTGCGAGTTTGGCCACGAACCCTTCTTCAATGAAGTCGCCGAGAACGCGACACATCATTTCTTCAAGCGCAGTCTCGGACCCAGGCATTCCCATAGCTGATCTGGTGTAGACGCGAACTCCACGGAAGGGTGTGGCTACGCCACAGTGCTTCAGAGAAGACTTGGAGAGGGGGATCTGGTAGAAGGCCCGGATGAGATCTGTTTTGATCATGTAGCGCCAGGGAGCGATGGTGCGCAGGGTAGTGTCCACATCAGGCATTAGTGATGGCTGAGGCTTACTGTATCGTACGACGTCGGCGAAAGCTGTTACAAGTCTGTGGCCGCCGGAGGGCTTTTTGACGAAGAACGAAGGGTTGAGGTACTCAACGGTTATGCCGAGATCCTCGGGGCGACGGAAGACCTGGGCTTGTTCAAGTTCATCAAACTTAGCTTGGAGCTCGACGAGTTGGTTCCGGGAGTACTGGGGAACGCGGCCTTTTCGTTGGGGGGGGGGGGGGCTGTACAGGGCCAATGTTTACTGACGCTAGAATGGGACCAGCAGCGCCGTTATAACCAGTTATGTCAGGATCGAAGATGCGATCATAGGTCTGCAATAACTGTCGGGACTTGACGCGGAGATCTTCGGGCAGTATGTTGTCGGGGTCAATGGACACACTAGACGAGAACGGTAGGGAACTCTTGGGCTTTACAGGTTGAGGCAGACTGGGGAGAGACGGAGTGGAGGTAAATGATGACGTCTCCTCTGTAGGTAGGATCTGACTGAGGTGTTCGTGGCGACCGATGAGTTAAGGTTCTTGAGAACTGTTTACTAAACGGACTTTGGTGCCGACAGCTTCCAGGATTTGGGGCTAAGGCCAGATGGATGTAGCTTTGGTATGTTTGGGCACTGGGGTGTCTGTGCGTGGCTGAAGGGCAAGTACATGATCTTCTCCAAAGTCGGGGGGAACGTCCAGTTCTACGTAATCACCAGGTCAAAGGACAGTCGTAGACGATGGTGCGCGTAAAGTGTAACATTGCGCACGTCGCACAGCATGGGAAGCAGTGGTAGGATCACTCCTATGCTCATAGTGGATGACCTCAGAGTCTTGGATAAGCACTTGGCACTTAGCAGGGCGAACAGAGATATCGTTGGCGATAAGAAAGGGTGTGCCTGCAAGGACGTCTACATCTAAGTCATCTACAACGAGGACGTCAAGAGCGAGATGTTTGTCAGCACGGGATAAGATGAGGCGGGTTTCACCAACTACAGCTAAAGAAGTCAGACCGTCAGCTTGCAAAGCTTGCTGGGAAGTCTTCGTGATGGGTGCGCCGATGGAACGGGCTAGAGAAGACTTGATCATGCTAGTTTCCGCACCTGTGTCGAGGGTGAGCTGAACTGGGTAATGCTTGTCTAAGGCTTTGAAGTGAGGTGACTGTTTAGTACTGACGCGACGTGAGACCGAGCGTGCTGAGGTACATGATGAGTGTTCATCTTCGGCCGTGAAGAGAGTGGGCGAATAATCCATATAGTCAGGATCCTCGTCGTCAAAGGTAGACATGAAGCGAGACCGAGACAGAAAGGTACGGTCCTCTGGAGGTAAATAAGGGCAAGAGCTGAGGAAGTGTTGGTCATTACGACCGGCCTGTTTACAAAGTGGACAGGACTTTGGTCGCTTGGTAGGAGCCCAGGGCTGGGGAGAAGGCTTGGGCGAAGCGCGAGTCGGTGACTGTCTGAACCTCGACGCTGTGGTGCGGAGGACTTTGGTGTCGGTGATACTGCGAATTTCCTCGAGAAGGGAATCCAAAGCCTGGGAAATTTCGGGTTTCAAGGAGGCCAGAGTCTTAGATCTTAATTCTGTGCCGTAGCGCTGTTTTACGAGTGCAGGTAGGTCGGAGTGTAAGAGTTTTAACCTCGTTAAAACGACCATATTTTCAAGCGTGGGGGTCAGTTCTTCATCAGAAGTAAGGTGTGTACCATGGTGAGTTACGGGGCCGTTGGCAACAAGGAGGTTATCTTCAGTGAAGGACATTAAACGCTGAAATAAATCTTCGGGGCGTTCGTCGACCTCAAGTTTGATGTTGGAGAAATCTAGGAAGCGTGCACCAGTAGACTGGAAGACATAGTAGGCTCTTATGGCTTGCCAAACGGAGCTGATGGAAGTTGAATTTTTCACGATTAAACTACGTGAAATCACGGGGCAAAAGTTGGCTATCTGGCCTAACATGAGCTCAAGGTGTAAGTTTTTCTGAAAGGCAGTACCGTCGGCGAGTGGTAGGAACGTCGTCGCCATCAGGCTCGAGTCCTCTGTTGGGAGCAGTAGAAGACTTTTTCAGCCACGTAAAATTGTCAGCTAAAAACGGGACAAAATTAGCATCGAGAGAAAGGGAATATTGCAGATTCTGTCTCCAAGCTTCGAATGTAGTAATGGTTTCGTTCTTTGTGAGGGACCACTGCTTTGGAGCTCTATTAGAATTCATGATGTGACGAGAAGGAAAGGTGAAGCGATACTCTCCTTGAAATGAAAATAATGGCTTGTAAGAGTTCACCCAATCGACCACAGGATAGGAAGACTCGTCGTTGCTTGGATCAGCGAGACGGTTCTCAGGCTCTCGGAGAAGTGGGTAAGGAGTCGCTGCCACCACGCCAATGTTGAAGAGACAGGAGCGTCACAACGAAGGAACTCTAACAGTTTTAATGTAAACGAAATCGCTCGTACAACAAGATGGAGGCGATAATCACACACACGAGGGAAAACCGGCACGCGCATATAATATAACACAATGCCACAGGCACTGTCTGTTGGCGCTGAATCTGGACTGTATTATTTTCCATTCTGCACGAACTAAAATATTATTATACCACCAATTGTTAAAGAAACAAAAGAATGTTACTGTACTCACAGTAAACATGCACCCACTAATAAGAAACTGTGGTTTAAGAACCTGCTGCAGAACATATTAAGTCCTGAATAAAGCAGCTAAAATAGTACTAAAATAGGCTGGGCAAAAAAAAAAGCAAACTCAACAAGGTGGCTCTCGCAACAGTTAGCAAACTAAGTCTGGGGCAGTTTCCTGGAAAGTGACGGTTGGAGGCAAGTGAGATGGCAAAAAAAAACCTTGCTCAGTCCACCAAGCAACGTTCAGTTAGTCTCCTTGGCAAAGAAGTACAAAAACTTTACTGCAGAGAGAGGCCGGGATGATTATGTTTTTTTTACATGAATGCTTCAAATATTTTTTGGCTGCCTAATCTAAAAAAATGATATTGTTTGGGGGTCAAAGTGGCTCCCGTGTACCAGGTGATGAAAAAGCTAAAAGTGGATCATATGGGGCTCTAGACGCTACGATGACTTATCCCACTCTATGCCACAACGACTACAGAATGTGATACGAAAAAAAGGGGGGCCTGCAGCTTACTGAACTTCTCAATACAATCATGTACTTGATAGAGCAATAAACATCTTTTAGAAATTTCATGTAAAAATAAATTTTTGATCAAAAGTTAATACTAAGCATGAAATTAGAGGAGCAAACTTTTGGGACACCCTGTACATCTCCTTCATAGAAATTAAAAACCTAATTAAGAACCTACAGTTGTACTTAGCCTTAATTACTCTGTAACGTACCCCAAAATAAATGAACCTTTTTTGCCAGACCTCAAAATAAAATGTAAGTTAGGTTCTTATTAGCGAGTGTTTACTGTACATGTATCTCATTCATTTTACCTGTTTTGGTTTCTTTTTAAAGGTTACAGCGATAACACAAGACTTACTACAAACATCAGTAAACTTAAGCCAGTTTATGTGGCTTAATCCAGTCATGTCCAGTGATTCCAATCAACTACAGCATTAAATTTAAACATCTGCCTTGATGACATTTATTCATGAAAGTAAAATAAGAACTGTTGACTTGTGTCTTCGAATTTTTTAGTTTTAAACAACAATTACCTTTCCTTTGTGAATACCCTCGTCTGTAATAACCTGTAAAGCCACAGCAATGTGACTCTCCACGGTCACTGTTATTCCATATACAAAACGCACTTTTTCATCCAGCTGAATTCTGCGAACAAATTCGCCATTAACAGTGTATATAGCCAGCGTCAGGCGGTCTGTCTCTAGTTCCCGACCAGCAAGGACGACATGGTCACTTGCCGGGTGACATGCAATGCGATAATAGACATCTCTCTCATGTTTGGTATTAAATTTACCAAGCTGGTGTCCCTCCAAATCAAATATGTACAAACTGTCATCTTTTGGGTCCACTATCATGACGCGACCATCACAAGTAGCAGTGATATCTGATACCCACTTGAACACTCCTCCACCAAAGCTACAAACAAGCTCGCCACTTGGCTCGTAAACATGAACAACATTATCATCTTCCAACAGCAGAATTTTGCCGCGTTGTTTGCCGCTGCTCACTGTTAGTCTCCAGACCCCTCTCCTCGCAGGAAACTTGTGCTGTAGGTCAGCGCTCTTGTTAAAAACCTGCACTTCACTCTCCCATTCCTCAGCCCCAGGCTTCTTCAGTGCGACCAGTAGATCAATCTTGTGGTCCTCGCCTGCAGTGGCGACATCCAAAATATCTAACTTTGTATCGGCGTCATCAGTTTGAGGATTAAACCTAAGATCAAACTTTCCGTTGCTATCAAACACCTTCACGGTTTTATCCCCATAGTCTGCTATCAGGAATTGTCCTCTATGGTTTGTAGCGATACCACGCGCATCCTTTAGCTTGTGCTCCTCTTCACCCTCCTGACCAAATGACCATGGTGTAACACAGCAGTGCTCGTTACCTTGTTTTGTCAGTATTTTAACAACTCTTTCGTGACGGAGTGGATCCACTTTCTCTTTCCCGGTTTCAACATCAGGCAAAGTCCACCTTTTTACACTACCGAGCATTCTCATTACATCATAGATCACACGATTAGCGTGACAGACAGAAAAAATTATTTGCCTTCTTTCGTCTTTATTAAGGCGAGCCCTCAATCTCAATCCTTCCTCCAACTCAACTTTGAAATATTCTTTAACAGCTGGCACTTGGTGTAACTCGTCAAGGCAGACGCTACAAGCCGCTAATACTTCGGTAGGATTGTCAACCGTCTCCAGTATTGTCGCCATCAGTCGATATTGCATAGCTAACAGGCGATCAGGCAACTCCAAAGCTTCATTACTAAAAGCCTTTATTGCTTCAAGACGAGCTTCTTCAAATCTCTTCTTCGCTCTGCCCAGCTTCCTCATGGCGGACTCATCCAAGGCAGAAATGTCCAATTTCCTTATTTCTTTAGCAATATCAAATTGCTCAACACAAGCTGCTGTTATCGCACGATGCTCGCTACTGGGTCTGGCACTTTCAAACAATTCATACAACAACACGATTCCTTCCTTAAAAAGGCTGATACTCGCTAACAGATCCTTTCTTGCTAAACCATCCAACTTCGATTTTATTTCATCGATTTCACGGACGATCAGGCCACGGAATTTCTGATCTGTAACATCACCCTCATTCAACTTTTCTGCCAGTTTATCTCTTCCTTTATTCACCAACAGGCCGATAGTGGCTTTAAATACAGCTGTTATTAGTGAAGACATGTTGAGTACTCCTGTTAATGAAGATCTCGGTCTGCACTGGTATCTAGTTAGCCGTTCAGTTCAACCCTGCTGACTGTAGATAAAGAAATGCACGCGAGGTTATCAGTAATTAATTAAACAGGAAAAATTCCAAGAAAAATTCTAAGAACTTAGTAAAAAAAGAGGAGAAAATGATTGTCTAATGCTTTAGAGAAGAAACTTAATAGAAGGTCTACCGCTCACGGGTTGTTGATGGACTGTGTTCTCTAACTATACAAGCTAAGTGTTCAAAAAACCAAAAAATCAAAGTAGTATGTTTTGACGAAAAACGTCTCTTTGCTTAAACTGTTAGCTGTGAATTTCATCACCGTTTGTGCCCATCCGGTAAACACGTCACGTTAGAAAGACTTGAGGGCTATCTTCTTATTTATGATCGAGTCAGCATAATTCATGTGAGCAGCAATCTCATTTTGCCAGTGATATATCTGATGTACCACTGACTGAATTAATGGTTTTGGTATTCTGCCATTTCAGTTGCATTATACAGCAATTAAAATCATAATCCTGTGCTGATCTACTCTACTTTATTTATCGTCACTTTTAACCCCACTCTCGGCTGTTCACCATAATTCAAAAAGCTTCCGGAGACCTTTTTGTTTCAACATTGACGTGACATTTTATGTGCTTGAAATAAGCGTGGCATTGATTAAAACACTAAGATAGGCTTCAGTATCGATACCTTTACACGATACCTTTACATGCATGTAATAGAATTTCAAATCAGACAAAAGTTTAAAAAGAGGGGGCGTCAGGAGGGTACGAACACCGCAAAACCGCACAGAAATACCGGTATAAACACCGTCCAGAATAACATAAGAAAACTGCGCAGATATACCGATATATAAACACCGCACAAAATAACATAACAATACCGCAAAACCGAATTGAAATTACCCGAAATGTCTACACACCGCAAACCGCTAAGTTTTAACTACATACGTACATAAAACTTTATTTAAACTCGAATTTTAGGGTAGCTAACAAGCTAATATCTTCGAGCTGACACTACATAAAAACTATATAGAAAATATATATATACATTAAATGCAAGGAAAGAAAATATCATTTACAATTCACAATTTTAAGTTTAAGTATGTCAGGCAAAAAGAATCTACATGAAGGTAACATCCTGTATTTTAGTCTTAAAGTCTGCAAAAAAACTGGTACGAAAAAAGTCCGGCAGTGCATTCCACTGCTTAGCTGAAAAGTAAGAAAAGGAGTTAAGACCATAGGTAGTTGTTTTAGGTTTACTTAGTGAAAGAATGTAGTTGCCACGAAGATCATAGGAAGAGGACCGGAGTGAAAACATATTCTTCATATAAGTAGGAAAATGAGTGAAAAACAAACTCTTATATAACAGAATGAGGAAATTTTGAATGCGTTTGTTAAACAAAGAAGTAGAGCTGACTTTTGAGAGAAGAGTGTTGTATGGAGACGAGTAATCTCCAAGTATAAATCTAAGTATTCTTTTATTTAAAGCTTCGAGCTTATCTGCATCGCGCGCTCCACAAAAGTGCCAGACAGAGGAGCAATATTACAGCAACTTAAAACAAAAAATTCTCGCTGAACGGCACCAAAAATCGAGCAAAACTGCTTCACCGCAAACCCTTACGTGGTCAAATAACATCTGCTCCTAAAACAAATCTAGTATACTATTAATTAATTTTAAGCAGTATTTTTTCTTTGTGTTGGAGGTGAATTCGATTCATTAGTAGTGGTAAAAATTAATGAAACTGTTAGGATTTTAGTTTTACCAGACAAAATGTCATGGAAAGGGAAGTGAGGTATCGCGACAAGACGCTCGATTATTTAAGCCTCATCCTTCAAATATTCGACCAATCGTGGAAATCACAGGGGCACCGAACGTCAATTTTCAGAAAATATCTGTTCGGAAGACGATTTGAGATCTAGAATTTTCGGAACATTTGTTGTAAAATTTCTTGCTTACCTGCCTCTCCCAGGATTTTCGACCATCTAAAAAATGGTATAATTGCCCATTTTTAAGGAATTTTTACCTTAAAAAGGTCACCTAGAATTTTCAGGAGCCTTTTTTCTGTCTGAAATTTTCGAAAAGCTAACTTTTGATCCCTATAATTTTCGGATCACTAGACTTTCAGCTAGGAAATCCGAACAGATAAAAAATTTTTAGGGGATAAAAATATGCCTATATCTACCGTTTAAATACTGAAATAAGTTTTACAATGCTATGTTTGAGTAGTTTTGAACTACATTCTCGTTGGGTGCCCCTGGAATCATAACAACACTTTCTTACTGAATTGAAACTTGAGCTGAAATATAATTTCAGCTTGTGCAGTACTTTCTTACTCTGCATTCAGATGCTCATAAAGCAAAGTTACTGAAAAGACGTTTAGTCCCACGTTTAGTCACAGAAAAACTCAAGCGTGAGATCAATCTAATTGAAATAAAGTACGCGCTCAGTCTACAACAACGAACGCTTCATACTTATATCTTGACTAATATTCAGGGTTTGCTCGCTTATTTGTTGTTTATTTCAGGGCAATGTTAAAGAAAATTCAGATATTTTTTCCCGAGTTCTGATGATTTGGGAATCGTATATAATGTGCTATTCACTGATTTTACGTAATGTTATAAGCACCTGTTGGCGCGTTTTAGATCATTTTCAGAATTATCAAACATGGAGCGACTTGATATAACATTAACAAAGTTTATAAAACTACATGTACTCTTGTTGATGTTAGGTTTAGGGTATATACTCAGAACTTTCTGAGTTTAAAATGGCATGAGTTGGTATAAAACTAACTCTTACACTGAAGATCTTTTTCGTACTCATTCGTTGCTCATTCAGCTCCTCGTGAGTGAGGCACGTTATTTCAGGATCATGGTCGCTTTTATTCTTAGCATTTCAGTATGATTATTCCCATTTCAAACAAACTTAGTCTTTCCTTCAAACTAAAAGGTGAGCGGTGTTAGGAATGAATTTCAATTGCCTTCTCAAGGAGGATTATTTCGATATCTACCATCACGTTAAGACCAGAGCAACTCTCTAGACCTTTCCAGTTGTGCAATATTTTTTCCTGTTATTTTGACCCCATGGTGATTCTCAACTGAGTTTCGATCGGCCGTTTTCGTTAAATTGAAAGAACCACTCAGTACTGTTCAGTAAAACGCTTTATTCCGAGTAAAAATCTGCCGCACCTTACTTAGCTTTACTTCTATACTTGCAATTTGGTGAAATTCGGCTTGAATTCACTGATAGAATGCAGGGCCACTTGCACACTTCGTCAGGTATCGAGCGGTTCGTTTGGCTCAGTTGTTTCTTCGCAGATACAAACAACAAACAAGTCCGCCACTGCTCAGAGTAAAACAAGCCACAACAAAAGCCCGCTGACGACCACCGAAAATATAACTGCCTTCATCGTTCGTAATTCCTGTGTATCCACAGCCGTAGCTTATGACTTCATACATGGCCCTATTTACTGTGTAACTGCTCCCCTCAAAAGGCATAAATTTTGCTTTTGCTTCGACATAACTTTGTGCTTCAGTAAAAGGAGGGTGGCTTGAAGACCCAGCTTAAAGCCGGGTTAAATCAGTGTTATCAGACTTCGGGCACATAAGAGAAGATTAATCGGAAAAAAGATACTTGTGGTTGCTAATACTTATCGAGATAGTTTGATCATTTCATTTTATGTAACCCGTAGAGCACTATCTCGTAACAATTAGTGCTCAATAGTTTACGACTAAACAAAAGACAGTAACGAAATTAGAGTGTGATACTGTGAAGAAGAGCCGGTCTGCTATCTATTTCACATGTACATGTTAAGTGATATCAGACTATTAATGATAAAGCTAGGAGATACAACTTCCCCCAACATTCAAATCCATTACTCAAGTTGGAAAGTAAACTTCAATCCAATATGAATAAATTCAGTCAGTAGTAACTCTTTAAAGTTTGCTAAGACTAGTCAGATAATAAACTGCGAGATATACATGTTTATAAAAAAAAGTTTTTTAGATAGAGTTCTCGTCCTTGCCTGCTCTGTATCAAAGGATTTACCAGGCTGCCGGACTAATAACGAATAAACTGCGCGTTTAAATGGTGACGAAGAACTAAGCTGAACTTCACTGACTGTTAGCTGTCCACTATTTTCCCTAATGGAGTTTCCAGACAAAAATATTCTGGGAATTTTGTTTTTATTTCAAGTTGGCCATTGTGTTTTCGCTGATTCACTAATGACAAACTAAGATCATTGAATGCATAGGCGTACGGGCTATTTTTTGCCAGGGGGGGGCGGTAAACCATTTGCCCAAAAACATTTTGCAAGCTGCTCAAATTTTTACAAAACAGTCGAACAGAAATGAGGGTCGATGCAACAACATAGGCCGTACTGGCGTATGAAAATGGCTCGATACAGCTTTTCAGGGTCGATACCTGCCAAGTTTGAGCATAAACTACGTCGCCATAAACAAACATTTGGAAAAATTCCCACCACAATTGTATTACAGATAAAGATGAAAATTTGTTGTGATCAGGGTTGCAATGACATTGGAGTTGTCATAGCAACAAAATGAAGCCATTACCTATTATGCTTGCACATGGCTCTTGGCTTGCAGCAATATTTCTCCGTGGGAACTGTTCTTCCAAAACTGGCGATCACAGGAGCTTTTTCCTCCAATAGTCGCCTCGATGTTCGTGAAGTTAAAACGGAATCTGTAAGAGCGTTATCGAGATATTTTGGGATAAAGTTTTTATCGTTGGAAATACGGTAAAAAAAAAGGAAAATCTAGATGTTTGGCTGTTATCTATAGAAAACGATGCGCTTTTGACATGCAATTTCACCTCATAGTAGTTTCAATCTTTTTAAAAACGTGGTTGAAAGATCATGGAGATAGCTCCGGCCAATTGCTACAAAGAAGGATTTGATTAGTATGCATCATGGCGCTCTTGTTAGCGGTTTTGTAAACATTTCAGTCTACTTTAACAAATTAGTGAGTAATTTTTAAACCACTCGATAGATTTTTTAAAAAAATAAGATTCTTCTCGTAATTCAAACTGACAATTAGTCAGCCACTTCTTCACTTTCAGACCCATTGCTGATGCTATCTGTCATACATTGTTCTACGATCGGAGATGATCTAAAACGTTAGGCGGAAGTTTATTCTAACAAATTCACGAGTGGAAATAGCCCATTGCAGTACAGTGCCCAACAATAAAACAAATCAGCATATGATACCCTCCCGCTTATAACCATGCATAAACTCGTCACGTGCTAGGCAGCCACTGTCTCGTGTCAATGTAACTTGATTATTACGCAGACTTCAGGTTAAACTAGAAAATATTCATCTCTTCAAAATAATAATAAAAACATGAAGACGTCTTTAAAAACTTTCTCGTGCTGCCCAAAAAATCTGAGTTGCCCAAAATTTGGGGGGGCTGCAGCCGCTCTCGCCCCCCCCCCCCGGCCCGTACGCCTATGATTGAATGGAAGAAACAAACAATTAACTTCAAAGACTCTTATGTAAGCCCCTGAGTCGATAAAACTGAGCGGAAGACTTAACAGGCCCAGATCATCATATCCGTAATTTTTATTCCCCTTGATGGCTTCTTTGATATCTAGCACCAGTTATATTAATGAATGTTGATTTCACTCCCTGAGTGAGATAGAAGTTAACGATCCTCGCTACACTTTAATAATGATTAAACCTCAAGTGAATTACTTATCCACAATTTCTCTGTCGACAACTTTTGAGTTTCCGGTGAATTCGGCGTTCTGTGACCTACAGTGAAACACTGGTTTGGTTGCTTGTTTTGGGTAAAAAAAATTAATATAAATGTACGAAAAATAAAAACTTGAGCATATTGACGGGGACGTGATTAAATCATTGCAAAGGAATTGAATAGTCACTGACCTCGATCAATCAAGTCATTCTTTAGCCTTAAAATTACTTAACAATTATTCCTCGAGCCCGAATGGGCTCTGAGTCAATAGCCGGGCTATTGACTCAGAGGCCATGAGGGCGAGAGGAATAATTAGTATAATCCAACTACTTGGTCAAAAATATCAGGAATAAAAAAATGTTAGCTAGTTAAAGCTAGCCTTTCATCCTTTTTTGGCGCCAAAAAGCCCGCGCTTTTCGCTACTAGTGGGCTATAACATATAGCCAAGTAGTAGCTCAACCAATCAGAACGCAGCATTGATAATAGACCACTAGTTGGATTTTGCTATTAAATAAAAAATTATCGACCAACGGTGGAAATAACATCCGCTCCTAAAACAAATCTATTTGTTAGTTTTCAGCTGTTCCTGTTTCGGTCTCCATGGTAGCGGTAAAAAGATACTGTTAGTAATTTAGTGTTATAATGAGAAAATTTCTCGGAAAGGGCAGTGAGATACCATAAAAACCCGCGACTAAGAACCTTGTTTTTAAGAACCTGTTAGGCTAAAACCCATCTATTCAAGAACCTGTTAAGCTCCTTTTTGTGGCTACTACTCGAAGAAGTAGTAGGCACTATGCTGGCACTTTGTAAGAGTGAGTGTAAGTAGTCGACCTAACCTTCGGATAGTGCTCGGGACTTGACGGACACTGCCGACACCGATGGTTGTTGTTGTTATCGTCGACTATCGTGGTGGGTGAACAGAAAATGTCCTTCGAGACGCACTTTTTCCCTTTTGGGAGTGAACCAAAAATGTCTTACGAGACACAAATGAGTTCAACATCGATTCCCTAAAAGGAACGAAAAAAATGTCTGCTGTGTTTCGAAACACAATGCCTCTCACTGTCGGGAATTATCGTCGACGCGAAGGTAAGCGATCGGCAGCGACGGTGTTGTGTGTCTTGTCGAAATATCATCGGTTGTAAAAGTAGTTTTACTTGCCATATGCTTCTTGGTTTTTGCCTTTTGTCTTGTTGGGTGCAATTTAAGGTGAGATCTCTCTCTTTCTGATAATGATTCTGGGCCATTTGGCACCTACCACCAGGTACAGCTCTTAATTTACCTTTCAAGTGTTTTTCCCCAAAGCGGTTTTCGGCTTCACTTAAGCTTTGCAGAGATTTTCAGCCGAACGGAAGTGGTATTTATTGTTATGTTACACACTGTTATGGTTCAAAAGGCATTTTTTAGGAATTCTCCAGTCCGTTGACCTTTTGTGGTTGTTTACAATATCTTCTTAATGTTCAAAAGGCATAATTGCACAGATCAGCTAGTCTCTCGACTCTGCACCTCAGACATTCGGAGGCAGACTCCAACGCGATACCTTTTGTGAAAAAAAAGTTCACTGTTTGCTGTTTTGTTTTAGACCGTTATGATTTAAAATGAATATTCAGGATTTTTTTTTTCATAATTCGATCTTAACTATCGTTTACTTTATGATATTTTTAACGTCTGTTATCATGATGGCTTGTACATGTTATTATTCAGTTAATAAAAAGAATGCAGCCTGTCCAATTTTCATTCTACTCTGCAGAAGTAGCCACATGTAGTCATCGACTACCTATTTTTGAAACAGGTTTTTATTTTTTCAAATCTATAAAAAGAAATACAAAAAGCCAGATTGAGCAAATATGATTAGTCAGCATTCAGGATCCTTCTTTGAAGAATTCTCCGTCCAACTGCCATGTACAGTTGAATGTATAAATAGTATGCAGGATTTTGTTTGCGAATAAGCTAAATACCACTAAATACTCTCTTTTAAAGAAAATATATAAGAATCTTTTTAAGAACCTAAATAGCCTAAATTTGTGCTAATTACCATTTATGTAAGAACCTGTTTAAGCTAACTTTGAAAACTGCAGGTTTAGTCGCGGGTTTTCTGTACTGTATTGCAACAAAACGTTCCTAAAATATACCATCAGAACGACCACCCGTGCAAACAACTGCCACCAATTCACTAGACAATCTCGAACAATCGACTTGAAATCAAATTTAAACTTGCGCAGTTCTGTTTTATTGTGCATTCAGGTCTTCATCAAACTCTAGAAGATTTTTTTACGTTTAGTTTTAGAAATAGAAGCAAGCATGAGACCAGTTTATGAAGTCAAATTTAATTTAAGACAATCCCCGGCTTTTCAATGAAGCTTTAAACCCGGGAGGCGGGAGGGGGGGCGTTAGGGGCCTCCCTATAAGTCCTATAATAGCTTATACCTGGAGGCTCTGCCCGAAAGGGGAACCTTTTTGAGGCTTTTATTGAGGTTTATCAAAGACCGGGAATTCACTGCATGTTGAAGTAAATAAAAGGGTAGAAATTAAGATGGGCCTTAAATTGAAATGTTTCGAAATTGATTTGCTTTATTATGACTATATCACTTTCATTTATTAAACGTTACACTAAAATAACATAAAACTTGAATTTTCTGATTTTGGTATCTTTGTAACTGTCTGTCTCCAGCAGCAAAGCACGAAAAAAATGAAGGTTTGCACCGACAGGGTGCTTACAACTAGACGCAACATTTCACGAGCTGTAGTTGCTAAAATCTAACCAGAGAGATAAATACGTGGGTCATATTTCCCTATTCCTAGTCTTTAAAATAAAAGGCAAGTTTCCTTCTTGATGTCCCTTCTATCCTAAATTTTCACAGCAACGAAGCATCAAATGCTTGACTGAAGAAAGGAGAAAAAATTACCACAAGAAACAGTTCGGTGTATTTATAGTTTTAATCATTTCTTTGTTCTATGCCCGAAATCCATTCCATTCCTCTACTTTTCACGGGATCACAATGGGAATTATTTGCGGTCCAAGATCATTTCCGGTCCATTTTGGGGATCATTTGCAGTCTGAGGATCATTTGTCGTTGGGGATCATTTACGATACTGTACAGATCTCATGTCACTAATGACGCCATCTCTTGTAACTATAGCAACTACTGTATTCAAAATAAACACAAAAACAGCTACGAGAACGATACAGACGATACACAGTACTTGATAGATGACACATTAATTGCTGCTTTTTAATCAATGAACTCAAAGGGCGGGCTTGGTTGAGTTTAAAGAAACATTACAAGGGTATCCTGTTTGAGCAATCACGTGTTTAAAGCATGGAATACTGCAACCCCTGCGCAGTTATCAGGTTCCTTGCTATTACTAGTCAAGACTAAACAGATTATTGGTCAAGACATGGTTGGTTATTGTTTTTTTCGCCCATTGCTTAGCCTGCGTAGCATGGCGGTTTTGGTTGGGCGCGCTAAGTAATAAACGTGGGCGAGGGCAGAGAAACCGCGAGGAGATTGGGGCGAGAGCAACTTGAAAAACGCCGCTCATTCTCGCGCGCTTTTCGGGCGAACTTCGCGGCTTCGCCGCTCGTGCGCCCGGCTCGACAAAACCGCCATGCTACGCAGGCTACTCATTGCTTAACCACAACATTATCCTTTGACATACGATGTGTGGGGAATAAAATACATATCGTAAAATCTTGTACGCTACGCCGTGTAAGAAAAATGATTGTACGCGAAACACAGTCGACAAAGCCCATTTTCATTATGATATTAATATTCAAAATCTTCGCTTCAGCAAGTAAACTTTTTCCGGGAGAGTAGAGTAGCGGATCACCAGCCGGTCCGTGACGTGAGTCACTTATGGACGGGACAAGGTAGCATCAAATTGAGTCATTAATTGAATACAACACAACAGAAATGAGTCTAAGTCAATTGGTTTGTGAGTCTGGTAAGGCTACGGTGGTGTCTAATGCAGTCAGTGAACAAGTGCTTTATTCTAAGGCAGTTCTAGCTGCATTATGTCGGGTCAGCAATATAGGACCAGGTTTCGACAAGGACAAGAAAAAAATACGGATATTCATCACACGCGCTAAAAGACGTAGATACCTATAATTCAGCGTATATTTGAACCCATTTTGGTACAGAGCTACACCAAATCATCGCCCTGGTTTCAGGAACCTGAGACAGGCTATTAACTAAAAAACCTAATGCATACGCAGAAAATAGTTTTGCTAACAACCCCCGGAATAACAGAAGTACTTGCATTTTGAAAAAGTAGAAAGGTGTAAATTTTGATAAACAATAGAAACACTCATTAATTTTAAAGAAATCAATTATATGCACTTACTTTTGGCAGCTTTGCTTGTAGGACAACAAACGCACAGCGAGACAGATAATGAAGTGGGAGTAGCAGGGGAAGTCGAACTGAAAGTAGAATCAAAGTAATGTATATCCTTTTACGTGCAGGAATTTTACAAACATGACATGATGTACTTGACCTCTGTGTGTATATTTTCATTAGTTTTAAGAAAAGTTATGAGTGGGGTGGGGAGGGAAAGGGGAAGAGGGTTTTTGAAGTACAAAATGATATCCATGTAAGACTATTTAGAAAAACAAAATCTTGCACAGCGATCAGTTTAGCCTGGGAACGGGCTCCATAGTTGGAGGAACACTCAGATGAGAGAAAAAAAAAAACAAAGCGAGCCAAGCCAAGCGGTATAGTCTGGGGAGGGAAAAGGGCCGGTCCAAGCATTCCAAGCGATTTTTTATGCCGTTTCAGTCCGTTTTGTGCCATTTTTTCCCCGCAGCGGAGCCTGGTTTTAGGGTACGATCCGCTTGGAAACAATTCTTCTGCAGCCAGAAAATCCTTTGGAATGTCGATGCAAGAGCAATTAATAGCTTAAGGCCCTTAATCCCAGTTCACTCAGGGCTGCCCGCCATAAGACCTACTAATACTCCCTGGGGGTGGGGGGTGGGGGGGTAGGTGACAAATATTAGGTAAACGTCGGATCCGCTGAGGGTTTGAAGATGTTGAAATAAGGGTGGCATGGATGAAAACACTAAGATCGGCTTCAGTATCGATACCTTTACATGCATGTAATAGGATTTCAAATCAGACAAAAGTCTAAAAAGAGGGGGGGAGTAAGGAGGGTACGAACACCGCAAAACCGCTCAGAAATACCGGTATATAAACACGGCACAAAATAACATATTAAAACCGCATTGAAATTACCCGAAATGTCTACACACCGCAAACCGCTAGGTTTTAACCTTATTACCGCAACTTAAACAAAAAATCCTCGCAAAACCGCACCAAAAATCAAGCAAAACCACTTCACCGCAAACCCTTACTCCCTCCTCTAAAAATTGCTAAAACTTATCGACCAACCGTGGTCAAATAACATCTGCTCCTAAAACAAATCTATACTATTAATTGGTTTTGAGTAGTATTTTTCCTTGTGTTTCGGGTGAATTCGCTTCATTAGTAGTGGTAAAAATTAATGAAACTGTTAGGATTTTAGGTTTACCAGACAAAATGTCATGGAAAGCGAAGTATATTCGACCAATCGTGGAAATCATAACAACACTTTCTAATACTGAATTGAAACTTGAGCTAAGCTGAAATAAAATTTCATAAAGCAAAGCTACTCAAAAAAAACGTTTCGTCCCACGTTTAGTCACAGAAAAACTCAAGCGTGAGATCAATCTAAATGAAATAAAGTACGCGCTTAGTCTACAACAACGAACGCTTCAATTTACTTGTATCTTGACTAATATTTCAGGGTTTGCTCGCTTATTTGTTGTTTATTTCAGGGCAGTGTTACAGAAAATTCAGATATTTTTTCCCGAGTTCTGATAACTTGGGAATCGTATATAATGTGCTATTCACTGATTTTATGTAATATTATAAGCACCTGTTGGCGCGTTTTAGATCGGTTTCAGAATTATCAAAGATGGAGCGACTTGACATAACATTAACAAAGTTTATAAAACTACAGTGTACTCTTGTTGATGTTAGGTTTAGGGTATATACTCAGAACTTTCTGAGTTTAAAATAGCATGAGTTGGTATAAAACTAACTCTTACACTGAAGAACCTTTTCGTACTCATTCGTTGCTCCTTCAGCTCCTCGTGAGCGAGGCACGTTATTTCAGAATCGTGGTCGTTTTCATTCTTTGCATTTCAGCATGATTATTCCCATTTCAAACAAACTTAGTCTTTCCTTCAAACCGAAAGGCGAGCGGTGTTAGGAACGAATTTCAATTGCCTTCTAAAGGACGATTATTTCGATATCTACCATCACGTTAAGACCACAGCAACTCTTTAGACCTTTCCAGTTGTGCAATATTTCTTTTTGTTATTTTGAGCCCACGGTGATTCTCAACTGAGTTTCGATACTGTTTTCGTTAAATTGAAAGAACCACTGAGTACTGTTCAGTAAAACGTTTTATTCCAAGTAAAAATCTGCATTTCATCTTACTTAGCTTTACTTCTATATTTGCAATTTGGTGAAATTCGGCTTAAATTCACTGATAGAATGCAGGGCCACTTGCACACTTCATCAGGCATCGAGCGGTTCGTTTGGCTCAGTTGTACAAGCCAGAACAAAAGCCCGCTGACGGCCACCGAAAATATAACCGCCTTCATCGTTCTTAATTCTAGTGTATCCACAGCCGTAGTTAATGACTTCATACATGGCCCTATTTACTGTGTAACTGCTCCCCTCAAAAGGCATAAATATTGCTTTTGCTTCATAACTTTGTGCTTCAGTAAAAGGAGGGTGGCTTGAAGACCCAGCTTAAAGCAGGGTTAAATCAATGTTATCAGACTTCGGGCACATAGGAGACGATTAATCGGAAAAAAGAAACTTGTGGTTGCTGATAGTTATCGAGATAGTTTGATCAAGGGATTTTATGTAACCCGTAGAGCACTATCTCGTAAAAATTAGTGCTCAATAGTTTACGACTAAACAAAAGAAAGTAATGAAATTAGAGTGTAATACTGTGAAGAAGTGTCTGCTATCTATTCGTCACAAGTTAAGGGGTGTCAGAGTATTAATGATAAAGCTAAGAGATACAACTTCCCCCAACATTATCCATTACTCAAGTTAGAAAGTAAACTTCAATCCAATATGAATAAATTCAGCCAGTAGGAACTCTTTAAAGTTTGCTAAGACGAGTCAGATCAGAAACTACGAGATACTGACATGTTTAAATATAAAAAAAAGACTTTTAGATAGAGTTCTCGTTCTTACCTGTTCTGTATCGAAGGATTTACCCGGCTGCCGGACTAATAGCGAGTAGACTGCGCGTTTATTAAATGGTGACGAAGAACTGAGCTGAACTTTACTGACTGTTAGTGGTCCACTATTTTATATATGGAATTTCCAGACAAAAATATTCTTGGAATTTACATATTCCGTGTTGGCCATTGTGTTTTCGCTGACTCATTAATGACAAAGATAACATATAAGCCCACTGAGTCAATATAAAGCGGAAGACATAACAGGCCCAGATTATCATATCCTTACTTTTCATTCCCCTTGATGGCTTCTTTGATGACCGGTAGCGCCAGTTATATTAATGAATGTTGATATTAATCCCAAGTGAGATAGCAGTTAACGATCCTCGCTACACTTGAATGATTGTACCTCCAGTGAATTACTAATCAAAATCTCTCTGTCGACCACTTTTGAGTTTCCAGTGAATTTCGCGTTCTGTGTCCTACAGTGAAACACCTGTCCATATGATCTCTCATTTTAATTTGATCACGTTTACATGATAGGTGGGGTGACCCGCCACATGTTACCTCACCTATCTTAGCCTGTGAGTTCCCCGCTCGACCAAAGGCCTGTTCACAGGCTACACCTATCTGGGGTCCCCCATCTCCATGCAAACAGGTCCTAAGTCGCCGCAAGTTTTTACTGTATTGCAACAAACCAAACAACTACAGTCACTTTATAGGACAATCAACTTGAAATCAAATTTAAACTAGCTTGTGCAGAACTGTTTTATTCTGCATTCAGGTCTTCATCAAGCAAAGCTAGAAAACTGTCCCACATTTGGTTTTAGAATCAGTAGCAAGCGCGAGACCAGTTTATTTTTATGAAGTCAGGCGGATTTTCAACGATGCTTTACACGCGGGGAGGGGGGATTAGGGGCTTCCTGCAATTTATAGCTTATGCAAAAATGTTGCCCTATAGCGTTCCTTATAGGGACAAGTGGTCCAAAAGGACAGGTAGAATTTTGGCAGAATACTATTTGAGAATTCAGTTTATTATAGAGTATGTCTAAATGTCGCGGGTAGCGACTCGCGGGTAGAGGTCGCGGGTGCGGGTGCGGGTGCGGGTGCGGGTGCGGGTAAAGGTCGCGGTTTAACATAAATCACCAAATTTAACATTAAATTGTTAGGCCTTTTACTGACCTCTATATTATCTATATGTAGCAGCGAAGTGTATTGAAAAGGGAGTGTAAAAATTCAGTGCCCGCCTTAAACAGCCGAAACCTTATCGGACTGAAAAACTAACTTTAACTAATACTTCTTTTTTTCTTTTTTCTGCAAATCACAACAAATAAAATTAATTTTGGTCGCATAAATGCGTAATCTCCCAGTAAGTTTTTTTTATCATTACCATGTTGCGAGTGATCAGTCTTAAATCTTGTTTCCTCCATGCCTAGTACATTTCTATCTTAATTTTTGAGGAAAAATGGAAAAATCAAAATTTCGTCAAGACCCCCCCCCCCCCCCTCCCCGCCCGAAGACCTGGAAATGGCAAGTGAAACCAGGGTTTAGCGCTGTGATAGATTAGACAGGAAAGAGTTAGAAATAGCTATTACATTTAAGAAGACCTTATAATACTTCAATTAGAACTTTTTTGTTTTTCAACTACGAGCTCTTGAAATTAAATAAAAAGAAATCATTAAGACCTCTAGCAAGATCTTACAAAGGTGGCTACTTCTTTGAAGTAAGAATTCTCCCCTCCCCTTGAACGACATTCTTGACCACCCCCTATGTTTTCTCTCTCCTTCTTGACCCCTTCTTTATTCAGTGTAGGGGTCCGCAGTGTCAGCTTATGTGACTTGTTTACTTAAAAGAAATGGTTTTTACCCTATGTATATATGATTCAGAAGGCATAATTTGGTTCATCGAAAATACAGCTTTGACTTTTTTTTTTTGCACTAAATGAGAATGGCGTGTACTTAATTCCTCACCAAAAGGTATGAATTGAGAGTTGTCATTCGTCGTTCGTGCTCAATTTTGGCGCGGTAGCACGAAAGAATTTGCCATCCTGGTAAATCGAATTTTTCCCACGTTACTGGCGGCTTGATCACGGCAACAATACCCGTGCACGTGGGTAAAACTTTCACACTGACAAAAAGGAAGAACATTTCCAGGTTTACTTCGATCGATTCTTTATCCTGATGGAGTTCGATAGTTCCGTTACGTTTTGGGGGGCCATACGAGTAGCGGTGATCGTATGGCCCCCAAAATATAACAACACGCAATAACATTTCTTAAAACGTCCGTTTACAGCATAGTTAAGTTATTATTCAGACTTCTATCGGATGTTTTACTTACGCAGAAAACGTGTTATATATGCTGTTCTTTGTCAGTTGTATTCATTCCCTGAAGAAGTCCCAGTAGGAGACGAAACGTGTCGGAGATAAACGAAAAAGCGTACAACTACAATTAGTCTTCCTTAGTGCTGCTAACTTGTCTTCGTTAAAAAATTAAAAAAAAAATTTTGTCGTTGTTTATTTTATCATTTTGTTAAATTTGGTGATTTATTTTTACCCACGACACTTACCCACACCCGCGAACTTTACCCGCACCCGCACCCGCGACCTCTACCCGCGAGTCGCGACCCGCGACATTTAGACATACTCTTTATTATATACATACTGAGAAATACTCACCAAAGAGCTATGTCGTAAACTTTCGTACGCAGATTAGTTCTAGCCAATCAGAGGAGTGAACGATGGTTTTCACACGTGAAAAAAATGATACGTCCAATCAGAATCGCGAACGATGTTTCTTCACGTGTGAGAAAAATGATACGTCCAATCAGAAGCCACAGAGGTGTGTGAGTTTCGCGCCAAAGTTCCCGCCTTTTATTGCAGCTTGCAGCGCCGCTTCGCACAAATTCACGAGAAAAGTTTTACTCAAAGAGTTTTTCTCGCTAAAAAAGTGAAAAACATTTCGGAAATGGAGTGGAATAATTTCGTTTCTTTCAGTGTCGATAAAGAAAACGGTAGAGAGCCGGCGAAACAACAGCGGAAAGGGAAAAACAGAACGAGACGTAAGCTTTTGATGTGCTTATTTTTTGTGGGAGCTACTTTGCCTTTCATTTAAGCTTAAGCTTATATTGAAACCAGTCATTTTACTTAAATTCACTCATTTTCAATTGTGCATAAAATTGAGAGCAAACAGTTTAGATTACTTATAGTTCTTGGATTACCTCATATCCTTACCGTCATTTATGTTTTTAACAAACGTTTTTACTAAAAAGCTGATACTTCGTTTTCGTTGTCATTTTGCGGTAAGTGTGTAGCGGCAAATTTTAGCATTTTTGAAAGATTTAAAATAAAAAGGCGGCCAAAATGATGAATGTCTCGGTATGTATATAATAAACACAATACCACATGGAAAGTGCTTTGTACGGTATTTACGCACTCGTTGTTTTTGTATCAGAAATCTTACTCATTCGCTGCGCTCATTCGTTCGATTTCTGATACGTCAACAACTCGTGCGTAAATACCGTACGCGAGCACTTTCCATGAAGTATTCTCTATATATTCGCCCTTTGGGTTCGGGAACCACCCTAGGTCTTCATCTTTCCACTTCTCTGGACTTGTGCTTTCACTTGTTCCCGCAACCGATCTGCCACAAACAGAGTCAGAGGAGTAGCGGGCATCTTTTTTAGAATGGCGAGTCGGCAAACAGCCACAATAGCCACAAGTTGCTCCATCTGACCTCATGAAATCCTCGCATTCACCACAAGCACATTTCCATCTTTCTGTTCCTCGTACATCCTTGCCCATTTTCAAGTTTTCACAGTACAATCACACGCCTCGCAATTAACTACTTTGTGCGCAGATGAACGCGGTTATATGAGTAACACTTCCAGTTTGTTATTTTCACTTCCAGTTATTTTTGTCTTGGATAGGTAGGAGGGGGGGGGGGGAGGGTCAGATGTATTGGTTTGGGTATTTCTGAAGGGTTATGCATTAATCCATTTCAGGAAGTGGGAGGGCCACGACTTTTTTTGTACAAAAATCTTTCATTTAAGTACTTAAATAAGATTGCTATATCATTTTCATTTATTAAACGTTACTCTAAGTGACATAGAGACTTCCTGTTTTAGCGATTCATTCTTATTAGACATATCGTGTAAAAGCCGGGTAGTATTTTCAATGGAAGGTGAACGAAAGAGATACCTTTTCAGGGAAAATGGTATATAAAACCATGTAAATCTTATAGTGAGTAGCCCCTTTCCCCAGTTTTTTACACCATCAAACATGACATTTGACGCCTCCGTAAAACTCAATTTTGCTGCTTATTTATTTACACTCTATTTGGGGGGAAACAAGGTCCCTTTTTTCTTGGCTTCTTCCTTTTAGGACTTTTAGGACTGTTCGGCCTTTGTGTTTAAACTCCAGGCCCCAGTCGTTCAAAAGGTGGCTAACGCTATGCACTGAATAAATCTCAGTTTCAAACGGATAGTGCAGTTGGTGTCCCTAATACTTCATGTCCTTTGGATAACGATTTTTCCGGTGGATAAACAACTGGAGCCAGTTTCCCAGAGTTAAACCGGGTTGTTTTCACCAGAAAGCGCCGGAATTTTGGGGGCTAGCGCAGTTACGAAATATTTTAGCCGCGAAGCTAGAAAACAATGATATTATATTTTCTGGCTTTATAGCATGTTGACAGACACGGACGCCACCCTTTTATGGGTCAAAAGATTTTATGATTTAGGTCACAATTAAAATAACGCGGTTTCGGAATATTGCTTGCTTACCATTCCTAAAGATTTTGGGACAGTTAACCACAGGTTAATAATTTTCCCTGGAGGCGTTAAAACATGAAAGACTATTGATGCTTTCCGACAGCGTTTTATACTGCGTGTTGAAAAGTTGATCACGCAAATAAAAATCTGGATTGCTTTGGCAGAAACAGACAAACGATGCCCCCCCAGCAACAGGGCACCCAGGCTATTTTAAGGATTATTAGCATGGCTGAATCCGCGAGCCGGCAATATGACGCGAAACCTGTGTACTGATTGGTTACTCGACTGAGCCTGAAAGATGTGCCCATCTTGCCTTTCGACATTTTCCGCCTTGGTCCAGCAAGAAAATGATATCTTTTTGGCCATGAAATAAATCCTTTATTGACCCAGCTTGTTCGGTCAAGATGGCTGAATATTGGCCTCCTCGTTCTTTTTTGCGTTGTTATTATCGTCTTTATTTGATCCGTGAATGCGAAAACAAGAACTTGATCAATATCCAGCCTTCTTGATCTCACTCTTGGTCAATAACACATATCAAGAGCCTGTGCGTGTGTATTAAAGGACTTCAAAGAAGCCCGAGCCCCCTGCGGCGTAACAACGCAAAACCGTCTCTAAGAGTTAGTTAGTATGTCCAAGATTAAACGCACATTATTTTAAAATACTTGATATTTGACTGGGTTCTTTTTCATTTTTACACTACTTCATATTTGTTCGAATTACAAGTATTTTGATGATCTTCTGTTCATTAGGACACTTTATGATGGCTATCATAATGATAGTGCATCACATTAGGGTGCGATCCTGGATATACTACAACAAGCCGCTTATAAAGCCCCCCAACCCCCACCCCCACCAGCTAGACCCATCAACCCGTAAACAAAAAAATACATCCGATTATAATCCCCACCCCCCAAATGTATTGAAATGAACTTGAATTCGATTTATTATGATCTTCTGACGCTTAGTTAAAACCAGTAAATGCAAAATTATTTTGACTAGCACTTCTGTAGATTGCTTCGAAGCGTTTTCTATTCCTGTTATAAGCTCCCTCGGATGTAAGCTCCTCCGTTTATAAACCCTCCTAAAACCCCTTACCAAGATGTTGAAGCGGCAGTTTACCATAAGTAGACACCAAAAGGGAAAATTGATGCAAGTATGAAAGACAATAAATATGTCGTTAAAGGATAAGTCATGAATAAATGCCTGTTCTTCTCTCTTTAGACAGGAGTTTGAATTAAAGTTTCAAAAAGGTTGGAAAAAGTTTGAACGCAAGTGAGTTCGTTTCTTATTTGTCTCAAGACATAACTTCCTTTTTCACGTTTTAGTGTCGTTTTCGAATTTTCCTACAGAGAAACGTACACAATATTGTACATTGAAAATTGAAGTGCTGTTTACGTTCACGATCTCACCGATGTTTGAGAAGTTTACACGCAATTAAGTCAGTCACTTGAACTGTCCTGATCTTTCTCGGTCACGACAATGTTTCTTTCCGATTGCCTCGCGTCTCTTTTATGATGGTGTCGATGATGATGATGACGACGATGGTGATGACGTGACTTCCGGTTCCGGTCACTCTCCTGGGAGCTACTTCTGCGTCTATCAAAACTCCTACTGCGATGTCGACGACCAGTTTTACGTTCTGAGATACTCTGATGTTTAAACCTTCCTTCACCCTGAAGGAAAGCTCGTTTGCCCTCTTGTTCACTGCCTGCGCTTTCTTCGTTCGGAGAAATCTGTTCATCGTTATTTTTACCGCGAGATTGTAGACGTTCTCGGTTATTTTCACGTTCTTTGCTTAATGGAATGGGTGCATAACTTTGTGCCTCCAAAGTTCCATGACCTTCTTCAAACTCATAATCACGAGCTAAGCTTCTCCATGTCTGTTTGTCACCGGTCGAGTATGAACTTGGTTTCCGTATGTCCCTGGTGTCTTCTGTACGCGCAAGACGGCTCTGTTTTTCCAATCTATACAAAATTTCTCGACTTTCTCGTTCAAATTCCTCACTGTCGCTGTTACTGCTAGTTTTTTCTCCTCTCCTGTGCCTGCCAGTTTCATTGATTGAAGCAAACTTTGACCTTGCATAGCCTTCATTAGAAAAGCTCTTTTCCTCTTCTTCCCGTCGCCTTTCTGGAAAGCGCTCTTCAGTTGTAGGTGAACATTCGTTAGCTTTTTCATCATTTGAGTTCCTTTCACCTTGTGTTTCAACTGTTGCAAATTTATCACTGCTTTTACCATCTCTTCCTGAGTAGCTCTGTTTCATTTTTCTTTCCGCTGATTCACGGTCTTTCATATGCTGTTTGCTATCTGTTCTCTGAAGTAACTGTGATCGTGGGGACTTCGAATCTCTTCGTGGAGACCTCGAGCGTTGTCGCGGAGACCCCGAGTGTCTCCGTGGAGACGGCGAGCATCTCTGTGGGGAATTTGAGTGTTTTCGTGGGGACGTCGACCGTCGTCGAGAAGACATCGGGGGTCTTTGAGGTGAAAGCGAGCGTCTCTGAGAGGAATTTGATTGTTTTTGTGGGGACTTCGACCGTCGTCGAGAAGACATCGGGCGTCTTCGAGGAGAATTCGAGCGTCGACGGGAAGATCTAGAGCGTTCTCGAGAAGACCTCGACTGTCTAAATGGTGATCGTGCACGACGCATAGGAGGCCTTGTACGCCTGCGTGGAGAGCTTGACCGAGCCACCAAAGGTGGAGAAAAACGGCGCGAAATGTTCCGCCTTTCATCCGGAGAAGAAGGCGGGGGTGTGCGATACCGCTGAAAAATAAAAATCATGTGATTAAGTTTCGTTTCAAACCCTGCCAAATGGAATTTCGAACGACTGAGTAGCCTCGGTTCAGGTTCTTTGCTTGGGGTGGGGGGGTGGGGAGGGGGTACACTGTAATTGGGTTTTCAGAGATGTGTTTTGCCTTGTTTTGTCTCCTGACCGCTTCTAAATGATTCATTACTTAGTGATATTTCCTTTTCTCCTGGTGTATTGTTTTTCTCGTAAGGAAGTTTAAACTAATACCCTGTGAATTTCCTCACCATATTTCCTCGTCCGCGTAGAATCCTTCCCGACCTGGAAACCTGCCGATAAGAAAAACAAACAGAGATAGATGATAGAGGGTAAAAAGTTTTATAATTGTGTTAAAAGAAAGAAAAATAGTTACCCGCAGAATCCGAGCTTCATTTCAAGAACCAAGGGACTCGGATGTAATTGTTTCATTAATAATTATGGATATTTTCTATTGAAGGTATAGACCTTATTCATAACAACCACCATCTTTGCACGCGTTCAAAGGTTAATGGGATAAATGCAATGTCACGTGATTTATCAGTCCTGAAGATCATGCGAAGATGCCGGATACAATGAAATAAGGTCTACTGATCTCCCAAACAATATCATTTCAGCAGGTGTACATACCCTGGTCCTTTGCTGTGAATTACTTTGAGGCGGAGCCTTATACCCTGGAGGAGACTTACTTTTCCTGTGGTCATACAAACAGAAAATAATATAAACAACTTGAATATACTACTGACATCTATCTCTCAACATCTGATCAACTTTTTCTGAACCATTTGCCATCAGAATCAATTGAGCAGTGCTATCACATGGTACTATGTAGTTTTAATTTTTGAGTCTGTGGATGAAATCCTATGGTGTGACCATTCAAATGAAACCTCTTCCATCAGTAGTACTTTCACATGGTATCATTTCCTTAGTGTGTAATCAGGCATGTTGGATGAAATACAGTTCTTAGTTTTGAGTCCGTGGATGAAATCTAGTTGTCTTGCCCTTCCAAAGTACTTTTGTATGTCACAATTAATTTTATTAGTATATACCTCACAGCTTTGAACAAAGAAACAGCTTTGCCTTGGGCAAAATTTATCATTGCAAATTTAGTACGGACTTACATGCTCAAAAATTCCTAATTCATGATAATTATGCACCAAAAAGGGAATGAGTCCAGCTCTCGTAGTAATGATTAAGGTCAGGTATACCTCAGAGGAAACATACCTATTTTTTGCCTGCTGAAGCCTCTTTTCCCTGACAGGGGAGGGGGTGCGGCTTCTTCTCAATAGAAAAGAATTATTGGGAACATCTGGGATCTCATCCACAGCCACTGAACTAAAAGGTTCAGGACTCTTTGGTTTAACATCTGGACTGGAATTCAAATTAATTGCTGATATTAGTGTCAATATTTCACCAACAGGGAAGGGGGTGTAAAAGCCACATTATGATGTAATATGGGACCTCAAATGTACCCACAGATTCCTTTGCTTATCACTTACTTGGCCAGGTTTGTTCAAAGCTGGGTTAAGATAACCCTGGATTAGTGCGAGGTATGTGTAAGTACTTTCAGGGAAGCCAGCAATGCAGGAAAATTTTTAAGGTGGGCAAAAACTGCTTGTCTGCATTGCCATGGCTGCCATCTTTGACCACTGAGAAAGACAGGGGAGAATAGAAATAGCAACTCTTGGACTAGTCATAGGGTAAAGAAAGGTTGTAAGAAGGGGGAGGGGAGAAAAAATAATATAGTGTTTTCTCTTCTTTCTCCCTAGCCTGCGTAGCAAGAGTTTGCTCTTGTTTTATTTTTGGTGCGGCCAAAACCAAAAATCCTGTTCCATGTCATTCCTCCATCTTTCTTTGCTCCGAAACCACACAAAAACGCTTGCTACACAGGCTACTTTCTCTCTAACCTCTTTGACTTGCCCTTACTCCTCAACTTCTTTGGAATTCAACATGTTGGTTGCCATGGTTATGCTTTGCACTCGGCACAGTGGCTCTATCAGTCCTTTTTGCTATTCAACTAAATCTATCTACAAGTACATGTTGTCATTTGAGTGTAATGAATGAATTATTGAATGCTGTACTTTTGCGAACAATGTTAATTTTTGAAATTATATGTATATGCATTTTTTTATTAAGTCATTAATTATTTTATTCACAGTACTTATTCATTTTTATCATATTTGCATTTTTTGTATGTATTTATTAAATGTTTGTGTATTGATGTATTTTTATTCCATGTACTGTGGTGTAGTTACAGCCACTTACCTGTCTTTTATCTCTTTCTTTTTCTTCTTTCCTTTCTTCTTGTCCTTGCGTTTTACAGATTCACTCATCTTTTTTCTTCTTTTCTTTTTTATGCGTTTCTTTTTCTGCCGCTCATCAATTGATGACTGATCACTGTCTGATTCTGATCCAGAACTGGATGACGAGTCAGTATCTGAGGAACTGCTGTCAGAATGTCGCTTAGATTTCTTTCTTTTCTTTTCAGCCTTCTTCTCTGCAGCTGAAAGTTAAAAAATAACAGTAAGACATCACCCAAGAGCTAAAGTATGGTGCCAGGGGCCAGCGGGCAGCACTGCTGCTACAGCACTGAGCCCTGTACATAAATTTAGTCAATGGAAACATAACCTGTACCTTTAGCCTTTGCTTTTGGAATAAGTTCACCACAGTTGATAATCTTTACATCCACTAGGGGCCTACTCTTGTCATCAACTCTTTGAATCTCTATCTCTGATACTATTTCCTGACCTTGCAATACATGGCTAAATATCACATGAATCCTAGAAATAAAAAAAGAATATACCACAATATTTTTTAATAGCAAGAGAAACAACTGAAGTGTGGGTAATCATTGATCTGTGACTTGCTTTTGAGTGGCACTGCAACAAACAAAAATGCATATGTGTACAAGTCATGTACAATTTTTTTTCATTACTTAACTTAGCATTTTTTTTATTTCACGAATTTGTTTTCACCAATAAATATCCTCACGAAAAGAAAACATGCAAAATTGTAATTTAATACCCATAGAAAATTCAAATCATATAAAAATGATTAAGATTTAATAACAACAACTGTTTGTACTGTACAGCCTAGGTGTATCGACAACAAATTATTGACTGGTTTTACTGGTAATTTTTATTCTGTTGTGGAATAATGTTAATATGCATTTTGTTTGTTACACTTTATCTTGATATCTTTTAAAAATTCAGATTTTTGAAAAATAATATAGCAAAATTTAATGCCCTTTTTTATATTTGTGTGTTGAAATTGAAAAATAAAACCATGTGAAACACTGTCTTGTCTGTACCAATAATGTCATAATGCTAACAGAAATTTCCTTTCTGTCAGTAAGAACAGTTGAATCAAGTTAAAAGGAAACTTACCCATCAAGATGTGGGGCAGGCTGAGTTGTTCTGTGAAAAGCAAAATAAACACACTATAAAAACTTAAAACATTAAAACTTTGTCATTATTCACACTACAATATTGTTATGTATCACAGAGATGCCATTTTACCTTGGAAGACCTGAAATCTGACCCAAGTTTCACTCCTTGGATCAAGTGCTATTTAGCAGATGGATATTAAAGTATTTATTAGGGAGAACAACTGGATCATCTACTGGAGAGAGATGAACATTATAAAGTTGATACATTGAAGTACATAAACTCCCTTTTAAACTTGAACCTGGGGCCTTGAGAAGAGAAAGGAAAAAGGGAAAATTAGACAACAGCAGGAAATTCAAGAAGAACTGAACCATTTTTGCTAGTGTAATTAAGTTAACAGTGCCCAGTTGCTCAGAAGGTGGGTAATGCTATTCATCAGATAAATTACTATCCAGAGGGCAAGGCAATTGGATTTCATGCCACTCTAACCACTTTATAGTGATAATTTATACAGTGGATAGCACTACATGCATCCAATCTTTGAGTGATCAGGACCTGACTTATACTACACATCTACATGCATGATGCAGTGGAATTTTATAGTTGGTTTCAAATTTATAGGGTGGTTTCTATTTCTTAAAAGATCAAATACTTACATAAAAAACTGAGAACCATTAGTGTTTGGACCTCTGTTAGCCATGGACAACAACATTGCTGTCTCGTGCTTAAGATGGAATCCTTCATCTGTTATAGGGAAAACAAAAAAAATGAAAAACTTAATATGACAAGCAAATCACTGCAGTTATCACAATTACATGTTTGTACTTCTCATAAGTTTCAACCCCAATTAACCAAAAAATTAATTATTTTCATATATTATTTATGCACCTATCAATGTAAATCCCGTGGGGGGGGGGGGGGAGGAATGCGGGCAAGGGGCGGGGATTTGATGCCTGAGACTATCCCCCTGTCGGGCTTTTGATCGTGCGAAGCGACCCCGGGGTCGGGACATTTGACTTTGACCGATAGAAGCCTGGTATCAATTCAGAAGCGGTAACCAAGTCCGTCCCACAAGGCTTTCTGAAAGTCACGCTGTTGGAGAAAGTTATGAAGTTTTCATTTGTTTTAATCGTCATAATCCGATACTTTACACTGTCATCTAATTAGATAATGTCTATTTTGAGAAAGTTTTTATCTTCAAGTTCCCATCTGATTGTAAACCTCGATTGAAGTCGAATTGTACCATGAAAGTCAGAGGATTTTTTACAAGTCACTGATCCGACCTGTTCCGACATGTTGAGCCGATGTTATAAAGCATTTTACGTTTCACTAATATAATAGCACCGTCAATCTTCCTGGAGTGATTATGTTGTTCAAAATAAGAGATGCTAGTGGAGAGAGAAAATACTTAATTACAGCGAGTAATTTAACGGAGCTTACGTTAACCTTTATAAATAAAAGTAGCAAGAACGTACTTTTGAAATGTTCTTTCATTCGTTTTATATAGTATTATAGTATTGTTTGTTTAGATTTTTCCCCTGGGGTGGGGGCTTTTTTGACACTTTTGATTGACCTTTCGTTTCCCACCCTGGGGAATTTGATCAAAAAATTTTAAAATTTGTCAAATCCCCACCCCTTTCCCGCACTCCCCCCCCCCATGGGGTTTACATTGATAGGTGCATTAGATAAGCAGTTAAAAATATACATCCCATTAGATCAGCTTGATAATATTAATAATAAAATAATTAAGGGTTTCCTGAAAAATAGGAATAAATTGCTTATTATTGATAGGCAAATTACGCCCTTTTTACTAATATAGTAATGAAGATCAATAAGAGTGTCATAATGCTGAGATCTGTAATGTTATTACATAATCCAATATTGCATAACATTGTTTCATTCTCCACATCATGAGCAAGCTGAATTGTTAGCTGACAGATTAATATAAAGCAATCAAAAGCTGAGAACATCCTGTGTAAAAGATAATTGTAAGACACAGATTTGCATAAGGTGTAAGTTGACTGGAAGATACAGGGCTGTCACTGTGAACCACGGGGGGGGGGGGGGCTGGGGATTTTACCTGGGTACTATGAGTGTGAGCCCTGGCTTCTCTTATAGGAAACAAAAAGAAAACAGAACCAAAAGAACTAATTCCTACACAGCTCAGTACAATTCCCCTCCTACTAACTGCATTTACCAGACAACTTGAAATTTTAGCCACAGACCTGAGATAAGAGTCATTGCAGAACAGTAGAACCTTGATATAACAAAGTCCTCAATATAATGAACAATTTTCTTTTAACCCCAGTAATAGTAAAATAATTATATGGAAAATAACCTCAATACAACAAAACCTTGTTATAACAAAGAGCAATTTTACTGTCATGCCAGTAAAATGTAGTTAATGGAACATGACGCTAGTTATCGGCAACCCTTTCATGGCGGTTTTTTTTCAATAAAGCAATTGTGTAGTTAAGGTGTCAAGGTCAGCAAGCTCTAAGATGCATTGTATTCTAGCGTAGAACTTTACAGCCTTGTTGTCTTAAGTAGGCTAGTACGAGCCACAGTATTGGCCAGTATTTTCAAAGCACTATTTATGGCTAAGAATTTGCACATGCGATGCTGAGCTGTCTTGTGGTACAGCCTTTTCTACTGGCTATGCCAGCAGACATTCGACTAGCTATAAAAGCCAAGAACAACTGTTATAGTTTACTTGGGTTCTATTGTTCAGCAAGGTTTAAGCGCTCAGTATACTATTCTTGTAAAATTTTTCCCTTCCTCCTTCCCTTTGGAGACGATCGAGGTATGGGCTTTGTTTTGTGCTATGCCATCAAATAAACTAGAGACACTCCTTGGAGGTGCAATTAAGTCTGCGCAGCGACTTTCCCCAAGATTGTTGGCTGCATTGCTGTTTAATATCTCCTGCAAACCGATACCCTTGTCCGATCCAGCACATGCTGTATTGCATTCACCTTGTAGTGCTGAGGAGATAAGCGAGGTTCTTTGGTCCACCATTGCTGGAAGTTGCACAGGCTAACCTAGCGCAAGGCAGTGCTCCCCCATTTAACGCCAACTTGGCATTATTTGTTTTATAATTAAATTACTTCACGTTTGTTATATCAGGGTTCCACTGTAGTCAACTCAATTTTATGTTTACAACGAGGCCTGACAAACTACTGATAAAATTCCTGTTTGACCATAACACAAAGTCAATTCAGGTATTAAAGGTTCACTAGACTCAATCCTCAGCAATTGCACTTCTTCAATTTTTGCAACTAAATGTGACTCTAAGTGCACTTCCTGTTGTTGAGATTAATCCTGTGAAGCTACAAGTACATACCATTAAATGTGCCACCATAAATTGACTCTCCTCCAGTCCCATTTCCTGCAATAGATAGATTAATAGAAAAATTATAATTTATTTTATTACATAACAAATTTTAAATGCATGCTCTAACTGATCAAAGGTTTGCAAAGAATGATTTGTACAGCACATGACATACATGTACAGTACCGCTCAAAAGTAAGTTACCAGTCACGTCTCGTTTCCTGCGCGATAAGAATCTTGTTGCACACTATGCGATTATCATCACGCTACTAGAATCGCGTAGTGCGAGAATCATTGAAGCAGCAATTTTTGGCAAGAAATTATTGACACACATCCAGTGAGAAACCAACCAAAAATTTTGCTTAGTGTTACCTAGAAGACTGATGTAGTACATGTGTTACAGATCAAAAAAATACCTGATATAAACATGAAAAGTAACAAGCACCTTGCATCAGGTGTTAATAGTCAGCAGCTTTTGAAAACTCTGTGAAAAACTGTTGCTCTTGTTACAAAACCTCTCCCTCACAACTCTCACAAAAAGATCAACCTACCATTTATACATGGAAAAAGGTTTTACTGCAACAATCTGCAACTTTTTTTGCAAAAACTACACTTAGGCACACTTACAAGCCACTTACACATTGTGATGAAAACTCTTGTGTCAAAATAACATCAGTCATAACAATTTCCTAGGTAATAATACAGCTATTAAAGGAGACTGTTTTCCAGTATCTTTGCTAATGACAATAGTTAAGGCTCTAACTCTGAAAAGTCCATTTGAGCCATCTTTATATGTGTGGTTGAGCAGTTAACACCTCAAACTCTGGATCTGGAGGTTTGTGGTTTAAAGTCGCCATTGCATTGTTTCCTTAGACAAGGAACTTTACTGCAATTTGCCTCTCTTCACCCAGGTGTATAAATGGGCACTGGCGACATACTGCTGGAGGGTAACCCTGCAATGGACTAGCATTCTGTCCGGTGCTACTCCGGCCATTTGAGCCTTTAGCTTAAGTGCGCCTTTTCTTTTACCATCTTGATATAAAAATAAAAATAACTTTAGTAAAGTCTCCTCCTTGAATCATAAAATCCTTGATAACTCGATGGAACCCTGATCCTTTATAGTGAAGAGGCTTCCCAGAAGTCCTGCTTAAACCTTTTTCTCCTTAAAAACAGGTTCAAAGTTAATCCAAAAAATCTTGTCTAAAGTTTCCATGAAATGTCACGTTTATCACTTAAAAAATAGCCATTAATTTCCTTAAGAGTTCAGCAATTTCATAACACTATGCACTATTGCATTAGTTTTTCAGTAGTCTCCAGTCCTTATGTCAATTCTGGCATTTTTTTAGGCCTCTTATTCAGTGTTCCAGTTAATTATTTCAACAGGGGGCTCATGTAGACAATCTGAGGGGTCACCAAGACCGTCAAGACCACCTGCTAAATTTTTTCATTATATTTAACTTACAGTGTAATACTTATACGTCATCTGTCAGGTCAGGAAGCCTTATTTGTCGGGTCATTGACCCAAGACCCATCTCCTATCTGTAACACTGTTATTACTTTTAGTTGTATTTGTTTCCTGAAAACAGGACCCCTCTAGATTAGCGGGGTATGTTACAATAGTGCTTCAATCTTAAAATGCAAATAAAATGGATATACGTGTGTAACAAATAAAATGTATGTATGTGTGTATGTATGTATGCACTAGTAAAATAGACAAAAAAAGGAAGTGACCATGAATTTAATATCATGACTCCATCCCACTTACAAGTGAGTATATGGCCAACCACGTATCAACTGATCTCAACTCTAAAACACTAATGTTTACATGTAATATGAAAAAAGATATTATTATTATTATCATGATCATTTTTACTATTATTATTAATATTAATATAATAGTTGGTAGTGGTAGTAGTAGTACATGTATCTACATTAATACCTACTTCCCTACCTGTGCACAATGCTCTAAAGTTGTCAGATGTCTTAGGACAGATGTCAGCAAACAGTTCAAAAATAATCCTGCCAGCTACAAAGAATGCAAAATTGATTCTTAAATCAAGCAAAATTTAAGAGTTTTAGATTTGAAGTTCTTTCAAACCAGTCTTCCTTTCTACCCACCTACTCCTCTTTCTATGTTACAAGCAGACTGAGGTTGCTCATTGGAAACGTTATTGATTTAAATTAATTAGCCAAAATAATCCATAAAAAAGATTAGATTATCCCAGTGTTAACACATTAGGCTCACATCATTAATCAAGAGAAGTAAGCATTCATAACCAATACTGCACAGCCATATTGATTTAAGTTTAAAATTATAGAAATTGATTAAAATCAAAGAATCAAACTTCTGCTATATTAAACTTAATATAAGCTTTAATAAGCTTATAATTATTTCCATAAATTATTATTGAGAGTTATAGTCTGAATTTCAGCCGCTTCTCTTCCCAAGTGACTTCATAAATTAAATTTTGAAAAACAGCAACCAATGCAAACATTTAATCCAAGGAATTTAACGCTTCGTACCTGGAGATCCATTTATTTGAACATCAAAAAAGCATCTTGGCCGATAGCCCTTCGCTTTGGGGACAGCCATCTTGAACACTTCCAGCATTTTCATGTACGCTTACACGAAGAAAATTATTACCCGATAGGAAACATGGGATTTTCTACTTGTTACAGGGTCTGCTGACCAGTTGATGTGCAGGTGCAAAAACAAAATGGTGGATCTGCGGTCACGAGAAGTTTACAAATGTTGCACTTATTAGATCCTGGTTAAACTACCCCGATTACACTTGCTACTCGTTTCATTCACTCTTAGAGAATATCATGGCTCACGTTACAGTTGATTGGAATCCACTTGGAAAAGTATTTTATAGGTAAGTGGTTCTTTTCAGATCAGACTGTCTCCAAGTTCTGGCTCGGCCCATAATTATAAAATGCTACCTATTATTGTTTTATTATTCATTCAAAATATTTCCTCCAAGCTGAAGACATCCTTACCTTTATGTAAAATTCCAGTAGTCAAACATCTGCCTGTTTTTTGCCAGTCCCAGATTATGAGGGGATATAATATTCTTGCTGATATTCTTCAAATCGGTCAGTGTAAAACGCAGACTGCGGACTGCAGACTGCAGACTGCGGACCAGGGGTAAAATGCAGACTGAGTGTAAAATGCAGACTGCAGACTGAGAGTAAAACGCAGACTGGGGTAAAATGCAGACCGAGCATAAACTGTAGTTGTGGAAAGGTTTAAGGGTCAAAAAATCCCGGAAATACATGTAAACGAACAAGTCAAGGTATGTGGTTTTTTTTAAGGTCTGCTGCTGCTTTTTGTTTAACCTGGGAACACAGACAAAGAGAAGTGTCAACCACGCCGAGCAGGCTACTTGTTTTTTAATGTTGACAAATTTTGGCAACATTGTTCTTGGCTAGAAGACTAATTGTCATCATTTTCTGTTATTGCATTGGAAAAGGGCAGGAACTTGTATCATCATATGGTTGGTTCTGTGAGCAGGAAAGATGAAGTAATATTCGGACTGGTTACTGAAGCAGGCAGAATGGATCTATCTTAGTCCATCACTAGTCTGCTTCACAGCTGTTTTTAGTGTTGTCACACAACGCTCCTACCCACCTCCCTTGTGGGGAGGAGCGTTGCGTGACAACGCTAAAAGCAGCACTGAAGAAGACTAGTCCATCACTGCATGGGAACAAGAACAAAAGCAAAAATGTTCTGCTTCTGTAGGCTATTGATCAAGTGTTCTTTTTTATTCTTAGTGGGATGGAGGCCCGATAGTTCAGATGGGATGGTCCGTCACAGAGGACCTACTTTGCGTAGCTGATGATGGTACGGTGATGGTGTATGACATTCATGGTGCAATCAAGAAAACCTTGTCAATGGGACAGGTAAGTGTTAAATCATTTTGTGTCATGAAAAGGCTGAAAAAGAAGACATGATGCATGTATGTTTATAAAGCACCACAGCTTGACAACTTCTAGTCAACTTGAAGCTCATCTTAGCCCATTGATGCCATATCTTATGTCAGTAAATTCTTTAACCACCCCAAGTAAATAAATTTTCTGACAAATTAAATAATCATTAATAAAATATTTTTCCATAACTATGAGCAAAATGAATGTAATTTATAATATATTATCATCAAAAACATAAGTCATAGACTGTTTGCGACTTTATTAAAAGGGTTGTACAAAAATAGAGTATACTCATACATATACTTTTTGCAGCAAAGTCATGGCCATTGAATAATATTACCTGTATGTCGTGTATGTTTCAGGTTAAAAGCTTTTAGCCTTGGTTGATTCTCTATCTCCTTTGTCCCCTAGTCCTAATTTATTCGTGAATTAACTCTATGAGACAAAGAAAATCAAGAATCAACCTGGATATGATTTTAACCCATAACAGACATTGTATTTATGTCGTTTTTGCATGTGGCCTTATCAAATACACAGTAACTTCATAGATCTGGTGCTTTTAAGTTGGGTACATGAGACGAACTCGTAATTTTTATCTGTATTATTTTGTAGGATGCCAAGGAATCCAAAGTTATTGACTGCAAAACCTATAATTTTGCTGGAAGGACTGGCATAGCTATCCTGACTAGTAATTACCACTTTTATGTTGCAAACAACGTGGAAGAGGTCAGAAGTCGACGGTATTATGACCCACCCGGTAAAAAAAATAATCATAAAGTTCAGTGTTTCAGAGAGATTAATAATGTTTTATTTTGAAGTTACATGTTAATCTCACGTGCTTTTGTGATCCATAGAACTCAATATCTGCTTGTGCCTCACTTTCCTTTTGTGATAACTTTGAATTTGATGAGAGTTAAAGTGTTGTTCAACAGGCAATAAAGAAATCTTGTCACGCATTATTCCTTGTAGCATTTGACTGACTTCAAGTGGGCTTGAATTCTAACTTTTTTTTTGCTGCGTGAATATTTTTCAGGCTTTCTTCTCTTAAATATTTACAATGATCTGTCTTAGTTAAATGTGTATTTTGCCACATTTTTCACAAGGAAAACAATAACTGCTCTCGATTCCAACTCGTTAAAATTCTGTCACCTAACTACCTGAGGGCTGTCCCTATCTGAGAAAACTAGAAAGTCAAATCGTTTGCAGATGTCTTTAGAAAGGCAGCACTTTCTGCTTAGTATTAAAAGACCCCTGCCTAAGTGTTGATCTGGCCGGTAAGTTGAACCAGCGACCTCTCGCTCACAGACCGGCGCTTATCCAGCTGGGCTAACCGGACGGCAAAAAATGACCAGTTATGAATCTTAAGAAACATAGGGCCAGTTATTTAAACGTAGTTTAGCCAGTGTTTAACAAAACCGCGTTCTGAGCCATTTTTCAATTTGCCTAACGGTTTTATCTAAACACCGTTTATTGTGAAGTGTTTTATGAAAGCATTTAGAGTAGATTAGAAAAGCATTTAACGCACTAAGGAAGAGATCTGGAGGTCCAAAGATTCGTTAAACCCCGGCTTAAATTAAACTTCGTTTAAATAACCGACCCATGATTTTTTTAACCAGGTTTGGATGCTCCACCCAGCAGCTGGGTCATTATGCCGCATGACAGAGGTTCATCGTTGCTAGTGGCAATTGATAATCTGTTATACCTTACAGAAAAGGGACAGTGTAATAGACTGGTGAGCTGTAGCATACAGTAGAACTGCTATCGTGATACATCCTTTTATAATCCAGTCCTTTCAAGATATCTCCAAGCTCGAGACATGCTTTTTTGTAAAGTTCCCATCTTTTTACAACATCTGCCTTTTCGTCGGCAGTTTCAGGATTTGAAGAAACGTGTATCTAGCAGATATTCGCACACCGATTGCAACTCAGCAACGGTGGCGAAAACGTCTCTTAAAAACCGAATTCGCGTTGTTTGAAACTTCACGGCGATGAATCCAACTCGCATAATTTGTCAAATGCAGGCGAGTCCTGGACTTGTCTAGGAGTTGAATTCTTAGGGACTGTTTACATGGAGATGGGGGACCACAGATAGGTGAGGTAATATGCGGTGGGTCGGTAGTTTCGAAAACGAAGCACTCGAAAACGAAGACCGAAGCACGAAGCACCCAAAACTCGAAAACGAAGCACCCAGATCTCGAAAACGAAGCACCAAAAACTCGAGAACGAAGCACCCTATCTCGAAAACGAAGCACCCTATCTCGAAAACGAAGCACCCAAAACTCGAAAACGAAGACCCCTAAATCTCGAAAACGAAGCACTCAAAACTCGAAAACGAAGACCCCTAAATCTCGAAAACGAAGCACTCAAAACTCGAAACCACTGTAGGTTTAATAAGTGCAACTTTACGTCTTGCATGACGCAATCCGAATCAGGTGAAGGCAGCGGATGCGTCCGCACCTCTAAAGGTCCACAAAATCCATCCCAATGTTTTATAACCAACTGTTTCACTAAACGTTTCTAGATAGGATATCCTGTATTAATTTTATTATTAGTCTCGCTATACTTGATACATCATACCTTAATATGCATTTTTGCGGTACCCATACATGTTTATGTAGACTTCAAAACTGTCCGTCAGCAGATTTTGGCGTATTCAAGTACGCGTGGGCAGTAACACAAAAGGTCTGAAACGAGGCTGAAAACGGAGTGTGAGGCTCGCGCGTATTACTCCTACGCCACGCTTTACCGACTTCTTTACTGATTTTGAGAAAAAAATCGATTGTTTTGCAGTCTAACATATTGGATATCTATGACACTGCGTGATCAGATCAGATCAGATCCAGGCAGAATTTGTTCTAGGATCACAGCCAGGCTCTATGGTGGGGAACAGGAGAATTCGTTATCGTGCTTGCATTGATTCCTGCTGTATTACCAGTGGTCTCGTGTTTATAAAGGACAGACCGGTTTCGAGTTTTTGGGTGCTTCGTTTTCGATCTAGGGTGCTTCGTTTTCGAGATTTAGGGGTCTTCGTTTTCTAGTTTTGGGTGCTTCGTTTTCGAGTTTTGGGTGCTTCGCTTTCGAGTTTTGGGTGCTTCATTTTCGAGATTTAGGGGTCTTCGTTTTCGAGTTTGGGTGCTTCGTTTTCGATCTTGGGTGCTTCGTTTTCGAGTTTTTGGTGCTTCGTTTTCAAGATTTGGGTGCTTCGTTTTCGAGTTTTGGGTGCTTCGTGCTTCGGTCTTCGTTTTCGAGTGCTTCGTTTTCGAAACTACCGCGGTGGGTCACCCTGCCTGTCATGTAAACATGTTCAAATTAAAATGAGAGATTATAATTATGGACAGAAGGGTTACCCCCACCTAAGCGAAAAAGAGAAAAATTGATCATCGTGTTCACGTTTTCCATAAAACGTGAAATTAGGAAATTTCCCGTCTCGGGAAAATTTGCCAGAAGCGTGATGCACGTGCAGAGTTATTGTTTAAAGAATTTTCGACCGGACACATCGTTTACCCACGACCGTTCAATATTTTTCGCTGTTCACACGGAACTTTGAACGGCTATGCGTCTGAATTTTCGTACGGTTAAGGTGATGTTATAGGAGACGATACGCCGCAACACAGTTGGAACAACGTTGCAACCATTCGAAACAATATCGCAACAATGTTGCAACGCCGTGTTGCAGCTTGCGCGAAAAATCGTGGTTGCGAATTCGACTGAACGTTCGCATTTTCAGCCGGTCAAAAATTCGCCCGGTTGCCTTTTTGACTTTCTCTTTGCAGCTGTCGCTGTCTCGACATCGTAAACTTCCTCTTGAGAGCCAAGTGTAAGACAGGTTACTACTTTTTACCAATCCTGTATCAGGCACAGGGCGTAGCAAAGCAGTGGGTGCGGGGAGAAGGAAGCAACCGTGGGGAAAAAATAGAGAGGTGTCTTGAGATGTCGCAATGAGAATATTGTACATCTCTGGCTTTATAAGTGTCACAACTTTAAATATGAAATAGCGAAGTCTCGATTGTTTATAATGTTGACAAATTTTTCCCCGAAGTCACACTAGTGAGTATGCTCGCCGGCTGCTGTTGTTGTTGAATAGTTTTGATATTATTCAATTTTCAGACTGTTTCATTCAGCGCTGGGGCCCCGGTCACTTCCATCATAGAAATGGCCATATCTTACAATTATGAATACCTAGCAATGTTTACAGACACTGGTTTGTTATGGATAGGATCAGCAGATTTACAGGTGGGTATAACACTGTCACATTTGTTCAGCCCGCAATTTCAGCTATCAGAGGACGAGTTCCAGTAGCTAACACCGAGTTGACTCGGATTCTTAGAAAATGAGAACGAATGACGGTCTAATTCAACTGGCAGTACTAACTTTGATTCTATACCAAGGTTTGAAGGAGGCGTGTAAAAAGGCTTTTGTTTATACTACTCGAATTTGAGGTATCTTTGCTTGTGACAAATAAAGACCCGTATCTGCCTTAGTTCTACATGGTGGGATATCATCATTAATTTAGTTTAGCCTCTTCTTCCTCGGAAACCTTGCAAACACAATTAATATTTTTCATGTGATCGCAAAGTTGATTTTTATTGTGTTCATTTAACTTGCCGACATCTCCGCAAAGCGAGTAAGCTTAGCAACCCAGGCCGCTAGGCCAGGCCCTGAAGAGCTCAACTTACGTACGCCTGTATTTCGCAGTTCTTTGAATTTTGCAGTTATAGTTGTATTTCTGTCTTCTTTAGAAAGTCTACTGTGAGTCCAACACTTCTTGTCCATCAAGACCCAAGCAACTAACCTGGTAAGGAGGGAGCAATTGTTGTTTCTAGAATGAAGGCTCTCGTCTTTTATGGCGAATTCTCGCCCGGTTGGCCGGGCCATTCTTTTGAATTCAAACTAAGAGCCATCGGTGTTTTTCTTTCTTCCGCCACTCATCAAGCGATGTGTCGCCGACACATGTTGACATGTACACAGGGAGTGATCTATCGCCGCAACGTGTTGCAGCAACTAGTCGCCTGACCTTAGCCTGCGTGGCAGGCGTTTGAAAGGGAAAGAAAGGGAGTTTTAGGTGCGAGAGAAACGCGAGAGGCGCGCGAGGAAGGGGGAAGGGAAACGCCTGCCAGGAGACCATTGTTTTTCTCGTTTTTAACATCCACCAGGCGAATGTTAAAATCCTGATTGGTCCGTCTTCAAAACATGTCAATCACAGCCGTAATACCTTAATCCGATTGGCTGAAATCAACATCACGCTACTGAGTAACTTAATCGATCTTTCAGTAATCATTTAAAAATATGTTGTTAGTGAGGCGTGATGAGATTTCTTTATGGAATTCATCGGTTTAGAGAGATTTGAAACTGAAGGTATCTATTTCAGCGTGAAAGGAGAATAGAAGAAAGCAGTTAAAAGACTCGTATGAAGGAAAAGACCTGTCAGCTAGATGAGTTTTGCTGACTGGTTTTGAGGAGTCTTGTCTCCCAACGGCTTGTTTTACTCACTAGAAGAGAGAAAGGAAAAATCATGCCGCCTGTGTGCTTGTTATCTGCTGTATTTTGACCTTAAACGCCTACCACACAGGCTACGCTTATCAACGACCAGATTGTTGAAGACGAAGCGATCTACAATCCTTAGCGATTTCTGGTTTGAGGACTTCTTCTTGCTGGTTATAGACGTTATAAAGCCCGCCAGGGACTTACTTCAATAATAATATTGATTGCGGAATTAGCCTTATTGTAGATCTTTGAGTTCCGCTCTTCTTTCCCTGCTACCAGCGTTCTTTTGTATGCTGCGCTGGATCCAGTTCGAGAGTCAGCAAAGTGTTTGTAATTAATTTCTCCGACAAACACTGCATGCAAGTTGGGAAGTCCAACACGATACCTTCAGCAAAAACGTAATAGATTTATGCTGGATTTTATATAACAAGCCACGCATGGTTGCGACTTTCTTCTTTCAACGGACGACCGCATTTACACTTTTTTTAATGGTACCTTCACTTCAGATTTCTTGTTTTAGGAAAACAAAAGAAAAACAGTACGCGAAATACGACTTAAATGAGCGCATCGCGGCCAGACTTATTTGACAGCTAGTCATTCACAGTTGCGTTATTTTTGCATACATAATTAGTAGGCGGGATGGCGAAAACAATGGTTTCCTGGCAGGCGTTTCCCTCCTTCCCTTCCTCCTCGCGCGCCCCTCGCGTTTCCCTCGCGCCCAAAACCCCCTTTCCCTTCCCTTTCAAACGCCTGCCACGCAGGCTAGCCTGACCTGTACACAGGGAGTACTCTGTCGCCGACAAGTGTTGCTGCAACTTGTCTCCTTGTGTGTTCCGATCTTTACTTATTTCAACTTACCTTACAGGTGTGCAATGGGTGCTGTCATATGTTACTGGGACGATTATTTGGATGTTGTTGGACCGACAATGGACACTGTTAGATATCCTTTGATTAACAAGATCATTTTTATATCCGACTAGCTTTCCAACTATTTGCGGGGCAAGCTATCTAACTGTTAGAGCATGCTAGAATTAAAAATTGTTCTTGTTGTTGTTGTAAATGTTGGCTTGGCCAAGTTGGTAATTGTGCTGTCACGCTGCAATTATATATTGATCGTGTTACTAAAAACACCCTTGATTTGAACTGGCAATTGTTACTAGTGTAGTTTAATTTTTTCTGTTACTGCCGTAGAATATTGGAAATTTTAAAATATGAGTAGTTTTTTTCTTTCATTGAACACGCTATTGCCATATATTTAACAATTACTCCACGAGTGCGCGCTGAATATGAGTGGAATAATTGTTTATTAAAAACGCCCACAAAATATCGTGAATTCTTTCCGACTTTATTTGTAAGAACAACCGATTTTCAATTTTTGGTATATGGTTCATATACCATGATGGCTAAGCCAATCTGAGGTCTTTAATTGTATTGTTCAATGGTTCAGTTTTAATAAATATGCATATGCTACGGATAGCACACTTTCTTAACATATTTCACATATCAGATGGACAGTGCTGTTCATTTAGTTCAAGAGTTAGATGGCGTAAGAATCATTGGTAACGAGACTCATGCACTGCTTCAGCGAGTTCCAGGTTGGTAAATATGATGACGTTGATTGCGGGCGGTTTCTCCTCCTGGCAAAACCTCCCTAGCAACGAGGAGCAAGGTGAAACCGCTGTATTAGCAGACTACAAGTGAAAGGTTTCAAAATGCTCGCAGATATTCTGTCTTGTTCTCGATTCATAAAGCTATCGAAATATAGCCAAAAATAACAATCCCTGTTGGTGGCCGGGATGTCCTTGAGATTTATTTCTTCTCTACAGATATTTGATGCTTTTCCAAATTACCCTCTTTTAAAACGTGTCGTTATCTGTAGGTGCTTAAAGCGAAATAAAATCTCGAGACTGTTGACTTAAACCTTCAGCTCAGTGTGGTCTTGCTGTGGCTCATGTGATTGATTGATTTTTCAACTTACTCCCCGGAAGCAGATGGGACTGACTCTACATTCAGTATTCCCCCCTCCAAAGAAAATAGGTACCCTGTTGTCACGAACAAGCAGAAAGCCCTAAACTTTATTCCAGTGACTTGTTCAATCGGTTCACGGTCAAGTCGCCCGAAATCATGGTCATGTCGCCCGCATATCTTGAGTCATGTCGCTCGAAGTAAACATCTATATCTGCGTCTTTGTTTAACTTCACATTTGCTTAGGTTACCGGACACAGTTGAGTCTACATTGTTCGACTAAATTCCTTGCGATATACTTCAGATGTTACTTTTCTTCAAGTCTATACACTCGATAAAATTTTGGGCGACATGACTTAGGATTTCGGGCGACATGACTCTGGTTTCGGCCGATATGACTTTCGGGCGACTTGACCGGTTACCGTTCAACCAGAACCACTTCTAATCACGAATGTGAATAATTATGTCCGATACTAGAGCAACTATTTCTATTCATCTTTCAGCTGCTGTGGAACAAGTGTTTAAAATCGGTTCAGTGGAACCAGGTGCGATGCTGTTTGATGCATCAAAGGAATTTGAGGTAAGTAATGCTTCATTCTCTCTGAGAAAAAGTTGTCTCGGGTAAAAGGCTCAGCCGCCTACCCAAGCCAGTGGCGGATCCAGGGGAGGGGTGAGGATCCTGGGGTGGGACCGCACCCCCTTATCTCAGGGGTCTGGATGACCGGGCTCCCCCTTATCTGAAGGTCTGAACCCTCCACCACAAGCCACCCTGGGCGGCCTGTTGTTGGGTGACCTGTTTTCCATGGTAAGGTCACCATCCTAGCTGAGCCAACTTTTCTCCATATAAAAAAGAATAACTTTATTTATATAGCGCTATTTCAGTCCAAAACCTCAATAGCGCTTTACAGAATTCATAAGAAGGAACAATAATGAATGAAGAAAAACATAGCATGATAATAAAAAGAATACCTGACGAACAACGTTAAAGTTTCAACTTAAAGATTCTAAACTGCACCAAAAACTAAATCCCTAAAAATTAAGCTGTCGTTATGATTCTTTCGTGTATATTCCTGTAAACAGAAGAAGAGCGCTCGAGCAGAGGAGTACATTCGTATGATCAAAGAACGTCTTCCTGAGGCTGTCCAGCAATGTATCCACGCCGCTGCTGGGGAACATGAGCCTGCAATACAAAGAGGACTGCTGAGGGTGAGTATAGTTTCGGAGATAGTCATGGTAACCACATGATCCTTATGTTCAGTTGCTACGTTTCGATTTTCACAGTAACCCGCCCCCAAGGGGTGGGGGAGTTGTTGACAAGTTTAAGGTTTCTTACACAGTGATTGGTACTCTGTAGACTGCCAGATGTATTTAGCATTGTTTGAAAAAATACATTAGCTGTCTTCCGTGTCAAAATCACCACCTCCTACTTAGCCTGCGTTAATCTGCTGAAGTTCCTTCAAATTCGCTTGGGCGTAAATCATTGAACATGATGCCGTGAAAAGAAAATCTGTACTCAGTATATCTGGGTAATTTGAATTGAAAGCGAAAGAGCGCAAATAGTTCGTCCATTATGTTTCTATTTGAGGAGTGTAGTAAGAGACACAAAGGACTTCATTGTCATTAATGCTTTCGACGAACGCGTCATTCAGTGAATTTCAGTTATACAGAATGAATTGAAAGTATAGCAAATCTCAGCGAGTGGTCAACATTCGCCGATAACACTGCTCTGTTACCATCTACCAAGCAAAGTTTGCAACGTCGCTTGCCGGTCAGAGATTTTAGGCGGGAAATAGTTCTCGTGTAACATGTCATGTGTCCTCGTAGTAACCAATAAAAGCGCTCCGGTGGTCGATGTTGGGGAAAATTCCACCTATAGTATAACCGTTTTTTTTACTGATCTCCGCTGTATTCTTTTCTTCTCTTTGCTAGGCTGCTTCCTTTGGTAAGAGTTTTCTAACTGATATGCCGCCACACGCGTTTGTTTCGATGTGCCGGAATCTTAGAGTGTTAAACGCCGTGCGGGACTACATGGTTGGAATTCCACTTACATGTGGACAGTATCCTTTTATCTTAATTCAAGAGTGAACCAAATTTTCAGTTGTTGCAAAAGCGTCGTCTCACAGGTTACATTTTGCCCAATTGCAGCGTGTGTTGTAGCAAGTCTACACTATGCTAGCCTCCGTAGCAACACGAATTTTTTTTTTTATTTTTCGGGTTAATTTGCAATGGCTTAAATTGCAATTTCCGCTGCGACGATCATATCTTCATTTAAACTTGCATTTCCGCAGTTCACATCATCTTCAACTAAGTTATCATTGCTCTGATCCCAACTTTTTCGACGAACTTGCGCGGAAACCTTTTCTACGCAGGCTAACACTATGCCAGATAGCTCTTGCGTCGGCACGGAAACCATACCGGAGAGTGTTTCTGTCCCCACAAGAGAACGGTGATTTCAGTGCGATTTATGTAGCGCGATGGCCGCGCGACGAGGAAGGGAAGGAATCCCTGTCTGCCGTTTTTCCTCGCGCATCCTTATTCCCTTCCCCCCCCCCCCTCCCCCCTCTTTCACTACTCGTTGAAATGCCTGCTACACAGGCTACAGTTCAGGGATGTTCCCTGTAAAAAAATGTAATTTAAACCCCGAAGCTTTGCTCCGTTGATGCACACGTCAGTCATTCCTTCTTTTCCTACCCCTTCAAACTCCTGCCTCATAGTCCAGCTCATTTCCTGCAAGTCATGCATTGTGTTGTCTTCAGGTTTTATTGGCTGAAAGTAATAATCTTTTCAGGTGGCTTTTATATGGTAAAAGGTGGAGGTCAAACGCCGTCCTCGATCTTTTCCTCCTGCCCGGTTTTCTCTGACAATGACACTTAATACGTTCTAGTCTATAACCACTGACTGCGATGTTAGGATCATACTCGTCAAGGTGATGTACTCTGGACATTTGCGGGGTGGAAAGGATCATAACCTTGCTTTTGTCGTTGCTAAAGGCGAGGGTACTCTCCTTAAACCAGACACTTAGTTTATCAGTTCATTGAAGTTTTTACTAAGCTCAAAGTGCTGGCTAAACAACTTACCTTGAGTAGTGGTCACTTGTGTTGCAACTATGCCGATCATCCTTTCCTCCCAGAACCAAGAAGCGCGCACTGACCACAAACTTCTGTTTATAATCCTGGGTGAATGCAAATTCGTAAGGGATTGGGAACAATAACTCGAGTTCTGCACTGCTAATTCAGGATGCTACCCTGAGAAAATGGCTGACATTTTGTGACACCACCACTGGTTTGCGAAACGAGGTCTGAAGAATGTTCGCAGATATTCCATACTGATATGACTTGTAGCTTTCTATCAGTAAAAACAAAATTGACTGGTTTGTTGGCTAGGACTCGTCATTTTATTCCTTTGATTTTGATTTAAATATTTGATTTCGAGACTTTCGAGAAACGAGCTTATCATATTCCACCTATTTATAAACGACATTTTAATTTTTGTCCCAGGAAATACGAAGATGCGGCGGAAACAGCTTTTGCTCAGAAAAGCGAGGAGGGCCTGGATCTAGTCCTTGGAAAATGTGCAACTTCAAATCGTCCGTTGGTGAACCGCATTCAAGAAATGAAGGCTCAACTGCGGCAAAGACGATAAAATTCACAGATGGATTTAAATCTTACCTCCTAGATAAATTGTCAGTCGAGGTTCTTAGTAGAAAAGCCTTGCTAGAATGTATTTTGAGCAAGTTTCGTCTCATCAAGCGCACCTTGCGAGTTCATGGAAACCGAGTTCATGTTAATTGGATCTAGGCAGAGGCTAAGTACTGTGAAAGTTTCCCCAACCATTGCAATAAATGATTTTCGAGTTACCCAAGTCGCTACTTCTAAATCTCTTGGAGTGACCATCGATGATAATCGCGATTGGTGTAGCCATATGGAGAAGATAATAAAGAAAGTATCTTCTGGCATCGGGGCCCATAAAGCGAGTAAGGCGCCTTGTTCCCCAAGCGACCTTACAACTAATTTACTAAGCTCTTATTCACCCTCACTTTAATTATTGCAATACTGTTTGTGCCGGAAACTGTGGGATAATCTTAAGGAACAAACTTCAAAAACGACAAAATAGAGCAGCCCGTGTTTTGACATTTTCAGACTACGATGAAGACGCTGGTTGCCTGTTTGAACTCGTAGGATGGAAAAATCTAGCGCGCCAGCATGAAATGAAAAAGCCACGATGGTTTGTAAGTCTTTACACGGGTTGGCTCCAGAATATTTATGTTCTAGGTTTGCAATACGAGAAACGACATATAACCTTGGAGACTCTGAGAATAAAATGTGCATCCTTTACCACGGACAAATTATTACAACAATAGCTTTAGCTATAGTGGCGCCATCCTATGGAACAAACTCCCGTGTAATGTGAGGCAAGCAGAGTTCCTTACGAAATTCAAATGTCTCCTTAAACAAGTACTCAAGGGCACGGCATTCATGGAAAGCAGCTTTTTCTTTAATGTTTTTTATAATGGAGATAGTTTATAATGTTTTCTTATTTGAATTGTAATGAATTGTATCTACCTATATCTACATTTCTATCTACCTACCTACCTACCTACCTCCGTGGCTGAGCCTCGGGTTCCGTTTTACCACACACGGGCAAGATTACAAGATCTTATTCTATGATGGTGGCCGGTCGTTTCGATACAAAATTGTTTCAATACAAGTAAATTTGCTGGTCAAAATGATCTTCCTGGAAAACTACCTAATAAAGGTTTTGATGCAAATTACTTAGTGTTGCCGCCGTAGCACATGTGTCTTATTGGCACACAGGATTGTTGATTGTGTACTGGCCAATCACAATAAAGCAAGCAAAGCAAGCAAACCTCAAAACTACAAACTAATTACCATTACTGTTTGCGTTTTAGTTATCTCGCGCCTTATTGGCTAATTTCTGGCAACACAATAACATTCCTTAAATATTTCTTGTGTTCACGGTTTTGTGAGTTTCACAGTAAAAATTCGTTATTTCTCACCTTTAACTACTGCACATATAACATTTTAACCCTTTTCAAGTGGTGAAAATTGTGAAATATCTGAAGATCAATATTATTTAAGGTTTTCTTTTATCGTTTGTTTCACGATAGTCGAATTACGATTTTCCGAGCGGGACTATTAGTAAACCCCTGTAGTTCTTAGTGATTGGTGTATAACGAACCTCACCAAGGACATGGTTGGTAGGGTTCGATCTAAAGCATTGTTGGCATTAGAGGAGGTGACTGTTCCTTCAGCGGTCCGCTGTCCTGTTGTACTTATCGGTGTCTGACTGCAGGCATCGTCGTATCAGGATTCTCAATTCCACTGTCCCTATTGATGCTGTTAAGAGTTTCTTTAACCCTACGACAGCACCAGCGAGGGTCTCGGTTACTTTTAAAAATGACCTCGTCCCAGAACTGATAATGCCTGGTCATATTGGCGTGTCCAGAAACGGCTTGAAGTTTAAGTTCGTGAAAGCGGTATGTCCCTACCGTGCTCACTTTTCCATTACAGGGAAGACCTTTCCAATTTCAACACCAGAAATATTTATGGCATGTTATTGTGTTGCGAGAAATTATCCATTAAGGCGCGAGATAACTAAACCGCAAACACCAATGGTAATTAGTTTGTGGCTTGGAGGATTCCTTTCGTATCCTAAACTTTATTGTGATTGGCCGCGCAGGGTTAGCTCAGTCAGTAGAGAGTTTAACTGCGGTGCGGGAGGTCGCGGGTTCGATTCCCGGGGGCGGACCAATACTCAAGGTCTTAAAATAACTGAGAAATGAAGGTACTCTTTTAACCTGTAAGCGGCTAGGCCTTCGCGTGGCTCGGATGACCACGCAAAATGGCGGTCCCGTATAAAAATAGTGTTCCCAAATAGTATTCTCCTGCTAAATACATTGACACTTAAATAAAGTGCATTTTTTTGGCCGCTACTCAATCAACTCTCCTGAAATTTTTCATGTGTTCACGGTTTTCTGAGTTTCACAGTAATCTAGCCCGCTGGGGATTTCCTGCGGAATTTCTTGCTTCTCTGTTCATTCCTTAAAAAGCTGTCATTTAAAATTATGCGTCGCTTAGTTTCTTTGCTTCCAGGGAAAACTCGACGCCAGAGTTCCATAACAATGCTTTATTATTTTTTTGGCAGTAAAAAAATCAGGAAAGAAAATAGCCTTAACAATCTGACTACGAGTATTCTGTTATTTTCCTCACCACCCGCGAGAAAGGTGACGCGCAAAAGAAAGAGAGCACCGCGCGCGGGACGCCTTCCTCGCGAGTGGCGATTTTCATTAAATTAGCGCGTTCATTGGTGGGTTAGCGAAACTGACCAGGTTTAAGGGACCAGTCATTGTTTATCGCCGAGGGGGGGATTTAGCCGATACCCTCTTTGAATGTTACTTCACTGAAGTGATCCCCCCTAATAACGTTTGATGACTTTCACGATCTCCCCCCGCACCGTCTTCATTTTCCAAGCAAAATTGAGTGATCTCCACTCTGAATCCTTCTGAAGTTTTCAGCGATCCCAGGAGCCCATGGCGATCCCCGCTTTTGGGTTCTCAGTTACAACTGATCCCCCCATTTGTTCTCCAAAAATCAAGTGATCCCCCTAAAATCCTCCGGCCCCACCCCGAGGCGATAAATGATGACCGGTCCCTAACCCATATATGGCTTACATAGCAAGACCTGAACCCAGGCCAAATTGATGGGAGTTGAGTGCTCTGGCCACTGCCTCACCCCTCCCCCCTGTGTTCAGTTCAATAAAAAAAAGCCATGTATTTTATAAAAAAGTAAACCAGTAACACATTTAATTTTATTGCAAATAAAACATAGGAATTAACAAAATACCAATGCTATTACAATGCTACAGTTCAGTCATGATAAAGATACAATGTAAATGTTGAAAAAAAATGAAGACAGAATCCACGGGAGAATCCACCAGGATATACTGAGTAATTTGGATATTCAGAGGACAAAAATCTTGTACCATAATAATTTAAAGCATATTGCATTCTTTCTTACATTTTTCGAGGGATAAAGATGTAATAAATCATCTGAAGTGACACCAAAAAAAAATGGGAGCCCGAGAAAATGAATGTCAAATTTCAGGGAATCACATCTTGCACATGAAATTTTCAGAATTTTAAATGTGTAATCACAATTCTCGTCAAATTTGACATTCATTTTCTCGGACTTCCATGAAAAATTTTCTTTGGTGTTACTACAGATGATTTATTACATCTTCAGCCCTTGAAAAATGTAAAAAGAGAATGCAAAATTCTTTAAATTATTCTGGTTTTTTTGTTTTTGTCCACTGAAAATTAAAGTTACTCAATTTCCTGGTGGATTCCGTCTTTAAATTATCGGGATGCCTATGTAGAAATTCATTTTCATCCTTGGTTCATTTAATTTAAGAAAGAAAAAAAACTTTCATATTAAAACCAAGGAAAACTTGCAGCAAAACACTGAGTTTCCAAGAACTTGTAGCCTGCACTGCAGCTGGCGGTTTGTTTGCTGTGTGCAGGGTGTTGTTTTCGTTTGTAGTTTGTAAAGTGAGAGATGTCTCTCAAACACCCCAAATGAAACCGCCTGCTAGTCTACATAGGTTAAAGAACTTGTTGATCACAAACTTTGCATTGTTTCATTAAAACATTGAAACCCCTTATTTCCAGCCATCTTGACCTACTTATACTTGGCCAGTATTAATAACAATTGGCATATTTACAAAGCTTTCCTTGTATAAACCCACAAAGGGCTAACACTAATTAAGAGATAAGAAATATTAACTCCATTTACGTACATGTAGCTTTCTGTTAAACACACAAAGGCTAAGTACACCTTAACTTTAACTCACAATTTGTGGTACAAAAGTTTGCATAATCTGGGCACAAAAACCAACTTACGACCTGTTCCCCTTAAGGCCACGCTATGCTTTGGGCACATGTAGACTCTAAGATTTTTAGGTAATTGTGAATCTAGAGATTGAAACTAAAGGCTGGTTATTAAAACAAAGTTTAGATGGTGTTTAACAGAACTTTTGCATTCTCATTTTTCAATTATTTACCATCCTTATACCGCTCATATCTAACAAACATTGTTTGTTGTTAAGAGCATCAAAAAGGCTTCAAGGCTAGGCTGAAAAATCATTTAATAACTATTTTGGGGGCCCAGACATTTTTTTAAACCTCATTCTATTAGTAAGGCTCTGTTTTAATAACCAACCCTGAGTGTTTTGTGCAAAATTCACGTATACTCCGGCAGAGAAATCGCATACTTTGCTATAAGGCCTGTTTAGAACCCAGAGTTGCACAAAATGACATTTGAAGGAAGAGAAAGACATCAAATCGTTCTGAAAAGCGCAAGTGAACTATACTAATATCTTTGAATGGTTTTGAAAAGATTTTCCAATTGATGTAACTTCAGCAAACTTGAAAATGGATCAGCCCAACTTTTTTAAGGATTTGTCCACTTAAGTTTTCTTATGGCATAAACTCTCTTTTTAATGACTCCTAGAGAGGCCATTAATGTTACTATATATTCACCATTTTCACATAGACCATAATTTAATTGCACCTTGTTCACCCCGAAAATTTTGCATTTTGTTTTCAGTTTCTGCTGGATATTACAGTCATCCCAAGAGAAATATTAAATATTGAAAAGAATGTTGATGCAAAATTTTGGGGGCAAACAAGGTGCATTATAGTCTATGTGAAATATTACAGTGAATCAGTGGATTTCCATAATGATATAATTATGCATTTGTTGGATTTTGAAGTACGTAGCACAAAACCTTGATGACACTGCCCCTAAAAAGTAATTGGAAAGTTTGGCACTTGTATAAACTAACATCAGCTATTCAATAAAACCACCCTGTCATTTTGTTGTCTTACTCAACAAGGAATTTTGACCTTCTAATTGGCTTCTTGATTATGTTAATCTAGATATTGAAAATTCGTGTCCCAAACCAAATGCATAGATTATTTAGTGTTATATACATGTTAATAAAAATTGCAGTCTGTCAAATCACAGGCATGAAAACCTAAAAATCCCCTAAAAAATATCTAGAAAAATGTTAACAATTTTTTTTTCCACACACCCTTTCATTATTACCGGTTATTGTTGTTAAGAACTAATAAGCTCGAAGACACAACAGTAAGTGAACAGTGCAGATTTTTTGTGAAGAAATTATGTCATCAAAGGCAAAGTTTTGCATTTTTCTACATGTATACAGTTGGTTGGCTTCACTGGACATGACCAGGCTAGCTAGGTTTATCCAATTAATAATAAACATCTATTGCTTATAATAACTTTATTAAATGAATAACAGACTAATAGGCATGTTTACATTAATATTTTTCATTTTTTCCACATGTTTATCATACGACAAAATCGTAGCAGTGGTTGAATAATGACCTTGTTAGCTGACTAAGATTTTGGCACGAGGCCATAATATTAATTTTACAGCATTTTGTTATAGGAAATGATGTCATATCTTCTTTTCAAGTTAATATGCAAAAAACAACTTGAAGTATAAACTCTCAGTCAACACCTTATTCGCTTTGTTTTGCTCCCTAAACAACTTTTTTTTCCTGAGGTTTTGTTTGCTCGTTCAGATTCATAATTATGTTCAATAGAGTTATTAACTCCGCAGCAGAAACTTCTAAAAAAATTTCCCCCCCAAAAGAAGTCAATTACTACTCTACTCTTCGTTTTTGACTTTTTAAAAATGATTTTCTCTGCGTTTTCTGAAAACTTTTTACTGGAAAATAAACTTTGTGGCTGACTTTTCACAGACCTTCACAACACCTATGCCTTTTCCTGACCACTTGCAAATTTTCTTGATTTTCCCCTGGCCAGGAAAAATCACATTTCATTTTGTAATCATATATATAACTATTTATATTATAGCTTTTCCCTGATTATGTCTGTCCATGATAACACTGTCATTGACACATTTTGGCTGTGCTGTGATTGTCCCAGATGCCTCAAATAATGTTCAGATGATTGGGACAATCATATGAAAACACTACCCAGACGACCGCAAATGACGTGGATAACAGAGACGATCGACCTCTATCGATCACTTGAATAGAGTTGAGTTCTATGTGGACGATTGGGAGGATCATGTAAATTTTGAAGTGATCTGGAAATGCTCTTAAATGACTGAGACTATCAGGACGATCAAAGGCTGTAAGAGACAGAAAATAAACGTTATATGGTGTGGTCTTCGGTGACCGCACGCAAAATATCGCGGGCGCTCTTTCCCACGAAAAGCACATGTTTTGTTATGGAGTTATACTGTCGTTTCGTTAGGACAAGTTTTCCTTTCCATTAAGAAGGCACAATAACTTGTAAGTATGCAGTTTTTCGGTTATTCGGTCAATATCATCTTTGTAATAGTCGCGTTGTTGTTATTTCAGCGAATCTTTCTCTTTCACGTGCAATTTGTGAATGGAATGAATACAAGTTATGTGCAGATTAGAAACGAACAAGCAAGTGAACAACTGATTAAAGTACAGTTTCAAGTAGCTATGAGTGGACGCTACATCATTCGAAGTTATTGATTTCAAGCAGTACTGTGGTTAAAGGAACGGAATGACTGGCAAGAATTCGAAGAGCAAGAAATCAAAAAGTAGTGCTAAGAAAGGTGGACACGAGCAAGCAGCGACTCACGTGACTCCACAGAAGGAAAATGTTCCTGATTCGGCGTCAACAGAGAAATCTCCTCAGCGCACGTTCCAAGGTGATGAGAATGGTGGATTAGAGCAAGTAGGGCCATCATTAACAAGTGGAAACGTGGAATTTGGTTTCTATGGCGAGGATCCGGTAGAACAAGGCAGTAGTTCCAGGCCTGTTAGATTAAGGGAGCCGAACAAAAGAATAGATGAATTGGAAGTTCGAGTCGAGAAAGCGGTTCATGCGAAGCGTCAGCGAAACTGGTATCTTGGAGAACTGCGGAAACGGCGAAATTGTCTACAAGAATTGATTTTAAGCCCTAGCACACAGATAAGTGGAGTGGAAGCCGAGATTTGCAGGTATGAAGAAGCATTTCGTAACTTTGTTGTCAGTCATGATAATTACTTCAGCTTTGAAGATGATGAAGAGAAAAAACAATTTATTATTGACAGTTATCAGAATGAACGAGAAATGAAATTACAGTTAGAAATCCTCATAAATCAGTGGAGGAAAAAGGGAGTAGGTACCCCTCCTTCTGAATCTGGATTGAGCCATGGGTCTGACAAGAGCGAGAGAAGTTGTGTGTCAAATAGAAGCAGTGTTAAAGAGAAGAGAAGGGTGGCAGTAGAAGCTAAATTGGAAGTGCAGACCCTAAAGGAAAAGCAGGAATTAGAACGCAAATTAGAAGAAGTAGAAAGAAGTAAAGCAGAGTTAAACAGGAAATTAGAGCTGTTGAGTGCTAAAACTAAGATGGAGCAGGCGGAAATTGACTTATTGCTGGAGCGTGGCGAAGAGAATGAAGCGAAGGATGGGATGAATGATTACTTAAAAGAGCATAGTGCTAATTATCCTCCTGCGAAGGGGCATTTGTCACAGCCTGTTACGGGTGGTGCCACACCCTCTTCAGAATCCCAGCCAGTTGTTGACAATGGAAAAATGCAAACATCTTCAGCACAAGATATTGCCCAAACTTCACTTTCATCATTGGTGACTGCGAGTTACGTAACATCAGGGTCAGCGGTCACGACTTCTGCTCCAAATGTAGGAAGAGTAGCAATTCACAAGACGAGTTCTAGTAGTTTAACTACCCTGGCTCCAAGCATCTGTACTAAGTCCAGCACGCCTATCAGTTATGTACCTCGTTTTAATTTGCCAAGGGCAACATCCACAGCTGTTGCTTCATCACCAATGTCGATGCATCAATCACCAGGAATGCCTACATGGTCTTGTAGTCCACGAACTGTAGGTTTAGATGCATCAGCGACCGAGTTCTATCCTGCCAACACTCCTCAGCAATCCACATCAACGTACATTTATTCAGCCCCTCCTTTTGAGCAGCAAGCTAGTCCGCAGTCACGCATGCAACCTGATCCTTGGGTGGCAGTTGCCGAAGCAATCAAGCAAGGGCCATCCTTACCGAAAGTAGAGTTGATGAAATTCAGTGGAGACCCTTTGGAGTATGTGGAGTTCGTTACGAACTTTAGAGACAATATTGAGAACCAGGTGTCTGATGAGTCTCAAAGACTGACACGCCTTTTAGCTCAGTGCTCAGGCAAAGCTAAAGAAGCAATTAGGAGTTGTGTTAATTTGACAGTGGGTGAAAGGTACACAGAAGCCTGGAGAACTCTTAGCGAGAACTTTGGCCAGCCTCACATGATAGTAGAAGCCCACATGAAGAAACTGAGAGAAATTCAAGTGCGGAAAGCAGATGCGACGACTCTCATGGAGTTTGTAAGGCGACTGGAAGATGCTAGGAGGGTCCTGACCAGTATGGGTCACAACTACGTGAGTCGGTTGGACAACGAAGATGTCATAATCTCGTTAATGCGAAAGCTCCCTGATGAGGGCCTGAAAAGGAAGTGGGTGGATAAAGCAGGAGATCTCATCAAGCGAAAAGGTCGAGCGGACTTTGCGGACTTTGTTGAATTTGTTCGAAGAGTTGCAGATCGTATAAACAATAGATATGGGCAAGAATTAGGGTCCTCTTCTCCTGGTAACCGAGAAAAAAAGGAACCAAACAAGATAAAGGATCCGCCTCCCAAGTTTACTACCCTTGCGACTCAAACTGACCAGAACTGCCTAAGCCAGAAAACATCACCGAGGCCCCCTTGGAAGTGTGCTCAGTGTTCCGGACCCCACAATGTTTGGAGGTGCCGAAAGTTCAGAAGTGCCTCATTGAATGACCGTCTAAAGACTGTTCGTCAACGTGGACTTTGTAAGCTTTGTCTTGACCAAGGACATACTGCGAAACAATGTGATAGGGGATTCACCTGCCGAATATCAGGTTGCGGCAAGGATCACCACTACCTGCTACATTTCCCGTCGGAGAGCGTTGATGAAAAGAACCCTAGAAATCCCAGCAGTAATGCGGTGGAAGGTTCAGCGAACAGTAGCAATGTGCAAGCGCCCAACACGAAGGATAGCAGCCCTTCGATGGCAAGTGCAAGGGAACAGGATCTGGTGACGGTTGCTGCGCTCGAAGCGGGCAGACCCAGAGTATGCTTTAAGGTAGTTCCAGTCAAGATTAGATGTCCGGGAGGCGCCAGAGAGATCATAACGCACGCTTTCCTAGACAGCGGTTCAGACGCCTCGCTCTGTCTAGATAGTTTGGCGCGTGAAATAGGCGTAACGGATATGAAGCCAATCAGCTATACTATGACCACTGCCAACTGTGTGGACGGGGAGCTAAGACATGGTCATGAAGTCCAGTTAGAAATTGAATCGTTAGAAGGAGATGCAAAGTTCCGACTCGAAAACGTCTTGACTACAAGCAATCTTCCCGTTTCAGAACGACAAATGGCCACAAACGAGGATATTAAGCGTTGGCCTCATCTTTGTGACGTTAGCTTACCCGAAACAGGAGATAAGAAAGTGACAATTTTGATAGGAAACGATCGCCCAGACCTGATTGACAAGCAGTTAGATCGGAAAGAAGGAGACCAAGGCGAACCTGTTGCAGTGAGGACGCCCCTTGGGTGGACAGTCCACGGCCCGATTGGAGAAACTGTTAAGGACCGTGTTCACATTAACTTTACTCGCACCAGCCAAGATAGCTTAAGCATTCAGCTAGAGCGCATGTATGATGAGGAATTTGTTGAAGCTGATGCCAATGCTGAGGAAGGCATGTCTGTTGAGGACCGTAAAGCACAGGAACTTATGGATCAGTCAGCGACCTTAGTGAACGGACACTATCAGCTTAAGCTTCCTTTTCGCCAAGAGAAGCCTGACCTTCCTGAGAGTCTGTCGACGGCCACAAGCAGGTTAAGTTGGCTAGAGAGAAAGATGCGGAAGGATCCAGTTTTCCACCGAAAGTACAGTGGCGTAATGGACAAGTACCTGACCGAGGGAGCATCACGACGGGTACCTGATGACGAAGTCCCAGTGCTTAAGCCGCTATGGTACCTTCCTCATCACGCGGTGTGGCATCCTAGAAAACCCGAAGAACCGCGGGTAGTGTTTGATTGTGCCTCAAGGAGTGGTGGAACGTCTTTGAATGAGCAACTTTTGAGAGGCCCTGAAAACACCAGCACCCTGATAGGAGTGATCCTGAGATTCCGAGTAGATGACGTTGCAGTTACGGCAGATATTAAGAGAATGTTTCACCAGGTCTTCGTAGCACCAGAAGATCGTGGAGCGTTGTGTTATTTATGGTGGCCGAATGGTGACCTGTCAAAGGGACCGAAGACTTACCAAATGCTCGTGCACATTTTTGGAGCAAAGTCCTCGCCGAGCGTAGCAGGATACGCCCTGAGAAAGACGGCTAAGGATAATGAGAAAGACTTCTCCCAAGAGGCAGTTGACGCCGTGCTTAAGGATTTCTACGTAGATGACTTGCTTAAATCCTTTGCTGATTCAGAACGCGCAGTACAAGTCAGTAAGCAGCTACAGGAGTTACTTGCGAGAGGAGGCTTTGAATTGACAAAATGGATTTCCAATTCTCGCAGTGTGTTGTCAGCGTTCCCGGTGGAGGAAAGAGCACCCACCATTAAGAGTTTAGATTTGAAATCAGAAAGTTTGCCTATAGATAGAGCACTAGGAATCCACTGGAATGTTGAACATGACACCATTGACTTTGTTGTGAATGACAAGGAGCGTCCAGAGAATCGGAAAGGTGTCTTATCATCTATTGCAACTGTGTATGACCCGCTCGGATTCGCCAGCCCCCTACTCTTACCTGGAAGAGAAATGAATCAGGAATTGTGCAAACTAAAGTTGGATTGGAATGAGAAGCTCCCAAGAGAATTGTGTGAACGTTGGAAGAGTTGGAGAGAAGGGCTTCTGAGCTTGCAAGGATTCAGTATTCCTCGATGTTTTAAGCCAAAGGACTTCGGTGAAGTGAAACATGTAGAGCTTCATCATTTCGCCGACGCATCCCAAGAGCATGGTTATGGGACAGCCTCTTATTTACGTCTTGTTAACAGTCGAGGGCAAATTCATTGCTGTTTCGTAATGGGGAAGTCTCGCGTGAAACCCTTGAAAAGTGCTGTAACAGTACCAAAGCTGGAGTTGACAGCGGCTACTCTAGCAACGAAAGTCAACAAGGTCATAACGAGAGAGTTAGAAGGAAGACTGAAGATTAACAGTGTGACTTACTGGACTGACTCTATGATAGTTCTCAAGTACATTGCCAATGAAGTACGAAGATTTGTAACCTTCGTCGCAAACCGGGTAGCTGTCATACGTCAAGAATCAGATCCAGGGCAGTGGCGGCATGTACGATCAGAGCTCAATCCTGCGGATTATGCTTCCCGAGGGATCAAGGCCTCGGAGACTGGAAAACTGGAAAGGTGGCGCCGTGGTCCAGAATTCTTGTGGAGAGAAGTTGAAGATTGGCCCCCGCAGCCTCCAGAGGAATTGGGAGACCTCCTAGATACAGACGAAGGAGTGAAAAAGGAGAAAGTCACTGTTGGAGCATCCACAGTTCATGCGGATTTCTGGAGCATTTTGTTCCAACGATATTCGTCGTGGGATCGACTGAGAAAAATAGTTGGGTGGTTATGTAGAGCCTTCAACAGACCGATGCAGTCCCAGTGCCAGAACGACAAAGATAGAAGTGTGAAGTATAGTCCTAAAACCTTATCGATCCATGACGTGGACAAAGCGGAGAAGAAAATTGTGAAGTTCGTCCAGGAACAGTCGTTTGCTGATGAGAAAAGTGAAACAGTCATCAAAGGCAGACTAGCCAGACTTAAGCCATTCGAAGATGAAGGAATCATACGTGTCGGCGGAAGATTGAATCACTCGAGTTTGCCATATGATGCCAAGCACCCGATGATACTGCCAGCAAAGCACCCCGTGTCTGAGTTGATAATTCGCCACTATCATCACTTGAATGGACACGTAGGAACCTATCAAGTTCTGGCCGAAATTAGGCAGCGCTATTGGATCGTGAATGCAGTTTCCACGATAAAGCAAGTTCTTGGTAAGTGCCATGTGTGCAAACGTCAGAACGCCAAGTTAGGAGAACAAGTGACAGCACCACTTCCAGTTGTTAGAGTGTCTTCGGACAGTCACAGGCTCGTATATCCATTTGCTGCAGTTGGGTTGGATTACTTCGGGCCCCTCTACGTGAAGATAGGACCTAACACAAGATCAAGGAGAGACCCTTCTCTGAACAAACGTTACGGCTGCATCTTCACTTGCCTAAGATATCGAGCAGTTCACATAGAGTTAGTTAACAACCTCTCCACTGACAGTTTTATCAATGCCGTTTTGCGCTTCGTTGGTAGAAGAGGCCCCCCAGGTATTATCTATAGTGACAACGGTACTAATTTTAGAGGAGCTGAATTGGACGTCGTCAACGCTTTAAAAGTGTGGGATCAGGAGAAGATTCAGTTGAAGTTGACCAGGAGAGGAATTGAGTGGAAATTTAACCCACCCGCGGCCAGTCACCAAAGCGGCGTATGGGAGAGACTTATACGGTCTATCAGAAGGATCCTTCATTCTATGGTGGGAGAACGCCTCGTAGACGAAGAAACCCTGAGAACATTCCTCATTGAAGTAGAGAAGATTTTGAATGACAGGCCAATCACGCCGGTCTCTGATGATCCAAAGGATTTGGAAGCACTGACGCCGAACCATATCCTTCTGTTGCGCCGAAACCCGTCTTCATCCCCAGATTTATTCGATGAGTCAGATCGATTCAAAGCCAGGTGGAAGCACGTTCACCTTCTCGCAAATGAATTTTGGCAGAGGTGGACAAGGGAATATCTGCCGACGCTCCAAGAACGCCAGAAGTGGTTACAACCTAAGCCAAACTTTAAAGTGGGAGATTTAGTGTTGCTTGCAGACAAGAATTTGTCCCGGGGTCAGTGGCCGAAGGGTTTGGTCGAGCAAACCTATCCTGATAGCGAAGGCATGGTACGCCAAGTTGTCGTCAGAACAGCGGACGGAGTATACCGCCGAGATGTCCGGAAGCTCTGTCTATTGGAAGAGCGGTTACTAGGTGGCTTGGAACAGCGGCCAAAACCTCTTTGAAGCTACCAGTTCATGTGTGTAGGAAGGGCGCCGAGAAGTGTCTGAACTGTTCCGAAAGGTTAAGATAACTGAGGGAACTTTTGAGGAACTTTGTACTGATCGGATAGTTTCGACTAGTTTTTTGTACGCTCAGTACTAGTTTGTGCTAAAGTAGAAAGACTCCCCAGTCGTCTTTCGTGGGGGAGCGTGTAAGAGACAGAAAATAAACGTTATATGGTGTGGTCTTCGGTGACCGCACGCAAAATATCGCGGGCGCTCTTTCCCACGAAAAGCACATGTTTTGTTATGGAGTTATACTGTCGTTTCGTTAGGACAAGTTTTCCTTTCCATTAAGAAGGCACAATAACTTGTAAGTATGCAGTTTTTCGGTTATTCGGTCAATATCATCTTTGTAATAGTCGCGTTGTTGTTATTTCAGCGAATCTTTCTCTTTCACGTGCAATTTGTGAATGGAATGAATACAAGTTATGTGCAGATTAGAAACGAACAAGCAAGTGAACAACTGATTAAAGTACAGTTTCAAGTAGCTATGAGTGGACGCTACAAAGGCCATCCCAGAAATCATCACTATCATGCCATTAATTGTGAATATATTCGGCCTGGATGCTGCTGAAGTCAAAATTAATTTTAAAATGTTCACATCACGTATGGGTGCTATTTGAAACTAAAGAAAAAGTCTGTTTCATCAAGTTCTATACGTGATACTATATCTTAGTGGAACTGACTTCTAGCTTGTTGATGCAGCAAAATAGAGAGAAAAAGCAGATAGCAAAGCTCAAGATTTGCTCTCCATTTAAAATCCATCATTACATGTATGTTTGGCTTGTTTGTGAAACCCACACAAAAATTCTATTGTCTGACCCAGAGACATTGCTGATGACACCCCGTATCTCTTGTCGTTGAGGCACCCGGACGATCACATAGAAACCACCTATCGTCCCAGTTGTCTGGATCATCTCAAAACTTTTTTAAACGACTGGGGTGATTGGGATGATCATATGGAAACCAGGCTTTATATGCCTATCTCCCCATAATAAACACTTAGAGATCTCCATCTTTAAGGTGATTGCTGCAGAGTTTCACCTACAGCTGTATACTAACATTAAAAGCCGGAGTCAAGCTTAATATTTTAATTCAGGTCAACCAAATTAAAAGACGATGTATGTATACCTCTGATTTAGCCTACAGAAAATTATTAGCCAAACCTAAAACAGTTTAACAAGAAATTGTTAGGTTACGAAATATAAACTTACAATAATATTTAATCATGCATTCTTTATTAATATAGCAGGCTATAGGCTCTGCAAAGCAGTCAAAGTTTTCATAAGCCAAACTTAATTTTAATTAAGGCCAACAGTATGTTTTTTGCCTGCAGTAATTTAGATGCCAAACTTCATTATTAAAACAGTTCAAAGACATAACAAAATTGCCATATTAAGTTACATTTCTATTATTTCACATGCAAATCATGAATCTATCAGGGTTTATTAAGAAAGTCAGTTTTACAGCATGCCATTTGGACGAGCTGTATCTAGCATGTCCTAGCCCAACAGACACTTTAACCTGCCCCAAAAGAATTTTTAAGGGGCAGGATTGATTACAGTTAAGCAAATACAGTTTTGAGGGATGCTTATTATGCCACCAATTGTTAAAGAAACAAAAGAATGTTACTGCATGAACTTACAGCAAACACACACCCACTAATAAGAAACTGGTTTAAGAACCTGCTGGAGAACATAAAGTCCTGAAAAAAGCATCTAAAATAGTTCTAAAATAGGCTGGGCAAAAAAAAAGGAAACTCAATGAGGTGGCTCTCAAAACGGTTAGGAAGCTAAGTCTGGGGCAGTTTCCTGGAAAGATCGGTTGGAGGCCTGTGAGCTGGCAAAAAAAAAAACCTTGCTCAGTCCACCAAGCAACGTTCAGCTAGTCTCCTTGGCAAAGAAGTTAAAAAAACCTTACTGCAGAGAGAGGCCGGAATGATTATCCTTTTTCACATGAATGCTTAAAATATTTCTTTGGCTGCCTAATCTAAAAAACAATATTGTTTGGGGGTCAAAGTGGCTCCTGTGTACCAGGTGATGAAAAAGCTAAAAGTGGATATGGGGCTCTAGACGCTACAGAACGTGATAAGAAAAAAAAGGGGACCTGCAGCTTACTGTACTTCTGAATACAATCATGTACTTGATAGAGCAATAAACATCCTTTAGAAATTTCATGTAAAAATGAAGTTTTGATCAAAAATTAACACTGAGCATGAAATTAGAGGAACAAACTTTAGGGACACCCTGTACATCTCCTTCATAGAAATTAAAAACCTAATTAAGAACCTAAAGCTGTACTTAGCCTTAATTACTCTGTAACGTACCCCATAATAAATGAACCCTTTTTGCCAGACCTCAAAAAAATGTATATATAAGTTAGATTCTTATTAGCGAGTGTTTACTGTACATGTATCGCATTCATTTTATCTGTTTTGGTTTCCTTTTAAAGGTTAGAGCGACGATAACACAAGACTTACTACAAACATCAGTAAACTTAAGCCAGTTTATGTGGCTTAATCCTGTCATGTCCAGTGATTCCAATCAACTGCAGCATTAAATTTAAACATCTGCCTTGATGACATTTATTCATAAAAGTAAAATAAGAACTGTTGACTTGTGTCTTCGAATTTTTTAGTTTTAAACAACAATTACCTTTGCAATAATTATATCCTCGTATGTAATAACCTGTAAAGCCACAGCAATGTGACCCTCCACGGTCACTGTTATTCCAGTTACAAAAAGTACTGACATTCCACGTACTGAAAGTACTACTTCATCCAGCTGAATTCTGCGAACAAATTCGCCATTAACAGTGTATATAGCCAGCGTCAGGCGGCCTGGACTCTCTCGTTCACCACCTTCAAGGACAACATGGTCTGCACTTGCCGGGTGACATGCAATGTGATAATAGTGATCTCTCTCATGTTTGATATTAAATTTGCCAAGCTGGTGTCCCTCCACATCAAATATGTACAAACTGTCATCTATAGAGTCCACTATCATGACGCGACCATCACAAGTAGCAGTGATATCTGATGCATGCTTGAACACTCCTCCACCAAAGCTACAAACAAGCTCGCCACTCGGCTCATGAACATCAACAACGTCATCACGGCTCAACAGCAGAATTTTGCCGCGTTGTTTGCCGCTCACTGTTAGTCTGTCCAAGCCCCCGCTCCTCCTCACAGGAAACTTGTGCTGTAGGTCACCAGTCTTGTTAAAAACCTGCACTTCATTCTCCCATTTCACAGCCCCAGGCTTCGGCAGTCCGACCAGAAGATAAATCATGTCGTCCTCGCCTGCAGTGGCGACATCCAAAATATCTAACTTTGTATCGGCGTCATCAGTTTGAGGATTAAACCTAAAATCCAACTTTCCGTTGCTATCAAACACCTTCACGGTTTTATCCCCATCGTCTGCTATCAGGAATTGTCCTCTATGGTTTGTAGCGATACCACGCAGATCCTTCAGCTTGTGCTCCTGTTCGCCCTCCTGACCAAATGACCATGGTAAGCAGCTGTAATGTACCATACCTTGTTTATTTAGTACTTCAGCAACTCTTTGATCTCGAAGTGGATTGACTGGTTCTTCTCCAGTATTAACACAAGGCCAGTTTACCGATAGCTGACCCTTGGTGCCAAACCGGGTCATCAGTGTGACGTCGTAGACTACACGATTAAAGAAACATACCGTGGAAATTATTTTTCTGCGTTCTTCTTTACCAAACCGAGCCCAAAGACTTCTCTTAAGCTCTACTTTGAAGCATTCTTTAACACCCGACACATCTTGTAGGTCTTCAATACATACTTTACAAGCCGGTAGACAGTCTTCAGGATTGTCAATTGTCTCCAGTATTGTTGCCATCACTCGATATTGCATAGCCAACAGGCGATCAGGCAACTCTAAAGCTTCATTACTAAAAGCATTTGTCGCTCCTAAACGAGCTTCTTCAAATCTCTTCTTGGCTTTGGTAAGCTTCCTTGTGGAAGGCTCATCCAAGGCAGAAAGATCCAATTTTCTCATTTCTTTAGCAATATCGAATTGCTCAACACTAGCTGTTGCAGCGGCTTCTATCGCGCGAAGCTCGGTACTGGGTCTGGCACTTTCAAACACGTCATACAACAACTCGATTCCTTCCTTAAAAAGGCTGATACTCGCTAACAAATCCTTTCTTGCTAAACCGTCCAACTTCGACTTTATTTCATCGATTTCACGGACGATCAGGCCACGGAATTTCTGATCTGTAACATCACCCTCATTCAACTTTTCTGCCAGTTTATCTCTTCCTTTATTCACCAACAGGCCGATAGTGGCTTTGAATACAGCAGTTATTAGTGAAGACATGTTGAGCACTCCTGTTAGTGAAGGTCGGTCTGGTATCTCCTTAACCGTCAGTTCAACTGCTTACTGTAGATAAAGATTTGCACGCGAGGTTATCAGTAATAAATTAAACAGAAAAAATTGCAAAACAAAACTTCTAAGAACTTAGTAAAAAAGAGGAGAATATGATTGTCTAATGCTTTAGAGAAGAAACTTAATAGAAGGTCTACCGCTCACGGGTTGTTGACTGTGTTCTCTAATTACAGCTAAGTGTTCAGAAAAACCAAAAATTCAATGTGGTATGTTTTGACGAAAACTTTCTTAAACTGTTAGCTGTGAATTTCATCACCGTTTGTGCCCGTCCAGTAAACAATTAGAAAGACTTGCGGGCTATTTTCTTATTAATGATCGAGTCACCTTAATTCATCTGTCCAGCAATCTCATGTTGCCAGTAATATATGTGATGTACCATGCCATTTCAGTTGCGTTCTACAGCAATTAAAATCATAATCCTGTGCTGATCTTCCCTAGTCAATTTATTTATCGTCACTTTTAACACCACTCTCGGCTGTTCACTGTAATTCGAAAAGCTTCCGGAGACCTGTTTGTTTCAACATTGACGTGACATTTTATGTGCTTGAAATAAGTGTGGCATAGATTAAAACACTAAGATCGGCTTCAGTATCGGTACCTTTACATGCACGTAATAGAATTTCAAATCAGACAAAAGTCTAAAAAGAGGGGGGAGTAAGGAGGGTACGAACACCGCAAAACCTCACAGAAATACCGGTATATAAACACCAAACACCGTACAGAATAACATAACAAAACCGCAAAACCGCACAGAAATACCGATATATAAACACCAAACACCGTACAGAATAACATAACAAAACCGCAAAACCGCACAGAAATACCGGTATATAAACACCGCAAAGAATAAAACCGCAAACCGCATTGAAATTTGGCAATGTCTAAATACCGCAGGCCGCTAGGTTTTAACCGCATTACAGCATCTAAAAAAACAAAACTTCCCGCAAAACCTCACCAAAAATCGAGCAACACCGCACCACCGCAAACCCTTACGGCCCCCTCTAAAAATTACTAAAACTTATTAACCAACCGTGGTCAAATAAGATCGATCCGCTCCTAAAACGAATCTATACTAATAAGTTTTTTGCTGTTTTATTTTCCTAGTGTTTCGGGTGAATTCGCTTTATTATTAGTGTTAAAAATTAATGAAACTGTTAGGATTTTAGTTTTACCATTCTGAGACAAATAATGTCATGGAAAGGGAAGTGAGGTATCGGGACAAGACGCTCAATTATTTAAGCCTCATCCTTCAAATATTCGACCAATCGTGGAAATCATAACAACACTTTCTTACTGAATTGAAACTTGAGTTGAATAAAATTTCAGCTTGCGCAGTACTTTCTTATTCTGCATTCAGATGTTCATAAGCAAAGCTACTGAAAAAACGTTTCGTCCCACGTTCAGTTTCAGAAAGACTTAAGCGTGAGATCAATATATTGTAATTGAAAAAAAGTACGGGTTCAGTCTACAACAATGAACGCTTCATACATTTGACTCCCGATAACTCGAACGCGCAAATTCGAACCTCGCGCTAACTCGAACCAAAACTGATTTCCCCTGGATTTCCGTCATACATTTACTGTAATTTTACCCTCGATAACTCGCACTTTCCGCTAACTCGAAGTAATTTTTGTTTCCCTGATCATTTCTATATAAGTGTACTGGCGTCCGAAACATTGAATTTTGAATTTCCCATTGACGTGTTGTAGGCATAAAGTTTACTAGTGGAGGCTGATGTTGTCACAAATCTAACGTGAAACAGCTTTACTTCTCAAAACAGTAAACTGCATGCTCTATTTAGGCAATGTTTTGTCACGTTACGTTCTGATTTATAATCAAGAAGTATCTTTCACTGATAGAATGCAGGGCCACTTGCACACTTCATCAGGCATTGAGCGGTTCGTTTTGCTCTTTTGTTTCTTCGTGGTAGACAAACAACAAACAAGTCCTCCACTGCTCGGAGTAAAACAAGCCATAATAAAAGCCCGCTGACGGCCACCGAAAATATAACTGTCTTCATCGTTTGTAATTCCTGTGTATCCACAGCCGTAGCTTATGACTTCATACATGTCCCTATTTACTGTGTAACTGCTCCCCTCAAAAGGCATAAATTTTACTTTTGCTTCGACGTAACTTTGTGCTTCAGTAAAAGGAGGGTGGCTTGAAGACCCAGCTTAAAGCCGGGTTAAATCAATGTTATCAGACTTCGGGCACATAAGAGAAGATTAATCGGAAAAAAGAAACTTGTGGTTGCTAATAGTTATCGAGATAGTTTGATCATTTCATTTTATGTAACCCGTAGAGCACTAACTCGTAACAATTAGTGCTCAATAGTTTACGACTAAACAAAAGAAAGTAATGAAATTAGAGTGTAATACTGTGAAGAAGAGCCGCCGGTCTGCTATCTATTTCACAGGTTAAGTGATATCAGACCGTATGAATGATAAAGCTAAGAGATACAACTTCCCCCAACATTATCCATTACTCAGGTTGGAAAGTAAACTTCAATCCAATAAATTCAGTCAGTAGTAACTCTTTAAAGTTTGCTAAGACGAGTCAGATCACAAACTACGAGACATACATGTTTATATATATATATATAAAAAGCCTTTAGATAGAGTTCTCGTCCTTACCTGCTCTGTATTGAAGGATTTACCCGGCTGCTGGACTAACAGCGAGTGGACTGCGCGTTTAAATGGTGACGAAGAACTAAGCTGAACTTCACTGACTGTTAGCTGTCCACTTTTTTCTTTTATGGAGTTTCCAGACAAAAATATTCTTGGAATTTTGTTTTTATTCCGTGTGGCCATTGTGTTTTCGCTGACTCACTAATGACAAAGATAACATTTATTGAATGGAAGAAAGACTAACAATTAACTTAAAAGACTCTTATGTAAGCCCACTGAGTCGATAAAAAGCGGAAGACATAACAGGCCCAGATTATCATATCCGTAATTTTCATCCTCCTTGATGGCTTCTTTGATATCTAGCATCAGTTATATAACGAATGTTGATCTTAAATCCCTAAGTGAGATAGCAGTAAACGATCCTCGATACACTTTAATGATTGTAACTCAAGTAAATTACTAATCCACAATTTCTCTGTCGACAACTTTTGAGTTTCCAGTGCCGGAATTCGGCGTTCTGTGACCTACAGTGAAACACTGTTTTGGTTGCTTGTTTTGGGTTAAAAAAAATGATATAAATGTACGAAAAATAAAAACTTGATCATATCGACGGGGACGTGATTGAATCATTGCAAAGGAATTGAATAGTCACTGACCTCGATCAATCAAGTCATTCTTTAGTCTTAAAATTACTAAAAAATTATCGACCAACCGTGGAAATAACATCTGCTCCTAAAACAAATCTATTTATTAGTTTTCAGCTGTTCCTGTTTCGGTCTCCATGGTAGTGGTAAAAAGATACTGTTAGGAATTTAGTTTTATAATGTGAAAATTTCACGGAAGGGGCAGTGAGATACAGTAAAAACCCGCGATATAAGGACGTTGTTTTTTAAGAACCTTTTTGGCTAAAATTTGCCAGTTAGGCCCCTTCTATACAAGAACCTGTTAAGCCTAAAATTTGAAAAAGGTTCTTATTTTCTAAAATCTATAAAAAGAAACACAGTAAGATTGAGCAAATGAGATAAGCCAGCAATCAGGATCCTCTTTGAAGAATTATCCGTCCAACTGCAATGTCAGTACAGCTGAATGTAATGGTATGGAGATTTTATTAGGGAATCCGAGCTGAATATCTATGCAGATTTTATTAGAGAATAAGCTGAATACCACTAAATACTCTTAGCTATAATCTATTTTTTCTTTAGAAGATAAGAACCGTAGCCTAAATTTGTGCTAATTACCATTTCTGTAAGAACTTGTTTAGGCTAACTTGGAAAAATGCAGGTTCTTAGTTGCGGGTTTTTATTGTATTGCAACAAAACGTTCCTAAAATATACGAGCATCAGGACGACCACCCGTACAGAACAACTACAGTCACTTCACACTAGACAATCAGCTTGAAATCAAATTTAAACTTGTCCAGTACTGTTTTCTTCTTCATTCAGGTCTTCATCAAGCAAAGCTAGAAAATTGTCCCACATTTAGCTTTAGAATTAGTAGCAAGCGTGAGAGTAGTTTATGAAGTCAAATTTAAAATTTAGGAGAACCGCCGGCTTTCAACGACGCTTTACACCCGGGGAGGGGGGATTAGGGGCTTCCTACAATAGCTTATACCCGGAGGTTCTGCCTGAAAAGGGGTACCCGGATTTTTGAGGCTTTAATTAAGGTTTATCAAAGACAGGGAAATCACTGTTGAGGTAAATAAAAGGTCTAAAAGGGTACAAACTTTTTCATTTATTAAATTAACGTTACTCTAAAATGACATAAAGACTTCCTGTGTTAGCGATTCATTCTTATTACGTAGACATTTAAAGGCCGGTAGTATGTTCAATGGAACTGTATACGAAAGAGATACCTTGTCAGTGAAAATGGTATATAAAACTATGTAAATCTTATCGTGAGTAGCCCCTTCTCCCTGCATTTACACCATCAAACATACTGTTGACATTTGACGTGTTCCCTAAAACTCGATTTTGCTGCTTATTTTTAAAATTACACTCTATTTTGTGGGGAAACAAGGGGTCCACACCGCTCCCGCCTCCTCCATCTTGCATTCCTCTCTCCGGTCCCATTTTTCTTGGCTTCCTCCTTTTAGTATTTTTGCATCAAAGACTGTTGACATTAAAACGTGTATTTTTTCTGGAACACCAACTTGTCGCCTTTGTGTTTAAGTTCCAGGCCCCAGTTGTTCAAAAGGTGGCTAACGCTATGCACTGAATAAATCTCAGTATCAAACGGATAGTGCAGTTGGTGTCCCTAATACTTTATGTCCTTTGGATAAGGATTTTTCCGGTGGATAAACAACTGGAGCCAGTTTCCCAGAGTTAAACCGGGTTGATTTTTTTTTCACCAGAAAGCGCAGGAATTTTGGGGGCTGGTGCGGTTACGAAATATTTTAGCCGAGAAGCTAGAAAATAATGATATTATATTTTCTGGCTTTATGGCAAGTTGATATAAACAGACACAGGCGACACCCTTTTATGGGTCAAAAGATTTCTATGATTTAGGTCACAGTCAAAATTACGCGGTTTCGGAATGTTGCTTGCATACCATTCCTTAAAGATTTTGGGACAGTTAACCAAAGGTTAATAAAATTCCCCGGAGGCCTTAAAACAGGAAAGACTTTTGATGCTTTCCGACAGCGTTTTATGCTGCGTGTTAAAAAGTTGATCACGCAAATAAAGATCTGGATTGCTTTGACAGAAACAGGCAAATGATGCACCCCCAACAACAGGGCACCCAGGCTATTTTTAAGGATTATTAGCATGGCTGAAAACGCGAGCCGGCAATATGACGCGAAACCTGTGTACCTATTGGCTACTCGACTGAGCCTGAAAGATGTGCCCATCTTGCCTTTCGACATTTTCCGCCTTGGTCCAGCAAGAAAATGATATCTTTTTGGCCATAAAATAAATCCCTTATTGTCCTAGCTTGTTCAATCAAGATGGCTGGATATTTTGCGTTGTTATTATCGTCTTTTAATTTTCGATCCGTGAATGCGAAAACAAGAACTTGATCAATATCCAGCCTTCTTGATCTCACGCTTGGTCAATAACACATATCAAGAGCCTGTACATGTGTATTAAAGGACCTCAAAGAAGTCCGAGCCCCCTGAGGCGTAACAACACAAAACCGGCTCTAAGAGTTAGTTAATATATCCAAGATTAAACGCACATTGAATTAAAATACTTGATATTTGACTGGTTTTTTTTTTCATTTTTACACTACTTCATATTTGATCGAATTACATGTATTTTGATGATGTTCTGTTCATTAGGATACTTTGTGATGGCTATCATAATGATAGTGCATCTCATTAGGGTTCGATCCTGGATATACTGTAACCAGCCGCTTATAAAGCTCCCCACCCCACACACCCGTAAACAAAAAAATACATCCGATTACAATCCCCACCCCCCAAATGTATTGAAATGAAATCGATTTATTATGATCTTTTGACGCTTAGTTAAAAACCAGTAAATGCAAAATTATTTTGACTAGCACTTCTGTAGATTGCTTCGAAGCGTTTTCTATCCCTGTGATAAGCTGCCTCGGATGTAAGCCCCTCCGATTATAAACCCTCCTAAAACCCCTTACCAAGATGTAGAAGCGGCAGTTTATCGTAAGTAGACACCAAAAGGGAAAATTGATGCAAGTATGAAAGACAATAAATATGTCGTTAAAGGATAAGTCATGAATGAATGCCTGTTCTTCTCTCTTTAGACAGGAGTTTGAATTAATGTTTCCGAAAAGTTGGAAAAAGTTTGAACGGATGGGACTTCGTTTCTTATTTGTCTCAAGACATAACGTTTCACGTTTTAGTGTCGTTTTCGACTGTTTCTACAGAGAAACGTACAAAATATTGGTCATTGAAAATTGAAGTGCTGTTTACCTTCACGATCTTACCGATGTTTGAGAAGTTTACACGCAATTAAGTCAGTCACTTGAACTGTCCTGATCTTTCTCGGTCACGACAATGTTTCTTTCCGATTGCCTCGCGTCTCTTTTATGATGGTGTCGATGATGGCGTGACTTCCGGTTCCGGCCTGAGAGCTGCTTCTGCGTCTATCAAAACTCCTACTGCGTCTGCGCTGTCGACGACCAGTTTTACGTTCTGAGATACCCTGATGTTTAAACCTTCCTTCACCCTGAAGGAAAGCTCGTTTGTCCTCTTGTTCACTGCCTGCGCTTTCTTCGTTTGGAGAAATCTGTTCATCGTTATTTTTACCGCGAGATTGTAGACGTTTTCGGTTATTTTCACGTTCTTTGCTTAATGCAATGGGTGCCTCCAAAGTTCCATGACCCTCTTTCATCACGAGCTAAGCTTCCCCACGTCTGTTCGTCACCGTTCGAGTATGAAGTTGGTTTCCGTATGTCCCTGGTGTCTTCCTTACGCGCAAGATGGCTCTGTTTTTCCAATCTGTACAAAATGTCTTGACCTTCTTGTTCAAATTCCTCACTGTCGCTGTTACTGCTAGTTTTTTCTCCTCTCCTGTGTCTGCCAGTTTCATTGATTGAAGTAAACTTTGACCTTGCATAGCCTTCATTAGAAAAGGTCTTTCCCTCTTCTTCCCGTCGCCTTTCTGGAAAGCGCTCTTCAGTTGTAGGTGAACATTCGTTAGCTTTTTCATAATTTGACTCCCTTTCGCCTCGTGTTTTAACTGTTACAAATTTATCACTGCTTTTATCATCTCTTACTGAGTAGCTCTGTTTCATTATTCTTTCCGCTGATTCACGGTCTTTCATATGCTGTTTCCTATCTGTTCTCTGAAGTAACTGTGATCGTGGGGACTTCGAATGTCTTCGATGAGACCTCGAGCGTTGTCGCGGAGACCTCGAGTGTGTCCGTGGAGACGGCAAGCATCTCTGTGGGGAACTTGAGTGCTTTCGTGGGGACTTCGACCGTCGTCGAGAAGACATCGGGGGTCTTTGAGGTGAAAGCGAGCGTCTCTGAGAGGAATTTGATTGTTTTTGTGGAGACTTCGAGCGCCGTCGAGAAGACATCGGGCGTCTTCGAGGAGAATTCGAGCGTCGACGGGGAGATCTAAAGCGTTCTCGAGAAGAGCTCGACTGTCTAAAGGGTGATCGCGCACTACGCATAGGAGTCGTCGTACGCCTGCGTGGAGACCTTAACCGAGCCACCAAAGGTGGAGAAAAACGGCGCGAAATGTGTCGCGTTCCATCCGGAGAAGAAGGCGGGGGTGTGCGATACCGCTGAAAAATAAAAATCATGTGATTAAGTTCTGTTTCAAACCCTGCCAAATGGAATTTCTAACGATTGAGTAGCCTCGGGCCAGGCTCTTTGCTTAAGGGGGGGGGGGGGGGGGAGGGAGGTACAGTGTAGTGGGTTTTCAGAGATGTGTTTTGCCTTGTTTTGTCTCCTGACCGCTTCTAAATGATTCATTACTTAGTGATATTTCCTTTCCTCCTGGTGTATTGTTTTTCTCGTAAGGAAGTTTAAACTAATACCCTGGGAATTTCCTCACCATATTTCCTCGTCCTCGTAGAATCCTTCCCGACCTGGAAACCTGCCGATAAGAAAAGCAGACAGAGATAGATGATAGAGGGTAAAAAGTTTTATAACTGTGTTAAAAGAAAGAAAAATAGTTACCCACAGAATCCGAGGTTCATTCTAAGAACCAAGAGACTCGGATGTAATTGTTTTATTAATAATTGTGGATATGTTCTGTTGAAGATATAGACCTTATTCACAACAACCACCATCTTTGCACGCGTTCAAGGGTTGATGGGATAAATGCAATGTCACGTGATTAATGAGTACTGAAGTGCATGCGAAGATAGTGGATACAATGAAATAAGGTCTACTGATCTCCCAAAGAATATCATTTTAGCAGGTGTACATACCCTGGTCCTTTGCTGTGAATCACTTTGAGGCGGAGCTTTATACCCTGGAGGAGACTTCCTTTTCCTGTGGTCATACAAACAGAAAATAATATAAACAACTTGAAGATACTGCTGCCATCTATCTCTCAACATCTGAACAACTTTTTTTGAACCATTTGCCATCAGAATCAATTCAGCAGTGCTATCACATGGTAATATGTAGTTTTAATTTTTGAGTCTGTGAATGAAATCCTATGGTGTGACCATTCAAATGAAACCTCTTCCATCAGTAGTACTTTCACATGGTACCATTTCCTTAGTGTGTAATCAGGCACGTTGGATGAAATGCAGTTCTTGGTCTTGAGTCCGTGGACGAAATCTAGTTGTCTTGCCATTCCAAAGTACTTTTGTACGTCACAATTAATTTTATTAGTACATACCTCAGAGCTTTGAACAACGAAAGAGCTTTGCCTTGGGCAAAATTTATCATTTGCAAATTTAGTATGGACTTACATGCTCAAAAAATCCTAATTCATGATAATTATGCACCGAAAAGGGAATGAGCCCAGCTCTAGTAGAAATGATTAAGGTAAGGTGTACCTCAGAGGAAACATACCTATTTTTTGCCTGCTGAAGCATCTTTTCCCTGACAGGGGAGGGGGTGCGGCTTCTTCTCAATAGAAAAGAATTATTGGGAACATCTGGAATCTCATCCACAGCCACTGAACTAAAAGGTTCAGGACTCTTTGGTTTAACATCTCCTGGACTGGAATTCAAATTAATTGCTGATATTAGTGTCAATATTTCACTAACAGGGAAGGGGGCGTAAAAGCCACATTATGATGTAATATGGGACCTCAAATGTAGCCACAGATTCCTTTGCTTATCACTTACTTGGCCTGGTTTGTTCAAAGCTGGGTTAAGATAACCCTGGGTTAGTGCGAGGTATGTGTAACTACTCTCAGGGAAGCCAGCAATGCAGGCAAATTTTTAAGGTGGGCAAAAACTGCTTGTGCGCATTGCCATGGCTGCCATCTTTGACCACTGAGAAAGACAGGGGAGAATAGAAATAGCAACTCTTGGACTAGTCATGGGGTAAAAAAAGGATGTAAGAAGGGGGAGGGGAGAAAAAATAATATATTGTTTTCTCTTCTTTCTCCCTAGCCTGCGTAGCAAGAGTTTGCTCTTGTTCTATTTTTGGTGTGGCCAAAACCAAAAATCCTGTACCCTGTCATTCCTCTATCTTTCTTTACTCCGAAACCACACAAAAACGCTTGCTACACAGGTTACTTTCTCCCTAACCTCTTTGACTTGCCCTTACTCCTCAACTTCTTTGGAATTCAACATGTTGGTTGCCATGGTTATGCTCTGCACTCGGCACAGTGGCTCTATCAGTCCTTTTTGCTACTCAACCAAATCTATCTACAAGTACATGTTGTCATTTGAGTGTAATGAATGAATTATTGAATGCTGTACTTTTTGCGAACAATGTTAATTTTTGAAATTATATGTATATGCATTTTTTTTATTAAGTCATTAATTATTTTATTCACAGTATTCATTTTTATCATATTTGCATTTTTTGTATGTATTCCTTAAATGTTTGTGTATTGATGTATTTGTGGTGTAGTTACAGCCACTTACCTGTCTTTTATGTCTTTCTTTTTCTTCTTTGCTTTCTTCTTGTCCTTGTGTTTTACAGATTCACTCATCTTTTTTCTTCTTTTCTTTTTTATGCATTTCTTTTTCTCCCGCTCATCAGTTGATGACTGATCACTGTCTGATTCTGATCCAGAACTGGATGAAGAGTCAGTATTTGAGGAGCTGCCGTCAGAATGTTGCTTAGATTTCCTTCTTTCTTTTCAGCTTTCTTCTCTGCAGCTGACAGTTAACAAATAACAGTAAGACATCACCCAAGAGCTAAAGTATGGTGCCAGGGGTCAGCGGACAGCACTGCTGCTAGAGCACAGCCCTGTACATAAATTTAGTCGCTGGAAACATATCCTGTACCTTTAGCCTTTGCTTTCGGAATAAGTTCACCACAGTTGATAATCTTTACATCCACTAGGGGCCTACTCTTGTCATCAACTCTTTGAATCTCTATCTCTGATACTATTTCCTGACCTTGCAATACATGGCCAAATATCACATGAATCCTAGAAATAAAATATTAAAATATACCACAATATTGGCAAGAGAAACAATTGAAGTGTGGGTAATCATTGATCTGTGACTTGCTTTTGAGTGGTACTGCAACAAACAAAAATGCATATGTATACAAGTCATGTACAATTTCATTACTTATCTATAGCCTTTTTTCTATTTCATGAATTTGTTTTCACCAGTAAATATCCTCATGCACAAAACAAAAACATGCAAAATTTTAATTTAATACCCATAAAAAATTCAAATCATATAAAAATGATTAAGATTTAATAACAACAACTGTTGGTACTGTAGAGCCTAGGTGTATCGACAACAAATTGTTAACTGGTTTTACTGGTAATTTTTATTCTGTTGTGGAATAATGTTAATATGCATTTTGTTTGTTACATTTATCTTGTTATCTTTTAAAAATTCAGATGTTTGAAAAATAATATAGCAAAATTTGATGCCCTTTTTTTATATTTGTGTATTGAAATTGAAAAAATGAAACCATGTGGAACACTGTCTTGTCTGTACCAATAACATCATAATGCTAACAGAAATTTCCTTTCTGTCAGTAAGAACAGCTGAATCAAGTTAAAAAAAAACTTACCCATCAAGATGTGGGGCAGGCTGAGTTGTTCTGTGAAAAGCAAAATAAACACACCATAAGAACTTAAAACATTAAAACTTTGTCTTTATTCACACTACAATATTGTTATGTATCACAGAGATGCCATTTTACCTTGGAAGACCTGAAATCTGGCCCAAGTTGTTTACTCCTTGGATCAGGTGCTATTTAGCAGATAAATTAATATCCAGTGGATAAACATTAATTAGGGAAAACAACTGGATCAACGACTGGATAGAGATTAATATTATCAAGTTGATACATTGAAGTACATAAACCCCCTTTTAAACTTGAACCTGGGGCCTTGAGAAAAGGAAGGAATTGAGAATTAAAGGAGGGGAAAATTAGACAACAGCAGGAAATTCAAAAAAGAACTGAACCATTTTTGCCAGTGTAATTAAGTTAACAGTGCCCAGTTGCTCAGAAGGTGGGTAATGCTATTCATCAGGTAAATTAGAAAAGCAAGGCAATTGGATTTCATGACACTCTAACCACTCCATAGCAATAATTAATTTATACAGTGGATAGCACCACATGACTTGTATCCAATCTTTGAGTGGTCAGGACCTGACTTATGCATGATGCAGTGGAATTTTATAGTTGGTTTCAAATTTATAGGGTGGTTTCTATCTCTTAAAAGATCAAATACTTACATAAAAAACTGAGAGCCATTAGTGTTTGGACCTCTGTTAGCCATGGACAACAACATTGCTGTCTCATGCTCAAGAAGGAATTCTTCATCTGTTATAGGGAAAACAAAAAAAATGAAAAACTTAATATGACAAGCAAATCACTGCAGTTATCACAATTACATGTTTGTACTTCTCATAAGTTTCAACCCCAGTTAACAATTATTTTCATATATTACTTAGATAAGCAGTTAAAAATATACATCCCATTAGACCAGCTTTATAATATTAATAATAAATTAAGGGTTTCCTGAAAAAAGGGCGTAATTTGCTTATTATTGATAAGCAAATTAAGCCCTTTTTACTGTTATAGTTAAATGAAGATCAATAAGAGTGTCATTAAATGCTGAGATCTGTAATGTTATTACATAATCCAATATTGCATAACATTGCTTCATTCTCCACATCATGAGAAAGATGAATTATTAGCTGACAGATTAATATAAACTATTAAAAACCTGAGAATGTCTTGTGTAAAAGATGATAAATTGTAAGACACAGATTTGCATAAGGTGTAAGTTCACTGGAAGATACAGGGCTGTCACTCTTAGCTAGGGGCTGGGGATTTTACCTGGGTACTATGAGCGTGAGTCCCGGCTTCTCTTATAAAAGAAAACAGAACCAAAAGAACTAATTCCTAGCTCAGTACAATTCCCCTCCTACTAACTGCATTTACCCAGCAACTTGAAAATTTAGCAACAGCCCTGAGATAAGAGTCATTACAGAACAGTAGAACCTTGATATAACAAAGTCCTCAATATAATGAACAATTTTTTAATTGCAGAACAGTAGAACCTTGATATAACAAAGTCCTCAATATAATGAACGATTTTCTTTTAACCCCAGTATAGTAATAGTAAAATATATGGAAAATAACCTCGATACAACGAAACCTTGTTATAACAAAAAGCAATTTCACTGTCACACCAGTAAAATGTAGTTGATGGAACGTGATACTAGTTATCAGCAACCCTTTCATGGCGGGTCTTTTTCAATAAAACAATTGTGTAGTCAAGGTGTCAAGGTCAGCAAGCTCTAAGATGCATTGTATTCTAGCGTAGAACTTTACAGCCTTGTTGTCTTAAGTAGGCTAGTACGAGCCACAGTATTGGCCAGTATTTTCAAAGCACTATTTATGGCTAAGAATTTTCACAAGTGATGCTGAGCTGTCTTGTGGTACAGCCTTTCCTACTGGCTATGCCAGCAGACATTTGTCTAGCTATAAAAGCCAAGAACAACTGTTAGAGTTCACTTGGGTTCTATTGTTCAGCAAGGTTTAAGCGCTCAGTATACTATTCTTGTAAAATTTTTCCCTCCCTCCCTCCCTTTGGAGACAATCGAGGTATGGACTTTGTTTTGTGCTATGCCATCAAATAAACTAGGGACACTCCTTGGAGGTGCAAAGTCTGCACAGCCACTCCCCCCAAGCTTGTTGGCTGCATTACTGTTTAATATCTCCTGCAAACCAATACCCTTGTCCAATCCAGCACATGCTGTATTGCATTCAGCTCGTACTGCTGAGGAGATAAGTGAGGTTCTTTGGTCACGCCATTGCTGGAAGTCGCACGGGCTAACCTAGCGCAAGGCAGTGCTCCCCCATTTAATGCCAACTTGTCATTATTTGTTTTATAATTAAATTACTTCCCATTTAACATGCATCATAAAGGAGCAGAGACATTAACATATTTCGCCAGTCCCTTGACTCTTCATTATATCAGGGTTTCACTGTAGTCGACTCAATTTTATGTTTACAACAAGGCCTGTCAAACTACTGATAAAATTCCTGTTTGACGATAACACAAAGTCAATTCAGATATTAAGGGTTTACTATACTCAATCCTCAGCAATTGCGCTTGTTCAATTTTTGCAACTAAATGTGACTCTAAGTGCACTTCCTGTTGTTGAGATTAATCCTGTGAAGCTACAGGTACATACCATTAAATGTGCCACCATAAATTGACTCTCCTCCAGTCCCATTTCCTGTGATAAACAAAATAATAGAAAATTATAATTTATTTTATCACATAAC
>OZ037995.1:30674582-30747082 GCA_964035705.1 Porites rus
CTTTCTTCTCACCTCTTATTATTATTATTATTATTATTATTATTATTATTATTTATTAGTATTATTGCGGTCCTTATTTCTTCACTGAACTCTCAGTTTAGTATGATGGGTGCTTTGGTTAGGGCTGGGTGTGGCTGGCAGGGCTCGCGGCTGGGTTGTAAGTAGGGCAGGCTCGTGGGGTGTTCTTGCTACCTGGATTAGGGGTTGGCGGCTCCATTCCCTAGGTTCTACCTGTAGGCACCTAACCTCCATGTGCGAGTCAGGTGTTTATCTACCCATAACATAAGAAATCTTCCACCATTTACTCTTGGTCTTTATCACCAAAACAGCCAAACCATCACTCTGCTTCTTTGCTTGATTTCTGTGCATCCTTTTCCAGTTTGGAGGTGTGTCTGACAGGACGGTTAAGACCTTGAACTCTGGATCTGGAGGCCCAGGGTTCAATCCCCACCTGTTGAATTGATTCCTTAGACATGGAACCTTACTCCACTTTGTCTCTCACCCAGGTGTATAAATCTGTACTGGCAACATACACTGCCAGGAGGTAACCATGTGATGAACTAGCATCCCATTAAGGAGGGAGTAGCATGCTTTATGCTAAGGAAACTGGGAGAAATTCCAGCCATTTTGGGCCTTTGGCTTGTGTGCGCCTTTAATCTTTTTTACCTTTTCCAGTCTGAGACTTTACTTTTGACATCAGCCTTTAAATCAAAGCCAACATCTTTCAATTTTGGAGAATAACCAGCTGGCGTCAGAAAAGAAATACTCAGGCAGCCATGGAATTTAAGCCAATCAGTCAGGGATGGAGAAATATTTTAAATGTACACCCTGTAGCCATAATATATTGAATTACATCAAAAGTTTCCATCACAAAATGTGTTTTTCTTCAAAAGGAAAGTAGAGCTGTACAGTATGGAGTGGCAAGATGCTGTGGATCTATCCCGGTTTATTGTGAGTGCGGCACCTTTTGGTGGTCCAATAGGTAAGTACATCAGACTGCTTCTAAGTGTTTTTTAACCCACAGGATGTACAGAAAGGATTTCATCTACTTGCATTTATCTTATGGTAAATAGCCCCCCCCCCCCCCCCTTAGGGTGAAAGTTTAACCCTATAAACCCTGAGATTAAAATTTGAATCCTCATTTATTGCCCCTATTCATTTCCTACAGAAGTAGTGGGGAGAAGTTGATAAAATATCAAGCAAATTCATCTTGTGTGATCATGTCCATAATTCTTATGACCACTCTGTTTTACAAAGCATTGATATTACAAGGAGAAATTTGATGCTGATCACCCTTAGGGCTTAAAGGGTTAAGAGCCAGAACCATAGGTCTAAATGATCGTAACAGCACTGTAAGTACCGGTATTTGTAAAACAGTTGATTGAAACAAAATTCTGTGACTGGTTCAGTATAATGGACTCTTGCTGCTATAAATATAATTTATATTTATAGCAGCAAGAGTCCATTATACTGCAACAGTCACAGAATTTTGTTTCAATCAACTGTCTGTACATGTCAAGGGATTTGGCTGAAAAAGTTTAAAGGAAGAAAACAACTCTGAAGAATATCCTGCTTCTTATTATTAATATTAGAACAGCTAGTGCATAAAACATGCAATAAATACAATATTATATTTTTCTACCCACAGTCCCATGTTGCATGTAGATGTTCAACAGTCAGTAATAGTTTAAAAAGAAATAAAGAGCCACTTAGTGGAAATGCTGAATAAAGTCATTATTATTATTATTATTATTATTATTATTGAAGGGCTCCATGCTGAATTGCCCCCTGTCCCTGTGGTGCTATATTTGCGACGATTAAGATTTAACCAGGTTTAATTGCTAAATATGCACAATATTACTAATTGCTAACTCATGTACACTTTTACATACATGGGGAGTGAGGACGGTAGACCTGAATATCTACAACGTCCTGCAGCCCCCCTCATTTCCTTTTTTGAGGGAAGGTTTTTATTTGTTTGTATTAAAAATTTTCAGCTCTGATAAGAGATGACAAGCATTTTGCTCGAGTCCAAGGATCAGCTATTAATAAACCCATCACTCACATTTTTTCCTCTGCTGGAAGGGAACTTGCCACAGTTAAGGTATGTGTTTTCCTTATTGTTGTTTAACTTGTGAACACAAACAAAGAGGAGCGTTGATCAGGCTGAGCAGGCCACTTGTAGGGGTGAAGCTTGGTTCCTCGAAATTCGTGGGTCTCCAAAAAGTTTGGCCCAATCTCAAAATCTTAGAACCATTTTGGATAGGTCTCCAAGTCTCGTTTTCAGGAGATTTTGGTTCTCGGAGTCTTAAACTTCCAACAGGAAAAGAAATAATATTAGATGGACCAGCTGCTGCAGATCAAATTCAAACCAAAAACAAGAAGTGTGATACCCAGCGAAAACATATGTTTCGTCCACAGAGGAAAACAAAATAGCCATGGGTGGAGTATGACGAGGAAAAGGGCGTAATGTTTTGCGAAACGTGTCACAAAAAATATCCATCGTTAGCATCTACAAGTCTTAAGACTGGCTCACATTGCAAATGTGTACTGGGCTAGAGCTAACTCTCAGGCTCTGGGCTAGTAAAGTAGGAAATGCCAGCTAGCCCACAGCTATAAATACGTCCAAAAAATTTTCAAGCCCTGTGTTGTCACACAATGCTCCTCCCCACCTCCCTTTGTGGGGAGGAGCATTGCGTGACAACATCAAAAATTGCTGTGAAACAGGCTAGTCCATCACTGCATGGGAAAAAGACCAAAAACAAGTATGTTCTGCTTTGGTAGGCTATTGATCAAGTGTTCTTTTTTATTCTTAGTGGGATGGAGGCCCCATAGTTCAGATGGGATGGTCCATCACAGAGGACCTACTTTGCGTGGCTGATGATGGTACTGTGATGGTGTATGATATTCATGGCGCAATCAAGAAAACCTTGTCAATGGGACAGGTCAGTGTTAAATCATTTTGCATCATGAAAAGACTGAAAAAGAAGGCATGCTGCATGTATGGTTGGAAAGCACCACAGCTTGACCACTTCTAGTCAGCTTGAAGCTCATCTTGACCATTGATTCCTTATCTTATGTCAGTAAATTCTTTAACCACCCCATCCCCAAGTAAATAAATTTTTTGACAAATTAAAATTTAATAATCATTGATTTTTCCATGACCATAAGCAAAATATGTGTTATTTAGAATTATAATCATCAAAACGAAAAGTCATCTATAGACTGGCTATACTCTATTAGAGGGGTTGTACACCAAATAAAACTTATACACATACATACACTTTCTGTAGTAAACGCAAACCCATTGAATATACCCGTGTACCTTGTATGTTTTACAGTGCAGGTCAAAATTTCAATTCAGGTCAAAACTTTTTAGCCTTGGTTGATTCTTCATCTTCTTTGTCTCCTAGTCCTAATTATTCGTGAATTAGGGCTATCAGACAAAGGAAATCAAGAATCAACCTTGGTTAAAGAATTTTAATCCGAGTATGATTTTGACCTGCAACATATTTGTGTCGTTTTTGCATGTGGCCTTCTCAAATACACAGCAACTTCATAGAATCATTATTGTCTGATCTGGTGCTTGAGTTTAGTTGGGTATAGGAGACTGAACTGGTAATTTTTATCTGCTTTTTTTGTAGGATGCCAAGGAATCCAAAATTATTGACTGCAAAACCTATAATTTTGCTGGAAGGACTGGTATAGCTATCTTGACTAGTAATTACCACTTTTATGTTGCCAACAACGTGGAAGAGGTCAGGAGTCGACGGTATTATGATCCACCAGGTAACAAAATTCATAAATTTCAGTGTTTCAGAGAGATTAATAATTTTGAAGTTACAGCCATGCTCGTCTCACGTGCCTTTGTGATCTATAGAACTCAATATCTGCCTGTGTTTTACTTTCCTTTCTTGGTGATAAGTTTGAACTGGATGGGGGTTTTTAACTTTAAAAATCATCAAATTTTTTTCAGACTTTCTTCTCTTACATATTTGCAATGATCTGTCGTGGGTTAAATGTGTATTTTGCCACATTTTTCTCAAGGAAAACAATAATTGCTCTCGATCCCTACTGGTTAAAATTCTTTCACCTAAATACCTTAGGGCTGTCCCTATCTGAGAAAACTAGAAAGTCTAATCGTTTGCAGATGTCTTTACAAAGGCAGCACTTTCTGTTCAGCATTAAAAGACCCCCAGCTAAGTGTTGATCCGGCCGGTGTGTTGAACCAGCGACCTCTCGCTCAGCAGACCGGCGCTTATCCAGCTGAGCTAACCGGATGGCAAAAAATGACCAGTCATGAATCTTAGAGAAACGTAGGACCAGTTATTTAAACGTAGTTTACCCACTGTTTAACAAAACCGCGTTCTGAGCCACTTTTGAATTTGTCCAACGGTTTTATCTAAACGCCGTTTATTGTGAAGTGTTTTATGAAAGCATATAGAAAAGACTAGAAAAGCACTTATCTTCTTAAAATAACGCACTAAGAAAGAGATCTGGAGGTCCAAAGATTCGTTAAACCCCGGCTTAAATTCAACTTCGTTTAAATAACCGACCCATAATACATCATAATGTTTTTTAACCAGGTTTGGATGCTCCACCCAGCAGCTGGGTAATTATGCCGCATGACAGAGGTTCATCGTTGCTAGTGGCAATTGATAATCTGTTGTACCTTACAGAAAAGGGACAGTGTAATAGACTGGTGAGCTGTAGTATACAGTAGAACTGTTATCGTGATACAACCTTTTATAATCCAGTCCTTTCAAGATATCTCCAAGCTCGAGACAAGGTTTTTTTTGTAAAGTTCCTATCTTTTTACAACATCTGCCTTTTCGTCGGCAGTTTCAGGATTTGAAGAAACGTGTATCTAGCAGATATTCGCACACCGATTGCAACTCAGCAACGGTGGCGAAAACGTCTCTCAAAAAGAAAATTCGTGTTGTTTGAAACTTCATGGCGATGAATCCAACTCGCATAATTTTCCAAATGCAGGCGAGTCCTGGACTTGTCTAGGAGTTGAATTCTTAGGGACTGTTTACATGGAGATGGGGGACCCCAGATAGGTGAGGTAACATGCGGTGGGTCACCCTGCCTGTCACGTAAACATGTTCAAATTAAAATGAGAAGTTATAATTATGGACAGAAGGGTTACCCCCACCTAAGCGAAAAAGAGAAAAATTGATCATCGTGTTCACTTTTTCGATAAAACGTGGAATTAGGAAATTTCCCGTCTTGGGAAGAAGAAGCGTGATGCACGTGCAGAGTTATTGTTTAAAGAATTTTCGACCGGCTAAAAAAATTTGACCGGACACATCGTTCACCCGCGACCGTTCAATATTTCTCGCTGTTCACACGGAACTTTGAACGGCTATGCGTCTGAATTTTCGTACAGTTAAGGTGATGTTATAGGAGACGATACGCCGCAACACAGCGTTGCAATGTTGGAACAACGTTGCAACCATTCGAAACAATATCGCAACAATGTTGCAACGCCGTGTTGCGGCTTGCGCGAAAAATCGTGGTTGCGAATTCGACTGAACGTTCGCATTTTCAGCCGGTCAAAAATTCGCCCGGTTGCCTTTTTGACTTTCTCTTTGCAGCTGTCGCTGTCTCGACATCGTAAACTTCCTCTTGAGAACCAAGTGTAAGACAGGTTGCTACTTTTTACCAATCCTGAATCAGTCACAGGGCGTAGCAAAGCAGTGGGAGCGGGGAGAAGGAAGCAACCGAGGGGAAAAAATAGAGAGGTGTCTTGAGGTGTGAGGTGTCTTGTCGCAATGAGAATATTGTACATCTCTGGCTTTATCAGTGTCACAACTTTAAATGTGAAATAGCAAAGTCTCGATTGTTTATAATGTTGACAAAATTTTCCCCGAAGTCACACTAGTGAGTATGCTCGCCGGCTGTTGTTGTTGTTGAATAGTTTTGATATTATTCAATTTTCAGACTGTTTCATTCAGCGCTGGGGCCCCGGTCACTTCCATCATAGAAATGGCCATATCTTACAATTATGAATACCTAGCAATGTTTACAGACACTGGTTTGTTATGGATAGGATCAGCAGATTTACAGGTGGGTATAACACTGTCACATTTGTTCAGCCCGCAATTTCAGCAATCAGAGGACGAGTTCCAGTAGCTAGCACCGAGTTGACTCGGATTCTTAGAAAATGAGAACGAATGGCGGTCTAATTCAACTAGCAGTACTAACTTTGATTCTATACCCAGGTTTGAAGAAGGCGTGTAAAAAGGCTTTTGTTTATACTACTCGGATTTGAGGTATCTTTTCTTGTGACAAATAAAGACCCGTATCTGCCTTAGTTCTACATGGTGGGATATCATCATTAATTTAGTTTAGCCTCTTCTTCCTCGGAAACCTTGCAAACACAATTAATATTTTTCATATGATCTCATGCATTAAATACCCGCACGCGTTGCATTGATGCAACGACTGTACGGTAGATACGAGTAGTTTTTTTTTCATTGAGCACGCTATTGCCATATATTTAACAATTTTTGCGCGAGAGCACGTTGGATATGAGTGGAATAATTGTTTATTAAAAACGCCCACAAAATATCGTGAATTCTTCCCGACTTTATTTGTAAGAACAACCGATTTTCAATTTTTGGTATGTGGCTCATATACCATGTTGGCTAAGCCAATCAGAGCTCTTTAACTGTATTATTCAATTGTTCAGTTTTAATAAATATGCATATGCTACGGATAGCACACTTTCTTAACATATTTCACATATCAGATGGACAGTGCTGTTCATTTAGTTCAAGAGTTAGATGGCGTAAGAATCATTGGTAATGAGACTCATGAACTGCTTCAGCGAGTTCCAGGTTCGTAAATATGATTACGTTGATTGCGGGCGGTTTCTCCTCCTGGCGAAACCTCCCTAGCGACAAGGAGCAAGGTGAAACGGCTGCATTCGCAGACTACAAGTGAAAGGTTTCAAAATACTCGCAGATATTCTGTCTTGTTCTCGATTCATAAAGCTATCGAAGTAGCCAAAAATAACAATCCTTGTTGGTGGCCGGGATGTCCTTGAGATTTATTTCTTCTCCACAGACATTTGATGCTTTTCCAAATTACCTTCTATTAAAACGTGTCGTTACCTGTAGGTACTTGAACCTTGAGCTCAGTGTGGTCTTCCTGTGCTCATGTACGATTTTTCAACTTACTACCCGGAAGCAGATGGAACTGACTCTACATTCTGTATTCCCCCCTCCAAAGAAAATGGGTGCCCTGTTGTCACGAACAGGCAAAAAGCCCTAAACTTTATTCCAGTGACTTGTTCAATCGGTTTACGGTCAAGTCGCCCAAAATCAGAGTCATGTCGCCCGATATCTTGAGTCATGTTGCTCGAAATAAATAGCGATATTTGCGTCTTTGTTCAACTTCACATTTGCATAGGTTACCGGACACATTTGAGTCACCATTTTTCGACTAAATTCCTTGCGATACACTTCAGATGTTACTTTTCTTCAAGTTTATACACTCGATAAAATTTTAGGCGACATGACTTAGGGTTTCGGTTGACATGACTCTGGTTTTGGGCGATATGACTTACGGGCGACTTGACCGGTTACCGTTCAGCCAGAACCACTTCTAATCACGAATGTGAACAATTATGTCCGATACTAGAGTAACTATTTCTATTCATCTTTCAGCTGCTGTGGAACAAGTGTTTAAAATCGGTTCAATGGAACCAGGTGCGATGCTGTTTGATGCATCAAAGGAATTTGAGGTAAACAATGCTTCACTCTCTCTGGGAAAAAGTTGTCTCGGGTAAAAGGCTCAGCCGCCTACCCAAGCCAGTGGCGGATCCAGGGGAAGGGTGAGGATCCTGGGGTGGGACCGCACCCCCTTATCTCAGGGGTGTGAATGACCGGGCTCCCCCTTATCTGAAGGTCTGGACCCTCCACTGCGAGCCACCCTGGTCGAGCCTGTTTTTGGGTGACCTGTTTTCCTTGGTAAGGTCACCATCCTAGCTGAGCCAACTTTTCTCCATATAATAAAAAATAATCAACTTTATTTATATAGCGCTATTTCAGTCCAAAAGCTCAATAGCGCTTTACAGAATTCATAAGAAAGAACAATAATGAATGAAGAAAAACATAGCTTGATAATAAAAAGAATACCTGACGAACAACGTTAAAGTTTCAACTTGAAGATTTTAAACTGCACTAAAAACTAAATCCCTAAAAATTAAGTTGTCGTTATGATTCTTTCGTGTATATTCCTGTAAACAGAAAAAGAGCGCCCGAGCAGAGGAGTACATTCGGATGATCAAAGAACGTCTTCCTGAGGCTGTCCAGCAATGTATCCACGCCGCTGCTGGGGAACATGAGCCTGCAATACAAAGAGGACTGCTGAGGGTGAGTATAGTTTTGGAGGTAGTCATGGTAACCACATGATCCTTATGTTTAGTTGCTACGTTTCGCTTCTCACAGCAACCCGCCCCCAGGGGGTGGGAGAGTTGTTGACAAGTTTAAGGTTTTTTACACAGTGATTGGTGCTCTGTAAACTGCCAGATAAATTTAGCATTGAAAAACAAATACATTATCTGTCTTCCGTGGCAAAATCACCACCTCCTACTAAAAAAGTTTTAGTTAATCTGCTGAAGTTCCTTTAAATTCGCTTGGGCATAAATCGTTGAACGTGATGCCGTGAAAAGAAAATCTGTACTCAGTATACCTGGGTAATTTCCGAGTTTTCGTTAAAAAACGCCTGCTCTGCAGGCTACGTGTAACATGCCATGTGCCCTCGTAGTAACCAATAAGAGCGCTCCGGCGGTCGTTGTTGGGGAAAATTTTACCTTTAGTATAACCGTTTTTTTTTTACTAATCTTCGCTGTAATCTCTTTGCTAGGCTGCTTCCTTTGGTAAGAGTTTTCTAACTGATATGCCGCCACACGCGTTTGTTTCGATGTGCCGGAATCTTAGAGTGTTAAACGCCGTGCGGGACTACATGGTTGGAATTCCACTTACATATGGACAGTATCCTTTATCTTAATTCAAGAGTGAACCAAATTTTCAATTGTTGCAAGAGCGTCGTCTCACAGGTTACATTTTGCCCAATTGCAGCGTGTGTTGCAGCAAGTCTACACTAATCTATGTTAGCCTCCGTAGCAACACGAAATTTTTTTTTATTTTTCGGGTTAACTTGCAATCGCTTAAATTGTAATTTCCGCTGCGACGATCATATATTCATTTAAACTTGCATTTCCGCAGTTCACATCATCTTCAACTAAGTTATCATTGCTCTGATCCCAACTTTTTCGACGAACTTGCGCGGAAACCTTTTCTACGCAGGCTAACACTATGCCAGATAGCTCTTGCGTCGGCACGGAAACCATACCGTGTTTCTGTCCCCACGAGAGAACGATGATTTCGGTGCGATTTATGTAACGGAGCAAAGCTTCGGGGTTTAAATCTTACATTTTTTTACAGCGAACGAGCGAGATATGTTCCTTTTTCTCTTTTTTGAAACGGATGAGTTAAAAGTACGTTAACACAGTTTTCAATTTTGTGGCTCTTATCAAGTTCTTAAAGTGGGCTCCATTTTGCTTTTTTGTCCTCTGAGAGTACTCTTTGATTATTTTTCAAAAATTATCCAAATTTTGATGCCTTGACGATCGTCTTAGACTGGAAAAACTAACAATGAAAACCCTTATCGACAGGTGAGTTTTGTTTTTGTCACGCTGTTTGTTGTCTTTTTAAAAAGGTAAAACGTTCAATGCTTATGCATTTTTTGAGGGGGAGGGGGGAGGGGGGCGGTAAACAAGGTGTATTGCTACGTAGCTGGAAACTTTTTCATAACAGTGCGCGCTCTCATTGGTTTTTTCGAGGTCACATGACATCTAACAATGAAACTGTTTCCCGCCAAAATCTCTGAGCGGGAAACATTGCAAATCTATGACGTCATAGGGGAACAGTGTATTGTTACCCACGAATGTTGACCGACGACTACCGTTACAGCGAGGTTTAATGAATTTCCAACTATATAGCCTCGGGAAACATTGAGATTCTCTGAAAACAAATTTAACTGTTTCCCTCGAGACCAGTCATTAAGTGTTTAATTGTTTATTGCAATGTGAAACGTTCAATAAGTTCCGAGCTTCAGGTAAGAATCAAACTTACGACCTTCCGAGTTCGAGATCGGACGTTCTACCCACTGAGCTGCTGGGGGCTCTATAGTATGCAGAGTCGAAATTTTTATTGATTATACACCAGACCTGCTATAGTACATAGTACGAAATAGTACTTTTAAGAAAAAAATAACAAAATGAATATGATGTATGTCCGATAATCTTTCTCTTTTGCCCGACTAAAATGGTGACGTCGTTGGACATAAATCATTTCCAAATATCAAAATTATTTGCATTCCTACTGAATATAAAACAAGCTGAAGCAAAGTTGTTGTTTTTTTACTTGCCTACTTTCCGTGTCTAACCCATGTTTACTAAATTGATTTTCCCGCCATCAGATCTGGAGCGGGAATTCTTTGCCTTAAGTTTATTTTATTACCGTTTATTTTCTGCTCCTGTAGGCTTGTTTTGAGGCGTCACTACTGTCTGGCCATAAGAATCTGTGATTACCTGAAGATTCCTAAGGGGGAGGGTGCCAGTCGCATCCTTGGACACTGGGCTTGTTATAAAGTGAGTGTAACCAGCGGATACCGGTTGGCTGTTACCTATATGTAAGTAGGGGTCTTCCTGCAATCAGCTTATGGCTGGTAATTTGATATAATTGGTAATGGTAAATTATGGTTGTGGAAGTAGACACAACTGGGGTTGGGTGCCCCGTGGTTATTTCATGAGCTGAATTTGGCACATTTCTCTTCTCTTTCAATCTTATAAAAACATCTAGATCAAGTAGACTGGATTGTACGCGGTGAACACAGCGTGGCCAGGCGCCCATCGCGTTGTTTTCGCAATCCGCTGGTCCCGGGTTGGAGTCCCACTCTAGCCACTTGCTGAATTTACTCGCGGTCCGGTATTTCCAAGTTCAGATACCCAGTCATGCTTGTAAATAGCCAACTGGTTGCCTCCTGCCAGTTGGGGTTTTTAATCCTGTTGTGTTCTATTTCCTCAGTAAATAAACAGTTGGACTTTCACATGGCTGGGATGATCACATTGAAATTAACTTCTCCGCCCTTGTAGAATACAATAGTGTTCGTAAATAGTTTTTCTTGTGTTAAATATATTGACATCTCTTTCGATCCTTCACTTCTGCAAAACTTGCTTTTCTTGTTTAAACAGGTTCAGCAAGCCAATGTTGATGACGAAGAGATTGCTTGTGCCATCAACTCCAAGCTCGGAGAGACTCCTGGGATATCTTACTCAGAAATAGCTTCAAAGGCAGTGGACTGTGGACGAACGCACCTGGCCATCAAGGTTAGTTGAGAGCATTCACATGAACAGTATAATTATAGACTATACGTTCCCAGTTCAATTTGGGACATAAACTGGTGTCTTCCGTTACTATTTCCTTGCTAAATGCACGAGGTTCAAAATAAGGTGGGTTGATATGGGATTTTTACCTGCGGGATTGCGTTTACTGTGGGTAATCAAGAATTTTTTCCGTACCTGGAGTATTAAGACCTCGCTTGCTTTCAGCGCTCCACTTTATCCGGGAGCTTAAGCAACGACGACGACAACGGCAGTGAAAACGTCACTAAGAAAATGAATTTCCGTCCTTTCAATCTTTATCGCGTCTATTTGGAACCGCTTAATTCGTTAAATGTAGGCGACTTTTCCTGGAGTTAAATTCCTATTGTCTTTATCCATGTTCAAATAGAGAACGGAAAATTTGTTTTCGTATGTCCACGTCCTCCATAAAACGTCGCATTGGGAGGTTTCACGTCGTAGTCGTGCAGTGGACGTCAACGAAATGTACCAAAAAGCGGGATTCACGTGCAGAGCAGTCGTTTTGCTCATAAAACTAATTGTTGTTTGACGTTGTTGTTGTTGCAAAACAACGGGCGCTTTCCATTCAACCAAAACGTTCGAAAATTGGAAACAGCGGCAAATGGTACAGAAATGTCCAGGAAAAGTTTCCAGAAATTCCGAAAGATGTTGAATTTCCGAAATGTGAACCATGCATTCAATCGAAAATTCTAGAAATTCCCGGAAGCAAAGTTCAATGAAAAAAAAACTTTCGGAAAAAAATTTTTGAAAAATTTGGGCACCCGTCGAGAAACAAAACTTACGGTTGCAAAGAAGAGCAATGGGGGAAAGGAACATCGAGGGTTTTAACAACTGAAGTTTTTAATTCAATATAAAAAAAACATGTTGAAGTTTTATGCTCTAGCCCTTCGTCAGACTGACCGAAGGGTTAGCACTCGAAATGTCCCTACTATGCCAAATTTCCTATGTCAACTTAATTGATTAATATAAATTCTTAGCTTTCACCGTGGTTCGCTCGAGGGGTTACCAACATGCTTGTTTCATGGGACGTCAACAACACCTGGAACAGACCGGATCAGATCAACTCCTGTAACTGACTGAATAACGAAAGGTAAGGGATAGTGCCTCTGGGAATGATCTGATCCGGTTCTGCGTTCCAGGTTTTGCCCACGGCCGTTCTCGTGGCTTCGCCGCTTGTGCCTCCACGAGGAGACCTGCTTACAGCCTGGCTTAAAGCCAGCCTTGACCTCTAGCTGGAGCAATCTCACCATAGTAAGTTCGTCGTTTGACAATCGGTAAACGAGCCTATCATAGCCAATTAATGATTCATAATGTATCTTTCAAGATGCTCACATCTTCTTGTTTTTTTTTTTACCTGTAGGTTTTGGACTATGAGGCGGAAGCCGCTGACCAAGTTCCACTGCTCATGCGCATGAATAAGGATGACCTAGCGCTCGAGAAGGCCATTATGAGTGGAGACACGGATCTGGGTGAGTTGTAAGTGGGTACCACTGCGGTTAGCTACAGCAGTTTGGTGATCTTTTAAGTCCGTTTTGTTTCGTCGTTGTCGCTCAAAAGCCGACTTATAGGAAGGTCTATCGTTATGTTGAAATTGTACCAAAGGTTCAAAAAAATTAGAATCAACTTTTTCGCAGCCTAAAAGTTGGCGTTACACTAGCGGTGTTACAAGCACGGGCAGAGTTGCAAACCGTAAAACAGTTTTGAACTTGTTTTGTAGCTTATTATTCTGATCTTTTCTTGCCGTTGACACAATTTCAAGTACATCTCAACCATCTCGATCCTTACATGCTCTCCTCCAATGGTAACAGCTTTCTCTGCTCAGGTGATCAAAATTGATGGATCCGAACCGCCGTCATCCAAAACCCGCCTACTTGATTTTCCCCTGTATCTAGATGACATTTCATTTTTGTTGTCTTTTTTTTCTTTCTAGTATTTATGGTTGTTATGCATTTGAAGGATAATCTAATTCCTGGCGAGTTCTTGATGGCCATACGTTACCGTCCAGTGGCACTCAGCCTCCACATCAAGGTGAGTCTATGAGAAAAGAGTTGTGTAAATGAGTGTGTATTTGTTCAAGGCTCCAACCAAGAGAAAACTTGCCGTAAGGTCCTTCAGCGTAACGCTAATATTGTATTGCTAGGAAACGTTTTTCCTTTTATGCGTTCACTCTTTAAGATCACAACAATGACGTCAAAATGTTGGAGGAGTGAGTGGTTTTACGGTAACGTTTGTACCATCTAATGTCAATTCTTTGAAATGTCGGAGCCTCGGCAGTGACAAATGGCTACTTGTCTAGCTATTTGTTGTTGTTTTTCTACAATGTCTTGGAGAATCGCGCTCAACAGACAGAGACGAGAAGGATCTTTCGTTTCTATTCTCTGTACTGTCATGAGCAAAACCTGTCGACCAATCGGGGCGCAGAAAACACTTGGTTATTGTAAATCATTAAACTGTGTGGCAGGCGTCTTAAGAGGTATTGAAAAAAGTGAAAGTGGGAAAGGGAAGCCTGCTCTTGGACCACCTTTTTCACTTCTACTACCTTTCCTCTTCACTCTCTTTCCCTCTCCCTCCCCCTTCCCTCGTTTTGTATCTGCCACGCAGGCTATTGTGAAATCTATATATTCACTTTGACATGACTGCGATTTGTCTGCAGTACTGTAAGGATCAGGATCGCCGTACACTTGTGGACCTGTTCTACCAGGATGACCAGTTTATTAACAGTGGTAATGCCTTTGTGCAGGACAGCTATAGCGAGAAGGTATCATATAAAGTAGCTTGAATGCTATCATGCTTAGGAGGGGATCTGGTCGCAAGTTGTTTTATTATTTTATTTCTTTATTGGCTTAATATGTAATTTCAATTCTGAGCAAAGGTGCGCACGCTTCACTCCATTTCTTCATGGCGTCATAGAATATTTTTGTTGTGACTTTATCAGACTACCAAGTTCCGCTTTTACCTCATTTCCGCATGGCGTTTTCCGGTTAGAAAATGGGATAAACTTACTCCTCTTAAGGTCAGCAGCACTCTTGTTTATTTTGAACGTCATTGAGAGCCGAGAATACGTGTAGCAACTCTTATTTTTAATTTAATTAGTTCATCTCTTGTGCTTAAACTGGAAACCTTTACCAAAATTCGTTTTAATCATAACCAGTGATATCTACTACACGTGCGCTTATTGTTGCCAGCCCTCAATTCGGCGACCACGTGACCAAAGAAACGACAAGAATAGGAGTCGACTTAAGTCAGCAAGGTATCTGATATTTTTCACAGGTGTCGTAGAGCGAACAAAGCACGTACGCCTGAAAATCGCAACTTGCAAGGAAGGCCGTCACACAAAGGGTTAAATGAGTTGCGTGACGCCTTCAGGTCTCTCTTGCAATCTGGTCCTCAGAACTTTTCTTAGCCTTGTCTGGCAGAACAGTCACTTTTAGTGCTAAACCAGCAGGATCAAAGCCTTGGGAAGGTCATGTTGTAGCTGCTCGGAAGAAAAGTCACCAGTGGTGCCTAACCCTGACCCCAAACAATACTGAAACAATTGAAAGAATGACATGTCATTGTTTTCTGCGGCCAATCAGGAGAGACCTTCCAAGCAGCTCCTACACAACTACCTTGGGAAGGAGATTGGCGCTGACGCTTTTATTCCTTGAGAAATGAGAGGCAATTCGTTATCACCCGTCATAGAATAGAATCATCGTTTTCGTATCACTTGTCAGTACATTTGACATAAAACCTGATTTCTCATGATTTTCTTCTATTTTTATTGTTTAGGCAATAGAATCCAAGATAATAACATTGTCTAAAACACAGATGTCTTACCAGCAAGGAAGATTTCAGTTCTACTTAAAGGTGTGTGCTCTTGACTTTGTTTCTTTGATTTAAAATACTCCAAACTCCACCAACGCTAGGGTCACCCATTTCTTACTACAGTAAAACCTCTATTAAGCGGACCCCCAATTACGCGGACACCCTTTATTAAGCGGACTCTAAGCCGGGTCCCGAAATTAACGTCTTATATAAGCCTTTATGACGAATCCCAATTCAGCGGACACCTCTATTAAGCGGACGAGGACACTAAAATAAATTGTATTTGGCTAATTTCTATCGTTAAAAACCTCTATTAAGCGGACACCGGACTGAATTTACAGTAGTATTGGATTACGTCCATGAAATACATACTGTAGTCGATTAATAAGGATAAATCAATACATTTAGCTGTCAAAAGTTCACCTAAAAGTCTTGCACCATGTAAAGCACAGCTTCCTTAGCGTCCTTAACAACATGGAACTTTATCACAGTACAGAGTAACCTTTGAATGTTAATCGTTAACAAACAATGTGCAATTTTTACAAAACCTCTATTAAGCGGACACTTGGGAAGGTCCGGAAGGTGTCCGCTTAATAGAGGTTTCACTGTATGTATGAGGAACAGAAGAGGGACCTTGTGCCTTTCCTAGTGATCTAGGATACGGGATAAACTTGCGATATTCGAACCAAAAGCACCCAGAAACTCTCCAGTCCTCTGTGTTTGATTAACAAATGCCTTGACTGTGCTCTGTTCTGTTATAAATCACGCAGAAAGCGCCGGACTAGGGCACGAAAGAAATGTAGGGGGAAACACGAGACGTAGTCGAGTGTTTCTCCCCACTTCTCAAGTGCTTTGTAACATAACAAAGCACAGTAAAGGTTTCTTTAGTAGTTTTATGATAAAGAATCCGTTAAATTCGCCACAGATTACTTTCTAATTTTCAAAACAAACTGATAAACACGCTTTTTAAGCCAATCAGAGTGCGCGTTATACTGCTCTGAACTATAAATATCTCAATAAAACATTTCCTGTCACTGATACATTCTACATACGCGCGATTTAATTTTTCAGGTAACAGAAGAACAAATGAAACTCATGGTATAATATCAAGTCAAACAAGAAGAGAAGTAAAGAAAGACATTTATGGACCTGTCTTTCAGTGATACTATCTACCAGGTGTGATAAAGACACTAAACTGTGTTAGCCTTTACCGTGGATTTTTAAACGTTCACGATCTGAGCTTATTTTTAAGGTGTAATGATCAGTACAGTTGGGCAGCTGCATCAATTGAGCTTTCTAGGTAACTGACCACTTCCCCCCCCCCCCCCCACCCTCCCCCGTTAAGTCAACAATAACACTTTTTCCCTACTTATTGTAACTTAACTCTGAAAAGTAGCTCTTATTTGAATGATCAAAATTAATATGTCATCAATGTAGTCAAATGTAAATACTACCTTTAACAGCTTAATAAACAGTGCCGCTGGAAATCTTTGTCAAGTACAAGCTTTCATTCGAATGGCCATACTAACAGATGGTCAAATGTTAGAAGTTGAAATCAACAGTATACGCTGGAAGCTCTCAGATCTCTGCTCAGTAGCTTTTGTTGGGATTGTAATTTTTAAACTATTATCTAGACTTGGTAGTTAAAACCAAAGCAAAGTGAACCGCGGTGGAAGGTACTATTAAAAATAGCTTTAGTTTCTTCATTGTCACAGATTTAATTCCCATACACTATCATACTGTACTGGGGTTAGTTTCTAAGGATTACTTTACACTTTTCAGTGCATACTTCAAGGAGACCTGAAAGCCGCTGAGCAACTGAAAAAGGAGTTCAAGGTTCCAGATAAAAGGTTTGTAACATTTTTTTATCAGAGACCGTAAACAACGAGACCTTTGACATCCGAGGGCCCTTTTTTGAAACAGCCTTTAGCTTTACCACGTTGAACAAAGGCTTACTTGTTCACACCACTGATTTGTAGCCTGTGTAGAATACATTTGAAGGGGAAGGGAAATGTGGGAATTAGGGCGCGTTAGGGAGGAGGAAATTTAAACGAAGTCTAACTTAGGCCGCTGTTTAGGAAAACATTGGACTTCCAGATCCTTTTCTTAAGGGGTTAATTGAAGAAAACAAGTGCCTTTCCAGTCTACACTATATACTTTTTCACGAAAAATGGTGTTTGGATAAAAACGATGAGCAAACTGAAAATGGGCCAGAACGCGGTTTTGTTAAACACGGGTTAAACTCCGTTTAAACAACTGGCCCAAATGGTCTCTCTACTTTCATCCTCGCGCGCCCATCGCGTTCTCGTTCTCACGCGGGCTGTTTTCAAAATAGCCTGTACTATGTAGAGCTAAGGCTTGCTTGGTCACACCCTGATTTGTAGTCTATGTGGCAAGCATTGGAAGTGGAGTGAAAGAGCGGGAGGGGATAAGGGCGCGCGAGGAGGGAGAGAAGAAAGGGTTTCCGTCCTTTCCTCCTCGCGCATTCATCGCGTTCTCGTTTTCACACGGCCCGTTTTCGAAATAGCCTGTAGTTGCACCACGTACAGCTTATGTTTGCTAGTTAAAACCCCTGATTTGTAGCCTGTGTGGCAGGCATTTGAAGGAGTAGTGAAAGGAAGGGAGGGAATCAGAACGCGCGAGGAAAAATAGCAGACAGGGTTTCCTTCCCTTCCTCCTCGCGCGGACATCGCGTTCACGCGCACCTCAGTTATTCCTCCTTTTCCTACCCCTTCAAACTCCTTCCTCATAGTTTAGCTCATTTGCCGCATTGTCTTGTCTTTAGGTTTTGCTGGCTGAAAGTAAGATCCTTGACCTTAAAGTCACAACTGGCTGGAACTCGACAAGTTTTCCAAAGCTCGTAAATCTCTAATTGGATACGAGGTAAGTTTATTGACAATGTTTTCCAAAATAATCGAGCAATGTGCTCAACTAGGGACAGATACGGGAAAAGCTAATCCTTTAAACCCTAAAATCCGGACTCACTTACGCAGGTAATTTGAGACCTTACAAAACTACCATGGCGACGGGAATGGAAACGCCTAAAACACAATAGGTTAATAAAGGAGCGGAACAACAGCTCTACACGTCCATCAATCTTTTTTGTAAATTTTTTTGCCTTTCCCACACATCTACGATAGGACATGACTAAATTTGACAAATTTGAGAATGGGACTCCCCCTACCTTCAGCTCCAACCTAATTTCCCTTCTTTTAAGTAACTAGACGAATTGAAATGATGCGAAGTCAATTTTTCGTCGACCTTTTCATTGGCGTCGCCGTCATCAGATCGTAAGTTAGGGTGGTTAGGGTCTACGCCTTGTTACGGCGGTGGCCAAAACAAGGACAAGTTTGTGAAGAGAAAAAAGGAACCGGAAACGGGTTTGTAACAGAGTCGAACGTTTCTACAACGGCTCCCTTGAGAGCAAAGTGCCTTTTCTAGAGGAGTTGCCATTGTGGGGAATAAGGGGGCATCTCGGAACACTCCGGAATATCCCCCGGAACATTCCCCGGAACCTGGGAGTAAGTAAAATGAAAAACACAAAAAGAAACCCTAACCCCACTGTGTAAGATATTAAATGTTCAAGAGTGAATGTACGGATTGTCTGGCGGAATAAAAATCATGGTAGTCTTGGACAGATGGCGATTGGAAGATTCGTCGGTATTTATCAAAAAGCATTTATTTCTTTTGTATCAAAGGCTACGTTCATGAGTTCCCATGACTGTAACATTGTGAATAAACATTCCAGTGTGAAGACGTTGTAAATTTTATTTACATTGCTTTTTTTATAGCAATTTTTTGAAGTATGTCTGGAATGCAACAACAGAAGCGGAGAAATATGTCTCCAGAGTTCTTCTCGAAAAGAAAGTGACGTGTTATGTGAAACTCGGGTGAGTTTATCAGTTCATTGAAGTTCTTACTTTACTCAAAGGCTGACTAAACAAACTTACCTTGTGTAGTGGTCACTTGTGTTGCAACTATGCCGTTCATCCTTTCACTGAATCCGCTGACCACAAAACCCTGGGCGTATACAAATTCGTAAGTGATTGGGAACAATAACTCGAGTTCTGCACTGCTAATTGATGCTACCCTGAGAAAATAGCTCACATTTTGTGATTCCACCACTGGTTTCCTCGCGAACTGGTCTGAAGAATGTTTGCAGATATTCCATACTGATATGACGTGTAGCTTTCTATCAGTAAAACAAAGTTGACTGGTTTGTTGGCTAGGACTCGTCATTTAATTCATTTGATTTTGATTTAATTATTTGATTTCGGGCCTGAAAAGTTACCAGGACTTTCGAGAAACGAGTTAATCATATTCCAGCTACTTATAAACGACATTTTAACTTTTGTCCCAGGAAATACGAAGATGCGGCGGAAACAGCTTTTGCTCAGAAAAGCGAGGAGGGCCTGGATCTAGTCCTTGGAAAATGTGCAACTTCAAATCGTTCGTTGGTGAACCGCATTTAAGAAATGAAGGCTCCTCTGTGGCAAAGACGTTAAAATTCTTAGATAGATTGAAATCTTAACCCCAAGATAAATTCTCAGTCGAAGTTCTCAGTAGAAAAGCCTTATTAGTATTTTGAGCAAGTTTCGTCTCATCAAGCGCACCTTGCGAGTTCATGGAAACCGAGTTCATGTTAATTGGATCAAGGCAGAGGCTAAGTACTGTAACAGTTTCCCCAACACTTGCAATTAATGATTTTCGAGTTACCCAAGTCGCTACCGCTAAATCTCTTGGAGTGACCATCGATGATAATCTCGATTGGGGTAGCCATATGGAGAAGGTAATAAAGAAAGTATCTTCTGGCATGGGGCCATAAAGCGAGTATTAAAGGCACCTTGTCCCCAAGCGACCTTACAACTAATTTACCAAGCTCTTATTCACCCTCATTTCAATTACTGCAATACTGTTTGGGCCGGAAACTGTGGGATAACCTTAAGGAACAAACTTCAAAAACTACAAATTAGAGCAGCCCGTTTTTTGACATTTTCAGACTACGATGAAGACGCTGGTTACCTGTTTAAACTCCCAGGATGGAAAAATCTAGCACGCCAGCATGAAATTGAAAAAGCCACGATGGTTTCTAAGTCTTTACACCGGTTGGCTCCAGAATATTTAAGTTCTAGGTTTGTAATACGAGAAACGGCATATAACCTTAGAGACTCTGAGAATAAACTTTGCATCCTTTACCACGGACAATACAGAAATATCGAGACAAAACAACTTTAGCTAGTTAAAGCCGGCGCTTTTTGCTACTAGTGGGCTATAACATATAGCCTAGTATTAGCTCAACCAATCAGAATTCAACATTGATAATAGACCACTAGTTGGATTTTACTAACTACCTATATCTACCTATCTATCTATCTACCTACCTACCTACCTCCGTGGCTGAGCCTCGGGTTCCGTTTTACCACACACGGACAAGATTACAAGATCTTATGCTATGACGGTGGCCGGTCGTTTCGATACAGAATTGTTTCGATACAAGTAAATTTGCTTGGAAAACTACCTAATAAAAGTTTTGATGCAAATTACTTAGTGTTGCCGCCGTAGTACATGTGTGTTATTGGCACACAGGATTGTTGATTGTGTACTGGCCAATCACAATAAAGCAAGCAAAGCAAGCAAACCTTAATTACCATTACTGTTTGCGTTTTAGTTATCTTGCACCTTATTGGCTAATTTCTGGCAACACAATAACATTCCTTAAATATTTCTTGTATTCACGGTTTTGTGAGTTTCACAGTAAAAATTCGTTATTTCTCACCCTTAACCACTGCAGATATAACATTATAACCCTTTTCAAGTGCTGAAAATTGTGAAATATCTGAAGATCAATATTATTTAAGGTTTTCTTTTATCGTTTGTTTCACGATAGTCGAATTACGATTTTCCGAGCAGGACTATTAGTAAACCACCGTAGTTCTTGGTGAGTGGTGTATCACGAACCTCACCCAGGACATGGTTGGTAGGGCTCGATCTAAAGCATTGTTGGTATTAGAGGAGATGACTGTTCCTTCAGCGGTCCGCTGTCCTGTTGTACTGTTCGGTGTCTGACTGTAGGCATCCTCGTATCAGCCGGGAATTCTCAATTCCACTGTCCCTATTGATGCTGTTAAGTGTTTCTTTCACCCTTCGAGAGTACCAGCGAGGGTCTCGGTTACTGTTAAAAGTGACCTCGTCCCAGAGCTGATAATGCCCCGTCTCATTGGCGTGTCCAGAAACGGCTTGAAGTTTAAGTTCGTGAAAGCGGTATGTCCCTATCGTGCTCACTTTCCCATTACAGGGAAGACCTTTCCAATTTCAACACCAGAAATATTTATGGCATGTTATTGTGTTGCGAGAAATTAGCCAATAAGGCGCGAGATAACTAAACCGCAAACACCAATGGTAATTAGTTTGTGGTTTTGAGGATTCCTTTCGTATCCTAAACTTTATTGTGATTGGCCGGGCAGGGTTAGCTCAGTGGTTTGAATTTTGGTGATGTCATGTGAAAACCAACAATACTCAAGGTCTTAAAATAACTGAGACATGAAGGTACTTTTTTAACCTGTAAGCGGCTAGACCTTCGCGTGCCTCGGATGACCACGTAAAATGGCGGTCCCGTGTAAAAAATAGTGTCCCCAAATAGTACTCTCCTGCTAAATACCTGAAATTTTTCACGTGTTCACGGTTTCTGAGTTTCACAGTAATCTAGCCCGCTCGGGATTTCCTGCGGGATTTCTTGCTTATCTGTTCACTCCTTAAAAATCTGTCATTTAAAATAATTTTAAATGACAGATTTTATACGTCGCTTAGCTTCTTTGCTTTCAGGGAAAACTCGACGCCAGAGTTCCATAACAATGCTTTATTATTTTTTTTGCGGTAAAAAAGTTAGGAAAGAAAATAGCCTTAACAATCTGACTACGAGTATTCTGTCATTTTCCTCACCACCCGCGAGAAAGGTGACGCGCGAAAGAAACAGAGCACCGCGCGTGGGACACCTTCCTCGCGGGTGGCGATTTTCAATAATTTAGCGCGTTCATTGCTAACCAGGTCTAATGGACAGGTCATTGTTTATCTCTGGGGGTGGGGGGAGGATTTGGGGCAAAACAAGAGGAAAGTTAGCCGATACCCCCTTTGAGTGTTACTTCACTGAAGTGATCCCCCCTAATAACTTTTGATGACTTTCACGATCTCCCCCCCCCCCCCCCCACCACGTCTTCATTTTCCAAGCAAATTTGAGTGGTCCCCACTCTGAATCCTTCCGAAGTTTCCAGCGATCCCCGCTTTTGGGTTCTCAGTGACAACTGATCCCCCCTTTTGTTCTCCCAAAAATCAAGTAATCCCCTCTAAAATCCTCCGACCCCGCACCCAGGCGATAAATAATGACCGGTCCCTAACCCATATATGGCATACATGGCAAGACCTGAAACCAGGCCAAATTGATGGGAGTCGAGTGCTCTGACCACTGCCTCACCCCTCCCCCGTGTGTTCAGTTCAAAACAAAAAACTATGTATTTTCTAAAAAAGTGAACCAGTAACACATTTAATTTTATTTTGCAAATAAAACATTGGAATTAACAAAATACCAATGCTATTACAATGCTACAGTTCAGTCATGATAAAGATACAATGTAAATGTTGAAAAAAAATTTTGAATCCACCAGGATATTGAGGAATTTTGATTTTCAGAGGACAAAAATCTTGTACCTTAATAATTTAAAGCATGTTGCATTCTTTCTTACATTTTTCAAGGGCTAAAGATGTAATAAATCATCTGTAGTGACAACAAAAAAAAATGGGAGCCCAAGAAAATGAATGTCAGATTTTTCAGAATTTTAAATGTGTAATCACAATTCTTGTAAAATTTGACAGTCATTAATATTTTCGCGGACTTCCATGAGAAATTTTCTTTGGTGTTACTACAGATGATTTATTACATCTTCAGCCCTTGAAAAATGTACAACAAAGAATGCAAAATTCTTTAAATTATTCTGTTTTTTTTTGTTTTTGTACACTGAAAATTAAAATTACTCAATTTCCTGGTGGAATCTGTCTTAAATTATCGGTATGCCTATGTAGAAATTCATTTTCATCCTTGGTTCATTTTATTTAAGAAAGAAAAAAAAATTTCATATTAAAACAAAGGAAAACTTGCAACAAAACACTGAGTTTCCAAGAACTTGTAGCCCACACTGCACCTGGCGGTTTGTTTGCTGTGTGCAGGGTGTTGTTTTCGTTTGTAGTTTGTAAAGTGAGAGATGTCTCTCAAACCCCCCAAATGAAACTGTCAGCTAGTCTACGTAGGTTAAAGAACTTGTTGATCACAAACTTTGTATTGTTTCATTAAAACATTGAAACCCCTAACAACTCCAGCCATCTTGACCTACTTACGCTTGGGCAGTATTAATAACGTGGCATATTTACAAAGCTTTCCATTTATAAACCCTCAAAGGGCTAACACTAATTAAGAGATAAGAAATATTAACTCCATTTATGTACATGTGGCCTTTTGTTAAACACACAAAGGCAACTTTAACTCATAATTTGTGGTCCAAAGTTTGCATAATCTGGACACAAAAACCAACTTACGACCTGTTCCCTTTAAGGCCACTTTGCTTTGGGCACAATATAGACTCTAAAATTTTTAGGTAATTGCGAATCTAGAAATTGAAACTAAAGGCTGGTTATTAAAACAAAGTTTAGGTGGTGTTTAACAGATCTTACGCATTCTAAGTCATTTTTCAATTATTTTACCATCCTTACCGCCCATATCTAGAAAACATTGTTTGTTGTTAAGAGCATCAAAAAGACTTCAAGGCTAGGTTGAAAAAATCATTTAATATCTATTTTGGGGGCTCAGACATTTTTTTAAACCTCATTCTATCAGTAAGGCTCTGTTTTAATAACCAACCCTGAGTGCTTTGTGCAAAATACATATGTATACATATATACGTATACTCCAGCAGAGAAATCACAAACTTTGCTATAAGGCCCGTTTAGAACCCAGAGTTGCATAACATGACATTTGAATGACGGGAAAGACATCAAATCGTTCTGAAAAGCATAAGTGAACTATAATAATAACAATATCTTTTTAATGGTTTTGAAAAGATTTTCCAATTGATGTAACTCCAGCAAACTTGAAAATGGATCGGCCCAACTTTTTTAAGGATTTGTCCACTTAAGTTTTCTTATGGCGTAAACTCTCTTTTTAATGACTCCTAGAGAGGCCATTAATGTTACCATATTCACCATTTTCACATAGACCATAATTTATGCTCCTTGTTTACCCCCAGAATTTTGCATTTTGTTTTCAGTTTCTCCTGGATATTACAGTCATCCCAAGAGAAATATTGAATATTGAATATTGAAAAGAATGTTGATGCAAAATTTTGGGGGCAAACAAGGTGCATTATGGTCTATGTGAAAATAGAGAATCAGTGGATTTCCATAATGATATAATTATGCATTTGTTGGATTTTGAAGTAACACAAAACCTTGATGACACTGCCCCTAAAAAGTAATTGGAAAGTTTGGCACTTGTATAAACTAACATCAACTATTCAATAAAATCACCCTGCCATTTTCTTGTTGTCTTAATTGCTCAACAAGGAATTTAGATCTTCCTGACTGGCTTCTTGATTATGTTAATCTAGATATTGAAAATTCGTGTCCCACCCAAATGCATAGACTATTTAGTGTTATATACATGTTGATAAAAATTGCAGTCTATCAAATCACAGGCATGAAAACCTAAAAATCTAAAAAAAAGTTACTATTTTTTTTTCACACACCCCTTCATTATTAATTGTTCCTTAAAACTAATAAACTCAAAGACACAACAGTAAGTGAACAGTGCAGATTTTTTCGTACTGAATGTCACCAAAGGCAAAGTTTTGCATTTTGCTACATGTATACAGTTGGTTGGCTTCACTGGACGTGACCAGGCTAGGTTTATCCAATTAATAATAAACATCTATTGCTTATAACTTTATTAAATGAATAACAGACTAATAGGCATGTTTACATTAATATTTTTCATTTTTCCACATGAGGGGACACAAAGGGCTTGCACTGTAAGTATCCCGGAGAGCTCCATACAATTCCTTATAATTTTGTTATAAGGAATTGTATGGAGCTTTCGAGGAGACTTTTCTTAATTAGTTTAGGCGCGGCGGATTTTGTCACGTATAATCAGCGCGAGGTGTTTCTCCTGACACCTTTCTGTCAGGAAAATGTCATCATATGAAAGCAAAACAGACACGATCGCGTCGGCGGGCCGAAGCCGGCAAAAATGAAAGGCTTTTCTTCTTCCATTTCAGAGGTCAGTTTTGTTTCGATCTGGTCAAAAATCAGGTTTTTAGGTTGTCGGTAATAAAATATTGTCTTATTCAGTTCTCAAGGACCTTTAGAAAACGAGACAAACGAGATAATTGACTAGAGAAAGAAGCGTGAAAACACTTTTTTGGAAGAAAATTTTTTTTAATTCCCGCAGCGATTTTGCGAAATCGCGAAGCGCAATATATTCAGTTTCTTCCAAAGCCGTCATGAGTAAGCAGTGTAATGCCATCACAACTAAAAATGAATTTAGTTTGTATCGCAAAAGCCGCGAAAATAGAGCTGAAAAAAAAATGGATCGGAAAAATTAATAAAATCACCAAAAAACCGTCTCGCGGTAGCTTTGTCAAACAAACCGTTGGTACGGTTTATTTAACCTAACCTGGAAAAGGAGACGTCTGCACGCAGAATGCATTTCATCCTACATGTAGTTGTGATTTCCAGAACAGACCTCGGGAGCCTCATTGCCGTAATATCTTCAACATTACAGAAACCACAGCAGAATCGCCCTGCTCGCGTGCTAACTTTCCGCTCCAATACGTATGATGACTATACAGTACCAGTGAATTGTTTCAAAATTTAAAGCGGCCGAAACTTATTTCGATCAGCGCGTAGTTAGTTAGTTAAGCAATAATAATGCACAGCACTGTAGATAACACGGTTCTAGAATATCTGACGGCTTCGCGTTTTGTTCGTCGCTGCATGCGATTTAATCGCTTATAACCTAACAGAAAATGTAAATGTACCTGAAGGAAATGCCGTGTATTGCCTTACCTTAACGCTCTGATCTGTGTAAATTTGTCTTTTGCTATGGTTTTAGACAATACGACTTCTCCTGACTATCAATTGTGCGTCAAAACAAGCGCGATAATGAGATAGTCGAAGTGCCATGGTGTAGCACTTTATGACAAAGTTTTAACTGGAAAACTTGTTGCCATCTGATGTACACCTGTATAGTCTATGTTTGTAAGCTCTGCCTAAAGAATCACTGGGTTACACTGCACCCATGGGTGTGCCACCTAAAGTGCAGCCTATGTTTGTTAGCTCCACCTAAAGAATCACTTGAATACACTGCACCCATGGGTGTGCCACCTAAAGTGCAGCCTATGTTTGTTAGCTTTACCTAAAGAATCACTGGGTTACACTGCACCCATGGGTGTGCCACCTAAAGTGCAGCCTATGTTTGTTAGCTCTACCTAAAGAATCACTGGGTTACACTGCACCCATGGGTGTGCCACCTAAAGTGCAGCCTATGGTTGTTAGCTCTACCTAAAGAATCACTGGGTTACACTGCACCCATGGGTGTGCCACCTAAAGTGCAGCCTATGTTTGTTAGCTCTACCTAAAGAATCACTGGGTTACACTGCACCTTTGGGTGTGCCACCTAAAGTGCAGCCTATGTTTGTTAGCTCTACCTAAAGAATCACTGGGTTACACTGCACCTTTGGGTGTGCCACCTAAAGTGCAGCCTATGTTTGTTAGCTCTACCTAAAGAATCACTGGGTTACACTGCACCTTTGGGTGTGCCACCTAAAGTGCAGCCTACGTTAACTTTGTTAGCTCTACATAAAGAATCACTGGCTTACACTGTACTCACGGACGTTTGCCTCGCGCTCTCTTCAAAGACAAAAAAGCTATAGTCTGTTTGGCCAAAAATCAAGCTTTGTTTCCCCTAAAAATTTGACACCATATTAGGGCCCCGAAAGACGTTAAAAGTTCCTCCATAATAGAAGAGTGTTTTGCTAGAGTTTTTAAACGTTTGGCTCATGAGTTTCAATATAAAGGTGCAAAAACTTATCAGCATAATTATAGCACACAAACATTGTCATCAAACTCCTGGCATGTAGCCTGAATAAGCCAAGCAAATATGAATAAAGCATATAACAAGAAATATTCGACAAATGGTCTCGTTAAGTAAATTATACTTCACTTTGCGAAAGAAATTTATCGCTTGTATCCGTGTTACGCATCGAAAAAGCGAGGAGTCATCGCATGACATTAGGTAACAGAGGTAATACTCACGAGTTTCACGAATTCCCATTCCACGATTTTCGCCGAGTAACAAATTTAAAACTTTAATTCTCACCTTACAGTGGTCGGTTCATTTACCTTACATTTGCCAACACTAATAAACATGAACAAAACGATGAAATCCGGCACTCTTCTTTCAGAGGTAGCAAGCCGCATGAAGTAAAATCCACCGATATGCGCTGCATTCTCACCACAAATATAAACATTTGCCGTGAAGAAAATACGACGAGGAGGAAAAAATGCCAGATCTTCGCCTCGGCTATGTATTCCAGCTACCAAGCCGGCGTATGTCCAGAAGGTGGACTCGAGGTGGGACAAACCTTGTGATTCAGTTTTTAGGAGCCCTTTGCGCGCAAACTAATTTATTCTGGCGCGAAATGAAGATTAAGAAAATGCATCTGAAATCTAATACACGACAAGAAAATTTTCGCACTTTCGAGGAGCGCGACATATTAAATGGGATTAAGTCGGATTAGCTGCCCGCGGAGAAAACATCACTGCGTGGGATGGTACTTCCAGTAAAAAGCCTCTGTGTCCTCTCATGATGTTTATCATACGTCAAAATCTAGCTAGCAGTTGTTAAAAAATGACCTTGTTAGCTGATTAAGATTTGGGCACAAGGCCAATAATATTAATTTTACAGCATTTTGTTATAGGCAATGATGTCATAGCTTCTTTTCAAGTTAACGTGCAAAAAAACAACTTGACGTATAAATTCTCAGTCAACACCTTATTCGCTTTGTTTTGCTCCCTAAACAACTTTTTTTCCTGAGGTTTTGTTTGCTTGTTGTTCATAATTATGTTCAATAGAGTTTAATAATTCAGCAGCAGAAACTTCTAAAAAAATTTCCCGAAAAAAAAAAATCTATGTTACTCTACTCTTTGTTTTTGGACTTTTTAAAATGATTTTTACTATGTTTTCTGAAAACTTTTTACCAGAAAAGAAACTTTGCGGCTGACTTTTCACAGACCTTCACAACACCTATGCCTTTTCCTGACCACTTTCCTCAAATAATGTTTAGACGATCTGGACAATCATATGAAAACACTACCCAGACGATCGCAAATGACCCGGATGACTGAGACGACCTCTATCGATCGCTTGAATAGAGTTGAGTTCTATGCGGACGATTGGGAGGATCGTGTAAATTTTGAAGTGATCTGGAAATGCTCTCAGATGACTGAGACTATCAGAACGATCAAAGGCTATCCCAGAAATCATCACTATCATTCCATTAATTGAGAATACATCCGGCCTGGATGCCGCTGAAGTCAAAAATGATTTTAAAATGTTCACATCGCGTATGGGTGCTATTTGAAACTAAAGAGAAAGTCTGTTTCGTCAAGTTCTAGACTTGATACTATATCTTTGTGGAACTGACTTCTAGCTTGTTGATGCCACAAAATAAAGAGAAAAAGCAAATAGCAAAGTTCGAGGTTTGCTCTCCATTTAAAACTATCATTACATGTATGTTTGGCTTGTTTGCAAAACCCACACAAAAATTCTATTGTCTGACCCAGAGACATCGCTGATGACCCTGTGTCTCTTGTCGTTGAGGCACCCGGATGGTCACATGGAAACCACCTATCATCCCAGGTGTCCAGATCATCTAGAAACTTTTTTAAGCGACTGGGGTGATCGGGACGATCATAATGGCCGGCAGTCCCATATTCTCAGTAAATTCCACAAATTGAAAAAATTCAGCCGTTCTGAACTGTCATAAGTCGTGATCCTGCTCAAACCAGCCGGTTTTGTGGGATTTCTATATCATGTTTTTCAGTTGTTGCTCTCGAGTCTTTGGATGTTCGTTACTATTTTCTGTCCAAAGCATGGCATGACAGGCGACGATTGACGTCATAACGGCCTCCGCGGAAAACCAACGGGAAAGTCTCCACGCGTTAGTTGGATCTCCTTCTGCTTCTGGAAAACACTAGACTTGAGATCTATAAAGCATTTCGGGATCGCTTGACTTGACTTAATCGACATATGATAGTTTACCTTAGCTAGAATCTTTCGATTTTGTGAAATTTACTGAGAATATGGGACTGCCGGCCATTTAGTGTTTTAAAAACCTTGACCGGCAGTCGAGCTGAAAAAAGTTCTAAGTGTCACAAAATATGGTTTCCTCTTCTGAGCCCAGCTCAAACCAAACACTAGACTTGAGATCTATAAGGCATTTCAGGATCGCTTGACTTGTCTTCATGGACATATGATAGTTTAGATTAGCTACAATCTTTCGATTTTGTGAAATTCACCGAGAATATGGGACTGCTGGTCATTTAGTGTTTTTAACACGTTGACCGGTTACCGGCCATATAGCCACAGCGAAAAAAAAAATGTAAGCTAGGTTCTTATTAGTGAGTGTTTACTGTACATGTATCATTCATTTTATCTGTTTTGGTTTCTTTTTAAAGGTTAGAGCTATAACACAAGACTTATTTCAAATGTCAGTAAACTTAAGAGGGGATCAAGTTGTTTACAGTGTATGTGGCTTAATCCAGTCATGTCCAGTGATTCCAATCAACTGTAGCATTAAATTTAAACATCTGCCTTGATGACATTTATTCATGAAAGTAAAATAAGAACTGTTGACTTGTGTCTTCGAATTTTTTAGTTTTAAACAACAATTACCTTTTCTTTGTCAATACTCTTGTCTCTAAAAGCTACAGCAATGTGACCCTCCACGGTCACTGTTATTCCACGTACACCATACTGTACTACTTCATCCAGCTGAATTCTGCGAACAAATTCGCCATTAACAGTGTATATAGCCAGCGTCAGGCGGTCTGTCTCTCGTTTATGACCAGCAAGGACAACATGGTCACTTGCCGGGTGACATGCAATTCGATAATAGACATCTCTCTCATGTTCGATATTAAATTTGTCAAGCTGGTGTCCCTCCACATCAAATAAGTGCAAACTGTCATCGCCTAGGTCCACTATCATGACGCGACCATCACAAGTAGCACTGATATCTAATGCACCCTTGAACACTCCCTCACCAAAGCTACAAACGAACTCGCCACTCGGCTCGTGAACATGATATTTACCTGACAACAGCAGAATTTTGCCGCCTTGTTTGCCGCTGCTCACTGTTAGTCTGCCGCCCCAGCCCCGTCTCCTCAAAGAAACCTTGTGCTGGAGGTCAGCGGTGTTGTTAAAAACCTGCACTTCATACTCACATTCTGCAGCCCCAGGCTTCTCCAGCCCGACCAGAAGATAAATCTTGTCGTCCTCGCCTGCAGTGGCGACATCCAAAGTATGCAACTTTGTATCGGCATCATCAGTTTGAGGATTAAACCTAAAATCAAACTTTCCGTTGCTATCAAACACCTTCACGGTTTTATCCCCATGGTCTGCTATAAGGAACTGTCCTCTGGTGTTTGTAGCGATACCAGTCGGATTCTTCAGCTTGTGCTCCTCTTCACCCTCCTGACCAAATGACCATGGTAAGCAGGTGCAATGCATCATACTTTGTTTATTTAGTACTTCAGCAACTCTTTGATTTCGAAGTGGATTGACTGGTTCTTCTCCAGTATTAACACAAGGCCAGTTTAGCGATAGCTGACCCTTGGTGCCAAACCCGTGGACCATCAGCGTGACATCGTAGACTACACGATTAAAGAAACATACCGTGGAAATTATTTTTCTGCGTTCTTCTTTACCCAACCGAGCCCAAAGACCTTTCCTAAGCTCTACTTTGAAGCATTCTTTAACACCCGACACATCTTGTAGGTCTTCAATACATACTTTACAAGGCCGTAAACAGTCCTCAGGATTGTCAATTGTCTCCAGTATTGTTGCCATCACTCGATATTGCATAGCCAACAGGTGATCAGGCAACTCCAAATCTTCATTACTAAAAGCATTTGTCGCTCCTAGGCGAGCTTCTTCAAATCTCTTCTTGGCTTTGGTAAGCTTCCTTGTGGAAGGCTCATCCAAGGCAGAAAGATGCAGTTTCCTCATTTCTTTAGCAATATCGAATTGCTCAACACAAGCTGTTGCAGCTGCTGCTATCGGGCGATGCTCGCTACTGGATCTGGCACTTTCAAACACGTCATACAACAACTCGATTCCTTCCCTAAAAAGGCTGATACTTGCTAACAAATCCTTTCTTGCTAAACCATCCAACTTTGACTTTATTTCATCGATTTCACGGACGATCAGGCCACGGAATTTCTGATCTGTAACATCACCTTCATTCAACTTTTCTGCCAGTTTATCTCTTCCTTTATTCACCAACAGGCCGACAGTGGCTTTGAATACAGCAGTTATTAGTGAAGACATGTTGAGTTCTCCTGTTAATGAAGGTCGATCTCGGTCTGGTATCTCCTCAACCGTCAGTTCAACTGCTTACTGTAAATCAAGAAATGCACGCGAGGTTATCAGTAATAAATTAAGCAGAAAAAATTGCAAAAAAAATTCTAAGAACTTAGTAAAAAAGAGGAGAAAATGAATGTCTAATGCTTTAGACAAGAAACTTAATAGAAGGAAAATACGGGGTTCAACGTAATACAGTAACTACCCTCCAAAAGTTAATTATAGTGAACGTTTCTACCGGTTTAAAAGGAATTATAAATCATGATTAAAAATAACCTCCCGATGTAAAGACTCTGAAATTTGAATATTGGCGTCAAAATAGGATTGCAGAGCGAGACTAGTTGTTAGATCGATTTTAAATTGAAGTGAGGTAAAGAAAAGAAACATTCAAATGGATTGGTTTGCTCGACGTTTGCTTTAACATCAATCAACGCAGAATAACCGAAACATAGTTATTGCCAGGGCATGAAATTAACTCGTTTTTTGTAGGATCTAGTTGGCTACTTCATAATATTTCAAAGTGGTAGCCAATTCCATTAAGTCGAATACGTCCTGCGTCCCCAGAAAAAAACTGAATATAAACGAAACAAAACAAGAAGAAACAGAACAAACAAGGAGAAAGCGGCCGGTTTACTAGATGTTATTTTAGAGCTGAGATCCTCCAAATTGACAAGTTTTGAACCCAAATGATTCTAGCAGGTAATCAAAGTAAGCAAAGAGGACTCCTACATATCTACTTGGAAAACCAAGATGGCGTTCGCCAGTGACAGAGCCGAGTTCCGAGTGAAATATGTGTCATCAGTTTTGCATGATCGTCAGAGCTATTGGTGCCTGTATTAGTTGCAATTTCAGTCCCTGATTACATGCAATCACATGAACTCATTTTGACCCAAATTTTAATTTTTTAAGCCCGGGTTTAATGGCTTAAAGGCAGCTGCGCCCCTGTCAGCGCTGAATTCTGCCAGGGACTTTTCTGCTTCTGGTCACGCTTGCGGCAAACTTTAAAAAATATTGGTGTGTTATTTGAAACGCCTGAGCTAAGATAACAACAACTAATAGTACTTTGAAATCGCAGAAGAGCCCTCGTTCCCACCTCTGTCTTCTCCCACTTATGATCCCTTGGGAAAGGAATGATCGTGTCTTCTAAACTTGCTTAGACTATCAATCTCTTATTATTAAGGACCTATTAGAAGTAGCACTTGCAGACACTTTTTACCAACTTGCGACTAAGAAGAGGGACCTGTATTTGGCATAAGAAGTACTTTCCTTAATCTTCTTACAAAATACAATTAATCTATTAGTTATCACAATCGTTTCACACTGAAACCTTGAAACTTATGGTAATCCCATACCTTGTCTAAAAATGCGTCACAAAACAAACTTCTTGTTTCTCAGTTTCTTCATGATCTCAATAAGCACAACGTATACAGCGGGAACAAACTAAGCGTACGGAAATCAATGTTATTGATGCAGATGTCGATGTTGGTACTAATGCTACTACCCGGGCACTATTCATGGACAGTGGCTTAAAACCAGTATATACACTTTTGTTCAGTTGCAAATATTCAATGATTTGTGACAATTGTTCAGAAACTCAGCACTTTTAAAATAGACTTCCTAATCCTGGACTGTAGGAAATAACATTTTAAGGTGAACGATAAACGGAACGTTTTGTTACTCTATCTCCTGGATAGGCATTCAACTACAAATAACAGCTGTAGCCTGGTGACTTTTTCGGCGCGATACCTTCGACTTTAATTTGCAGGAGGGAGGGGTAGGGGGGTTGACGTCGTAGGTTTTGAGCACTTTTTGGAATACACATATTTTTCGAGATTGGTAAAGGTCATTATTAGGATATTACAACCATTTTTATGTTTTTTCTTTCATTAGGATTTATTTATTTTTTTAACCTCTTGAGTTTTTATTCCGTTACTTGTTTTCTCGTTGCTCCGTTACTCGTTACTCGTTACTGCGTTACTCTGTTTAGTAACACCCCTGTGTAACTGCTCCCCTCAAAAGGCATAAATTTTGCTTTTGCTTCGTAACTTTGTGCTTCAGTAAAAGGAGGGTGGCTTGAAGACCTAGCTTAAAGCCGGGTCCGCAGACTTCGGGCACATAAGAGGAGATTAATCGGAAAAAAGAAACTTGTGGTTGCTAATACTTATCGAGATAGTTTGATCATTTCATTTTATGTAACCCGTAGAGCACTATCTCGTAACAATTAGTGCTCAATAGTTTACGACTAAACACAAGAAAGTAATGAAATTAGAGTGTAATACTGTAAAGAAGAGCCGGTCTACTATCTATTTCACATGTACAGGTTAAGTGATATCAGACTATTAATGATAAAGTTAAGAGATACAACTTCCCCCAATATTACTCAAGTTGGAAAGTAAACTTCAATCCAGTATGAATAAATGCAGTCAGTACTAACTCTTTAAAGTTTGTTAAGACTAGTCAGATCATAAACTACGAGATATACATGTTTATAAAAAAACGTCTTTTAGATAGAGTTCTCGTCCTTACATGTTCTGTATCGAAGGATTTACCCGGCTGCTGGACTAATAGCGAATAGACTGCGCGTTTTAATGGTGACGAAGAACTGAGCTGAACTTCACTGACTGTTAGCGCTTCCGGTACTATTTTCTTTTATGGAGTTTCCAGACAAAAATATTCTTGGAATTTTGTTTTTATTCCGTGTGGCCATTGTGTTTTCGCTGACTCACTAATGACAAAGATAACATTTATTCAGAACGGAAGAAACAAACAATTAATTTAAGAGACTCTTAATTTGTAAGCCCACTTAGTCGATAAAAAGCGGAACACTTAACAGGTACAGATCATCATATCCGTAATTTTTATTCCCCTTGATGGCTTCTTTGATATCTAGCGCCAGTTATTTTAATGAACGTTGATTTCAATCGCCAAGTGAGATAGAAGTTAAGGATCCTCGCTACACTTTAATAGTAGTATACAATATGGGGTTACCAGGACGGTTTCAAATATTTGACCTTTTCTCGGAATTTTGGCGTGAGCTTGGGATTTTCCCGGAATTTTGTCTGACCTATGAGTTAGAGAAATTGGTCCAAATACGGGAAGAAGCAAAACGCCCAATTCCTGCTCCAAGAATAAAGAAACAGCGGCCAGTTCCAATTCCAAGGACAAAAAGTACAGTCAAACGTATTATTTCAAGCAAAATCCTATACCCCTAGCCCGGCAAGCTAATCTTACGGAAGTAAGACGGGCAATGAAAGGTTATGCAAGGGCTTTTAAAATAAATATAGTAAATGATAGGGATCCCCTTGTCCAGTTGCAAGAAACAAGGCAAGAGATTTGTAGATTTCTCAAGCACTTAAAAGTGGAAATGGGAGTGTTTAGAAATTCAGTAGCATTTGAGGTTGACCCAATAATGGAACTACAACTTTTATGGGAGGGGCTGCTGTGATTTTCGTGATCATGGAGATCCACATAGACTTCCTAGACCCGTTTCAGACTCCAGACATGACACGGACACGACGGAACCAAATGCTCCGAGATTGATATATTTAGCAAGGTGGATAACAAAGACGGACGGCTCCTTTGCTTTCTATTCATTTTTATTACGGACACGTAACAAACGGATACTGCAATATTCAGTGAATTTAGCTGAAAAATAGTGTTTACAAAAATAACAAGTCGCATAAGCAAACCTTCAAGAGTCTTCGATAAATTAGGCTTGGGCTCGAAATATAGGGGGAACAGCGTTTCAGCACACAGAGTGGAAAAGAAATGCAACGTCACAGGGGATGCCCAAATTAAATCAAAGCGGCGATCGCCATCCTCAACCAGGCGGGAAAAAAGAGAGGACTGTAAACTAGCTTGAATTTCAGCCGTCTCCACGAGTCGCAAACTCCTCATTGCGACGATCTCTTGCGACTCCAGGAGACGTCTGAAATATCAGGCTGACTGTAAACAGTATAGAAACTACTAGGAATGTGAGTATTGTCCACTAAAATCCAAAGACAGGAGTCCCTAAGCTCCTCTTAAGTTCACAGAGCCTAGTCTATAAGTAATTAATGTCAACCTCAAGAAAGCAAAGCACCTCAAGTAAGCAAATGTCGGTTATATATAAGGAGACTATATGTTGGCTTGACGTGAGGTACTTACCGACTTGGCTTGACCTGAAATACTGCACCGACATTTCAGACCATTGCAGAACCGTAAAATGACCGCCAAATGATTAACTCATGGCAAACAATTACAAGGGGTAGCTGTGTGAGGAAAGCTTGAAAATCCCCCTCCTCACGACCCATTTTAATATATTTTGAATTTAGAAGCAAGCCTTCTCTCATTACTGTCATTTGCATGGACCCTCACTCGCTCAACAAATTAAGTGCGACAAAATTTTGTTTTCTCATACTCGGAGGTGATACCAGTTTTTTTTGTTATTATTAAATTTCTATTCTATTTAATTAATTTTTTTCCTGAAAATTATTTTTGTTTTTTCATGTTCCGGGATGTTCCGGCATATTCCGGAGTGTTCCGGAATGCATGTTCCGTGTTCGGGGTTTTATCGACGCCCTCGGGACGAAGGACTTTTCATACTTGACTGGCGCCAGTTTTAGCGACCCAAAAACGGGTCGCTGCTCTTAGACCAATGAAAGTAGCTCTTTAGAACCCTTGGGGATAAAGCTGTCACTCACAAGTAATTAAGCGCATTAATACGTGACTTGTCCATTGGAAAGCAGATGCTGTCGAGGCGATGGATAATCAGAAGAAACAATCAAGGATATCCTTCGGGGAAGGGAGAGACGTTTTTGTGTTTGCTTTAACCGGAGCTGGGAAAGGTCTGACTTTTGAGCTGGCTCCATCGCTTTGGACCGTTTATTTGGCGAGGATTGCAACGCCATCGTATTGGTGATTGTTCCGTTGATTTCTCAAAGATCAGTTCTCAAATTTCAATTCCCGTTGCATAGGAGATGATTGCTAAGAACAGCTAGAAGATATTTTAATTTGAAAGAGAAACTGGTGTACTCGCTTCCTCATGAAAGTTCCCGAAATCCACTGGTGTTGTTGCATCTCTGCATAACAGCGCCAAGAACGAACTGTCTAGTGTCGGCCGAAGGGAGAACATCATGCGCTACCGAACAGGGCTCTTTTGTTGCTGTGATTCTTTTGCTTGCCGGTATCACATTCTGAAGAGCGCTTGCCGTTTCTTTGAATTAAAATCTGTGTCTGTGACAAATGTGACACGAAGTAGATAAATTTACTTTTTCAAAGTCAGAGAAACACACACGCGTTCTACTGATTTTGTCGGAGTGGAATCAACAAATCTAGGACTCGCAAATGCAACTTGAAACTCCAAAGGCCAATCACGCCACTCTCCATGTTTGGCGGGAAACGTAAATGGCAACCCCTCAAGGGAGACAAGTCGACCGTTCGCGACTTCGTCGCTCGCATGGCCGCTTCGAGGCCTGAAAAGCTCGCTCCGCTCGCTAAGAAACTCGTGAGGTCGACCTGTAGGAAGTCTAGCAATCAGTCGAAGCAAATTAATCCTCCTCTTTTTTCGTACACTGTTTCAGATAGAATCAAACCACCATGAGATGAAACTGCGTTTCCAGACCTCATCATTTTCCATTACGTATTTGATATATTTATTGATATATGTGTTTCATACATCATGTTTCCATTACATATGTTGTCGATAGCATGTTTTTTCCACTGTTTTTATGAGCCTTAAAACTTCGTTCAAAATATTTCCAAAATGCTCTCATAGAATTTGTTCAAACATGAGTACATGAGAACTCCCATGTCAATGAAACATGGATCATAACAAATTTTCATCTTGTTATAGTAGGGCTGTGGATAACCGGTCAGTTCCGATATTTTTGTTATTGCATGCCGACGTGGTAAATACACAAACGTAAGAGGAATTCACCCTAAAAAAATCCAGTCTAGCTAACTTAAAGGAATAAAGCATTATGTGGATTCCCGCGGGTCGAGAATCTGTACTCTTTGATGAAAAATGGGATCAAACATGATCTAAGCATAGAAAACTATCCCCTAAAGGAAGCTGTTAAAAAAACTATTGGGTCTTTGAGCCTTTCTGAAATGGTGGTACCTAAGCTGAAAAAATCAAAAAATGAACTACATAACATTATTTTCCTTGCTGACTTCCTCAGTGACTTATTGTAAACTTCTCCGTTCACCACAAAGCGCCGCTTTTGTTATAAATAAAACGCGTTAAAATAAGGTTTCTACATACCTCAGTTCAGTCCGTTTATGTGACAGTTTGGCGCTTAATTATGCTTTTCTTTTACTAGTCGCTGTTTAAATCTTGCAGGGAAACCCAGCTGGACCACCCGAACAGTTTGGGACTTTAAATACAAATGTGACACAAAATTTGGCTTGCTGTAAGAAAAGGAAGTATAGGTTTTGAAATAAACGTGACTAATCCCATAAATATATATTAATAAAAACATTATATTGTATTTAAGCACGTAAATGTCATTCTTTTCTTAATATGTAACGCTAAGCAACGGTTTTAAAGCAAATTTTCTTCTCTGTATACTTGTCAGTTCCAGGTAACGTCATGTTCATGACATTTCAGTTTTGTTTATTGAAAGAACAGGAAAGTTTATGATTATAAACAAAGAACATTTTAATCAAGGTGGTAAGTTGATTGCCAGGCAAGGAGCAATGAAGAGCGGTTGTATTCGCAGTCTATACTGTATGCAATGGTCTCTTGAAAGACAGCATAAAGCGGTTTTCTTTAACACTTAAGTGAGTGTTTAGCTCTTGAGAATTGCGGTTGGACCAGAAGAATAGTTTAGGACTTTAAATACAAAAACAGGAAGTTTAAGTTTTGAAACGTCACTTATCGCATGGAATGTTAATAAAAAAACGTTGCGTGTATTTCAGCACTTAAACGTCATTTCCTCATGTAACTCGCAGTTAAGTTGAATACTGCGTGATCTTGAGACATTTTTACACGATTACCATGCAACTCTCTTTGTAGTCGACTTTTACCAAAGTATTAAAGTCACCATATTTGTAAGAACCCTCCCCCTTTTTCCAGTGTCAAATATAGGATCTTTTTTTTTGTTTGTTTGTTTGTTTTGTTTTGTTTTTTCTTTTTTTATTGTATCGCTTTTAATGCTCCGGTACTTATGAGTGGCAGGGTGAAGCGAATCCTGCCGGCTATGTTCTGATTGGCTTCCCAACTTAATTAGGCAAGGCAGGCCTATCAAGCCCGCTGGGGATCAACTGCTTTGTCCTTTGTATAGTAGATCAAGCCACTTCGGTTAAGATGGCTGAATATAAGCCTTGTTCCTTTTCTGCGTTAAAAGAAGAACACGCCCAATAACCAGAGTGATATTGCTCCGTCGCTTAGTCAAGAGCACATAAATACATTGGCAACACTAAGGGAATATACAATAGTTATTAGGCAATTTTCCAGAGGAGATGTCAAACAAAAGATATGTTTTTCGTAAATGACAAGAATAATATGCATATTACAAACGCAAACATGATGTAAAATACTCCAGATATAACTTAAACTCTTTCAAACTGTGAAAATTGTCAAAATATCTCATAGATTAATTTTGGTTAACACTGATTTACATGTGGAAGTCAATGCGTCAATTTTCTTCACAACCTTTAGCAAATTTATTCAGTTTTAGATGAAAAAAGTGGCCCACTCTGTGACAAAAAATGTACTCTCCATTTAGTTGGTTGATTATTACAGATTGTAACAGTTTCTTTTGACTTAGCCCGTCTATAGTCGGAGAACCGTGGGCGTCTGTGATTCACCGGGCTGCTAATCGCGTATGATGGAAGGGAGCGGCTGTACTAACAACTGGCTAGTTTTAACTTGAATTGTGAACAATCAGATGGACCTTTAAACTGAATAGAATTTATAATTTTTCACTAAGTATACTAAAACTAAGATAGATTTTTTTTTTTTTTTTTCTTTTATTGATACAGCTGTAGTTTTGGTCTAACTTTGGGGTCCGTGATAGAATCCTAAAGTGTGATTATCAAAACCTTTTCTAGAGGTGAAAACTGTCAAATATCTGTAAAGCAATTTTATTTATTTATTTATTTATTTTGGTGGAAGTGTCAGTTTAATTTATTCTTTATATATCCTTTAGAATTTTAAACATTTTTGTGGATGAACAAAGTGGCCGACTCGGTGAAAAAAAATTGATACTTTCCTGTAGAACAAATTATATTACGAAAAGGTAGTGGTGTAACAGTATTGGTGTAGCTGTAAGAGGTGGTTTTAACAGTGGAGGCAGCGTGGCAGAGCAATTAGGAACGCCCGCGGACTTGTAGTAACGAGGTCCCCCCCCCCCCCCCCCCTGGCCAGCTGGACTTATTCTCGGTAGTCCCGAGTTTAATCCTCGGTAACGCTTGTAAAAAGCCAGAACAAAACAGCTTAGAACCGTAGGAGGTTGTTTTAACTTTAGATGTTATCCTCTGTTAATCGTGATCATTGAAATGAACGTTTGAACTTTACAGGTGGTGCTATGATACTAAAACCATTCCCTCCTGTTGTGATATTCAATAATTTTTGCTCTTTTTGGATTCTAAAGAGTGATAATCAAAACCCCGGATCAAAACACAAAAAAGCAAAGAAGGAACTTGGCAAATAACCACTGCCAAGCCATCACGAGCTTACGCTTGTTCAATAACGCATATATTAGGCAAAACTAAGCAATACTGTCAGGCCACTTTCCATGGAGATAAAAAAAATGATGAAAAAAATTGCATAGAAGTATATGAAAAAGGCACCATTGTTTCAGGCAATACTTTGGCCCCGTTCACACGTTTCCGTTGTTATTTGAAAACGAAGATTTTTTGTTGTCGTTTGATTTGGTATGTTTTGTTTTGTTTTCTCCGGTTTGGCCTATCGATGACAACAGTGTATCCGGTGACAACAGTTACCGAAAATGCATCTTATCAAAATGCTTTCCAAAGTGGAGAATTGAATACGTTTGCTTCTCGTTTACGTGCAGTGGACGGACGAAAACGGGAGGTTTTCGAATAACATGATGTCATAAATCATATGCCACGAGTTGCTATCGTATTTCCATCGTTTTCAAATTGTGAGGATGGGCGTAAACTTTGAAAACGCTACGTGTTGAAGCGTATTTTTCAGAGAGCGGAGATAAAGTTTCCGTTTCCAAAAATATCCGGATACGTGTGGACGAGCTTTTGTTTATAATTTACCAAAATGATTATAATTTATTAAAACTGGCTATTTTAATTTTCCGTGTCTGTCTTGACCTTTAAAGGCAAGCCCAGCTTTCACATTTTTTATTTTCTCCCAATCATACAAATTCACGAAATAGTCAAACTTCTAAAAAATTTAAATAAATAAACAAGGTTAGGCAAATTTCCTTGTCCTATGATTGTTCACAGGTTATTATTATTATTACTTTTTACTTTTTAGTTTTGATTTTTGGTTTAACATGGAAGAGCAAATTGATAGCAAGAACATTTTCAACAAGCGCATTGGTAGCTTGATCGCCAGGCAAGAAGCAATGAAGAGCGGATGCATTTGTAGGTTAATGCAATGGTAAAGACGGACAGCTTTAAAGTGGTCTTTTTTTGGTCGAGATAGGTCAGCATCCGATATCAGTTTTTTTCGCTTGAAAACTACGAATTGTCTGCAATCTAACTAGCGGAAAAAATTGAAAATAAAATCCGATTTCAGCAATGACAAGGATCAAACATGTCTAAGCATAGAAAACTATCCCTGAGAGGAAACTGTTAAATAAACTATTGGGTCTTTGAGCCTATCTGAGAGTGTGATCTCGGGATTCTTAATTTTTTTTTAATATCAAGTGGTTCTATAATCATACTATCGTGAAATTTGTAGGCATGGACCAAATTACATACAAAAATTAAAATGGTAAAAGGGCAGCCAAATGCAAGCTAACCAAATGCTTCTTCCTCGCAATCGACCAAAGCAATCCTCCTCGTTTTTCATACACTGTTTCAAATGGAATCAAACCACTATGAGATGAAACTGCATTTTTCCAGACTTCATCATTTTCCCTCTACATAGTAGCCAATGATGACGATAGCATGTTTATCCACTGTTTTTATGAGCCTTAAAATTTTGTTTTGAAATATTTCCAAAATGCTCCCATAGAATTTGTTCAAACTTTGCCATAATCAAGGCAACTAAGGGAGATACATAACAACTCCCATGTTAATGAAACATATATCACAACAAATTTTCATCTTTTTTACAGTAGGGCTGTGGTAACCGGTCAGTTCCGATATCTTTGTTATTGCATGCCGACATGGTAAATACTCCAACTTAAGAGGTATCCACCCTAAAAAATCCAGTCTGGCCAACTTAAAACAATAAAGCATGTGCATTCCCGAGGGAGAATCTGTTCTCTTTGATGAAAAATGGAATCAAACATGTATGTTCTAGCTAAGCATAGAAAACTATTCCTGAATAGGCAGCTGTTAAATAAACTATTGAGGTCTTTGAGCCTTTTTGAGATAGGCGGTACCTAAAGCTGAAAAGATCGAAAAAAGAACTATATTTTCGTCGTTGTCTTCCCCAGTGACTTAAACTTCTTCGTTCACTTCAAAAGAAATAAATAAAACACGCGAAAATAAAGTATCCCACGCATACCTCACCACTCGGTTTAAATCTTGGGAAAGCAGTTGGACCAGCCGAATGGTCTGGGACGTCAAATACAAATGTGAGACGGCTTACTGTAAGAAAAAGAAGTCTTTGATATAAACATGCCGTCATCCCATAAATATATGTTGATAAAAACATACTGTATTTTAGCACATAAATGTCATTTTTCTTGTGTATTTCTGAGCAACGGCTTAAATGCAAATTTTCCTCTCCGTATAGTTATTTCACGTAACGATGTTCATGACATTTCAGTTTTGTTTATTGAAAGAACAGGGAAGCGGTGCATGATTAAAAACAAAGAACATTTTATAGAAGGCAGTGGCAGCTTGATTGCGAGGCAAGGGGCAACGAGAAGCGCGGGCTGTATTCGCAGGCGTATGTGCAATGGTCTCTTTAAAGACAGATAGTAACTGTAAAGCGGTTTTCTTTAACTTAAGTCACCGTTCAAATCCATAAATGCAGTGTACTAGAAGAATAGTTTGGGACTTTAAATACAAATACGGGAAGTTTAAGTTTTAAAATGTGACTAATTAATCGCATGGATACAATGTATAAAAACAAACGCTTTGTGTATTTCAGCACGTCATTTTACTTTTAAAATATGTAACTCGCAGTTAAAAATAGTGATCTTGAGACATTTTTACACGAGTTCTTATTTAAGTGATTACCATGCAACTCTCTTTGTAGGCTTATACCAAAGTCTTAAAGTCGTCGTATTTGGCTCCGCGACTTAATATGAGTGGCAAGGTGAAGCAAATCCTGCTATAATCTGATTGGCTATCTAAAAGGACAAGGCAGGCCTATCTAGTCCTCTCGGGATCAACTGCTTTGTCTCGCAAGAAAATATTTTCTGTTCTTTGATTATATAAAGATCCTTTGTAGACCAAAAAAGTTCGATGAAGATGGTTGAATATAGGCCTTATTCCTTTTCTGCGATGAAAAAGTAACTCGGCCAATCACCAGTCAAATTATCCCCTCGCCAAGCCAGAAACGCATTGGCAACACTAAGGGAATATGCATCAAATCCTTATTAGGCAATTTTCCAGCAGAGACGGAGATCAAACAAAAGATATGTTTTTCTTAAATGACAAGAATTGTATGCATGTTATAAACGCAAACTTACTGTAAAATACAATGCAGATATAACTTAAGCTCTTTCAAGCTGTGAGAATTGTAAAATATCTCTAAGATTAAAAATTTGGTCTAACACTGATTTACATGTGGAAGCGCCAGTTTTTAAAAATTCCATTTTTTCACATACCTTTAGAAAATTTATCCAGTTTTAGATGAAAAAAGTTGCCCACTCAGTGAAAAAAATGTACCATCCATTTAGTTGATTGTTTATTACAAATTGTAGAAGTTTCTTGTAACTTAAAGATGTAGGAGTTTCCTTTAACTGCTAGCCCGTTTACAGTCGCTCCCTAGCCCTCCCCTAAGAAAAATCAAAATCGGAGAAGGGGTAGTCTGATTACACAACACAGCGTTGGGTGACGACACTAAAAACGGCTGTGTAGCAGACTAGAGAAGGAGCGTCAGTGATTCACCGTCGCTAATCGCGTATGAGAGAAGGGAGCGGCTGTACTAGCAATTGGCCAGTTTTGACTTTATTGTGAGATATTCAGATGGAAGTTTAAGCTGTGTTGAGTATGGATAATTTTGCTCTATAAACTATCCTAAAATAGACTGACTGTGTTGTTGTGTTATTGAATATTCAGCTGTAGTTTTGGTCTAACTTTAGGTGTCCGTGATAGAATTCTTAAGAGTGGTTATCAAAACCTTTTCAAATGGTGAAAACTCAGAGTCAAATATCTGTAGAGCAATATTATTTATTTTTGGAGGAAGTTTCAGTTTAATTTATATTATATCCTTTAGAGTTACTATTTTTGGACTAACAAAGTGGCCGAGTCGACTCAGTGCAGTGAAAATAAAATTGATACTTTCCTGTAGAACAAATTATATTACGAAACGTTAGTGGTGTAACAGTAACGAGGTTGTTTTAACTGTGGAGGCAGCATGGCCGAGCGGTTACAACGCCCGACTTTTAGCCCCTTGTTCAAGTCTCGCCCTGCTGACCGCTAGCTGGATATGTTCTCTGTAGTCCCGAGTTCAAATCCTCTTCCTTGGCTGGCCTCCTACCAGCTGGGATTCTTAGCTTTGTTATGTTTCATTTGAATTATTGGTTCACTCTCTCTGAAACGCTCCAAGAGGGGAGAGGATAATCAATTGTGTTTATCATTAGTCTTATTATTATTATTATTATTATTATTATTATTATTATTATTATTATTATCTTCTTTTAAAATCGTGACCATTGAAATAGCCGGCGTTTTAAACAGAGCAGGACTTTCCAATGGTTCTATTAATATGTTTTCCCATTAATGACAAGTTTAATGATATGACTCACACTGAGAACATTCCTTCCTGTTGTGATATTAATAATTTTGCTACAACTTTGGAGTCTAAAGAGTGATTATCAAATTCGAGAACCTTATAAATGACACAGCTGATCGAGTGTCTGTGTGTGAAATGTTAATGTGCAAGGAATCAAATGAAAGCTAATATGAAGCACATTATTTGCACAGTTACGAAAACGCAAAAAAGGACCTGGGCCAATACCCACTACCAAGCCATCATGACCTCTCGTTTGGTCAATAACACATATATTTGGCAAAAATATGAGCAATATGTCAGGCCACTTTTCAAGGAGATAGAAAAGAAATGATGAAATTTGCCAAGAAGCATATGCATATTAAAGAACAGGCACCATTGCTGAATGGCACTTTCAGGCAAACTTTAAACTTTTTATTATTTCCCAAATGTGTAAATGGTTTATACATTGGTCTCCGTGAAGCCGTGAGAAAAGCGTTGAAGTGGTCTGTTTTAGTTGAGTTAGATCGGCATCCGATACAGTCAAACCTTTTTAATACGGAGACCAAAGGGACAAAACCAAGTGTCCGCTTTACAGCGGTGTCTGTATTATAGAGGTAGGGAATGTATGATTTTTGGCATCTCTGGGGCCAAACGAACTGTCCGTAATAGAGAGGTGTCCGTAAGGAGAGATTACACTGTATCAGTTTTTTCGGTCGCGAGAAAGGCGATTTGTCTGTAATTGAAACTGGCAGATAGTTACAAACTAAAAAAAATTCCGTTACGGACATGGGATCAAACATGTTCTAAGCATGAAAAACTGAAAGGCAGTTGTTAATTCAGACAATTATTGCCAGGGTTTTTGAGCCTTTGAGATACTGAACACGAATCATTACTTAAAGCTGAAGAGATCGAAAGAAAAATGAATTGTATTTTCCTTGTTGGTTTATTTTACTCAAAAACCAATTTTCCAGTTTGGGACTTTGATGAATACAAATGTGAGGACAAACTATGTCTTACTGTAAAAAGAGGAATTCTAAGTTTTGAAACAAACGTGACTCATCTTTCATGCATAAATATAAATTGTTAATAAAAACTGGCACAATACATGCATTTCCTGAATAAACGCCATTTTTCTAATCTCACTCGAAGTTAAAAATAGTGAGAAGAATATGTTTATGCATCAGTCAATTCCACCTGCGCCCAGCCCCCCCCCCCCCCCCCGGGCAACTGCGGGGCATTTGCCCGCCTCGTCAGTCCCGGGGGTGGGGCATTTGCAAATGTTGAACTGCCCGGGGGCCGGGCATTTGCCAACCCCCGGGCCAATCCCGAGCTTTTGATACGCACGCGGTTTCCTATCAGAATATAAGGTTTTACTGGAAGAAAAGCAGATTGGCTCATTTTTTAAGGACAGAAATAAATTGTAGAGCGTTGTAAAGGCATGTTCTCGATTTTAAATGTATGTATGCATTTCTTCATTGCTTATCAAGCCAGAATTACGTAGCGAAATTGGAGCTTTCGATGTGAATCAACGTTTTTTGGTTATTGAATCAAATTTCTGTTGATATTATTTGAAGAACATCCTTTCATATTTATAAAACTATTCATAACATATAACTTTACAGCGCTCTATTAATTTTAATGTCAATAATTTTTTACCAATACTAAAACCATATCAAAACTGGTGCATGCCGTCGCGGCGTGAAGTCTTAATTAGAATCCTCGCGCTATTACAAAGGAAGACGTTAATTAAACCAAAAAAATCGCACATTAAAATGCTTAAAATGGCACTATTTGACTGTGCGATCAATGAAAAATGTTGCAGTGTTGACGGAGGACGGGGCATTTGCCCTCTTTTTTCGTCCCCATCCCGGGGAATTTGACAGCTCAAGAGTCCCCACCCCCGGGAATTTGCCATCCAAGGCAAAAAAGATGCTAATGCCCGGGGGTCAGCCCGGGGGGGGGGGCCTGGGCGCAGGTGGAATTGACTGATGCATTATTATGATATTCCTGGCTCCGTGATTAATTAAAAGCCTGACTGTGATTAAGAGCAGGACTGATGAAGCGAATAGTGTGTTTTAATTGGCTACAGTCGAACCCCTCGGTACGGACACCTCTCTATTGCGGACAGTTTGCAATGTCACGACAAAATTCTCATTTATTTTCTTTAAAAAAATCCTCTATAATACGCACTCTCTCTAATACGGACACCGGACACTACAGGGTGTCCCAAAAGTTCGTTCCTCTACTTTATAAGACTGTAATGAAGTACGATTGGAATTGGTAAGCAAATCACTTAAACAAAAGTTGTGTCTTTCAATACAATTTAATATTTTATAACTTTTTGTGCCATCTGGTGACTCTAATATTCGATTTGTGTACTTCCGCGCCAAAGGTGAGCGTGCGCGAGTACATTTTCCCGCCACATATTTTTTGTATTTTGTAGCCCGATTTGCTCAAACTCCTTCCTTGTTTTTTGGGAATATCATGAAAGAGAAAAACCTCAAAACGCAAAAATGTTCATCTACGTGAGAGCATGAGCATGTTAACTTACTTGTTTACCGGCTTATCAGAAGAAAAAACTGATGAAAAAATGGAAAAATTCGAGTTTTCGGCTGGTGAAATGGTCATCGAGAAATGAAGGTTTTCAAAACAAAAAAGGAGGGGGAGACTGATAGTCCTGAATAAATCGCTAAAATAGTTTTGAAGAAGGTTAGATTCAAAAGAGACGACTCAACGAGATAGCTCTCGCAATAGTTAGCGAAACATGTCCAGAGCAGTTTGATGAAAAGCGAAGGTTAGAGGCCCCTGAAATGGCAACAAAAGACCTCGGCTTAGTGAGCAAAACATCTATCAGCTCGTCTCAAATTTTTAAAGAGGTACAAAAGCGTTACTGTGAATAGGGGCTGGGATGGTTATCTTTTTTGGATGAATGTTAAAAGTATATTTTTCCAGCTGCCTAAACGCCTAAGCTTGAAAGAATGTTGTTCGGGGGCGTCAAAGTGCAGAAGTGGTTCCTGAGTACCAGGTGATAAAAAAGCTCAAAATAGAGTCATCCGTGGCTCTTCATGCTGTATCCCACTCAATTCTGCAACGGCTACAGGATGTGATAAAATAACGAAGGGGGAATGCCGGTTCAGTTAAATTCTGAATAAATGTACTCGATAGAGCAATAAACACCTTCAGGAAATTTCATGCAAGAATAAAGTTTTGATCAAAAGTTATAGCGCTGAGATGTACAATGTTGTATGCTTCTGAAAGACAGCGCCCGGTCTTTGACCAGTTCGGGAGTATGCCAGTTTTGGAAGAAGCGAAAACAATAGTCTACGTCACCAACCATAACATGATCACCATGGCGATGGGCATTTTCAAAACATACAAAATGGCGGACAAGCGAGAGGAAAGAGTATTGACAGAAATTCTCGTTTATTCTTGTTTCATCGAGCCTTTTATTTGTCTTCTCCTTACTATGAATTGGGAAGTACCTTGAGGACAAGGAGTAACCATTGTTGCGCTATAGTTCTTCGCTTATTGCGCGCTTTGTAGGCACTTCGTATTCACTGCGTATGTAATCAGTACATCGAAAATAGGTAAGCACGCTAGCAAGTTTGTGCCTATTTCTTTCATTAATTTTTTATATCATAAGAAAAAAGAATGCTTTGGAAACAACTAAAAAAGTGAGTTCTATAATTTATTTCCTTATGTTTGCAAAGAGTAAGTTTTACAGTAATTTTTCCCGTTGCTTCTGTTTCCCTCTCGGGGAGTGAGCGACTGGCCGGAGAAGAAGACGGCTTTAATTCAGGTTATTGTTTTGGTGCAAGCGAGTCATTTGTGAGTAAAATATCTGTTTTTTTCGAATATGACGTTCTGTTGGTGTATGTCCTGAAGCGGTTCCGTCCAGGTATACAACAGGTTTACAAGGGATTTCTGAGGGTATTGTGTCCGCGTTTTATTCCTGAAAACCCACAAAGTGAAAATCTTGCTTATCATCCCTGATCATTTTTTCTTTGTCCCGCTTCAAAAAAACCTACTGTTTTCAATTATTCCACTGTCTGAAGTTCACTGATTATTTGCTCAAGCTTAACAAATGCAAGAGACTCTTTAGAATAACTTATTTAATATACATATTGGAAAACTAAGAATGCCTGTGGTTTTTGGGTATATTGATTAAAATGGGATGCTATAGTCTTGTAGTCCACCGGATTTGACCAGAGGTCAGATATCAACAGGATTATGGGTTGTTATAAAATATCCTCTCATATGGGATTTGATGTATATCCGAATAATACTAAATTATTGTTTTTAACTCTGGGGTTGCCTTCAAACCAAAGGCATTGTAACTTTGAGAAGCACTTTTCTCCAAGTCTTCTCTGTGGGAACCTCCAAACAATTCTATTAGACAAGGTTTGGCCCAAAATAATAATGATTGCTGCACTTGGCATGGACACAACATAAGTTTTCCAAAGTTCTTTTTCATAGTTCTCCATGGTTCTATTGAACAGCACTTTCAAGAAAACAAAGCTCACACATCAGAGTAAAGATACAATTATAAAAGTTATTAATTTTATTGTTACATTTTGTTTTTTGTAAATAAACATTTTATTTCTGGTCCTGACATAAACTACGAGCAAGGGAGCTATGCAAGTCACCAGACCAATAAAGTAAAAACAAGTAAAAACTGCCAATTTTTTACAGATAACAGTTAAGCATTCTTTTTACTGATTAGGGTTTAGGTTGGGGTTAGGGTTATGATTAAGTGCTGTTTAGGGTTAAACACTTATTTACCATGGTTAGCTTTCAGTTAATTCTTTCAGTATTACCAGATTACTGTTTTTGATTTTTATGTATTATTTTCAATGAGTCGTATCTGACCTGCATGACTCGCTGCCATGGATTGCTGGCTCGCATATTATACACACACTTATATCTCAAAATCTTGTTTTTTTAACACCTTCTTGGACATGAAAACCAAAAACCAAAGCTTAATTGATATAATGAAGACAGTAGCAGCTGACATATGTTTTCAATAGTTATCTTGTGAGATGTCTCTTATGTATTATTTACTGGGGAGGATGATTTGTTGAAGACAATACATTAATATAGATGCTTTTTCATCAAGAGAATCTCAATAATTTAGGATTTATTCAAATACAAACATATCTAATATTATGACATAAAATGTGGGCTTATTGCTCATGGAAAGGTATTGATGGGGGAGAGTGTGGCATTTTTCCTGTTTCAGATTGACCTTTGCACAGCACAGGGACTGAACATATTATGTATTTGGCATTTGTAAAGTATAAACAATATTTGACGCAAGGGATTGAACATCATGTGGAGAAAATCTTCACAAGCCTCCACTTCCATGACTCCTTCCTCATCTATCTCCTTTAAAGCCCCTTGAATAAGGGCCACAGTCTCTTCTATGGTTGAATGGTCATTGAGTGTGAGCTTCCACTCACAAGGTATATAAGCCCCCCCTCCAACCTGCTTCCCTCTTACCCATTTTTGAGAGGGAGGAGGTGCTTTTGTGGTGTTAGGTAAGCCTGTGACCACACTACAAAGAAACAAAAACACATGTTTGATTTTACTGAGGTAGGGTTGAACTTGGACATTAGATTTTTTATTACAGAGTAACATGAGGCGAATCTAAAGCAACATTTTGCCCTCAGAGCACAAATATGTCGTTCTGAAGATATTTAACATTTGCATGTCTTCCTCGTTCCTTTTCCCAGCTTTTTGGCACAAACGCGACAACATGTTTGTAATATGTCCACATGTTTGTCTACATTTTGGACGAACATCCTGATCAAAATATAAGAAATCAATATAAGAACCTACTCACACTGATTTAAAACTCATTCCACACACATGATCTGGATCAATAAAGTGATTTCTAGATCAGAGTCGCATACATTGCCGGTGAACACAACCAAAAACAGACTTGATCGCTTATAACTAAAAATATATGGACAGACTGAGGCGTAACCATCGATATAGTAACCCTTCCTGTCCGTTGGCAATTTTCAATATGTGGTTACCATTTTTACTAGGTTGTTACCATCGATGAAACTTTGCCTGAACACACCTTACACGTTGTAGTTTTGAGGAAAATTAGTCTTGATTTCGTAAAAATTCGGCAAGATACTGAAAACTAAACATAAAGACATGTACTTACATTCGATGCCCGTCAATATGGCGGCGACGTCTTCGAACGCTGTTTGATAACTGTCGATTTTAACTACCGTAATGTGGCACGAAACTGCTCTTGACATTCAAAAAGCAAGGAAAAGGCTTCTTCATCAGCACTGCTAGCTCGGAAGTCCCGGTTATTGAACGAGTGGACCTGGAACAGGCTTTGAAAAAAGCTCCCTTGTTTTTGTCGATTATTTTTTCCCATTTTTGCGTATTTTTAGCAGAACAATGAAATCATGACGTCATCGCTTCTTCCAAAACTGGCATACTCCCGAACTGTTGACTGTGAATTAATAACCGTTAAATGCAGTTTAAAGACGAGTGTGAGCCTGGTTTTACGAAAAAGAAATCATAAAAGTGACGTCGTCATAGTGACCTCTTTTATACGAACACCTCTTCACACTTCGCTCTGTCCCTTCGGTGCCAGACAGGTTCGACTGCTGTACCTAAACAGCCCTAACTATTCATTGCTCTTTAGCCTGCGTGGCAGGCGCAAAAAGGGGAGGGGGAGGGGGGAGGGAGAAAGGGAAAAGGGAAGGGAGCGCCTGCTCTAAGAGCCTATGTTTTTGCATAACGCCTACCAATTTTCTAGTAATCCGATTACGCTTACTGTCAATCAAGTGTCGCTACACTCGCCATTGCAGAAAAACATTGCACTCACGGACTAAAGAAATTCGCTTAGTTATTCATATCCAGAAGGCACTTTGGAGAAAATTGGAACCCTTATTCAGCCGTAATAAAAAAAAGCTTTACGCTTCAAAAGAGGTCAAAGAAATTGCGCTTGCATCAGGGGCAAATCCTGCCGACCAGAAAACAATAACTACAGTCAATCGATATGTTTGTCATGACCTCTCAGTGTGAAACATGCGGCTAAAATAACATTTTCTCAGTATAAATGCAGAACCTTCCAGAGCATAATCTACCCAGCAGATAAAAACAACTTTAACTTTATTGGAATAAGCAACATTTTGGCATGAGGTAAAGCCACCCTCTTTTATTGCTAAGTTACATCGGCGAATGTCATCGTTCGATAAACTGGCTAAATCTTTCGCTGGGTAGCCCAGCAATTCCATCTCCTGCAACTGGTCTTCGATAATACTTTTCAGTGGCGAAATGAAATGAAGAGAATCGCCGCATTACCATTTAGCTCGTAGTTCTTCGCGCGTACAAACATTTGGTAAATTAAACTCTTGCCGTATCCGGTCAATAAAACCGCCAGAACATCTCTGTCGGCTAAAAGAGCCCTTATTGCTGATTCTTGCTCTGGTTTTAAAACAGTTTCTCTACCACTAGATAAATTCACATCTCTCAAAGCACTCTCTACGACATCCACGTCTACCGCTGCCATCTCGACTGTTTGTTGATTTGTGAAACACGCATTTCAATATGTTACTCATTACGGCTCAGCCAATCAGGAATTTGCGGACGCCAGCGTCCGCAGATATGAACAAAAGGGGGTTCTTAGAGCAGGCGTCACCTCCCCCTCTCCCCAATCCCCCTCCCCTTTTTCCCTTCCTCCCTATCCCCTACCCCCTACCCCTTTCAACGCCTGCTACGCAGGCTAATCGCTCTTACATGCTGATCAATGTAAACATTATAACACCACAGTTGTCATCAGTGTGCGGGTGATTAAGTGTGTTTGCCCTTATACCATACTACTTCTTGGCAAGAGAGGACTTTATCCTCTCTTGCTTCTTGGCATTTCATCATTCTGCTCGATCTTTTCTTTTGCTTTCCCAATTCAGACCACGTGATGTTCTCCAGGGAATTTTTGTCTTTTTATTAATTATGGGAAAGCAATATCTAGATCTGTAAGCAATATCTAGATCTGTAAGGACGTTTAAGCCTGATAATCTACGTTCTTTAGGGCTTAAACTTAATTTGGAAAGCTGGAGTGCTGTTTACGAAGCATCTGATGTTGATGAAAAAGTTGAGGCATTCAATAGCATAATAATTAATTCTCTTGACACCTGTACTCCCCTGCGTCACGTGCGTTTGCATCCTAGTGACAAGGAGTGGATGACGCCGCATATTAAAGATCAGATACGTGCTAGACAAAAGGCTTGGGTTAAAGGTGACAAGGAAAAATATCAACAAAAGCGTGAAATGGTAGCAGCCCTTATATCTAGTGCTAAGCGTAAATTTTATGAAAGGAAGGCGAGCGATCTCCGTTATACGAATCCAAGCAAGTGGTTTAAATATATCTACTCGCTCTGTGGTGCCCAGCAGTTATCAAAAACCCCAACTGCGCCTAACAAGGCTGAACTACAGAAAACCGCGGACCTTCTGCTTGATGCTTTTGTTGCTCCTTGGAAGGATCGAGAGCCAACCGCACTGTCAGTCAGCGAGGTTGCCAATGAACTGGACGACAGACCTCCACCTGTTCCAAACATTGGGCAAGTCAAAGCCATACTCAAACATGTGAATCCGAGGAAAGCAACAGGTGTTGACGGTGTGCCTGCGTGGCTCCTTAAACGATTTCACGAAGAACTGGCACCTGTTGTACACGACATTATTTGTGCCAGTATAGTACAGTCCAAGTATCCTACTAGTTACAAGCATGCTCTTGTCAGCCCGGTACCCAAGGTTGATAATCCGACGGATATAAACAATGACTTTAGGCAGATTTCAGTTTTGCCACAAGTCGCCAAGGTACTGGAGAGGATCCAGCTTAAGCTAAACCTAAAGGACCTAAGTCTTAATGCTTCCCAACACGCTTTTACGGCGGACAGATCTACTATGACTGCGCTTGCCAGCATCACACAAGACTGGTATAACGCTACAGATTCTGGTAGTCTATATAATGGCGTGCATGTGGTCTATGTAGACTTCCGAAAAGCCTTCGATCTGGTGGATCATGGCGTTCTGTTGACTAAACTCGCTGGCATGGGCATCACCAAGAGCTTTTGGAAATGGACACAGAGCTACCTATCAGGCAGAACACAGCAGGTTAAGCTCCCGGGAGTCCTCTCCAGACATGGTGAGGTGATTGCTGGTGTACCCCAGGGCGGTGTCATTTCTCCTACACTTTTTAATGTACATGTCAACGATATTGAGGACTGCATCCCCTGGGGAATACCGGTATCCACTTGCAAGTACGCTGATGACTGCACCCTATACGAGCTTGTTTTTAAGGACTCTGTCAGTCAAATGCAGGATGCTGTGACTCACTTGGAAAGATGGGCTGTGCAGAATAAAATGGAGCTGAATGCTAAAAAGACCAAAGATATGTGGATCACCTTCAAGAAGTCCTGTCCAATTCCTGCTCCTATTAATATCGGGCCTACTGAACTGGAGAGGGTTTCAGAGTTTAAACTACTGGGTGTATATGTACAGAACGATCTCAAGTGGAATACACATGTCTCAAGTATTGTCAGCAAAGCGTGTAAACGGATCCACTATCTTAGGGTCTGTAGAACAGCCCATCTCCCCAGGGACATTGGTCTTACAACTTACATCACTAAGATTAGACCTGTTTTAGAATATGCCTCGCCTGTCTGGGGAGGGCTGCCCATTTACCTCGAAGAAGATCTACAGAGAGTGCAGAATAGATGTCTAAATGTCATTGGTCTCCCTAGGGATACTGTTGAGTCACTTGTAACTAGGCGTCAGAATTTGACGAGGAAAGAATTTAAACGTATCCTAGAATCTGAAGCACATCCTTGTAAACGTTTTTTAGAAAAGCCAGTGGATCATGGCCATAATCTAAGATCTTGTAAGACTAACCCAGCGCACCTCAGAATACCTGTATCACGCACTGTTAGGCATAAACAATCATTTATTTGTAGAGGTGCTAATCTTAACTTAATTTGATATGTATATACAAAATGTAGTGTTTTGAATTTTTTATTGTAATATTACCGTAATTCTTATCGCCAAAGGTAATAAATAAAGGTTATTATTATTATGCATACATATGCTCTTGGATTCACGTGCAAAAGAACCAACACGTGTTCTGAGATGAGAAAACAAAACATATATGCAAGCTAAAAAAGTCCATTGCCTAATAAAGGTTTTGATGCATATTACTTAGTGTTACCGCTACAGTACATTGGCCTGCATAACAAGCGCTTTATGAGCCAAGCGAGGCGAACGCGACATTTTGCACGAAGCGCAAAACGAGTGCGAAGCGCGAAACAAGGAGAGGAGAAAAACAAAGCATAAAGCTTCTCCCCCCCCCGTCTCGCGCTTCGCACTCGTTTCGCGCTTTGCTCAAAATGCCGCGTTCGTCTCGCTTGGCTCATTAAGCGCCTGTTGTGCAGGCTGCACTACATGTGCGTTATTGGCTAAGCCAGGGGTAAGGATGGCTCGTTATTGCACAAGTTCTTTTTAAACGCAGACTTTAAAAGGAGAGAGAACAAGGCTAATATTCAGCCAAGTTTGTTACCGAACTGGCTTGGACTACAAAGAACACATTAATATATGGACAAAACAAACTTTTTCTGGAGACACAAAGCAGGAAAACCAGAGCGGGCTAGATTACTGTCAAACTCCGAAAACCGTGAAAACCTAAAAAAAAATTTCAGGAATGATAATTGGGTACTTGCCAATTACAATAAAGTTCAGGAATACGCAAGCAAACCTTAAAACCACAAACGACTAATTACCATTGCTCAGTTTTCGTGTTATTTACATCGCGCCTGATTGGCTAATTTCTCGCAACACAATAACATTCCATAAATATTTCTGGTGTTCACGGCTTTGTGAGTTTCACAGTAAAAATCCCTCATTTAACTACCGTAAATTTAACATAAAACCCTTTTCAAGTGGTGAAAATTGTGAAATATCTGAAGATCATTATCATTTTATCATTTCTTTTATCGTTTGTTTCACGATAGTCGAATTACGATTTTCCGAGCGGGACTATTAGTAAACCACCGTAGTTTTTAGTGACTGGTGTATCACGAGCCTCAGCCAGGACATGGTTGGTAGGGTTCGATCTAAAGCATTGTTGGCATTAGAGGAGATGACTGTTCCTTCAGCGGTCCGCTGTCCTGTTGCACTGATCATGTGACTGTCTGACTGTACTGTCCCTATTGATGCTGTTAAGTGTTTCTTTAACCCTCCGAGAGTACCAGCGAGGGTCTCGGTTACTGTTAAAAATGACCTCGTCCCAAAGCTGATAATGCCTCGTCTAATTGGCGTGTTCAGAAACGGCTTGAAGTTTAAGTTCGTGAAAGCGGTATGTCCCTATCGTGCTCACTTTCCCATTTCAACACCAGAAATATTTATGGAACGTTATTGTGTTTCGAGAAATTAACCAATAAGGCACGAGATAACTAAACCGCAAACAGCAATGGTAATTAGTTTGTGGTTTTAAAGTTTCCTTTCGTATCCTAAACTTTATTGTGATTGGCCGCGCAGGGTTAGCTCAGTCGGTAGAGCGCTTAACTGCGGAGCGGGAGGTCGCGGGTTCGATCCCCGGAGCCTAAACCTTCGCGTGGCTCGGATGACCACGTAAAATGGCGGTCCCCGCGTAAAACTAGTGTCCCCAAATAGTACTTTCCTGCTAAATACATTGACACTCAAATAAAGTGCATTTTTTTGGGCCGGTACACAATCAACTTTTGCCTTTGCTGAAATTTTTCATGTGTTCACGGTTTTCTGAGTTTGACAGTAATCTAGTGCGCTCGGGATTTCCTGCGGGGATAGCACCTTATATTTAGACCTGAGCTGAAACCTGCAGCCCCCTCCCCTCCCCCCGTTTATCTTAGGTCTGGATTGGTGGTGCCCTACTTCGCAGAACATCTTTATCCCCCAGGAAGTCTCATTGTACCTTTTTTTTTCACCAGAGAAGTTACCACGGTCACTTACTTCAGCATCTGAATCCGCCAGTGGGGAGTTTGTAACAACGCGGAGGGTTTTGGGATAACGAGGTGGTCGTATGGCGGGGCTATACTGTAACCTTGAGATAAAAGTTCAGCTTATTCTAAGAATGCAGCTTATCTGTTCACTCCTTAAAAATCTGTCATTTAAAGTTATACGTCGCTTAGCTTCTTTGCTTCCAGGGAAAACTCGACGCCAGAGTTACATATACAATGATTTATTTTTTTTTGCGTAAAAAAATCAGGAACGAAAATAGCCTCAACAATCTGACTGCGAGTATTCTTGGCTTGCACTGTCACGCAATGAAAAATAAAAATGCAAACCATGCAATACAGAAGGACTAGAATCTGGGAGATGAAAAAAGCTAAATATACAAAAACCGCTGCCAAGAATCAGGTCTGTGAAATATTTCAAATGCGAGATATTGGGAAAAACGGTTTACCTAAATTTATAAAGCTTTGTATGGAAACGCCATGTTGGTGTCCCTTTCAGGAACACCAATATGGCCGCCGGATACCAACAGAAACATCTGTTTTTGAGTTTTCCTACTAATGCGTGAATTCTTCGCTTGAGGAACTCATAAAGATTACAGTAATATTTATTCTGAGACAAGGAATGTTTAGATTGCAAAATCTCCCAAAATCGGTAATGTTTTTAACCCACGTAAGAGCTTTCCCTGCCGCCAGCTAAATGCCGCGTCACACAGAAGCCTGGAAATTCAAGCGTCCTCTCTCGCAAAACGAAGAACCCTTTCGAACCAAAAATTTTTTTATGTAATGGTGTTTAGGTACTGTAATACCTAGTGAAAGTAGAAACTCAGAAGAATCGATAGTTTCTTAGTTTGATTTTTGGTGACGTCACGTGCAACCCAAGAATTCTGTCATTTTCCCTGACCTGACACCACCCGCGAGAAAGGTGACGCGCGAAAGAAAGAGTGCACCGCGCGCAGCTCGCCTTCCTCGCGGTTGGCGATTTTTCCTTCATTTAGCGCTTTCACTGGTGGTTTCGCGAAACTAATCAGGTCTAAGGGACCGGTCATTATTTATTGCCGGGGGGGGGGGCGGACGATTTGGAGCAAAACAAGGTAAAATTTTGCTGATACCCGCTTTTTGTTACTTCACTGTAGTGATCCACCTTAACAACTTTTGATGACTTTCGAGATCCCCCCCGTCTTCATTTTCCAAGCAAATTTGAGTGATCCCCCTTCTGAATCCTTCGGAAGTTTTCAGCGATCCCCGCTTTTGGGTTCTCAGTTACGATTGATCCCCCTTTTGTTCTCCCACAAATCTAGTGATCCCCCCTAAAATTCCTTTTCCCCCCCCCCCAGGGCAATAAATAATAACCGGTCCCTAACACATATATGGCGTACATAGCAAGACTTGGACCCAGGCCAAATTGATGGGAGTCGAGTGCTCTGACCACTACCTCACTCCTCCCCCCTGTGTTTAGTTCAAAACAAAAAAAACATGTATTTTCTAAAAAAGTAAACCAGTAACACATTTAATTTTATTGCAAATAAAACATAGGAATTAACAAAATACCAATGCTATTACAATGCTACAGTTCAGTCATGATAAAGATACGATGTAAATGTTGAAAAATATTAAGACGGAATCCACCAGGATATTGAGCAATTTTGATTTTCAGAGGACAAAAATCTTGTACCATAATAATTTAAAGCATATTGCATTCTTTCTTACACTTTTCAAGGGCTAAAGATGTAATAAATCATCTGTAGTGACACCAAAAAAAATGGGAGCCCGAGAAAATGAATGTCAAATTTCATGGAATCACACCTTACACATGAAATTTTCAGAATTTTAAATGTGTAATCACAATTCTCGTGAAATTTGACATTGATTTTCTCAGACTTCCATGAGAAATTTTCTTTGGTGTTACCACAGATGATTTATTACATCTTCAGCCCTAGAAAAATGTAAAAAAAAAAAAAGAATGCAAAATTCCTTAAGTTATTCTGGTTTTTTCGTTTTTGTCCACGGAGAATTAAAATTACTCAATTTCCTGGTGGATTCCGTCTTAAATTATCGGTATGCCTATGTAGAAATTCATTTTCATCCTTGGTTCATTTTATTTAAGAGAGAAAAAAACTTTCATATTAAAACCAAGGAAAACTTGAAACAGAACACTGAGTTTCAAAGAACTTGTAGCCCGCACTGCAGCTGGCGGTTTGTTTGCTGTGTGCAGGGTGTTGTTTTCGTTTGTAGTTTGTAAAGTGAGAGATATCTCTTAGACACCCCAAATGAAACCGCCAGCTAGTCTACGTAGGTAAAAGAACTTGTTGATCACAAACTTTGTATTGTTTCATTAAAACATTGAAACCCCTAACAATTCCAGCCATCTTGACCTACTTACGCTTGGGTAGTATTAATAACGTGGCATATTTACAAAGCTTTCCATTTATAAACCCACAAAGGGCTAACACTAATTAAGAGATAAGAAATATTAACTCCATTTATGTACATGTAGCTTTCTTGTAAACACACAAAGGCAACTTTAACTCATAATTTGTGGTCCAAAGTTTGCATAATCTGGACACAAAACCCAACTTACGACCTGTTCCCTTTAAGGCCACTTTGCTTTGGGCACAATGTAGACTCTAAAATTTTTAGGTAATAGTGAATCTAGAAATTGAAACTAAAGGCTGGTTATTAAAACAAAGTTTAGGTGGTGTTTAACACAACTTGCGTATTCTAAATCATTTTTCAATTATTTTACCATCCTTACCGCCCATATCTGGAAAACATTGTTTGTTGTTAAGAGCATCAAAAAGGCTTCCAGGCTGAAAAAATCATTTAATATCTATTTTGGGGGCCCAGACATTTTCTTAAACCTCATTCTATTAGTAAGGCTTTGTTTTAATAACCAACCCAGAGTGTTTTGTGCAAAATACACGTATACTCCGGGACAGAAATCACATACTTTAATGCTATTAAGGCCCGTTTACAACCCAGAGTTGAACAAAATGACATGAATGATGAGAAATACATCGAATCATTCTGAAAAGCGCAGGTGAACTATAATAATAACAATATCTTTTTAATGGTTTTGAAAGATTTTCCAATTGATGCAACTCCAGCAAACTTGAAAACGGATCGGCCCAACTTTTTTAAGGATTTGTCCACTTAAGTTTTCTTATGGCGTAAACTCTCTTTTTAATGACTCCTAGAGAGGCCATTAAGGTTACTATATTCACCATTTTCACATAGACCATAATTTATGCACCTTGTTTACCCCGAAAATTTTGCATTTTGTTTCCAGTTTCTCCTGGATATTACAGTCATCCCAAGAAAAATATTGAATATTGAAAAGAATGTTTACGCAAAATTTTGGGGGCAAACAAGGTGCATTATGGTCTATGTGAAAAAAGTGAATCAATGGATTTCCATAATGATATTATTATGCATTTGTTGGATTTTGAAGTAGCACAAAACCTTGATGACACTGCCCCTAAAAAGTAATTGGAAAGTTTGGCACTTGCATGTATAAACTAACATCGAGCTATTCAATAAAATCCCCCTGCCATTTTCTTGTTGTCTTGCTCAACAAGGAATTTAGACCTTCTTATTCGGCTTCTTGATTATGTTAATCTCGATATTGAAAATTCGTGTCCCAAAACAAATTGCATAGATTCTTTAGTGTTATATAGAGGATATTACACGGTGGCGCGAAGATATGCGCTCGTTCGTAAAATATTGTTTTTGCCACGAGAAAATAAAATTCATATCTTCAAGCCGCCGTGTAATGTTCTTTTTATTATATAGACAAAAAGACGTTGATAAAATAATAGAGGGAAATTACCGACATTACTTCATCGATAAACTCACGTGTGAGATTATGGAAAATAAACCACTCGGGTCCCGGATGTAGTTTTTATGAATTTTACGAGTGGTATATTTTCCAGTAAAACACTCGTGTCTATATAATAAATGTTAATAAAAATTGCAGAATGTCAAATCACAGCCATGAAAACCTAAAAATACCGGCCTACATTTTTGTAAAAATCTAAAAAAAAGTTACCAATTTTTTTTCCACACACTCTTTCATTATAAATTGTTGATTAAAACTAATAAACTCGAAGACACAACACTAAGTGAACAGTGCAGATTTTTTCGTGATGAATGTCATCAAAAGCAAAGTTTTGCATTTTGCTACATGTATACAGTTGGTTGGCTTCACTGGACGTGACCAGGCTAGGTTTATCCAATTAATAATAAACATCTCTTGCTTATAACTTTATTGAATAACAGACTAATAGGCATGTTTACATTAATATTTTTCATTTTTTCCACATATTTATCATGCGACAAAATCCTAGCAGTGCATGGTTAAATAATGACCTTGTTAGCTGATTAAGATTTGGGCACAAGGCCATAATATTAATTTTACAGCATTTTGTTAAAGGCAATGATAACATAGCTTCTTTTCAAGTTAATATGCAAAAAACAGTTTGAAGTATAAACTCTCAGTCAACACCTTATTTGGTTTGGTTTGCTCCGTAAACAACTTTTTTTCCTGAGGTTTTGTTTGCTTGTTGTTCATATAGAGTTTATTAATTCAGCAGCAGAAACTTCTAAAAAAATTTCCCCCCAAAAAAAATCAATATTACTCTACTCTTCGTTTTTGACATTTTTAAAATGATTTTCACTGCGTTTTCCGAAAACTTTTTACCAGAAAATAAACTTGCGGCTAACTTTTCACAGACCTTCACATTAACTGCCTTTTCCGGACTACTTGGAAACTTTTCTTGATTTTCCTCTGGCCAAGAAAAATCACATTTCTTTTATAATCATATAACTATTTATATTATAGCTTTTCCCGGGTTATGTCTGTCCATGATAACACTGTCATTGACACATTTTGGCTGTGCTGTGATTGCCCCAGGTGCCTCAAATAATGTTCAGATGATCGGGACAATCATATGAAAACCCTACCCAGACGATCGCAAATGACCTGGATGACTGAGATGACCTCTATCGATCGCGTGAATAGAGTTGAGTTTTATGCGGAGGATTGGGAGGATCATGTAAATTTTGAAGTGATCTGGAAATGCTCTCAGATGACTGAGACTATCAGGACGATCAAAGGCTATCCCAGAAATCATCACTATCATTCCATTGATTGTGAATATATTCGGCCTGGATGCCGCTGAAGTCAAAAATAATTTTAAAATGTTCACATCGCATATGGGTGCTATTTGAAACTAAACAGAAAGTCTGTTTCATCAAGTTCTAGACGTGATACTATGTCTTTGTGGAACTGATCGACTTCTAGCTTGTTGACGCCACAAAATAGAGAGAAAAAGCAGATAGCAAAGCTTCAGGTTTGCTCTCCATTTAAAATCCATCATTACATGTATGTTTGGCTTGTTTGTGAAACCCACGCAAAAATTCTATTGTCTGACCCAGAGACATTGCTGATGACACCCCGTGTCTCTTGTCGTTGAGGCACCCGGACGATCACATAGAAACCACCTATCCTCCCAGTTGTCCAGATCATTTCAAAATTTTTTTAAACAACTTGGGTGATCGGGATGATCATATGGAAACCAGGCTTTATAAACCTTCCTCCCCACAATGAACACTTAGAGGTCTGCATCGTTAAGGTGATCGCTGCAGAGTTTCACCTACAGCTGTATACTAACATATTTAAAAGCAGGAGTCAAGCTTAATATTTTAATTCCGGTGAACCAAATTTAAAGAAGGTGTAAGTATAACCTAAAACAGTTTAAAGAGAAATATTATTGTTAAGCTACGAAATATAAACTAACAATAATATTTATAATCATGCATTCTTTATTAACGTAGCAGGCTATAGGCTCTGCAAAGCAGTCAAAGTTTTCATTAGCCAAATTAATTTTAATCAAGGCCAACAGATGTTTTTCGCCTGTGATTTAGATGCCAAACTTCATTATTAAAACAGTTTAAAGACAAGACAAAATTGCCATTAATAGTAAGTTACATTTCTATTATTTCAATTGCAAAATTATGAATCTGTTAGGGTTTATTAAGAAAGTCAGTTTTACTGCTTGCCATTTGGACAAGCTGTAACTAGCATGTGCTAGCCAAATAGAAACTTAAACCCGCCCAAAAAGAATTTTTAACAAGCAGGATTGATTACAGGCAAAGGCAGTTTTGAACGATGCTCGTCAACTGAAGAGAGCCCTCTCTCCATATAATATACTGTATGTCATGTGGCAGTTTCAAATCTGAATCATTTGCTTAGTGTCGTTTGGGTCAAGGAGATGTTTACCTGAAAATCTGGGGGAAACCACTCTCTAGAAACTGTTTATGCTTTATTTAGTGAAGATTTTTGGAATAAAGTCTTAATTTTCTTACTAATAGGCTTGATTATCAGCCAATGTTTTTGGGAATGAGCCTGCACACCTGTACCAAAAAGATGGCTGGTCGCATCGGTTATTTATATGCATCATCACGACATCATCGCCTGCTTAAATCAAGTAGGGAGCATCGTAAATTATTTTTCCTGGAGAAGTCGAAAATGTTTTTCGATGTGGCACGCGATTGGGTTAGAGCATTTTAAGCTTAAACACCTGAATCTACAACGAAAAGAGCTATAGCGAAGCTGGTAAATGATGAGGATGTTTGTGTTAACCAATGGAATCTGGATTCAATGTATTGAACATGACGGTGTCCAACAAGAAAGCTCTTACTACTTTGGACACTGTACATAAATGAACTTAATGTCTTTTAGTTAATATTGTTATTATTTATCAGCTACTTTATTTTCCTACCTACATACACTTGTGTAAATATCTTATAAAGTGTGAAATAAAGAATTAAATTGAATTGAATTATTTTCCATTCTGCACAAATGACAATATTATTATACGACTAATTGTCAAGGAAACAACCATGTGGTAAAAAAGCTAAAAGTGGCTCATCTGGAGCTGTAGACGCTCTGATGACTTATCCCACTCCATGCTGCAACAGCTACAAAATGTGATAAGAAAAAAAAAGGACATGCAGCTTACTGAACTTTATACAATCATGTACTCGATAGAGCAATAATATTATCTTTTAGAAATTTAATGTAAAAATGAAGTTTTGATCAAAAGTTATTGCGCATGAAAATTATTAGAGGAACGACTGACATTTGGGACACCCTGTACATCTCTTTCATATAAATTACTGTAAAAACCTAATTAAGACCCTACAGTTGTACTTGGCCTAAATTGCTCATAAATACCCCAAAATAAATGAACCTTTTTTGCCAGATCTCAAAAAAATGTACGTTCTTATTAGCGAGTGTTTACTGTACATGTATGGCATTCATTTTATCTGTTTTGGTTTGTTTTTAAAGGTTAGGGCGATAACACAAGACTTATTTCAAACATCAGTAAACTTAAGAGGGGATGAAGTTGTTTTTGAGGTGTATGTGGCTTAATCCAGTCATGTCCAGTGATGCCAACCAACTGCAGCATTAAATTTAAACATCTGCCTTGATGACATTTATTCATGAAAGTGAAATAAGAACTGTTTACTTGTGTCTTCGAATTTTTTAGTCTTAAACAACGATTACTTTTTCTTTATCATGCTTGTCTGTAATTAAAGCCGAGGCAATGTGACCCTCTACGGTCACTGTTATTCCACCTTGCAGATACACTTCTTCATCCAGCTGAATTCTGCGAACAAACTCGCCATTAACGGTGTATATAGCAAGCGTCAGGCGTTCTGTCGCTCGTTCCCCACCAGCAAGGACGACATGGTAACTTGTCGGGTGACATGCAATGCGATAATAGACATCTCTCTCATATTTGATATTAAATTTGCCATGCTGGTGTCCCTCCACATCAAATAAGTAAAGGCTGTAATCGAGTTCGTCCAGTATTATGACGCGACCATCACAAGTAGCAGTGATATCTATTGCATCCTTGAACACTCCTCCACCAAAGCTACAAACAAACTCGCCACTCGAATCGTGAACATCAACAACGTCACGTGACAACAGCAGAATTTTGCCGCGTTGTTTGCCGCTGCTCACTGTTAGTCTGCCCCAGTCCCGTCTCCTTACAGGAAACTTGTGCTGTAGGTCATCGGTCATGTTAAAAATCTGCACTTCCCTTTCCCATTCCTCAGCCCCAGGCTTCTTCAGATCGACCAGTAAATAAATATTTTCGTCCTCGCCTGCAGTGGCGACATCCAAAATATCTAACTCTGTATCGGCGTCATCAGTTTGAGGATTAAACCTAAAATCAAACTTTCCGTTGCTATCAAACACCTTCACGGTTTTATCCCAGTCGTCTGCTATCAGGTATTGTCCTTTGGTGTTTGTAGCGATACCACGCGGAACCTTCAGCTTGTGCTCCTCATCACACTCCTGACCAAATGACCATGGTGTAACACAGCAGTGCTCCTTACCTTGTTTTGTCAGTAGTTTAACGACTCTTTCGTTGTGGAGTGGATCCACTTTCTTTTTCCCGGTTTCAACATCAGGCAACGTCCACATTTTTCCACTACCGAGCACGCTCATTACATCATAGATCACACGATTAGCGTGACAGACAGAAAAAATTATTTGCCTTCTTTCGTCTTTATTGAAGCGAGCCCTCAATCTCAATCCTTCCTCCAACTCAACTTTGAAATATTCTTTAACAGCTGGCACTTGATGTAAATCGTCAAGGCAGACTCTACAAGCCGCTAATACGTCGGTAGGATTGTCAATTGTCCTCAGTATCGTAGCCATTAGTCGATATTGCATAGCTAACAGGCGATCAGATAATTCCAAAGCTTCATTATTAAAAGCTTTTATTGCTTCTAATCGAGCTTCACTAAATGTCTCCATCGCTTTGCCGAGCTTCCTCGTGGCGGACTCATCCAAGGTAGTAAGCTGTAGTTTCCTCATTTCTTTAGCAATATCGAATTGCTCAACACAAGCTGTTGCAGCTGCTGCTATCGCGCGATGCTCGCTACTGGGTCTGGCACTTTCAAACACTTCATACAACAACTCGATTCCTTCTTTAAAAAGGCTGATACTCGCTAACAAATCCTTTCTTGCTAAACCATCCAATTTCGATTTTATTTCATCGATTTCACGGACAATCAGGCCACGGAACTTCTGATCTGTAACATCACCCTCATTTAACTTCTCTGCCAGTTTATCTCTTCCTTTGTTCACCAACAGGCCGATAGTGACTTTAAATACAGCGGTTATTAGTGAACACATGTTGAGTACTCCTGTTAATGAAAATCTTAGTCTGCACTGGTATCTCCTTAACCGTTCAGTTTAACCGCTGACTGTAGATAAAGAAATGCATGCGAGATTAAGTTGCCAGTAAGAACTTAAACAGGAAAAGTTCCAAGAACAATTCTAAAATGAGAACTTAGTAAAAACGAGGAGAAAATGATTGTCCAGTGCTTTAGAAAAGGAAACTTAAAAAAGGTCTACCACCCATGGGTTGTTGATGAACTGTGTTCTTTAACCACAGCTAATTGTTCACTGGTATCTAAACCAAAAATCAATCTGGTGTGTTTTGAGGAAAAATTTCACTTTGCTTAAACTTGCTAGCTATGATTTTCGATACCGTTAAATCAGTCCGACAAACATGTTTAATAGAAAGACTTGACTGCTATCTCTTTAGTGAAGGAGTCACCTAAATTCATGTGTGCAGCAATCTCATATTGCCAATCAAACTGACTTCATGTACTACTGAATAAACGGTTTTGGTATTGAGTCTGCCATTTCAATTGCAGCAATTAAAATCATAATCCTGTACTGATCTTCTCCTCAATATTATTTATCGTCACTTTCAACACCACCCTCAGCTGTTCACCGTAATTCGAAAAGCTTCGAAACCTATTTGTTTCAAAATTTACATATCATTTAATTTAAGTCATTTTATGTGCTTCAGTGAAATTAGGGTGGCATGAATAAAACGTAAGATCGGCTTGTCAATACTTCAAATTAGACATGAAAAATAGTGGTGAGTGTTAGCAGTGACAAATTAATCACATCGGCGAGGACCTTTATTGAATCATTACAAACTAAGGAACTTTCATCTCGGTCAGAGTCATACTTACTGTAAATCCTCTATTAAGCCACCCCTCTTTAATAAGGCCCCCTTTTCAGAGTACGAAAGTTAACGACCCCCCCCCTCCCCCTCCCCTCCATCCTTTTTCTTTACAAGCAATTAACGTGGACTGATCAGTTATGGTGTAAGCTGGTGTATTTGTATGTGTAATCAAATAGTGACGAGTGAAATTAGGGAATAATTTCACGCGCGTTTTGTCCAAATCCTTATAATTTCCCGAGCCGAAATAATTAGGATTTGGACAAAACGCAAGTGAAATTATTCCCTAATTTCACGAGTATACCAATTGATTACCTATTAATATCATGGGTGACGAATTACCTTTATAGCAATCGAGGATTTTTGACTTGTTTATCCTGGATCGTATCGATCGATCGATAACTCCACTCTCTGAAACGTTTAAAGCTGAAATTTGGCTTAAATTTTCAGAATTTTTTGACAACATAACTCTAAAAATCCTTCTTGATGTGCTCTTTCGTGTGTTCAGGTTTTCTAAAGCGTCTTTTTATGCCCTGACATCTTCATTCATGACATTTTAAAACTTCGTCGCCATCTTGAAATGGAGGCGTATCAGGTTGCCATGGCAATTTAGTAATTTCACATGTGAAATTACAAATTTTAAAACGTTGAAATTTCGCGCCAAAATTAAGGAGTAATTCGTCACCTATGATATTAAGGCTGGAAGTTCATATTGTTTTTGGTCTTCGGGCGTATGACCTCCAACTTCATGTGCTTAACTTCTTCAACTTTACACTTTGTTTCTCTGTGTAGCCAACCACATTTTTGAAGAATAAGAATTTTGTTTCTGTTAGTTTTAGGGACCGGTCATTATTTATCGCCTGGGGCGGGGGGCGGAGGGAGGATTTGGGGCAAAACAAGTGAAATTTAGCCGATACCCCCTTTGAATGTTACTTCACTGAAGTGATCCCCCCTAATAACTTTTGATGACTTTCGTGATCCCCCCGTCATGTCTTCATATTCCAAACAAATTTGAGTGGTCCCCCCTCTGAATCCTTCCAAAGTTTTCAGCGATTCCCCTTTTGGGTTCTCAGTTACGACTGATCCCCTACCTCTTTTAATTTGTTCTCCCAAAAATCTAGTGACCCCCCTAAAATCCCCCGATAAATAATGACCGGTCCCTTAGGCTCCCACAAGCAAATTAAACTGACTGTTGACAGTGACTTGTACAACACGAGAGTCTACTCTGCCTCTTACTACGGTATTTTTGCTACCGGTGATGCATTTCGCTAAGTTGGGCCTTGGGCCTTCCCAGTTCAGTGTCAAATGTACTTTGAAATGTATCCGACGGCTTTCAATGATTGAATACTATATCTAAATCAATCCTACTCAGAAATATTTTTCTGTTATTTTGAGGCCACGGTGATTCTAAACTGTGTTTTAATTTCAATTCTGTTTTCGTTAAATTGAAAGAACTACAAAACGCTTTGTCTCAAGCAAAAATCTGTCATCCGTTACTTAGCTTTACTTCTGTACTCACTGATGGAATGCGGCGCCGAGCGGCTCGTTTGGCGTACTTGCTTCTTCTTCTTACTTGCTTAAACAAAAAAATCTTCCTCCAAACAAGCCACAACACTGAAGCCTGACCCCTTCCGCATCGATCTTAATTTGGTATCCACAGCCCCGCTAATGACCTCGAAGATACATGGCCCTATTTCGACTATTTCCTGTATAGTCGCTCCCGATAGGCATAAAGCACTACCGGACTTTGTGGGCTCTATCTTGATCCCAGTAAAAACAGCTTTTTTAAGCTGCAGAACGCCAGAAAAGCTCCGAAACTGAAAAAAGCGCCTGTTCTGCAAGCTATTTCTAACATCTTCTCTAAGCTGAGATTTTTTTAGTAGCTGAAAACGTTCCTCTAAGGAACGGACCATTAGAAAACTTATGGGCGGGGGGGCCGGCGTAGTACAAAAAAAATATTCGCGCAAGGGAAAATTAAAAGAAAACAATTCCTGCACGCCAATTAACCGTAAAAATATTAATGCTACGGCCTAAAAGAATTCATACACGGAATTTAATAACGAAAAAAAATTCCTGCCGCTCGAAAATTCTCCAAACCCTCCCCCCCCGCCCCTTCCCCCCAATAACTTTCAAATGGTCCGTCCCTAAATTGTCTATATTCTGAGCTAAGTTCCGTAAGGATGCGCCTGCAACGCGGGATAGCTACATTTATAAAGGAACGATTAACTTTTGTTAGTTTGTTTCGGGTAAAATGTTCCTTTCAATCAGGGGCACCCAAGACCGTTTTCTGTAAAATTTCTGTTCGGGGAAGCAAATATCGCCTAGAATTTTCTATTGCTTGACAACGGCTGAACATTTATAGACGAGCGTTCCATTCAGGTACAATTTTCGAAGCCTTGCTATCTAAAAAATCCCCTACTATTTTCTTAAGTTTAATTTTTTTACATTTTACTCCCGTTACTTGGGCTAATTTTCTTGGAAAATGGAAATATAAAATTTTTGGATTCAAAAATGTGATAAAAAGAGGAGTAAGAAAAATTCTCAATTTCGTAAAACGTTCAACTGCATCCAGGGCTGGAAATAATTTCCGGAGAGTCTTCCGGTGAAATTCATTTTAGCTCGGTCACCTATCGTTTCTGGCCGGTCAAATTTATTTGATAAATATCTCTTAAAGCAGGGGCCCACGAACCAAAACTAGCATTATATATTTCCGAAAAAGTCCTTGCTTGCAGCTTATAGCTCAAAAAGCGCTCGGCCGTCACTCGATGAAAACGCCTGGATATCAGAACTCACGCTTGTCAATTCGACCGGAGAAAAACACTGGCCAGGTTATCAACATGAAGTATATAGATCTTGCGTCACTGAAGGTTTTGACGGAACACTTTGAAGTAAACGACCGAAAATACCACTGAGAAATTTTGCTCGAGTTTCGAGTTCGATAAAGTTAAGAATGTTGCTAACATAAAAATGCACTGTATAAATGCAAGCAAATAAGAGGGAAAGCCTTGTTTTTGCACAGGGAGACTTCGTACATGTAACTCAAATATTGGCAGCTGAGAGACGAGAACGTTATTTCGTTTGTCCTTGTCTCCTCTAATGAGCTCTACTTCACTTGGCGAAAATTAGATCGATATAAAAGAAAAACAGTCAATATTTAGTAATTGCCAGTAACTACAAAGTCACATACTATCAAGCAATTGACCTGGCACAAGTTACCACCATCGCGGGCACTGGAATATAGACGGGTCGAAAAATATGGTATCCGTTCCTCGTCAATACCAGCTGTCACTACTGATAAGAAAAAGTCTCCCTTTCTAGCTCGACTGGTTGGCAGGACGCAGTACCATTGTACAGCCCAGTTTTCACTATGTAACTGAACAGAAAGCTAAAAGTTATTTTTAAATTAACAGCACGTCCTTACCTTAACTCCTTTGCTGTACCAATTTTCCACTCAATGATTCAATATGAAGCTCCACCAGGTCTGAGCTGAATGGGAATACATGTAATTTTAGTGAATAAGAAACACTAAACATGATAAATATTTCACTTAAAAACTCAAAAATTGCTATTAATAAAGGTTATAAACCACGGCAAGAAAAGTGGCGAGCTCAGTGCATATTAACAAAGGAGGCATAATTTGCCCGCATTTTCTAACATTTACCAGGCGGAAAACTCTTTGTTATCCGATGCTTAATTCACTCCGGTTAATTCGAGTATTCGTTCTAGACTACGAGTAGTCCCCCATTTTTCCTCAGTGATAGTAGAGCGTGCGAAACGCGAGGGCGCGTGAAAATCACCCCACGCGAGAAAAGGCAACACGCGGCGGGGAGAGAGAAAAATTTTTCTCTCTCCCCGCCGCGTGTCGCCTTTTCTCGCGTGGGTGATTTTCACGCGCGCTCGCGTTTCGCTCGCTCTACTATCCCTGAGGAAAAATGGGGGACTACTTTCGCTCGCTCTACTATCCCTGAGGAAAAATGGGGGACTACTCGTAGTCTAATTCGTTCAGACCGCTCACACAACACACACAAATACAAAACTGGTGTACGATGTATCAGCTACAATAGAGTATTTCAATAAGAGAACCTTATCAACTGTGCTAATGCTAGCCTGCGAAGCGCAGACGCATTTCCGGTCGTCGCTTCCCTGCCTCCGAAAAATATTTTTCGGAGGGAGAGAAGCGACGACCGGAAATGCGTCTGCGCTTCGCAGGCTATGCTAATGCGAGACAACTATACTTATTTTGTCGGTCACTAGCAAAAAGTGAGTTAGAAAGCAAGTATTAGTAAGCACTTACTGTTACAAAACAATACTAGGCTGTGATCCCCAGAAAATGCGTACCACAATTCCGAACGAGGAAGAAATAGCTTTAAAGCATTCCAGTTTGGACAGCCAGTTCAAAACTTCCGCCGCTCTCTCTCTCTCTGGACGTACCGGTCTATGCGCAAAGTGAATGAAACAGTTGATTTTACACTGACAGGAGCTGACAGCCAGTTGTCAGATATTGAATAGAGGGGCGTAGAAGAGTTTTCATTTAAACAGTTTCAGATGTCATCCGCACGTCATATGATCGGCGTTGTACTGGGCGTTAACTGCTGGAAGTTTTTCCCAGCAAAGCGATAAAAAAAGAGTGTGTGAGCCAGGAAGTGGGCGTTGTGATAGCCTGAGTATCAGGCGTTTCTGGGGAAAAAGGGGAAAGATGGAAGCGAAAAAGGGAGAGAGCTGAAGGAGAGAAACCTTTCTCTTCTCCCCACTCCCCCATCAAAAATCTCCTCTCCCCTATCCCCTTAGGAGGGCCTGATACTTAGGCTAGCATTGTGAGTCATCTCCCAGCCAAAAATAATTTCGGTAGAAAAAATCGCCAGCAAGCTATTATTCTTAACTAATTCCCAGACAAATTTTATCTAAAATGCCATACTTCCCAGCCAGCATCACGATGCCTGAGGAACGGCTTTTTTGAATATCGGCTCCACGGAGTACTCCTGATAAAGTTTGCTTAGTTTTGCTTCAACATTTTGTGCTTCGGTAAAACAGAAAAGAGAAGCTTGAAGTTCCGGCTTAAAGTAATCAAGGTTAGCTGACTTTGGGCTCGTAAGCCGAGAAGTTATAGAAAAAAACTCGTGGTTGCTAATAGCCCTAATAGTTATCGAGACAGTTTGATCGTGATAGAATGATTTTATGTCACGCGTATGAGCACGGTACTCGTAACAATTATAGTGCTCAATTGTTTACGATTAAAGTGATGAAGTTAGAGTGTAATACTGTGAAGTAGCGCCTGCTATCTATTTCACAACCAAGTTAAGTGAAATCACACTGAAATCAGACTATTAATTGTAAAGGTAAGGGATACAACGACCCATCATCCATTACTCAAGTTGGAAAGTAGACTTCAATAATCCAATACGAATAAATTCCTCAGTCAGTAGTAACTCTTAAAAGTTTACCAAGACAAGTCAGATCATAGACTACGAGACATACATCTTCATAAAAA
>OZ037995.1:30752082-30754582 GCA_964035705.1 Porites rus
TGTTTTCTATATTCTATTAACAAGCAAAAAATTGTACATGTGCTAGTCCCTAGCACCAGCATCTTCTGAGCTTAGTGGCAGGAAGATCCCAGCACCATGTAAACTGCCTTTGCTAGGAATATCGTAGAACCAGGGACGAACAGAAAAATAATGCAGCAAGCTTTAATTGTTAATTCCTTCTCAACTATTAACCACGGAGACCGAAATTTCTGCGTGTAAACTAGGACTTTGTTAGTGCTATGATATTTCCTCCCTCCAAGTAAACAGCCCTCAAATAAAGAAGATTTCGAGTTCATAGCTTTTTGCCCTTTAAGAAGGCGAAATTGTTCCAGCACAGTCGCTATTGTTTTAAAACACATGAGCAGAATATATACAATTCCATTGAGTGGGATGAAGTTTTCAAATGGCCACCGTGACTTCCTTACAGTAAACGACAATGCAACTCCAGGGCATTGGAAGGCAGCTGAGCTCCGTCTAGCAGTTTCTTCATTAACACCTTTATTTACAAGAATAAATTGAGGAGAAAGGTGTAAGTTAATAAAGTTTAAGGTTTACACCAGTGGAAGGCGAACTGTAAACAAGTGGGACAAGTGTGATAATGCTAAGAGGAAAAATAGATTCGCACGACCCGAAGATATGCCGTTAAAATTCTTACTTACCTTATATCAAGAGTTATCAAATTGTCATATCTTGCCTTTAAAACGACAAGAGTTTGTATAGTAACCTGTCTTGTTCGCCTGGTTCAGTCAAAATAAAAGCCTTCCTCGCAACAGGCTCGGACCGATACGGCTCCACATGACAAGGACACAAACTACGGTAGAATCTCTCTCGCGTTCTCTGTTACTTTCCCGAGAAACACACTTATTTGAAAGGTTGTCGAAAACACATGGAACTAAAGTACCTTGACCAGCTACGAAAGAAGACAAGTGTTGTTTCTTCATGATCGCGAAGCCATTCGCCGATCGAGTCACTCGCCGATAGATAACTGGGGCTTGCTTGGAACACCAAAATAGCGCTAACTCGCCAAAAACACTTCAAAACGGCCTGAGACGCGCGCAACCAACAAAGAATACAACAAGGCAATAAGGTAAGTCGATTTTATTGACAAACATAACATTTTTCTCTCTTTTAAGAAAAACCGTTTACATCTCATACAAGCCTTTGTAAATAACCGTTTGTAACACAACACCGCTCGCAAGCAAGAGTCACGTCCGCGTTCATGTAATGAGCTTGGGCCGCCTGTGATCCGACATCAAGAATATAAATCACAAGTAACCAGCTACAAATACAGGCTATGCAGCCATTCACTAGAGCAATCGAGGCGGCAGTGCAGCTTCTTTTCTCGTTCAGCAAAACCAGCTTGTGGCTTCAAACAACTTCATAAAAAGCGACCGAGGTAATAGTTTTTCTCCGTTGTTCTTACTTTTATAACTGCACCGAAAATCCAAAGTCACAGTAATTTCGACGGCTGTCACTTAAAAATTCTTTTCCTTCACATTATCTGCGAGGTTTTTTTAGCTGTTCTGCTGTGTAAAATCCTAGAATCCCGATGAGTTTAATAAATTTTAAAAAACTAATGCTCATCGCTACAACGTTTTGATTTTTCATTCATGCTTCATGCAGTCCAGGCGAGTCCTTTCGCGCGTTGACAGTTTTGATAGACGTGTGACATGTGAATAGCGGAAGTCCCTTGTCTTTTGCGGTTTGTTCTAGTCGGGGAGATTCAACGAGATTTTGTGGGCGTTTTTAATAAAACAATTATTCCACTCGCGCTTCTTGGATATGAGATGATTATAGCCAACTCAGCGCTACGCGCCTCGTTGGCTATCTATCATCTCATATCCAACGCGCCCTCGTGGAATAATTGTTAATAGGCCATTTGCATGATGACGTCACGCGCGCTGTGCATTATGGTTATAGTAGTAAAGACCGCGAAAGTTTAAACAAAAATGGCGGCAACTGATGCGAAAAGTCATGAAAACAAGGACATTTAAGGCCACTCAAAGTCCGAAAATTTCAAGAAGAAAATTGTTTTGACTGAGGACGATGTCCCAGGGGCATCGTTCAAAAATAAGGATCCTCAAATCTTTCATAATGAACAACTTAAACGTTGGTTAAAGTGTCGAGGTGCTAGTGTGGGTGGGAGTCGAAGAGAATTACTTACAAGGTTTGTAGTTCTGTCAGTATTTTTCTGTCAGTATTTAAAGAATTAAAGCGATTTTCTAAGGGCCCAGCTGTGTCCTTGACTTTAATAGAATAAAGGATTATCAAGCATCAGGCCAGGACAAGAAAATCGTCGATCCGGATGGAGGGATACATCTTCGTAGACTTCGACTTGAGCGCGAGCTGCGGTCACAACAAACCAGCGATAATCTTCCCAAGAGAGCTACATGGCCCAGCGATGGTTGGACATTATCCTTGGAACAAATGCCTCCGTCTCAGCATTGTTATTTGTTTGCTCATTTAGCCAGAGAAATGGAAAGTAACTCGAAGAAAGTTC
>OZ037995.1:30759582-30762082 GCA_964035705.1 Porites rus
AAAGAAAACATATACACAATAACCTATTGTCAAAAGTCTCTCACAAAATTAAAATCGAGAATTTTGACCATCAAAATTGAAGTGATTATTTTCGTATAAGACCCTATTTTTCTTTGCCAGGCTGAAAAGGTTGATATATTTTTGGGTATTTTAATGCCAAATTTCAGCCTGTAGGTTCTTGAATCACTAGGTTCTGTACCACTACATACTCTTAGCTACTTTTTTTTTCTTTGCTAAAATAAGAACCTATTTAAGAAACTAAATAGGCTAAATTTGTGCTTATTCCCATTTCAGTAAGAACCTATTTAGGCTAACTTGGAAAGTGCAGTTTCTTTGTTGCGGGTTTTTACTGTATTGCAACAAAACGTTCCTAAAATATACGATCATCAGGACGACCACTCGTGCAGAACAACTACAGTCACTTCACTAGACAATCAACTTGAAATCAAATTTAAACTTGTGCAGTACTGTTTTATTCTGCATTCAGGTCTTCATCAAGTAAAGCTAGAAAACTGACTCACATTTAGTTTTGGGTAGCAACCGTGAGACCAGTTTATGAAGGCAAATTGAATTTAAGAGAACCGCCCGCTTTTCAATGAAGCTTTACACCAGGGGAGGAGGGGGGATTAGGGGCCTCCTTATAATAGCTTTTACCCCCAGGTTCTGCTAGAAAGAGGTACCCTGTTTTTTGGAAAGACAGGGGAATTCACTGTTGAAATAAATGAAAGGGTACAAAACTCTTTCATTAATTATTTTTATTAAACGTTACTAACTCTAAAATGACATAAACACTTCCTGTTTTAGCGATTCACTCTTATTAGGTAGGTCGTGTAAAAGCCGGGTAGTATTTTCAATGGAAGGCATACGAAAGAGGTACCTTTTTAGTGAAAATGGTATATAAAACTATGTAAACATTAAAACTATGTAAATCTTATCGTGAGTAGTCCCTTCTCCCGGCATTTTACACCATCAAACATTCTGTTGACATTTGACGTGTTCCCTAAAACTCAATTTTGCTGCTTATTTAATTACACCTTATTTTGGGGGGGGAAACAAGGGGTCCAGACCGCTCCCGCCTCCTCCATCTTGAATTCCTCTCTCCGATCCCTTTTTTCTTGGCTTCCTCCTTTTAGCATTTTTGCATCAAAGACTGTTGACATTAAAACGTGTATTTTCCTGGAACACAAATTTGCTGCCTTTGTGTTTAAACTCCAGGCCCCAGTCGTTCAAAAGGTGACTAACGCTATGCACTGGATAAATCTCAGTATCAAACGGATAGTGCAGTTGGTGTCCCTAATACTTCATGTCCTTTGGATAACGATTTTTCCGGTGGATAAACAACTGGAGCCAGTTTCCCAGAGTTAAACTGGGTTGTTTTCACCACAAAGCGCGGGAATTTTAGGGGCTAGCGCAGTTACGAAATATTTTAGCCAGAAGCTAGAAAATAATGATATTACATTTTCTGGCTTTATAGAATGTTAAAATAAACCAACACGGACGACACCTTTTATGGGTCAAAAGATTTCTATGTCTTGGGTCACAATTAAAATAACGCGGTTTCTGAATATTGCTTGCATACCATTCCTTAAAGATTTTGGGACGGTTAATCACTGGTTAAAAAATTCCCCGAAGGCATTAAAAACATGAAAGACTTTTGATGCTTTCCGATAGTGTTCTACATTCTGTTAATTTATTTTGCCTTGAAGAGTTGATGACGGGAATAAATATCTGGATTGCTTTGATATAAACAGACACGGGCGACACCCTTTTATGGGTCAAAAGATTTCTATGATTTAGGTCACAATCAAAATTACGCGGTTTCGGAATATTGCTTGCTTACCATTCCTTAAAGATTTTGGGACAGTTAACCACAGGTTCATAAAATTCCCCGGAGGCGTTAAAACATGAAAGACTTTTGATGCTTTCCGACAGCGTTTTATACTGCGTGTTGAAAAGTTGATCACGCAAATTAAAATCTGGATTGCTTTGACAGAAACAGGCAAACGATGCACCCCAAGCAACAGGGCACCCAGGTTATTTTAAGGATTATTAGCATGGCTGAAAACACGAGCCGGCAATATGATGCGAAACCTGTGTACCTATTGGCTACTCGACTGAGCCTGAAAGATGTGCCCATCTTGCCTTTCGACATTTTCCGCTTTGGTCCAGCAAGAAAACGATATCTTTTTGGCCATGAAATAAATCCCTTATTGTCCCAGCTTGTTCGGTCGAGATGGCTGGATATTGGCCTCCTTGTTCTTTTTTGCGTTGTTATTATCGTCTTTTTTGATCCGTGAATGCGAAACAAGAACTTGATCAATATCCTTCTTGATCTCACGCTTGGTCAATAACACATATCAAGAGCCTGTACATGAGTATTAAGGGACTTCAAAGAAGCCCGAGCCCCTTGCGGCGTAACAACACAAAACCGGCTCTAAGAGTTAGTTAATGTATTTAAGATTAAACGCACATTGTCTTAAAATACTTCATACTTGACTGG
>OZ037995.1:30767082-30769582 GCA_964035705.1 Porites rus
TAAAGTGAATGCAATCCTAGATGATGCCTCAAACGAGACATTCTTGAACGAAGAAGTGGCCGGAGCCCTTGGACTAAAGGAGTCTTATCAAACCGTGAAAGTTCATGTATTGAACAATTCTGTAGAGACGTTTCAGACTATGCCGTTAAAAGTAGAGATCGAAAGTGTTAATGGTCAGTTTACAAAGGAAATTGAAGTTAAGACCTGTCCCCGCAATGTCACTGGAAATTACCAAGTGGAGAATTGGAATGCGAATAAAGGCAAGTGGCCTCACCTTGCACAGTGCGACTTCGCGTCACCAGCAAAAGACGGCTTGGTAGATTTGTTGATCGGTGTTGATAATGCTGACTTGCATTACTCGTTTGCTGATGTACGTGGAAAGGTGGGTGAACCGGTGGCGCGCTTGGGTCCGCTTGGGTGGACTTGTATCGGACCTCCAGATGGTAGAGCGGAGACTGGAACAAGAACGCATACAATTCGAACACTGTTTACAAGGGATGTAGAGCCGGTTAGTGTAGCAGGTGGTTGTTGTGATTTAGATGGAACGCTTAGGAGGTTTTGGGAGATCGAGAGTTATGGAACTGAGCTAAATGACCGAGTCGTGTGTACTGCAGAAGAGAGATTGGCCTTAGAAAGGGTTAGCAGCTCAGTCTGCTACAACGGTGAGAGATATAGTGTTGCTGTGCCGTGGAAAGGACAGAGGCCTCAACTTCCCGATAATCGTCAGATGGCAGAATCCCGTCTTCTCAGCACAGAGAAAAACCTAAAAAAGAGAGAATTTGTTGAGAGAGAATATAAGAAGACCATCGAGACTTATGTGGAGAAGGGGTACCTGCGTAAAGTCCCAGAAAATGAAGCACCGCCCCCTGAAGTTTGGTACCTACCACACTTTCCGATTGTTAGGATGAGCAAGTCTACAACCAAAGTAAGGATAGTCTTTGACTGTTCCGCCAAATACAAAGGAATCGCTCTTAATGATGTCATTCATGCTGGGCCGAAACTTCAGAGAGAACTCTTTGATGTTCTGATCCGCTTCCGCCGTAACCCGGTTGCCCTTGTCTGTGACATTCAAGAGATGTACCTCCAAATAGAAATTGAGTCTGAAGACCGACCGTTGTTTCGAATCCTGTGGCGAGACGGAGAAACAGGCCGCAACCCAGATGTGTATGAATTCTCTAGAGTTGTTTTCGGGAAGAACTCAGCTCCCTTCGAAGCCCAATTCATCGCCCGGGAGAATGCCAGGCGGCACCAAACCGAGTTCCCATTAGCTGCAGAAACTGTCCTTCAGTCCACCTACATGGATGATTCGTTAGACAGTGTTGAGGAGGACGAGAAAGGAGTCGACCTGTATCACCAGCTTAATGCATTGTGGGCAAAAGCAGGCATGCACGCCCGAAAATGGGTGTCGAATTCAGCAACGGTGATGGCAGCCATACCCGAGGAGGACCGAGCCACAGAAGTGGACATAAAAGACAGTAAGGATACAGTAACGACAACGCTTGGCTTACAGTGGAACAGCACCGATGATTTATTGGCCGTGCCTGCAACACCCGTGACCGAGGGCTACCCAATTACTAAGAGGAGTGTTTTGAAGAAAATTGCAACTGTTTTTGACCCGCTTGGCCTGATAAGCCCTTTCGTCGTACAAGCGAAGATTATGCTCCAAGAACTGTGGAACCGTGGCTATGACTGGGATGAGGAGGTTCAGGACGAAGTGGCTAATCGTCTTCAGGTCTGGTTCTCACAGCTGTCATGCCTAGAAAAGGTCAAGATTCCACGGTGTCTGCAAAACCAGCAACCAGTCAAGTCGAAGGAGGTGGTGACCTTTGTTGATGCCTCAACACAGGCCTATGGAGCTGCCTCCTACTTACGCTGCGAGTATGAAGATGGTACCGTGTCCGCACAGCTGATAGCTTCTAAGAGTAAGGTTGCCCCGCTTACCCCCATGACCGTGCCAAGGCTGGAATTAATGGGAGCCATAGTGGGTTTAAGGTTAACCCAGTCCGTGTCCAGAGTCCTGGAACTACCCGTGAAAGCAGCGTCGTTATTTTCCGACAGTACAGACGTGCTATGGTGGATTCGTGGAAGAGGCCGAGACTTTCGACCCTTTGTGGCAAACCGTATTGGAGAGATACAGATTAGTACTGAACCGGTACAGTGGCAACATGTCTCCACCGACAAAAATCCTGCAGACCTGTGTTCCCGAGGAACGAGCCCAGCTGAGCTTGCTAAATCCGAACTATGGTGGAATGGCCCGGAATGGCTGATGAAGGAGAAAAGTGAGTGGCCTAAGATGGAGTTAGCCGAAAGCCCGAAAGTGATGCCCGAAATGAAGTCGACAACAAAACAGCAACAGGGTTCTACCACCCTCGTGACAGTGCAAGAAAACCAAGCTCAGAGGGACAAGCCAAGTCAGGGTGGCAGTGTTCCAGTCTGGAGATTGAACCCGAAACGCTTCTCAAGTTGGAGCCGACTGGTGAACCTACATGCTAGAGTAAGG
>OZ037995.1:30774582-30777082 GCA_964035705.1 Porites rus
GCACCAAAAAGGGAATGAGCCCAGCTCTCATAGAAATGATTAAGGTCAGGTGTACCTCAGAGGAAACATACCTATTTTTTGCCTGCTGAAGCCTCTTTTCCCTGACAGGGGAGGGGGTGCGGCTTCTTCTCAATAGAAAAGAATTATTGGGAACATCTGGGATCTCATCCACAGTCACTGAACTAAAAGGTTCAGGACTCTTTGGTTTAACATCTCCTGGACTGGAATTCAAATTAATTGCTGATATTAGTGTCAATATTTAACTAACAGGGAAGGGAGCGTAAAAGCAACATTATGATGTAATATGGGACCTCCAATGTAGCCACAGATTCCTTTGCTTATCACTTACTTGGCCAGGTTTGTTCAAAGCTGGGTTAAGATAACCCTGGGTTAGTGCGAGGTATGTGTAAGTACTCTCAGGGAAGCCAGCAATACAGGCAAATTTTTAAGGTGGGCAAAAACGGCTTGTCTGCATTGCCATGGGTGCCATCTTTGACCACTGAGAAAGACAGGGGAGAATAGAAATGACAACTCTTGGACTAGTCATCGGGTAAAAAAAGCTTGTAAGAATGGGGAGGGGAGAAAAAATAACATATTGTTTTCTCTTCTCTCTCCCTAGCCTGCGTAGCAAGAGTTTGCTCTTGTTCTATTTTTGGTGCGGCCAAAACCAAAAATCCTGTTCCATGTCATTCCTCCATCTTTCTTTGCTCCGAAACCACACAAAAACGCTTGCTACACAGGCTACTTTCTCCCTAACCTCTTTGACTTGCCCTTACTCCTCAACTTCTTTGAAATTCAACATGTTGGTTGCCATGGTTATGTTCTGCACTCCGCACAATGGGTCTATCAGTCCTTTTTGCTACTCAACTAAATCTATCAACAAGTACATGTTGTCATTTGAGTGTAATGAATGAATTATTGAATGCTGTGCTTTTTGCAAACAATGTTAATTTTTGAAATTATATGTATATGCATTTTGTTATTAAGTCATTAATTATTTTATTCACAGTATTCATTTTTATATTTGCATTTTTGTATGTATTTATTACATATTTGTGTATTGATGTATTTTTATTCCATGTACAGTGGTGTAGTTACAGCCACTTACCTGTCTTTTATCTCTTTCTTTTTCTTCTTTGCTTTCTTCTTGTCCTTGCGTTTTACAGATTCACTCATCTTTTTTCTTCTTTTCTTTTTTATGCGTTTCTTTTCCTCCTGCTCATCAATTGATGACTGATCACTGTCTGATTCTGATCCAGAACTGGATGAAGAGTCAGTATCTGAGGAACTGCTGCCAGAATGTCGCTTAGATTTCCTTCTTTTCTTTTTGGCTTTCTTCTCTGCAGCTGAAAGTTAACAAATAACAGTAAGACATCACCCAAGAACAAAAGTATGGTGCAAGGGGCCAGCAGGCAGCACTGCTGCTAGAGCACAGCCCTGTACATAAATTTAGTCAATGGAAACATATCCTGTACCTTTAGCCTTTGCTTTTGGAATAAGTTCACCACAGTTGATAATCTTTACATCCACTAGGGGCCTACTCTTATCATCAACTCTTTGTATCTTGATCTCTGATACTATTTCCTGACCTTGCAATACATGGCCAAATATCACATGAATCCTAGAAATAAATAAACAATATGCCACAATATAAGCAAGAGAAACAATTGAAGTGTGGGTAATCATTGATCTGTGACTTGCTTTTGAGTGGCACTGCAACAAAGAAAAATGCATGTATGTATACAAGTCATGTACAATGTCATTACTTAATTTCGCATTTTTTACGAAATTTGTTTGCGGGAATAAATATCCTCACAAAACGATAAAATGCCAAAAATTTTAATAGTTAATACATGTACCCATAGAAAATTCAAATCATATAAAAACGATAAAGATTTAATAACAACAACTGTTTCTACTGTAGAGCCTAGGTGTATCGACAACAAATTATTAACTGGTTTTACTGGTACTTTTTAATCCGTTGTGGAATAATGTTAATATGCATTTTGTTTGTTACAGTTTATCTTGATATCTTTTAAAAATTCAGATGTTTGAAAAATAATATCGCAAAATTTGATGCCCTTTTTTATATTTGTGTACTGAAATTGAAAAAATGAAACCATGTGAAACACTGTCTTGTCTGTACCAATAATGTCAAATTTCCTTTCTATCAGTAAGAACAGCTGAATCAAGTTAAAAGAAAACTTACCCATCAAGATGTGGGGCAGGCTGAGTTGTTCTGTGAAAAGCAAAATAAACACACTATAAAAACTTAAAACATTAAAACTTTGTCTTTATTTACACTACAATATTGTTATGTATCACAGAGATGCCATTTTACCTTGGAAGACCTGAAATCTGCCCCAAGTTGTTCACTCCTTGGATCAGGTGATATTTAGCAGATAAATTAATATCCAGTGGATAAACATTAATTAGGGAAAACAACTGGATCAACGACTGGATAGAGATTAATATTATCAAGTTGATACATTGAAGTACA
>OZ037995.1:30784582-30812082 GCA_964035705.1 Porites rus
TTTCATGTGTTCACGGTTTTCTGAGCTTTACAGTAATTTAGCCCGCTCGGGATTTCCTGCGGGATTTCTTGCTTATCTGTTCAAATTCACTCCTGAAAAATCTGTCATTTAAATAATTTTAAATGACAGATTTTATACGTCGCTTAGCTTCTTTGCTTCCAGGGAAAACTCGATGCCACAGTTCCATAACAATGCTTTATTACTTTTTTTGCGGTTAAAAAATCAGGAAAGAAAATAGCCTTAACAATCTGACTACGAGTATTCTGTCATTTTCCTCACCACCCGCGAGAAAGGTGACACGCGAAAGAAAGAGAGCACCGCGCGTGGGACACCTTCCTCGGGGGTGGCGATTTCAATAATTTAGCGCGTTCATTGCTAACCAGGTCTAAGGGACAGGTCATTGTTTATCTCCGGGGAGGGGGGAGGATTTGGGGCAAAACAAGAGGAAAGTTAGCCGATACCCCCTTTGAGTGTTACGTTACTGAAGTGATCCCCCCTAATAACTTTTGATGACTTTCACGATCTCCTGCCCACCCCCCCCCCCCCCCCACCACGTCTTTATCCCCAATCAAAATCCCCAATCAGAATCCTTCCGAAGTTTTCAGTGATCCCCGCTTTTGGGTTCTCAGTTACAACTGATCCCCTCTTTTGTTCTCCCAAAAATCAAGTAATCCCCTCTAAAATCCTCCGACCCCGCACCCAGGCAATAAATAATGACCGGTCTCTAACCCATATATGGCGTACATAGCAAGACCTGAACCCAGGCCAAATTGATGGGAGTCGAGTGCTCTGACCACTGCCTCACCCCTCCCCCCTGTGTTCAATTCAAAACAAAAAAACTGTGTATTTAATAAAAAAGGAAACCAGTAACACATTTAATTTTATTTTGCAAATAAAACATAGGAATTAACAAAATACCAATGCTATTACAATGCTACAGTTCAGTCATGATAAAGATACAATGTAAATGTTGAGGAATTTTGATTTTCAGAGACAAAAATCAAATCTTGTACCTTAATAATTTAAAGCATGTTGCATTCTTTCTTACATTTTCCAAGGGCTAAAGATGTAATAAATCATCTGTAGTGACACCAAAAAAAATGGGAGCCCTAGAAAATGAATGTCAAATTTTTCAGAATTTTAAATGTGTAATCACAATTCTCGTAAAATTTGACATTCATTTTCTCGGACTTCCATGAGAAATTTTCTTTGGTGTTACTACAGATGATTTATTACATCTTCAGCCCTTGAAAAATGTAAAACAAAGAATGCAAAATTCTTTAAATTATTCTGTTTTTTTGTTTTGTTTTTGTACACTGAAAATTAAAATTACTCAATTTCCTGGTGGATTCTGTCTTAAATTATCGGTACGCCTATGTAGAAATTCATTTTCATCCTTGGTTCATTTTATTTAAGAAAGAAAAAAACTTTCATATTAAAACCAAGGAAAACTTGCAACCAAACACTGAGTTTCCAAGAACTTGTAGCCCGCACTGCAGCTGGCGGTTTGTTTGCTGTGTGCAGGGTGTTGTTTTCCTTTGAAGTTTGTAAAGTGAGAGATGTCTCTGAAATCCCCCCAATGAAACCGCCAACTAGTCTACGTAGGTTAAAGAACTTGTTGATCACAAACTTTCAGCCCTCTTGACCTACTTACGCTTGGGCAGTATTAATAACATGGCATATTTACAAAGCTTTCCATTTATAAACCCACAAAGGGCTAACACTAATTAAGAGATAAGAAATATTAACTCCATTTATGTACATGTAGCTTTCTTGTAAACACACAAAGGCAACTTTAACTAATAATTTGTGGTCCAAAGTTTGCATAATCTGGACACAAAAACCAACTTATGACCTGTTCCCTTTAAGGCCACTTTGCTTTGGGCACAATGTAGACTCTAAAATTTTTAGGTAATTGTGAATCTAGAAATTGAAACTAAAGGCTGGTTATTAAAACAAAGTTTAGGTGGTGTTTAACACAACTTGCGTATTCTAAATCATTTTTCAATTATTTTACCATCCTTACCGCCCATATCTGGAAAACATTGTTTGTTGTTAAGAGCATCAAAAAGGCTTCCAGGCTGAAAAAATGATTTAATATCTATTTTGGGGGCCCAGACATTTTTTTAAACCTCGTTCTATCAGTAAGGCTCTGTTTTAATAACCAACCCGGAGTGTTTTGTGCAAAATACACGTATAATCCGGGACAGAAATCACATACTTTAATGCTATTAAGGCCCGTTTAGAACCCAGAGTTGCACAAAATGACATGAATGATGAGAAAGACATCAAATCATTCTGAAAAGTGCAAGTGAACTATAATAATAACAATATCTTTTTAATGGTTTTGAAAGATTTTCCAATTGATGTAACTCCAGCAAACTTGAAAACGGATCGGCCCAACTTTTTTAAGGATTTGTCTACTTAAGTTTTCTTTTCTTTCTCTCTTTTTAATGACGCCTAGAGAGGCCATTAAGGTTACTATATTGACCATTTTCACATAGACCATAATTTATGCACCTTGTTTACCCCGAAAATTTTGCATTTTGTTCTCAGTTTCTCCTGGATATTACAGTCATCCCAATATTGAAAAGAATATTGAAAAGAATGTTTATGCAAAATTTTGGGGGCAAACGAGGTGCATTATGGTATATGTGAAAATAGTGAATCAATGGATTTCCATAATGATATAATTATGCATTTGTTGGATTTTGAAGTAGCACAAAACCATGTTGATGACACTTCCCCTAAAAAGTAATTGGAAAGTTTGGCACTTGCATGTATAAACTAACATCGAGCTATTCAATAAAATACCCCTGCCATTTTCTTGTTGTCTTGCTCAACAAGGAATTTAGACCTTAATTCTTATTCGGCTTCTTGATTATGTTAATCTCGATATTGAAAATTCGTGTCCCAAAACAAATTGCATAGATTCTTTAGTGTTATATAGAGGATATTAAGATAATTATATATATGCGCTCGTTCGTAAAATATTGTTTTTGCCACGAGAAAATAAAATTCATATCTTCAAGCCGCCGTGTAATGTTCTTTTTATTATATAGACAAAAAGACATTGATAAAATAATAGAGGGAAATTACCGACATTACGTCATCGATAAACTCACGTGTGAGATTATGGAAAATAAACCACTCGGGTCCCGGATGTAGTTTTTATGAATTTTACGAGTGGTATATTTTCCAGTAAAACACTCGTGTCTATATAATAAATGTTTATAAAAATTGCAGACTGTCAAATCACAGCCATGAAAACCTAAAAATACCGGCCTACATTTTTGTAAAAATCTAAAAAAAAGTTACCCAAATTTTTTTCCACACACCCTTTCATTATAAATTGTTGATTAAAACTAATAAACTCGAAGACACAACACTAAGTGAACAGTGCAGATTTTTTCGTGATGAATGTCATCAAAGGTAAATTTTTGCATTTTGCTACATGTATACAGTTGGTTGGCTTCACTGGACGTGACCAGGCTAGGTTTATCCAATTATTAATAATAAACATCTCTTGCTTATAACTTTATTGAATAACAGACTAATAGGCATGTGTACATTAATATTTTTCATTTTTTCCACATATTTATCATGCGACAAAATCCTAGCAGTGGTTAAATAATGACCGTTGTTAGCTGATTAAGATTTGGGCACAAGGCCATAATATTAATCTTACAGCATTTTGTTATAGGCAATGATAACATAGCTTCTTTTCAAGATAATATGCAAAAAACAGTTTGAAGTATAAACTCTCAGTCAACACCTTATTTGGTTTGGTTTGCTCGGTAAACAACTTTTTTTCCTGAGGCTTTGTTTGCTTGTTGTTCATATAGAGTTTATTAATTCAGCAGCAGAAACTTCTAAAAACATTTCCCCCCAAAAAAAATCAATATTACTCTACTCTTCATTTTTGACTTTTTTAAAATGATTTTCACTGCATTTTCTGAAAACTTTTTACCAGAAAATAAACTTGTGGCTGACGTTTCACAGACCTTAACTGCCTTTTCCTGACCACTTGCAAACTTTTCTTGATTTTCCTCTGGCCAAGAAAAAATCACATTTCTTTTATAATCATGCATATGTATAACTATTTATATTATAGATTTTCCCTGATTATGTCTGTCCATGATAACACTGTCATTGACACATTTTGGCTGTGCTGTGATTGTCCCAGATGCCTCAAATAATGTTCAGATGATCGGGACAATCATATCTAAACCCTACCCAGACGATCGCAAATTACCCGAATGAGTGAGATGACCTAGTTCTAGACGTGATACTATGACTTTTTGGAACTGACTTCTAGCTTGTTGACGCCACAAAATAGAGAGAAAAAGCAGATAGCAAGGCTCGAGGTTTGCTCTCAATTTAAAATCCATCATTTATACATGTATGTTTGGCTTGTTTGCAAAACCCACGCAAAAATTCTATTGTCTGACCCAGAGACATCGCTGATGACCCCATGTCTCTTGTCATTGAGGCAATCACCAGGTAATCACATGGAAACCACCAATTGTCCCAGTTGTCTGGATCATTTTGAAACTTTTTTAAACGACTGGGGTGATTGGGATGATCATATGGAAACCAGGCTTTATATACCTATCTTCCCATAATAAACACCTACAACTGTATACTCACATTAAAAGCAGGAGTCAAGCTAATAGCCTACAGAAAATTAGTAGCCAAACCTAAAACAGTTTAAAGAGAAACTGTTAAGTTACCAAATGTAAACTTACAATAATATTTAATCATACATTCTTTATTAATAGGGCTATTAGGCTTGCAAAGCAGTCAAAGTTTTCATGTGCCAAACTTAATTTTAATTAAGGCCAACAGTATGTTTTTTGCCCGTGATTTAGCTAGATGCCAAACTTCATTATTAAAACAGTTTAAAGACATAACAAAATTGCCATTTGATATTAAGTTACATTTCTATTATTTCACATGAAAATCATGAATCTGTCAGGGTTTATAAGAAAGTCAGTTTTACAGCTTGCCATTTGGACCAGCTGTGTGTAGCATGTGCCAGCCCAACAGACACTTTAACCTGCCCAAAAAGAATTTTTAATGAGCAGGATTGATTACAGTTAAGCAAAAACAGTTTTGAGGGACGCTTGTCAACTGAAGGGAGCCCTCTCCCCTTATAATACACTGTATGTCATGTGGCAGTTTTAAATCTGGATCATTTGCTTAGTGTCATTAGGATTAAAGAGAGGCCGGCTTTGCCTGAAAATCTGGGGAAAACCACTGCCCAGAAACTATTTATGCTTTATTTAGTGAAAATTGTTGGAATAAAATCTTAATTTTCTTACTAATAGGCTTGATTACCAGCCAATGTTTTTGGGAATGAGCCTGTACGCCTGTACCAAAAAGACGGCTGGTTGCATGGGTTATTATGGGTAATCACATTATTGCCTGCTTAAATCAAGTAGAGAGCATCATAAAATATTTTTCCTGGAGAAGATTTCAAAGGTGTTTTTTGATGTGGCATGCGATTGAGTTACAATGTAGAGCATTTTAAGCTTAAAAACCTGAATCTTTAACGAAAAGAGTTATAGAGAAGCTGGTAAATGATGAGGATGTTTTTGTAAACCAACTGAATCTGGATTGTATTATTTTCCATTCTGCACACAAAAAAAATTTTATTATACCACCAACTGTTAAAGAAACAAAAGCATGTTACTGTACTTACAGTAAACATGCACCCACTAATAAGAAACTGTGGTTTAAGAACCTGCTGGAGAACATAAAGTCCTGAATAAAGCAGCTAAAATAGTTCTAAAATAGGCTGTTGTGAGAGGTGGCTCTCACAACAGTTAGCAAGCTAAGTCTGGAGTAGCTTCCTGGACAGTGACGGTTGGAGGCGAGTGAGATGGCAAAAAAAAACCTTGCTCAGTCCACCAAGCAACATTCAGCTAGTCTCCTTGGCAAAGAAGTAAAAAGACCTCACTGCAGAGAGAGGCCGGGATGATTATCTTTTTTTTGCATGAATGCTTAAAATATTTTTTTGGCTGCCTAATCTAAAAAAAATGATATTGTTTTGGGGGTCGAAGTGGCTCCTGTGTACCAGGTGATGAAAAAGCTAAAAGTGGCTCATATGGGGCTCTAGACGCTATGATGACTTATCCCACTCTATGCCACAATGGCTACAGAATGTGATAAGAAAAAAAAGGGGACCTGCAGCTTACTGAACTACTGAATACAATCATGTACTAAATGATAGAGCAATAAACATCTTTTAGAAATTTCATGTAAAAATAAAGTCTTGATCAAAAGTTAATACTGAGCATGAAATTAGAGAAACAAACTTTTGGGACACCTTGTACATCTCCTTCATAGAAATTAAAAACCTAATTAAGAACCTACAGTTGTACTTAGCCTTAATTACTCTGTAACGTACCCTAAAATAAATGAACCTTTTTTGTCATACCTCAAAAAAAAAAATGTAAGTTAGGTTCTTATTAGCGAGTGTTTACTGTACATGTATCTCTTTCATTTTATCTGTTTTGGTTTCTTTTTAAAGGTTAGAGTGATAACACAAGACTTACTACAAACACCAGTAAACTTAAGAGGGGATGAAGTTGTTTACAGTGTGTGTGGCTTAATACAGTCATGTCCAGTGATTCCAACCAACTGCAGCATTAAATTTAAACATCTGCCTTGATGACATTTATTCATGAAAGTAAAATAAAAACTGTTGACTTGGGTCTTCGAATTTTTTAGTTTTAAACAACAATTACCTTTTCTTTCCCATGCGTGTCTTTAAAAGCCACAGCAATGTGACCCTCCACGGTCACTGTTACTCCAGATACACAAACTTTAGTTATTTCACGTACTGCACCAATTACATGATATAGAACACGTACTACTTCATCCAGCTGAATTCTGCGAACAAATTCGCCATTAACAATGTATATAGCCAGCGTCAGGCGGTCTGTCTCTCGTTCATAACCAGCAAGCACAACATGGTCACTTGCCGGTTGACATGCAATGCGATAATAGTCATCTCTCTCATGTTTGATATTAAATTTGCCAAGCTGGTGTCCCTCCACATCAAATATGTACAAACTGTCATCGTCTTGGTCCACTATCATGACGCGACCATCACAAGTAGCAGTGATATCTGTTGCCCTCTTGAACACTCCTCGGCCACCAAAGCTACAAACGAACTCGCCACTCGGCTCCTGGTAAACATCAACAACGAAACCATCGTTACCTGCCAACAGCAGAATTTTGCCGCGTTGTTTGCCGCTGCTCACTGTTAGTCTGCCCCAGTCCCCGCTCCTCACAGGAAACTTGTGCTGTAGGTCAGCGGTTTTGTTAAAAACCTGCACTTCCTTCTCCCATTCCTCAGCCCCAGGCTTCTTCAGTACGACCAGAAGATAAATCATGTCGTCCTCGCCTGCAGTGGCGACATCCAAAATATATAACTTTTTATGGGCGTCATCAGTTTGAGGATTAAACCTAAAATCAAACTTTCCGTTGCTATCAAACACCTTCACGGTTTTATCCCCATTGTCTGCTATCAGGAATTGTCCTGTATGGTTTGTAGCGATACCACGCGGATCCTTCAGCTTCTGCTCCTCTTCACCCTCCTGACCAAATGACCATGGCGTATCACAGCGGTGCTCCTTACCTTGTTTTGCCAGTACTTTAACAACTCTTTCGTTGCGGAGTGGATCCACTTTCTCTTTCCCGGTTTCAATATAAGGCAAAGTCCACCTTTTCACACTACCGAGCATCCTCATTATATCATAGATCACACGATTAGCGTGACAGACAGAAAAAATTATTTGCCTTCTTTCTTTTTTTTTAAATGGAGCCCTCAAACTCAATCCTTCCTCCAGCTCAACTTTGAAATATTCTTTAACAGCTGGCACTTGGTGTAACTCGTCAAGGCAGACGCTACAAGCCGCTAATGCTTCGGTAGGATTGTCAACCGTCTCCAGTATTGTCGCCATCAGTCGATATTGCGTAGCTAACAGGCGATCAGGCAATTCCAAAGCTTCATTATTGAAAGCTTCCGTCGCTTTAAGGCGAGCTTCTTCAAATCTCTTCTTCGCTCTGCCCAGCTTCCTCATGGCGGACTCATCCAAGGCAGAAATGTCCAATTTCCTCATTTCTTTAGCAATATCGAATTGCTCAAGACAAGCTGTTGCAGCTGCTGTTATCGCGCGATGCTCGCTACTGGGTCTGGCACTTTCAAACAATTCATACAACAACACGATTCCTTCCTTAAAAAGGCTGATACTCGCCAACAAATCCTTTCTTGCTAAACCATCCAACTTCGATTTTATTTCATCGATTTCACGGACGATCAGGCAACGGAATTTCTGATCTGTAACATCACCCTCATTCAACTTTTCTGCCAGTTGGTCTCTTCCTTTATTCACCACCAGGCCGATAGTGGCTTTAAATACAGCTGTTATTAGTGAAGACATGTTGAGTACTCCTGTTAACGAAGATCTCGGTCTGCACTGGTATCTCCTTAGCCGTTCAGTTCAACCCGGCTGACTGTAGATAAAGAAATGCACGCGAGGTTATCAGTAAAAAAAAAACGGAAAAATTCCTGGAAAAATTCTAAGAACTTAGTAAAAAAGAGGAGAAAATGATTGTCTAATACTTTAGAGAAGAAAATTAATAGAAGGTCTACCGTTCATGGGTTGTTGATGGACTGTGTTCTCTAACTACAGTTGACTCCCGATAACTCGAACCCTGGCTAACTCGAACCTCGCGCTAACTCAACCAAAATCGATTTACCCTGGATTTCCGTCAAACATTCACTGTAATTTTACCCTCGGTAATTCGAACCCTCGATAACTCGAACTCCCGCTAACTCGAACCAATTTTCGTTTTCCTTCATGTCATTTTCTATATAATTTTACCCTCGATAATTCGAACTATGTTTTGAGCCCTTAAAAAGTCGGGAAAAAAGCCGTCTACTGGCGACCGAAACATTGAATTTTGGTTTTCCTATTGACGTGTTGTGGGAGTATAGCTTACTAGTGGAGGCTAATGTTGATTGTCACAGGCTAACGTGAAGCAGCTTTTCTTCTCAAAATAGTAAAACGCATGCTCTATTTAGGCTATGTTTTGTTGCGTTACGTTCTGATTTATAATCTAAAAGTATCTTTTAATTTTCACTTGAAATTTCTACAATTAAATGTGATTAAAATGTTCACTGTGCAGTAAAAACTGTTTTTTACCTTACTCTCGGCTATTTTCTTCGAACTCCCGGTAACTCGAACTCCCGATAACTCGAACCTTTTTTTTTGATTTCCCTTGAAGGTTCGAGTTATCGGGAGTCGACTGTATATACAGCTAGCCTGCGAAAACATCCGTTTCTCCTCACTGTTCGCCGATGGGGACGTTTCCTCCGCGCGAAACGTCCCCATCGGCGAACAGTGAGGAGAAACGGATGTTTTCGCAGGCTAATATACAGCTAAGTGTTCAAAAAACCAAAAAATCAACGTAGTATGTTTTGGCAAAAAACACCAAGTGTCTCTTTACTTAAACTGTTAGCTGTGAATTTCATCACCGGGACCGTTTGTGCCCGTCCGGCAAGCACGTCACGCCAGGGACGTCACGTTAGAAAGACTTGAACGCTATCTTCTTATTTATGATCCAGTCACCTCAATTCATGTGTGCAGCAATCTCATTTTGCCAATGATATATCTGATGTACTACAGACTGAATTAATGGTTTTGGTATTCTGCCATTTCAGTTGCGTTATACGGTATAGTAATTAAAATCATAATCATGTGCTGATCTTCTTTAGCCAATTTATTTATCGTCACTTTCAACACCACTCTCAGCTGTTCACCGTAATTCGAAAAGCTTCCGGAGACCTGTTTCAACATTGACGTGACATTTTATGTGCTTGAAATAAGGGTGGCATAGATTAAAACACTAAGATCGGCTTCAGTATCGATACCTTTACACGATACCTTTACATACATGTAATAGAATTTCAAATCAGACAAAAGTCTAAAAAGAGAGGGGGGGGGTGGGTAAGGACGGTATGAACACCGCGAAAACCGCTCAGAAATACCGGTATATAAACACCGCACAGAATAAAACCGCAAACCGCATTGAAATTTGGCAATGTCTAAATACCGCAAGCCGCTAGGTTTTAACCGCATTACGGCATCTTAAAAATAAAACTTCCCGCAAAACCTCACCGACAATCGAGCAACACTGCATCACACTGGCATCACCGCAAACCCTTACGCCCGCCTCTAAAAACTAAAACTTATCAACCAACCGTGGTCAAATAAGATCGATCCTCTCCTAAAACAAATCTATACTAATTAGTTTTCAGCTGTTTTTTTCCTAGTGTTTCGGGTGAATTCGCTTTATTATTAGTGTTAAAAATTAATGAAACTGTTAGGATTTTAGTTTTACCAGTCTGAGACAAATAATGTCATGGAAAGGGAAGTGAGGTATCGCGACAAGACGCTCAATTATTTAAGCCTCATCCTTCAAATATTCGACCAATCGTGGAAATCATAACAACACTTTCTTACTGAATTGAAACTTGAGTTGAATAAAATTTCAGCTTGCGCAGTACTTTCTTATTCTGCATTCAGATGTTCATAAGCAAAGCTACTGAAAAAACGTTTCGTCCCACGCGTGAGATCAATATATTAATATCAATATTGTAATTGAAAAAAAGTACAGGTTCAGTCTACGACAATGAATGCTTCATACATTTGACTCCCAATAACTCGAACCCGCTAATTCGAACCTCGCGCTAACTCGAACCAAAACTGATTTCCCCTGGATTTCCGTCATACATTTACTGTAATTTAACCCTCGATAACTCGAACCTCCTGCTAACTCGAAGTAATTTTTGTTTCCCCTCAGGGATCATTTCTATACAATTTTACTCTCGATAACTCGAATCATGTTTTTTTTTTGAGCCCTTAAATAGTGGGGAAAAAAACAGTGTACTGGCGTCCGAAATATTGAATTTTGAATTTCCCATTGACGTGTTGTAGGCATAAAGTTTACTAGTGGAGGCTGATGTTGTCACAAATCTAACGTGAAACGGCTTTACTTCTCAAAACAGTAAATTGCATGCTCTATTTAGGCAATGTTTTGTCACGTTACGTTCTGATTTATAATCAAGATGTATCTTTCACTGATAGAATGCAGGGCCACTTGCACACTTCATCAGGCATCGAGCGGTTCGTTTGGCCCATTTTTTTCTTCGCAGTACACAAACAAAAAACAAGTCCGCCACTGCTCGGAGTAAAACAAGCCACAACAAAAGCCCGCTAACAGCCACCGAAAATATAACTGCCTTCATCGTTCGTAATTCCTGTGTATCCACAGCCATAGCTTGTGACTTCATACATGGCCCTATTTACTGTGTAACTGCTCCCCGCAAAAGGCATAAATTTTGCTTTTGCTTCATAACTTTGTGCTTCAGTAAAAGGAGGGTGGCTTGAAGACCCAGCTTAAAGCCGGGTTAAATCAATGTTATCAGACTTCGGGCACATAAGAGAAGATTAATCGGAAAAAGGAAACTTGTGGTTGCTAATAGTTATCGACGGAGATAGTTTGATCATTTCATTTTATGTAACCCGTAGAGCAGTATCTCGTAACAATTAGTGCTCAATAGTTTACGACTAAACAAAAGAAAGTAATGAAATTAGAGTGTAATACTGTGAAGAAGTGTCTGCTATATATTTCACAAGTTAAGTGATATCAGACTATTAATGATAAAGTTATGAGATACAACTTCCCCCAACATTACTCAATTAAAGCTCAATCCAATATGAATAAATTCAGTCAGAAGTAACTCTTTAAAGTTTGTTAAGACTAGTCAGATCTTAGACTCCGAGATATACAGTTTATATAAAAAAAAATCTTTTAGATAGAGTTCTCGTCCTTACCTGCTCTGTATCGAAGGATTTACCAGGCTGCTGAACTAATAGCGAATAGACTGCGCGTTTTAAATGGTGAGGAAGAACTGAGCTGAACTCGACTGTTAGCTGTCCACTTTTTTCTTTTATGCAGTTTCCAGACAAAAATATTCTTGGAATTTTATTTTTATTCCGCGTTGGCCATTGTGTTTTCGCTGACTCACTAATGATAAAGATAACATTTATTCAGAATGGAAGAAACAAACAATTAATTTAAGAGACTCTTAATATGTAAGCACACTGAGTTGATAAAAAGCGGAAGACTTAACAGGCACAGATCATCATATCCTTAATTTTCATTCTCCTTGATGGCTTCTTCGATATCTAGCGCCAGTTATATTAATAAATGTTGATTTTAATCCCCAAGTGAGATAGCATTTAACGATCCTCGCTACACTTTAATGATTGTACCTCCAGTGAATTACTAATCATAATTTCTCTGTCGACAACTTTTGAGTTTCTAGTAAATTCCGCGTCCTGTGTCCTACAGTGAAACACTTGTTTGCTTGTTTTGGGTAAAACAAAACTTGATATAAATGTACGAGAAATAAAAACTTGATTGAATCATTGCAAAGGAATTGAATAGTCACTGACCTCGATCAATCAAGTCATTCTTTAGTTTTAAAATTACTAAAAAAATTATCGACCAACCGTGAAAATAACATCCGCTCATAAAAAAATCTATTTATTAGTTTTCAGTTGTTCCTGTTTCGGTCTCCATCGTAGTGGTAAAAAGATGCTGTTAGGAATTCAGTTTTATAATGATAAAATTTCATGTATAAAGGGTAGTGTGATACAGTAAAAACCCGCGACTAAGAACCTTGTTTTTAAGGACCTTTTAGGCTAAAATTTGCCCGTTAGGCCCCTTCGATACAAGAACCAGTTAAGCCTAAAATTTGAAACAGGTTCTTATTTTCTAAAATCTATAAAAAGAAACACAGTAAGATTGAGCAAATGAGATAAGCCAGCAATCAGGATCCTCTTTGAAGAATTATCTGTCCAACTGCAATGTCAGTACAGCTGAATGTTATGTATGCAGATTTTATTAGGGAATCCGAGCTGAACACCTATGCAAATTCTATTAAAATGAATACCATTAAATACTCTTAGCTACAATCCATTTTTTTCTTTAGAAAATAAGAACCTATTTTAGAACCTAAATAGGCTAAATTTGTGCTAATTACTTTTTCTGTAAGAACTTGTTTAGGCTAACTTGGAAAAATGCAGGTTCTTAGTTGCGGGTTTTTATTGTATTGCAACAAAACGTTCCTAAAATATACGAGCATCAGGACGACCACCCGTACAGAACAACGTACAGTCACTTCACACTAGACAATCAGCTTGAAATCAAATTTAAACTTGTCCAGTACTGTTTTCTTCTTCATTCAGGTCTTCATCAAGCAAAGCTAGAAAATTGTCCCACATTTAGTTTTAGAATTAGTAGCAAGCGTGAGACCAGTTTATGAAGTCAAATTTAATTTAAGAGAACAGCCGGCTTTTCAACGACGCTTTAGACCCGGGGAGGGGGGGATTAGGGACTTCCTACAATCGCTTATACCCGGAGGTTCTGCCCGAAAAGAAGACAGGGAAATTCACTGTTGAAGTAAATGGAAGGGTACAAAACTCTTTCATTTAAGAATTTAAATAAAATTGCTATGTCATTTTCATTTATTAAACGTTACTCTAAAATGACATAAACACTTCCTGTTTTAGCGATTCACTCTTATTAGGTAGGCCGTGTAAAAGCCGGGTAGTATTTCCAAAGGAAGGTATACGAACGAGGGACCTTTTCAGTGAAAATGGTAGCCCCTTCCCCCGGCATTTTACACCATCAAACATGTACTTTTGACAGTTGACGTGTTCCGTAAAAGTCAATTTTGCTGCTTATTTAATTACACTCCATTTTGGGGGGGAAACAAGGGGTCCAGACCGCTCCCGCCTCCTCCATCTTGCATTCCTCCCTCCGATCCCTTTTTTCTTGGCTTCCTCCTTTTAGCATTGTTGCATCAAATACTGTTGACATTAAAACGTCTATTTTTTATGGAACACGAATTTGCCGCCTTTGTGTTTAAACTCCAGGCCCCAGTCGTTCCAAAGGTGGATAACGCTATCCACTGGACAAATTTCTATCAAACGGATAGTGCATGCAATTCAGTGGTGTCCCTAATACTTGATATCCGTTGGATAACGATTTAACCGGTGACGCATCCTCGGAGACCCAGGGGCAGATAGCGGGGACGAGGGAAAGTCTAAACAGGCGGAAAAATATGGCACGAAGAAAAGTAAAGAACGGCGAGACGAGCCCCTGGGGACAATGTCTTACCAGACCAGTTCCAAACGGTCGCCGCCGTTCTGGCTTCTGATTGGTGCCAGAAAAACACAAGTTTTCTGGCACCAATCAGAAGCCAGAACGGCGGCGACCGCTTGGAACTGGTCTGGTAAGACATTGTCCCCAGGGGCTCGTCTCGCCGTTCTTTACTTTTCTTCGTTCCATATATATTTTTCCGCCCGTTTAGACTTTCCCTCGCCCCCTTTATCTGCCCCTGGGTCTCCGAGGATGCCGGTGACGTGGATAACCAACTGGGGCCAGTTTCTCAGAGTTAAACTGAGTTGTCTTCACCAGAAAGCGCGGGAATTTAGGGGGCTACCGCAGTTACGAAATATTTTAGCCAGAAAATGATGATATTATATTTTTTGGCTTTATAGCGTGTTGATATAAACAGACACGGGCGACTCCCTTTTATGGGTCAAAGGATTTCTATGATTTAGGTCACAATCAAAATAACGCGGTTTCGGAATATTGCTTGCGTACCATTCCTTAAAGATTTTAACACAGTTAACCACAGGTTAATAAAATTCCCCGGAGTCGTTAAAGCATGAAAGACTTTTGACGCTTTCCGACAGCGTTTTATACTGCGTGTTGAAAAGTTGATCACGCAAATAAAAATCTGGAGATGCTTTAACAGAAACAGGCAAACGATGCACCCCCAGCAACAGGGCACCCAGGCTATTTTAAGGATTATTAGCATGGCTGAATCCGCGAGCCGGCAACATGACGCGAAACCTGTGTACTGATTGGCTACTCGACTGAGCCTGAAAGATGTGCCCATCTTGCCTTTCGACATTTTCCGCCTTGGTCCAGCAAGAAAATGATATCTTTTTGGCCATGAAATAAATCCCTTATTGTCCCAGCTTGTTCGGGCAAGATGGCTGGATATTGACCTCCTCGTTCTTTTTTGCGTTGTTATTATCGTCTTTTTTGATCCGTGAATGCGAAACAAGAACTTGATCAATATCCAGCCTTCTTGATCTCACGCTTGGTCAATAACACATATCAAGAGCCTGTACATGTGTATTAAAGGACTTCAAAGAAGCCCAAGCTCCCTGCGGCGTAACAACACAAAACCAGCTCTAAGAGTTAGTTAATACATATAAGATTAAACGCACATTGTCTTAAAATACTTCATACTTGACTGGGTTCTTTCTCATTTTTACACTACTTCATATTTGATCGAATTACAAGTATTTTGATGATGTTCTGTTCATTAGGACACTTTGTGATGGCTATCATAAGGATAGTGCATCACATTAGGGTTCGATCCTGGATATACTGCAACAAGCCGCTTATAAAGCCCCCCACCCCCCACCAGCTATAGACCCATCAACCCGTAAACAAAAAAATACATCCGATTACAATCCCACCCCCCAAATGTATTGAAATGAATTCGATTTATTATGATCTTTTGACGCTTAGTTAAAAACCAGTAAATGCAAAATTATTTTGACTAGCACTTCTGTAGATTGCTTCGAAGCGGTTTTTAGTCCTGTGATAAGCTCCCTCGGATGTAAGCCCCTCCGTTTATAAACCCTCCTAAAACCCTTACCAAGATGTAGAAGCGGCAGTTTACGATAAGTAGCCACCAAAAGGGAAAATTGATGCAAGTATGAAAGACAATAAATATGTCGTTAAAGGATAAGTAATGAATAAATGCCTGTTCTTCTCTCTTTAGACAGGAGTTTGAATTAAAGTTTCAGAAAAGTTGGAAAAAGTTCAAAAGGATGTGAGTTCGTTTGTTATTTGTCTCAAGACATAACTTCCTTTTTCACGTTTTAGTGTCGTTTTCGACTGTTTCTACAGAGAAAGGTACACAATATTGTACATTGAAAATTGAAGTGCTGTTTACGTTCACGATCTCACCGATCTTTGAGCAGTTTACACGCAATTACGTCAGTCACTTGAACTGTCCTGATCTTTCTCGGTGACGACAATGTTTCTTTCCGATTGCCTCACGTCTCTTTTATGATCGTGTCGATAATGATGATGACGATGATGATGACGACGATGGTGATGAGGTGACTTCCGGTTCCGGTCACTCTCCTGAGAGCTGCTTCTGCGTCTATCAAAACTCCTACTGCGCTGTCGACGACCAGTTTTACGTTCTGAGATACCCTGATGTTTAAACCTTCCTTCACCCTGAAGAAAAGCTCGTTTGTCCTCTTGTTCACTGCTTGCACTTTCTTCGTTTGGAGAAATCTGTTCATCGTTATTTTTACCGCGAGATTGTAGACGTTCTCGGTTATTTTCACGTTCTTTGCTTGATGGAATGGGTGCATAACTTTGTGCCTCCAAAGTTCCATGACCTTCTTCAAACTCATAATCACGAGCTAAGCTTTTCCATGTCTGCTGGTCACCGTTCGAGTATGAACTTGGTTTCCGTATGTCCCTGGCGTCTTCTTTACGCGCAAGATGGCTCTGTTTTTCCAATCTGTACAAAATGTCTCGACTTTCTTGTTCAAATTCCTCACTGTCGCTGTTACTGCTAGTGTTTTCTCCTCTCCTGTGTCTGCCAGTTTCATTGATTGAAGCAAACTTTGACCTTGCATAGCCTTCATTAGAAAAGGTCTTTTCCTCTTCTTCACGTCGCCTTTCTGGAAAGCGCTCTTCAATTGTAGGTGAACATTCGTTAGCTTTTTCATCATTTGAGTCCCTTTCACCTCGTGTTTCAACTGTTGCAAATTTATCACTGCTTCCACCATCCCTTACTGAGTAGCTCTGTTTCATTATTCCTTCTGCTGATTCACGGTCTTTCATATGCTGTTTGCTATCTGTTCTCTGAAGTAACTGTGATCGTGGGGACTTCGAATGTCTTCGAGGAGACCTCGAGCGTTGTCGCGGAGACCCCGAGTGTCTCCGTGGAGACGGCAAGCATCTCTGTGGGGAATTTGAGTGTTTTCGTGGGGACTTCGACCGTCGTCGAGAAGACATCGGGGGTCTTTGAGGTGAAAGCGAGCGTCTCTGTGAGAAATTTGATTGTTTTTGTGGAGACTTCGAGCGTCGTCGAGAAGACATCGGGGGTCTTCGAGGAGAATTCGAGCGTCGACGGGGAGATGTAGAACGTTCTCGAGAAGACCTCGACTGTCTAAATGGTGATCGTGCACGACGCATCGGAGACCTTGTACGCCTGCGTGGAGACCTTGACCGAGCCACCAAAGGTGGAGAAAAACGGCGCGAAATGTTCCGCGTTTCATCCGGAGAAGAAGGCGGGGGTGTGCGATACCGCTGAAAAATAAAAATCATGTGATTAAGTTCTGTTTCAAACCCTGCAAAATAGAATTTCTAACGATTGAGTAGCCTCGGGCCAGGTTCTTTTCTGAGGGGGGGCGGGGGGGGGGGGGGTGCACTGTATGTGGGTTTTCAGGGATGAGTTTTGCCTTGTTTTGTCTCCTGACCGCTTCTAAATGATTCATTACTTAGTGATTTCCTTTTCTCATGGTGTATTGTTTTTCTCGTAAGGAAGTTTTAACTAATACCCTGGGAATTTCCTCACCATATTTCCTCGTCCTCGTAGAATCCTTCCTGACCTGGAAACCTGCCGATACGAAAGACAAACAGAGATAGATGATAGAGGGTAAAAAGTTTTACAATTGTGTTAAAAGAAAGAAAAATAGTTACCCGCAGAATCCGAGCTCCATTTTAAGAACCAAGAGACTCGGATGTAATTGTTTTATTAATAATTATGGATATTTTCTGTTGAACGTATAGACCTCAATCACCATCTTTGTAGACGTTCAAGGTTTGATGGGATAGACGCAATGTCACGTGATTTATCAGTCCCGAAACGCATGCGAAGATGGTGGATACAATGAAATAAGGTCTACTGATCTCCCAAACAATATCATTTCAGCAGGTGTACATACCCTGGTCCTTTCCTGTGAATTACTTTGAGGCGCAGCTTTATACCCTGGAGGAGACTTACTTTTCCTGTGGTCATACAAACAGAAAAATTAATAATATATACAACTTGAAGATACTACTGCCATCTATCTCTCAACATCTGAACAACTTTTTCTGAACCATTTGCCATCAGAATCAATTGAGCAGTGCTATCACATGGTACTATGTAGTTTTAATTTTTGAGTCTGTGGATGAAATCCTATGGTGTGACCATTCAAATGAAACCTCTTCCATCAGTAGTACTTTCACATGGTACCATTTCCTTAGACTGTAATCAGGCACGTTGGATGAAATGCACTTCTTAGTTTTGAGTCCGTGGATGAAATCTAGTTGTCTTGCCATTCCAAAGTACTTTTGTATGTCACAATTAATTTTATTAGTATATACCTCACAGCTTTGAACAAAGAAACAGCTTTGCCTTGGGCAAAATTTATCATTGCAAATTTAGTACGGACTTACATGCTCAAAAATTCCTAATTCATGATAATTATGCACCGAAAAGGGAATGAGCCCAGCTCTCGTAGAAATGATTAAGGTCAGGTGTACCTCAGAGGAAACATACCTATTTTTTGCCTGCTGAAGCCTCTTTTCCCTGACAGGGGAGGGGGTGCGGCTTCTTCTCAATAGAAAAGAATTATTGGGAACATCTGGGATCTCATCCACAGCCACTGAACTAAAAGGTTCAGGACTCTTTGGTTTAACATCTCCTGGACTGGAATTCAAATTAATTGCTGATATTAGTGTCAATATTTCACCAACAGGGAAGGGGGCGTAAAAGCAACATTATTATGTAATATGGGACCTCACACGTAGCCACAGATTCCTTTGCTTATCACTTACTTGGCCAGGTTTGTTCAAAGCTGGATTAAGATAACCCTGGGTTAGTGCGAGGTATGTGTAAGTACTCTCAGGGAAGCCAGCAATGCAGGCAAATTTTTAAGGTGGGCAAAACTGCTTGTCTGCATTGCCATGGCTGCCATCTTTGATCACTGGGAAAGACAGGGGAGAATAGAAATAGCAACTCTTGGACTAGTCATGGGGTAAAAAAAGGGTCAACTTCTTTGGAATTCAACATGTTGGTTGCCATGGTTATGCTCTGCACTCGGCACAGTGGCTCTATCAGTCCTTTTTGCTACTCAACCAAATCTATCTACAAGTACATGTTGTCATTTGAGTGTAATGAATGAATTATTGAATGCTGTACTTTTTGCGAACAATGTTAATTTTTGAAATTATATGTCTATGCATTTTTTTATTAAGTCATTAATTATTTTATTCACAGTATTCATTTTTATCGGATTTGCATTTTTTGTATGTACTCGTTAAATGTTTGTGTATTGATGTATTTGTGGTGTAGTTACAGCCACTTACCTGTCTTTTATCTCTTTCTTTTTCTTCTTTGCTTTCTTCCTTTCCTTGCGTTTTACAGATTCACCCATCTTTTTTCTCCTTTTCTTTTTTATGCGTTTCTTTTTCTCCCGCTCATCAGTTGATGACTGATCACTGTCTGATTCTGATCCAGAACTGGATGAAGAGTCAGTATCTGAGGAGCTGCTGTCAGAATGTTGCTTAGATTTCCTTCTTTTCTTTTCAGCTTTCTTCTCTGCAGTTGAAAGTTAACAAATAACAGTAAGACATCACCCAAGAACAAAAGTATGATGCCAGGGGTCAGCGGGCAGCACTCCTGCTAGAGCACAGTTCTGTACATAAATCTAGTCAATGGAAACATATCCTGTACCTTTAGCCTTTGCTTTTGGAATAAGTTCACCACAGTTGATAATCTTTACATCCACTAGGGGCCTACTCTTGTCATCAACTCTTTGAATCTCTATCTCTGATACTATTTCCTGACCTTGCAATACTTGGCCAAATATCACATGAACCCTACAAATAAAATAAATATACCACAATATAAGCAAGAGCAACATTGTTGAAGTGTGGGTAATCATTGATCTGTGACTTGCTTTTGAGTGGCAACAAACAAAAATGCATTATGTGTACAAGTCATGTACAATGCCATTACCTAATTTCACATTTTTTTTTATTTCACGAAATTTGTTTCGGGAATTAATATCCTCACAAAACGAAAACACGCAAAAAATTTTAATTTAATACCCATAGAAAATTCAAATCATATAAAAACGATTAAGATTTCATAACAACAACTGTTTCTACTGTAGAGCCTAGGTGTATCGACAACAAAATTTAATTATTAACTGGTTTTACTGGTAATTTTTATTCTGTTGTGGAATAATGTTAATATGCATTTTGTTTGTTACATTTATCTTGATATCATTTAAAAATTCAGATGTTTGAAAAATAATATAGCAAAATTTGATGCCCTTTTTTGATATTTGTGTATTGAAATTGAAAAAATGAAACCATGTGAAACACTGTCTTGTCTGTACCAATTACATCATAATGCTAACAGAAATTTCCTTTCTGTCAGTAAGAACAGCTGAATCAAGTTAAAAGAAAACTTACCCATCAAGATGTGGGGCAGGCTGAGTTGTTCTGTGAAAAGCAAAATAAACACACTATAAAAACTTAAAACATTAAAACTTTGTCTTTATTTACACTACAATATTGTTATGTATCACAGAGATGCCATTTTACCTTGGAAGACCTGAAATCTGGCCCAAGTTGTTCACTCCTTGGATCAGGTGCTATTTAGCAGATAAATTAATATCCAGTGGATAAGTATTAATTAGCGAAAACAACTGGATCAACCACTGGATAGAGATTAATAATATCAAGTTGATACATTGAAGTACATAAAACCCCTTTTAAACTTGAACCTGGCGCCTTGAGAAAAGGAAGGAATTGAGAATTAAAGGCGGGGAAAATTAGACAACAGCAGGAAATTCAAAAAGAACTGAACCATTTTTGCTAGTGTAATTAAGTTAACAACACCCAGTTGCTCAGAAGGTGGGTAATGCTATTCATCAGATAAATTACTATCCAGAGGGCAAGGCAATTGGATTTCATGACACTCTAACCACTCCATAGCGATAATTAATTTATACAGTGGATAGCACCACATGACTTGTATCCAATCTTTGAGTGATCAGGACGTGACTTATACCACACATCTACATGCATGATGCAGTGGAATTTTATAGTTGGTTTCAAATTTATAGGGTGGTTTCTATCTCTTAAAAGATCAAAATAATACTTACATAAAAAACTGAGAACCATTAGTGTTTGGACCTCTGTTAGCCATGGACAACAACATTGCTGTCTCGTGCTTAAGAGGGAATCCTTCATCTGTTATAGGGAAAACAAAAAAAATGAAAAACTTAATATGACAAGCAAATCACTGCAGTTATCACAATTACATGTTTGTACTTCTCATAAGTTTCAACCCCAGTTAACAAAAAAATTAATTATTTTCATCTATTATTAATTTTATTTTAATGCACCTATCAATGTAAATCCTGTGGGGGGGGAGTGTGGGCAAGGGGCAGAGATTTGATGCCTGAGACTATCCCCCTGTGGGGCTTTTGATCGTGCGAAGCGACCCCGGGGTCGGGACATTTGACTTTGACCAATAGAAGCCTGGTATCAATTCAGAAGCGGTAAGTAAGTCCATCCCTCGAGGCTTTCTGAAAGTCACACTGTTGGACAAAGTTATGAAGTTTTCATTTGTTTTAATCGCCATAATCCAATACTTTACACTGTCATCTAAACAGATAATGTCTATTTTGAGAACGCTTTTATCTTCAAGTTCCCATCTGATTGTAAACCTCGATTGAAGTCGAATTGTACCATGAAAGTCAGAGGATTTTTTACAGGTCACTGATCCGACCTGTTCCGACATGTTGAGCCGATGTTATAAAGCATTTTACGTTTCACTAATATAATAGCACGGTCAATCTTCCTGGAGCGATTATGTTGTTCAAAATAAGAGATGCTAGTGGAGAGAGAAAATACTTAATTACAGCGAGTAATTTAACGGAGCTTACGTTAACCTTAAATAAAAGTAGTAAGAACGTACTTTTGAAATGTTCTTTCATTCGTTTTATATAGTATTATAGTATTGTTTGTTTAGATTCTTCTCCTGGGGTGGGGGCTTTTTTGACACTTTTGATTGACCTTTCATTTCCCACCCTGGGGAATTTGATCAAAAAATTTTAATATTTGTCAAACCCCTACCCCTTGCCCGCACTCCCCCTCCCCCCCCCCCACGGGGCTTACATTGATAGGTGCATTAGATAAGAAGTTAAAAATATACATCCCATTAGATCGGCTTTATAATATTAATAATAAATTAAGGGTTTCCTGAAAAAAGGGCGTAATTTGCTTATTATCAATAAGCAAATTAAGCCCTTTTTACTGTTATAGTTAAATGAAGATCAATAAGAGTGTCATTAAATGCTAAGATCTGTAATGTTATTACATAATCCAATATTGCATAACATTGTTTCATTTCTCCACATTATGAGCAAGATGAATTATTAGCTGACAGATTAATATAAACCAATCAAAACCTGAGAACATCTTGTGTAAAAGATAATAAATTGTAAGACACAGATTTGCATAAGGTGTAAGTTCACTGGAAGATACAGGGCTGGACATCACTATGAACCAGGGGGGGGGGGGAGGGCTGGGGATTTTACCTGGGTACTATGAGTGTGAGACCTGGCTTCTCTTATAGGAAACAAAAAGAAAACAGAACCAAAAGAACTAATTCCTACACAGCTCAGTACAATTCCCCTCCTACTAATTGCATTTACCCGGCAACTTGAAATGTTAGCCACAGCCCTGAGATAAGAGTCATTGCAGAACAGTAGAACCTTGATATAACAAAGTCCTCAATATAATGAACGATTTTCTTTTAACCCCAGTATAGTAATAGTAAAATGTATGGAAAATAACCTCGAGACAACGAAACCTTGTTATAACAAAAAGCAATTTCACTGTCCCGCCAGTAAAATGACTGTAGTTGATGGAACGTGATGCTAGTTATCAGCAACCCTTTCATGGCGGTTCTTTTTCAATAAAGCAATTGTGTAGTCAAGGTGTCAAGGTCAGCAAGCTCTAAGATGCATTGTATTCTAGCGTAGAACTTTACAGCCTTGTTGTCTTAAGTAGGCTAATACGAGCCGCAGCATTGGCCAGTATTTTCAAAGCACTATTTATGGCTAAGAATTTGCACGTGCGATGCTGAGCTGTCTTGTGGTACAGCCTTTTCCACTGGCTATGCCAGCAGACGTTCGTCTAGCTATAAAAGCCAAGAACAACTGTTCAGAGTTCACTTGGGTTCTATTGTTCAGCAAGGTTTAAGCGCTCAGTATACTATTCTTGTAAAATTTTTCCCTCCCTACCTCCCTTTGGAGACGATGGAGGTTTGGGCTTTGTTTTGTGCTATGCCATCAATAAACTAGGGACACTCCTCAGACGTGCAGTTAAGTCTGCACAGCCACTTCCCCCAAGCTTGTTGGCCGCATTGCCGTTGAATATCGCCTGCAAACCGATACTCTTGTCCGATCCAGCACGTGCTGTATTGCATTCAGCTCGTAGTGCTGGGGAGATAAGTGAGGTTCTTTGGTCATGCCATTGCCGGAAGTCGCACGGGCTAACCTAGCACAAGGCAGTGCTCCCCTATTTAATCCCAACTTGTTATTATTTGTTTTATAATTAAATTACTTCGCGTTTAACATGCATCATAAAGGAGCAGAGACATTAACATATTTTGCCAGTCCCTTGGCTCTTCATTATATCAGGGTTTAACTGTAGTCAACTCAATTTTATGTTTACAACGAGGCCTGACAAACTACTGATAAAATTCCTGTTTGACTATAACACAAAGTCAATTGAGATATTAAAGGTTTACTATACTCAATCCTCAGCAATTGCACTTCTTCAATTTTTTGCAACTACAAATCTGACTCTAATTGCAAGTCTTGTTGTTGAGATTAATACTGTGAAGCCACATACCATTAAACGTGCCACCATAAATTGACTCTCCTCCAGTCCCATTTCCTGTGATAGACAAATTAATAGAAAAATTATAATTTATTTTATCACATAACAAATCTTAAATGCATGCTCTGATTGATCAAAGGTTTACAAAGAATGATTTGTACAGCACATGACATACAGAACCACTCAAAAGTAAGTTACCAGTCATTTCTCCTTTCCTGCGTGATGAGAATCTTGGTGCACACTATACAATTATCATCACGCTACTAGAATCGTGTAGCGCAAGAATCATCAAAGCTGCAATTTTTGGCCAAAAATTATTGACACACATCCAGTCAGAAACCAACTAAAAATTTTGCTTAGTGTTACCTAGAAGACATATGTAGTACATGTGTAACAGATAAAAAAAAGTACGTGATATGAACATGAAAAGTAACAAGCACCTTGCATCAGGTGTTAATAGTCAGCAGCTTTTAAAAACTCTGTGAAAAACTGCTGTTCTTGTTACAAAACCTCTCCCTCGCAACTCTCACAAAAAGATCTTATTAATGTAAGTAAAGATACAGAACCTACCGTTTGTACATCAAAAAAGGTTTTATTGCGACAATCTGCAACTTCTTTTGCACAAACTACACTTAGGCACACTTACAAGCAACTTACACATAATTTCTGATGAAAACTCTTGTGTCAATATAACATCAGTCATAACAAATTCCCAATAATACAGCTATTAAAGGAGACTGTTTTCCAGCATCTTTGCTAATGACAATAATTAAGGCTCTAACTCTGAAAAGTCCATTTGAGCCTTCATGATATGTGTGATTGAGCGGTTAACACCTCAAACTCCGGATCTGGAGGTCTGTGGTTTAAAGTCGCCCACTGCATTGTTTTCTTAGACAAGGAACTTTACTCCAATTTGCCTCTTTTCACCCAGGTGTATAAATGGGCACTGGTGACAAACTGCTGGAGGGCAACCCTGCAATGGGCTCCCGCCATTTGAGCCTTTCGCTTAAGTGCGCCTTTTCATTTACCATCTTGATATAAAAATAAAAATATCTTATACCTTTAGTAAAGTCTCCTCCTTGAATCATAAAATCCTTGATAACTCGATGGAACCCTGATCCTTTATAGTGAAGAGCCTTCCCAGAAGTCCTGCTTAAACCTTTTTCTCCTTAAAAACAGGTTCAAAGTTAATCCAAAAAACCTTGTCTAAAGTTTCCATGAAATGTCATATTTATCACTTAAAAAATAGCCATTATTTTCCTTAAGAGTTCAGCAATTTCATAACACTATGCATTATTGCATTAGTTTTTCAGTAGTCTCCAGTCATTATCTCAATTCTGGCATTTTTTACGCCTCTTATTCAGTGTTCCAGCTAATTATTTCAAGAGGGGGATCATGTTGACCATCTGAGGGGTCACCAAGACCACGTGCTCAATTTTTTCATTATATTTAACTTACAGTGTAATACTTATACGTCATCTGTCAGGTCAGGAAGCCTTATTTGTCGGGTCATTGACCCCAGACCCATCTCTTATCTGTAATAATGTTATTACTTTTGTTGTATTTGTTTCCTGAAAACAGGACCCCTCTAGATTAGCATAGCTACCCAAGGCCAGGTATGTTACAATAGTGCTTCAATCTTAAAATACAAATAAAATATATGTATGTGTGTATGTATGTATGCACTAGTAAAATAAAGAAAAAAAGGAAGTGACCATGAATTTAATATTATGACTCCATCCCACTTACAAGTGAGTATATGACCAACCACGCATCAACTGATCTCAACTCTAAAACACTAATGTTTACATGTAATATGAAAAATGATATTATTATTATTATTATCATGATCATTTTTACTATTATTATTAATGTTAATATAATAGTTGGTAGTGGTAGTAGTAATACATGTATCTACATTAATATGTACTTCCCTACCTGTGCACAATGCTCTAAAGTTGTCAGATGTCTTAGGACAGATGTCAGCAAACAGTTCAAAAATAATCCTGCCAGCTACAAAGAATGCAAAGTTAATTCTTAAATCAAGCAAGATTTAAGAGTTTTAGATTTGAGGTTCTTTCAAACCTGTCTTCCTTTTTACCCACCTACTCCTCTTTCTATGTTACAAACATATTGAGATTGTTCATTGGAAACCTTATTGATTTCAATCAATTAGCCAAAATAATCCATAAAAAAGATTAGATTATCCCATTGTTAACACATAGGCTCAAATCATTAATCAATGAAGGAAGCATTCATAACCAATACTGCACAGCCATATTGATTTAAGTTTAAAATAATAGAAATTGATTAAAATCAAAGAAGCAAACTTCTGCTATATTAAGCTTAATATCAGCTTAATTAAGCTTATAAGTACAGTATTTCCATATCATTGACAGTTATAGCCTGAACTTCAGCCGCTTCTCTTCCCAAGTGACTTCATAAATTAAATTTTGAAAAACAGCGGCCAGTACAAACATTTAATTCAAGGAATTTAACGTTTCTTACCTGGAGATCCATTTATTTGAACATCAAAGAAGCATCTCGGCCGATAGCCCTTCGCTTTGGGGACAGCCATCTTGAACGCTTCCAGCATTTTCGTGTATGCTTACACGAAGAAAATTATTACCCGATAGGAAACATGGGATTACTTGCTACAGGGTCTGCTGACCAGTTGATGTGCAGATGCAAAAACAAAATGGTGGATCTGCAGACACGGGAATTTTACAAATGTTGCACTTATTAGATCCTGGTTAAACTACCCCGATTACACTTGCTACTCGTTTCATTCACATTTAAAGAATAGCATGGCTCACGTTACAGTTGATTGGAATCCACTTGGAAAGGTATTTTATAGGTAAGTGGTTCTTTTCAGATCATACTGTCTCCAATTAAATCTCTACGCATTTTTAATTCAAAATTGTTCTACATGCATACATACATACATACATACTTGATTTGTCATGTAGGTCAGTGAAAAAAAGGCAGCTAAAGAGCTGATGTGGACCTACAAACTAAAAAGTATCTACAAAAAAGTAACTAATAATATTAACAAACCAATGAATTATTTACAATGAGTAAGGAAAAATAAAACAATACCTAGCAAGATAAACAACAGTTGACTGTTGCCTTAATATATATAATTTACAATATCTTTATTTATTCCCTGTAACCCATTAAATGTTATTTTATCTAAAATGTCAGATTTTTCTTTAAGAGCAGATTTAAAAGAACCAATATTGGGTTTGCTCTTTAAGTACATGGGTAAGTTATTCCATAGAATAGACGCACGATGAGAGAAGGAAGATCGAAGGAAGTCACTTTTAGGGCAACGCACGTATAGTTTCAGACTGTCCCTGAGATTTCTTAATGGAGAATGTTTAATAAATAAAGAA